>CM053584.1:91916286-91941754 GCA_028627135.1 Pseudochirops cupreus
GGTGAGCTCAAGATTATAGTGGGCACAGGTATATATATTATGAAATATCTCCAATAATGAACCAAACACAGGAAGTTGCATAAGGCATCTGTGATTCAGGAAATTTACAATCAGAAAAGAAGGTGAGTCAGCTGTAGAATAAGAATAAGAGGTAACAACAGAGGGCTGGCCCATCATGGTTACATTGGTACCCACAAAATGTCCAAGGACATAGAGGAAGCCATCTTGCACTTGGAACTGGTTCTCTATAAAAAAAATCTATGGGCAAACATGCAAAGATGGAAAGGGATCACACTGGATTAGAAGACACAAATGGGTGGTGATCTACAGTGGTGGAAGGAATGCCCACACCACTGAAATCAGAGATCTACTCAAGTACTAACACAGAAGATGATTAAAGATGATAAAAAGTATAACTTTTATACGTGTGTGTATGTACACATTACAATACTTTTTTGTAGCAAGCACTGACACACATTATCTCATTTAATCCTCACAACAGCCCTTAGACAAGTACAAATAGTGTTATCCACATTTTTGAGAGTGATTCCGTCTACAAAGCCAATGAGTGGTGGGACCAGAACACGAACAGAAGCTGTCTCACTCTAATGCCAGTGTTTATCCCCCTATACCAGGCTGCCTTTGAGTCACTTAGTGGTTAGGGTTTCCTCCCCACTCTTCAAATTACCTGATATGTACTTATTGAATCCAAATCAACCAGTGTTTATTAATAGTACCTACTGGCTGTATTCCTAACCTGCAGGATGAGGGAATTGGATGAGCTGACCTCTGAAGTCACTTCTTGCTCTGACATTGGTGATTCAATGATCTTGATGAAAGCTAACCTGGATCCCAAACCTTTCATGGACTTTTTCCAAGGTATATCTGTGCCAAATACTTCAGTGTCCTGTAAAGAAAGGTTGGGGGTGTCACAGGGGCTCATGTTGCAGCTGCCTTTGTTTTAAGAAATAACATAAAATTTGATCACCATCTTCAGTTTTCAGATTGCCTAAAGCTTTCCCTGTATCTCTCTCTTTCTCCCTCCCATAGAGCCATTCAGTATAACAATATTTTAAAAGTAAATAAAAAGAGGAAAACAATCAGCAAAGCCTTTCAATACATCCAAAGAATCTGAAGAATCCATCCACAAGCACGGACCCACCTCTGCAAACGAATCAGGGAGCTGTCTTCTGTCTCTTCTTTGGGGTTTTAGTTGTTCCTTGGAATTTTGCAACATTCAACTTCTATTATCATAGCTTCTTATTCTTTCCACTTATGTTGTAATTTTAGTTATTTTGTATATTATTTTCTTGGCTATGTTTACTTCTAATTTTGCATTGGTTTAAATAAGTCTTTCCATGTTTTATTATATTCTTCATATTGACAGTAATGTTTCGTCCTATTCCTATACTACAATTTGTTTAGCCATTTCTAAATTGATGGCATCTACTTTGTTTCTGTTTCTTTGCTACCACAAAAAGTACCACTATAAATATTTTGGTATATATGGGAACTTTCTTTTTATCAGTGGTCTCCTTGGGACATATGCCCAACAATGGGATCTCTGGGTCATATGATATGGACATTTTACTCACTTTATTTGCATAATTCCAAATTACTTTCTTTTACAATAAGACATAGTCTCTTTGTTTTCTAATTCCTGTCACTAAATGATGGTTATTTGTTTGTTTGTTTTTGGTGGTTTGATACTACTTTATCCAAATTGCTTTCCAAAATGGATATGAAGATTTTCAGTTCCACCAACAATGCCTTACTGCCTCTACTCTGTCCACAAACCTACAACATTGACCATTCTCATCTTTTGTCACCTTTGCCAATTTGTAGGGTGTAAGGTGAAATTTCAGGGTTGTTTTGATTTGAGTTTCTCTTATTATTAGTTATTTGGAGTGTTCTTTCATATGATTGTTAATAGTTTCTCATTCTTCTTTTGAAAACTTTTTGTTCAGTTCCTTTGACCACTCCTCTATTGGGGAATGGCTTTTGGTCACATATAGTTGTCTATATATCTTGGATACCAAACCCTTACCTGAGAAATTTGATGCAAAATTTTGCTATCTATTTGACCGTTTTCTTTATTATCTGAGCTTCATTGATTTTATTTGTGCAGAAGCTTTTCTGTTTCATATAATCAGAATCATCAAAACCGCCTACTTTATCTTATTGCCTTCATCCCTTGTTTAGGAATAACTCTTATACTCATAGTTATAGTGGTGAAAGACGTATAATCTACTTATCTTCTCATTTTAATCAGTTTTAACTGCCTCTTTTCTGTTTCTCTCTTACTAGTTGTAAACAGATCATTGCAACTACTAAGCTGAAGCAACTTTTCATCCTCAGAGGCTTCTACGACAAAGATTAGCTGATGAAAGCTCTTCATAAAACACTTAGACCAGGGACCCCCACAAGAGGACTCTGCCATTTCAGGAATACAGAGGATACCTAGACCTTCTCTTGGACCAGTGATTGTCACTCTCAGCCCAGAACAAAACACAGAGGGACATTTTATATCTTTATATTTCTACATCACCATGTGCAGCTTAACAGTGATGAATTTCTCCATAGTTCACTAGGTTGTTTCTCAGAAACTAGGCATGGTCTATGCTTTGAGATTATACTTAGTCTTTTCCACATAGTATAATATGACAGTAGTTGTTCTCTGCTGATGTGGCCTTTGGCAATCCTCAACGGCAGAAGGAAGCATAAGAGTAGGACTTTGTGGATGATGGACAGCAATTGCTGTATTATATTCATCACTGTACATATTTTCATTCCCCCAGAAAAATGTAAGAGACTCTTTTGCTTCTGTCTGTAACCCCAGTACCTAGCACAGTGGCTTGAACATAGTAAGTGCTTAATGTGTCATTGTTTGACTGAAATAATTCATCCTGCCCTGCCCTCATGGAGCTTATAGTCTAGTAGGAGAAATAAAACATGTATACAAGTAATTATGATTCCAATTAGTCTGTGATAAATGCCATATGAGTAGTATAGATAAATATCACAAGAATTAAGGAGAAGTGAGAACTTTTGACTAAAGGGTTAAATACTTTTATTTATTGATATTCTTTTTTTTTTTTGCTTCTTTTTCTGGAGGGCAGTTGGGGTTAAGTGACTTGCCCAAAGTCACACGGCTAGTAAGTGTGTCAAGTGTCTGAGGCTGGATTTGAATGCAGGTCCTCCTAATTCCAGGGCCAGTACTCTATTGACTGCACCACCTAGCTGCCCCTATTTATTGATATTCTTAAAGCACTGGTCTGACCATGTCACTCCCCTGATCAAGATGCTTCATTTGTTTCTTCTTGCCTCTTGGATAAAGTATAAACTCTTGCATTTGGCATTTAAAACCCTTTGTAATCTGGCTCCAACCTATTTTTCCAGGTGGATTACACATTATTCTCCTTTATGGAATCAATATGATAGCCAAATTGGCCGACTTGATATGCATAACCTGTATGTGCTCCATCTCTTGGCCTCTTCAAGGGCATATTCCCATCCTAAGCTCCCCACCTTAGCCTTCTGGATCTCCTTGTTCTCTTCCAGGCTCAGCTCCAGGGTCACCTCCTATGAGACATCTTGCTTGAGTCCCTCTTAGTGCTACACACACACACACACACACACACACATACACACACACACACATACACACACACACACACACACACACATACACACACACACATCCTTTGTATATTTTTTGTCTTTATGCAATGCTTCTGGCCACTTAGATTGATCCGAGCCCTGAAGGACAGGTTTTGTGACCCCTGATTGACTGAGAGACCTCTCTGAGCCAATGATGCTTTACACCTGCTTGAATGGAAGAGAAATTTCTTCAGATAGTTGAGGACTTTAAGAAAGGCAGTCTTATGGGGAAAGCTTAGACTTTTAGATGGGAGACAGGAGATCTCCCTGGAACAGCAGACATGTGGGGACCTGGCTCCTAATATATCCCTTTACTTCCAGCATTTACAACCCTAGAGAATGCTAAGACAGGCTCCTCCCTTCCTCCCCCTCTCCTGCCAAGACTGTTCTCTCTTTGGTTGAGCTGAACTGTTTTTATCTTGCTCCCAAGTTGGAGGGATCATTTACCCTTCCTTGTATTCTTCAGTCTATTCTAATCCATGTAATTTCCCCATTTCTGTTGACTGCTTACTTTACTAACAAGATGTACTAGCAATTTTTTTTTGTTCTTCGTGTTGGTCTTTTGTGAGAGGCAGCTAAGCTGTCAAAAATAAGGTAAGTATTGTTTTTCCTTTGAACATAATCAAGAAAAGTGAAAGTGATATTTCTCCTGGGCTGCCAAAGTATTATACCCCTAGACGACCAATATTGGAGGTGTGATGGATAGATATAATTTTAGCTCAATACTCATCTGGTATATAGGGTAGCAAAGCAGGAAGTGTCTAGCCCCAGCCCTCTTCCTACTCCCTAAAAAGGCAGAAATTACAGTCTCCCTTGGAGAAAAGTAGGCCATGTCCCAGACCAGCCATCTATCCATGTCTCATATTAGTCAGCCTGCATTTATATTACACAGCCCACACATATATTTTAATTTACTTATCTGTATATATGTAGTTCTCCCTCCCCAAGTCCCCTCTTGCACCCCATTTCCCTTCAATGGAATATATGCTTCTAGAGGATGCAACAATTAGATATTTTATCTCTACCTCTAGCATCTAGGACAATGCTTGGCATATAGTCGGCACCTAATAAAAGCTTATTGAGTCGAATTAGGACATTAAGAGCCCTATAAATAGAAATGGTTGCTTCCTACATAGGCATAACCAACACTGGAAAGCAAAGGGAGATTGACAAATACCAAAGAATGCCAGAAGACATTGGAAAAAGTATTCCCTGGACTTCTCACGTAGGCTGCCCTCCAAGAAGCTTCATTTTCTGTGAAATTATAGCTGCACTTAATAGATTTGTGCCTAGAAGGGATGGTTTCAATTGCAATATCCTTTCATGTTCAGGCCAGGGGGAGGCAGGGCCAGAACCTGAACCAAATCAATATCTTCTCAACCTCCCAGGCCAGGCTTGGAGATACCTCATGAGCCTTTTCTCCTTGTCATCCCAAGCATTCCTCTGAAAGCTAGACAGGTTGTTAAACTCTTCTCATCAGAGTTCAGCATCCTTAGTTAGTTTAGACATCTGGGCAAAGGGGGAAACAGGTGAATCTGCTGGGACTTCATTGCTTGATTGATATGGCCCTGGGCAGTAGTTGTATATTGGGAAAGCAGATGCACCCACCACCTACCTCATGGTGCTCCTCTGTGCAGCTGTCACTCTTTCCATTCCCAGTTCATGCTGAGTTTTCTCTAAAGGCAGCTTTCAATGTTCTCCTTTATCCAGGATCAACTGCACATCTATCTCCTTCCTTGTATAATACCTGAATACTCAGGTATTCAAGAATTGAATCTGTATACTCTTTTGGAGAGGCAGCTGGGGGCATAGTGGATAGAGCACTGGGCCTGGAGTAAGAAGACATCTTCCTGAGTTCAAATCTGACCTTAGACACTTACTAGCTGTGTGACCATGGGCAAGTCTCTTCACCCTGGTAGCCTCAGTTTCCTCATCTGTAAAATGAACTGGA
Organism: Pseudochirops cupreus; assembly: GCA_028627135.1. Lineage (NCBI taxonomy): Eukaryota > Metazoa > Chordata > Mammalia > Diprotodontia > Pseudocheiridae > Pseudochirops > Pseudochirops cupreus. Next base: position 91,921,898 of record CM053584.1, read on the forward strand.
GAAGGAAATGGCAAAATCTTTGCCAAGAAAACCCCAAATGGGGTCATGGAAGAGTCAGACAGGACTGAACAATAAACAGCAACAGCCCTAGCTAGGTCAGGAAGAGGTAACCAATGAGTCTCAGAAAATCAAGCTGTAAAATGGGGGAGAAATAAATAACAGAATTTCAGTATGACAGCTAATCTTAGAATTAGAAGGGACCATAGAGAGTCATCTAACCCAAGCCAGACCTGAAACATGAATCTCCTTTAATAAATCTGATGAGTGGTCATCCAGACTCCTCTAGAAGAATTCCACTAATGGGGATCTCACTACCTTCTGGGAAGCCTATTCTGTTTTTAGACAGCTTTAATTATTAGGAAGTTTTTCCTTACATTGAACTAAAATATGCTCCCTATTTCAAAAGGGGGTAAAATGTGAGAACACCTAGGTCATGCTTTAGAATCACAAAAATAACAAAGTTTGATTATTATTGTTCTGTAAGCTAGCTTTAAAGGGAAAATTCACTGTGCTCTCTACCGTAAACAACTTTTCTCTCTTCCTTTTCCTTCCATTTCTTCTGGTTTCATCTCCCTCTTTTTATTTACTGTTGTCTCTGCCTTAGGCCTGCCTACCAGGGCTTTCCCTGCCCTTCCAGGACAGAACTCAGGACTTTACAGATGGCTTGTCCTGGACTAGATTCAGCAAAGAGTAATAATGCCAACGATAAAAAGGAAGGAGGTGGTAATAACTCCCACCTTCGGTATAAGGTGACCAGAGAAGAAGAGAGAGTGTGAATTAATCAACAAAAGGGCCTTACAGTCAGATCCCCAACCAGCAACCAGATCATGCTTCTCACTCGTGTCCTCAGTCAACACACACACACCACACATATACACACCACCCTTACATACCCACACAACACACACACAATACACACCCACACAAACACACACAAAGACAAAAACAAAAGCAATGCCTCATAGATTCTTGAAGCAATCACTGAAACTTAATGAACTAAAAAGTTCCCCTCAGGCTCCTACAGTTGGCATAAATGTTCCCCAGACATGCTAGGATGGTAAGAGGACCATACAAGCACTGACTGAAGTAGCCACAGGCATTTAGTCTAAGGAGAGAAGATTTAGGAGGGACATTGCTATCTAACAGTATTTGAAAGGCTAACATGTGAGAGAATGAATTTAATTAGTTTTGCTTGAGCAGAAGTAGGAGCAGCATGTCAAAGTCGCAGAGGCAAATTTTAGCCCAATAGAAAGAAAAGCTTCTGTCAGGGTCTATTGCTGAAATATAAAGGGATTCGCAGAATTAGGGAATGCTGAAAACAATAGACTTTTTCATTTGGAGCATTTAAGGGAAAGTCCCAAAGATAATATTTCACTTGACAGGGGACATCCAAGAGACTGAAAGGAAGGGATGACAAGGGAAGGATGAGAGGGGAGCCCAAGGAATTCCTTGTACTGAGGTAGGACCAATAGCTCCAAAGTGGGACTGGCAAGGGAAAGGAAGGAATACAACCAGGAATGTTACCAGGGAAACTCAGGCATGAAAGTCTTCAGTATGTGGCAGGAGGACAAAGTCCACAATGGTCTAACAATCCTAGGACTTGGTACATGGTTAGATCAAGCTGATGCTGGAACACCCCTAGGTCCATGATTCAGGGGAGCTCAGGAAGTATCTAGCTCAGGAATTAAGGTTGCCCCAGGATGGCAGCAGGTCAGGTGTTTTAAGAGGAGGAGAGAGGTCCAGTTCAGGTGATCTGATTGGCTCCCCAGCCCTTGAGTTCACAGAGTGGGAGGCACCAATCAGCATGGAAAATGGACATTTCCAGACATAGAAAATGCCCATATGGGAACATTCCAGAAGAGAGATGGGTCAGTAGTAATCCCTAGAATCCTGATAACTTTTTACCTGACATTCTTGAGAAGTTCAGGTTCCTCCCCTTGCCCTCTGATAGATTGCCCTGGCCCTAATGCTTCTCCTCCACAAATGCTGTGGCATCTAGGTAGTGCAGTAAATAGTGCACAGAACCTGGAGTCAGAGAGGCCCATGTTTAAATCCAGCCTCCAACTGTGTGATTCCGGGCAAGCTGTTTTACTGCCGTCCGCTTCTATTTCGTCAACTCTTAAACAGAGATAGAGTTGTGAGAATCAAATGGGAGAATATTTGTAAAACGCTTATCATGGTGCCTGGCGCAAGTAGGGACTTAATAAATACTTTTTTCTTTCCTTCCTTCCTCCCTATTATCAGATGAACTTATTTCAGAGACTCACTCCTGTCCAGACCCATCCTTGTCCAGTCAGAGGGAGCAAAGGTCAAAATGACTGGGCAGGATTGAAAGAGAACAGGGTACATCTCACATTTAGAAAGTCATATCTTCCAGTGGTGGGTTTTTTTTTTTAATTTCAAAAGAAGAACTACAGGCTATTAACAATCATGTGAAAGAATGCTACAAACAGCTAATGAGAAATACTGATTAAAACAGCTCTGAGGTTTTACCTCACACTCATCAGATTAGCAAAGATGGGAGAGAGAGAGCCCAGATCCTTTGTACTATACAAGATGCCAGAAGAAAGAAGAGTTAGGAGGCACAGTGAGTAGAGTGCCAGGTCTAGAATCTGAAAGACTCATCTTGAATTCAAATCTGACTTCAGATACTTTCTACCTGTGTGACCCTGGGCAAGTCACTTCACCCTGTTTGTGTCAGTTTCCTTTTCTGTAAAATGAACTGGAGAAGGAAATGGCAAACCATTCCAGTATTGTTGCCCCCCAAAAAAGCCCTAAATGGGATCACAAAGAATCACACATGACTGAAATGACTGACAACTAATTAAAAGACAAATATGAAGAATTCAAAGAAGCATGGGCCGACATATAAAGTAATGATATAGAACAAGGTAAGCAGAAGCAGGAGAGCGTTGAGCATTTTACACAATGCCACAGTCGTGCAAAAGTAACAAAGGTTGAAAGACTCCAGAACTCCAACCACCACAGTCCAGTCATGACTCCAGGAGATTGATGGTAAATTGTGGTAGCCCGCAGGGGCAGAATGAAGCACACATTTTCAGACACAGTCAATATATTGATTTGTTTTGCTTGACTATCACAAGTGATAATAATAGCTCACATTCTTCAAGGCTTGCAAAGTGCTTTACATTATCTCATTTGAAGAGAATTCTGTTGGGTGTGAGGAGGGAGTCATTGGGAAATGATGGCCAATGTAAGCAAAGGAGCATCAATAAAACCTTGGAAAAGAAAAAGAAAAAGAAAAGCCCTCCTCTCTAAAAATAGCTCCTGCATCTTCCGACCGAGCCCAGGAAGAGTCATGAAGAAGGCAGGATTTGTATTAAGCAGCTACAGACTCCCTTTGACACCTTCCTCTACCACCCTCCCTTAGGGGGACAGCGTCATCCTCTTGCCCTCCACATAAGCAGAGTAGCACACTGGGGCTAACTCTTTATCGATAATGAACTGAACTCTAGATTGATTAACTTCTTAACTTCCTTTTTCCTCTCTAACCACAACCTGCTTCCCCCCCTACCCTCTTCAATATGAGCTGTTCTTGAGACCATATCTTAGTCTCCAGAGCTTCATGCCCATTCAGTAGCCACGTTGAAGTTGTGGAAAGGCTCATGGGTTTGAGAACCTAAACACCTAGGTCCAAATCCTAACTGTGCCATCATCTGTGTGACCTTGAACAAGTCATTCCGATCAGTCAACAGGTATTTATGAGGTACCTATAGTATGAGCAACCTACTCTCAGGGAGCTTATGTTCTCCTTGGGCTTTACCTTTCTTATCCTTTAAATAAGGGAATTGCACTAAATTATTTTTAAGATCCTTCCAGTTCTAGGTGCTATGCTTCCTTCCTTCCTTCCTTCCTTCCTTCCTTCCTTCCTTCCTTCCTTCCTTCCTTCTCAACCCAACCTAAGGACTACTCCAAGCACATATTTCTCTGCTTTTGTCAGTTGTCCTTATTACTGGGAACCCTGTTATGCACATTTAGAAAAGCCTAGACGTGAGCTGCTAAGTAATATTGTGGAGATTTTCCCAGAATAAACTCCAGGTGGAGACGATGAGCCAAAGAGAGAAAATGGCATTCTTGGGTCAATCCCCAGGATTAGATTCAGTCTAATCATCTGACTCAACTGGTACCTAAACAATAAGTGAGTCCATAGTCTTAGGGGCAAGACAGTGTCTGTGGGTCAAACGTTACACAGATAAGCAAGTTCAGAACTTGTGGCAAGTCACCAAATTGAGTTTCTTTTTCTCTCTCTTTCTTGCGCAATTGTTAGCACAAACCCTACATTCCAGTGGGGCTGAGCTGTATAACTGTTCTGCTCAAGTTTACTCTTGTTTTCATGTGACACTCACAAATGACAAGCCCTCAACATGCCCCTGAAATCTCACCTACTACTTGAGGCCTTAAAACAATCCACCATTCTTCCTCTCATTCATTCCTCTACTCCAAAGTGTCCTTCCTCTTGAATCATGGTGGTTCCCCTGCTTACCTCTCCATTTCCAGGCAGGCTTTATCTGCACTGTCTAGAATGAACGTCATTCATTCTAAAAAATCTAGAATGAATCTTGATAAAAAGCCAGTTAATATTGGAGGAGTGGGGGTTGCTTAGGGGGGAAAGAGACTCAGTCTGGTAACTCTAGACAAGTTCTAGCTTCTTTGAGGTTTGATTTCCTTATTTATGTAACCAGCACATGTAAAGACTATTTTATGGAGAACTTACACAGGGCAAGCGCTCACACAGTGGTCAGAAGAAGTGATACAGGGACACTCAAGGTCTCTGGAATTGATTGTGTGACATGGAGGACACTGGCACAAGGCTGCCCAGCATGGCATGCCCTCATTAGAGAAGGTGCTGTGCTCTATGAGCAAGCCAAATTGAAGTATCTAAAAATAAAAAAGTGAGATGTGCAATTTTAGAGACTCCTCCCCAAATGTTCACTTGACTATTTGTGCCTGACCTGTGGTAGAGCACTCTTAGCTCGTATTGGTCTGATCAGCCATAGTCGGACGCATTGTAACTTGACTCTAACATAGTGATGTCATTTTGTTTGTCTTCTAGAACAAAGGACAACCAACCAACCAACATACACTCTCTGTGGAGCTGTGAATTGACTACTCCAATTGTTCTGTAAGACATATGAAACTATAAACCATACCCTAAACTATGCACCAGAGATCCCATTACTGAACATGCACCTCAAAGAGATCAAAGTCAGAAGAAAAGGTCCCTTTTACATCAAATTTTCATAGCATTTTTTTGTAGCAACAACAACAAAAAAAAACCAGAAGTAAAGTGGGTGCCTGTTAATTAGGGAATAGGTGCATAAATTATGGCATATGAATGAAATGGAATATTGGTGTGGCACAAGAAATGACAACTATGAGAAATTAAGAGGAACATTTATTGTTGTTCAGTCATGTCCTACTCTTTGTGACCCCATTTGGGGTTTTCTTGGCAAAGATACTGGAGTAGTTCGCCATTTCCTTCTCTCCAGCTCATTTTATAGACGAGGAAACTGAGGCAAACAGGGTGAAGTGACTTTCCTAGGGTCACACAGCTAAGAAGTACTCAGGAACATGAATCTTCCTGACTCCAGGCCTGGCACTTATCCACTGTGCCACTTAGCTGCCCCGACATAGGAAGTTCCAGGTGATCTGATGACCAGGGAGTTGCATAGTGTCTTGGAAAGAGACCTAGATTTAGAGTTGGACCTCCTGAATTCGGATCCCAGCTCTGCTCCTTGCTACCTTTGTGATCTTGGACAAATCCTCTGATCTCTGTGGGCCTCAGGACTAGATGACCTCATAGGTTCCTTCCAGCTCTAAATCTATAATTCTAAGACAATACATACACCAATCACAATAATGTAAAGAGCAATCTTAAAACATCCAAGCTCAGATCAATGCTGCGGCTTATTTTGTCTCCGAAATTATTGATGAAACCTATTTCCCTCCTCCCAGCAGAGAAGTGGTAGAACAGAGGGCCAAAACAAGGCATAGACTGGCGGAGGCAGCCAGTGCGGGGTTTATTTATTTCATTTCACCATTCCTTTTTTCAAGGGAATGTTCTATGGGGGGCAGGGACGACTGGGAGGTGAAAGTGATATCAATTTTTTAAAAGATGCCTAGAAAAGCAAATAAGTAAATAAGCAAACATGCAAATGGATAGATGAATGAATAAGGAGCACAGTCTATTACCAACCATCTCTAGGGAACAAGATTCTGTAACCTTTCTTTTATTAAATTTCCGTTTTGATTTCACAGTATTCCCTTCCCACTTTCTGTGTTTCCACCAACCTGGACAATTAACTGATTAGTAAGTTCAACATGGGGCAGGTAGGTAGCTCAATGCATACAGTGCTGGGCCCAGAGTCAGGAAGACCCGAGTTTAAATCTGACCTCAGACACTTACTAGCTGTGTGACTTTGGGCAAGTCACTTAACCTTGTTTGCCTCAGTTTCCTCATCTGTAAAATGAGCAGGAGAAGGAAATGGCAAACCACTCCAGGATCTTTTTTCACTAAGAGACAGACAAGCCCGAAAAAGGACTGAACAACAACAACAAAAAACTCCACGTGCACATTCTGCTACCTTTATATTTTGTTATCTCACATAGAGAAGGCGAACAGAGGGCAAAGGGCATAGTATTGTTTACTATGGGGGACAGAGAGAAGAGAGAGGATACTCACCTGTTCAGCTGGGATAGGGCAAAGTCATCATGTGTGGAACCAGTCCAAAAGAGAGGTAGCCGTTGGGGAAGTGGAGAAAGGATGGTCACTAGACCTTAGAGTGTGGTAGACCAGAGCAGTTTGGGGCACCAAGTATGGGGGACAGCCCTCACAGGGAGAAAATCCCTATCTCCCAATCTGGCCTTTATGGTGGAGACACAGTTATTCTTCCGACTTTGCCATCCCTCCTTGCTCTCCCTCCTCTTCCCCCAACACCTTTACTCCAACAGCAATTGGTGCCCTCTGCATTGCCTAGAGCAAATTTCCAGGATCAAAGGTAAAAATAGCAACCCCAGGCAAAGCTCAGTACAGTGTGGAAGTGATTAGACGCAAGTCAATGTTCAGCTGGAAATCCAAGGGTCACTGTAACCAACTGAATCATTTCAGAGATAAGTATCAAGTCTTTTTGAAAGTCAACTTCCTTGTCCATGCAGATCTGCTAAGGCCAGAGATATGCAGGGGACACACTGGAGAACTTGCGTGCACGCAGAAATAGATGTGCAGAGACATGATCCCACAGAAACTCCCCTAGCTGGTACTGAAACCAAACCTGTAAGGGACCAGAAATTCCAAGGTCTTGGGAAGTGAAAACTGTTCTTCAGTAAAAAGGGTTCTTAATAGCAGAGGGCCAAATGAAACCCCTAGGAGAGGTGGCAGCTGTCCTGGGGCACTGTCCACTCCTCCCTCTTCAGTTATTAGTTTGAATTTTGAAATTCCTTCTCTTCCAGAAGGAAGCAAAATAAATGTCCCGTAGATCAGGGACTCTCTCAACCAGGGGACTATGAACTTTAAAATATATATGTAAAAATTCATATTTATATAAAATATATTCTATAACATTTATATTTGTATAAATTATTTATATAATTTATGTAATATGTAACCTATATATGTTAAGAACTATATTGATTTTTTGAAATGACATTTATTTCAATGAAGAAAAATATATTTTCACTTTCCTATCTTCCTATTGAAAAAAAAAACAAACCCTTGTAAAGGGTAGGTAAAGTAAAACAAACATTGATGGTATCGCTAAAAGTTATGTCTCAGTCTGTGCCCTGAGTCTATCACCTGTCTGTAAGGCAGTGAAGAGCATGTTTCTTCATGAGTCGTCTGGAATTGTGGTTGGTCATTGCATTGATGAGAGTTCTTAACCTTTCAAAGTTATCTTTACAATGTTGTCGCTATTATTATATAAATTGTCCTGATTTTGCTCACTTCATTCTTCATCAGTTCATACAAGTCTTCCCAGTTTTCTCTGAAACCATCCCCTTCCTCATTTCTAATAGCATAATAGTATTCCATTACCTTCAAATACCATAATTTGTTTAGCCATTATCCAAATGATGGACACCCTCTTAGTTTCCAGTTATTTGCCACCACAAAAAAGCTGCTATAAATATTTTTGTACATATAGATCCTTTAACTCTTTCTTTGATCTCATTGAAGTACACAACTGGTAGTGATATTGCAAGGAATTTTCTTTTGTCCTCTTACGCATCTCATTTTATGTGCTTAAAATAATTATTTTGAGAAGGGATACTTAGGCTTTACCATACTGCTGACAAGGTGGGTCTAGGGCACTAAAGACCCCAGCTGAAAACATTTCAGAACCTCAGGTGCCCTCACAGCTGGAGGTCAGTAAAAAGTAATCCAACAGCTGTATGTGCAGTTAGGGGGAGGAAGGGAAGACTGGTTTTGCTCTTGAAGAGTTTGCAGTTTAATAAGGGAGAATGAATGTAGTTGTCCATACAGTGACAAGGATAAAGCATCATAAATGAACCCCAAATCCTGCAATAGTGCGGTCTAGTCGAAATATCTCGGCGCTCTATGTCAGAGCACCTGGCTTTGAAGCCTGGATGTCACTTCCTAGTCATGCAAACTTGAGCACAGTTCTGGACTTCAGTCTGTGGGGTAAGGAGATTGGACTAGATGACTATGTGATCCCTTCCACTTCTAAAACCTATGAGCCTACATAACTTAACCTCATCCTCTCTGACATTCCTTTTAACACACCTTGTTCAAAATCTCCCTCTTTGTGAAAGCCTTTTTCAATGAATCCCATGCAGCTCCAGTCAACAGATCTCTCCAGCTTTTCTGCAATATTTATAGTTGGGTGTCAATATAGTAGGAAGAATGGAGGCCTGTTGGGTGTAACAGTAGAATTGAAAACAGTCAGCACCTCAGAGATGCTTGCAGAGAGGCATGCCCCCTTTGCCTTGGGGCAGAATTGGGGAACCTGAGGCCTCAAGGCCACATATGGCCCTCTAGCTCCTCAAGTGCTGCCCTTTGACTGAATCCAAACCTTTCTATGAAGTATTTGCATATGTTTGTGCAAGTGTATGTGTATGTGTAAGAGGTGGGATTTTAGCAAGGACTCAAAGGAAGCCAGAGAAGCCAAAGGATAGAGATAAGGAAGAAAAGCATTCCAGGCATGGAGGACAGCCAGTGAAAATTCCCAGAGACACCTAGGTTGTGAGCCTGGGAGACAGTGAGCATGATGGCAGTAATGGAAAAATTTAGGAAGAAGGGAAGGTTTGGAGGAAAAGATGATTTCAGTTTTGGATATGTTGAATTTAAGATGTCTTTGTGAAATCCAGTTCAAGACACTTAAGAGGCAGTTGGAGATGCAAGATAGTTAAGTTGGAACAGAACAGATAGTACCGAGAACCTACAGGAGAAAGAATAGTGAATTTATGAGAGCTAAGGAGATCACCAAGTAAAGTCATATAGAGGGAGAGGAGAAGGGTGTCCAGGACAAAGCCTTGGAGGGCCCCCACAGTTAGCAGATGTGACCTAGATGAAGATCCCGCAAAGGAGACAGAAGGACCAGTCAGATGGACATGAAGAGAATTAGGAGAGTAGTGTCTTTAAAAGAAGAGAGAAGGAGAGTTTCAAGGAGAAGAGGGTGATCACCAATGCCAAAGTGCACAAAGAGGTCAAGAAGGATAAGTATTGAGAAAAAACTGTTGGATTTGGTAGGTAAGAGATCACTGATAACTTTGCAGAAAACAGTTTCAAGTGAATGATAAGGTTGGAAGTGACTGCAGGGAGTTGAGAGGGAGAAGAAAGGAGGTAGAAGCTCCAGTTGTAGGCTGTCTCCTTGAGAAGTTTAACTACCAAAGGGAGAAGAGATATGGGAATGGTAACTGGTGGGGAGTGAGGGATCAAGTGAGGGGTTTTTGAGGATGGGGAGACAGGAGTGTTTGTTGTCAGCAGGGAAGCAGCCACTAGACAGTGATACGTCTCATCCATAAGACCTGAGGCATTGGGGCCCGGGTCTTCTCCTCCTGTGTCATTAGTGTTGCTCATGCACTTCTGCCGCAGCATAGGGTTATAAACTGAGCTTCTCCAAAGGCCCTCCATGATAAGCATAAGGGCTGGGGAAGTAAGCTGTGATTATGAAGGCTGTGAGTGAATCTAGCCAAAGCTGCCTATGTGAATTGTCCCAAGAGAGCTCACATCCAATCTTCCATCACCTCAAAAGGGAGGGAAAGGGAAAATCCATATATCTCCTACCATGTGCCAGGCACTGTGCTACATACTTGTTACAAATATTATCTCATTTGATGTTCACAACAACCTTACAGGTGGGTGCTATTATTATTCCATTTGCAGGTGCCTCTAGCAACGGACTTCTTACAAGACATCAACTCTATTCTGCTGCCACTACTGTTTGCATGTATGTGTCTGTGTTATGTATATTTAATGTTTTTCCATGTATGAGTATGAGCTCATTAACAGCACCAGACAACTTGTTTCTCCACTAGAACCAAAACTATCAGTTTGTGTCTCTCTTCTCAGATGGTGAACTGATTAAGGTGGAGACCGTTTCCTCTGTCCTCATCCCTTCTAAGTAGTGAACTTTCAGGGTATTTTTATTAAGTTGGCCCATATACCCAACCCTTTCTTTCCCAAATGTTCATCATTCTTTTGGCAGATCCAACTTCTTGAGTGTCTTCAAAATGTGCCACTCTCCCCACACACCTCAAATGTCCTCGTTCCTAGAAGACTGGCCATGATGTTTACGCTGGTGATCTTTTTGGAGGATAAGATGATGTGATGCTTAAGTCAGGTTCTGCCATTTGTTGTGAGCTGCTCAGTGTCCAGCACTAAGCATGATTGGAGATGTGAATAAGAAATGACCAGGCCACGTGGGTAGTTCAAGGAAGGACCATGAACTCTGTTTATTGATTCTTACAACAAGGTTTTTAAAGATCCAAAAGACAAAGATTCAAATATTCTTATCATACTCATATCTTGGAATTTTATTATCAATAGAATAGTCTGCCATACCCTGGAAGTAGCTTGGATAAGATAAGGCTTTGTTATCAAGGACCCAGGAAGGCATGGGGAAAGTCAGTTGTCTCTTATCAAAGTGTATCTACAGGACAAATGATGCTCCTGGAGAACAGGCCAATCTCAAAGACATCGGCAAAGAAACTGATCCCCAAGAATCAAATATTTTGACTTACACTAGTCTTTAGTCTGTTATATCCTGGAAGTAACATAATTTGATAAGGAACATGTCCTTTTAGGTATCTGAAGTCTAGAGGCAAAAGGTTTTGATGTCAGGATAGCAAACAAAAATCCTTTTAAGTGTATCCCTGGGGTTCTTTGGGGGGAACCAGCCTTTGCAAGCTACATCACCTCGAGGGGTATTAGGGTACACTATTAAGGTTTTTATCTGAGTCCTGGATTAGGCCTCTTTGGCTCCCCACAGCCATTAAAATGCCACGTGACCTTGACCCAGGCACTCTCCTTTTTTGAAGGCCTCAGTTTCCTCATCTGTGAAAGGAAGGGTGTTAGACTAGATGATCTCTAAAGGTCTCTGTAAGCCCTATGAGTCAGGGTCCCCTGGCCCAGTAAAGCCTACAGGTCTGGGAACTGATTGTTTTCTCAATCCCAGCTCAGGATCAAGAAATTCTCCGACTGCTCTCCAATTACCTACTGAGTGTATCAGTGTCGCTCTTTGTTGAAAACACCTGAGGTTTCCTGAATAATTTACATGTCTTCTGTAAGCTAATCTTCCTCCCAGGTTACCTAATCACCCCAGGAACAGAAGTCAGATTCACATGGCAGAATATTACCCTGGAGCATAGGCCAAAGATGTAGGAGACCCCGGAGTCTTAGCTTTGCCAGGAACTCCATGTGTGAGCTCACATGGGTCATTCAACTTCCCTGGACCTCAGATGGTTCTTCTATATGCACATGGGTGAAATTCTGGGAGGCTGAATGAGAATGCAAATAAAAGGTCTTCAGAGAGTTCCTTTGTCGAAGGGATTAGATTTAGCCTGGCCAGAGCAGATTGAGGAGTGAGTAGCAGGGCATAATTACTTTCTTTAAGTAATTTCAGGACTGTCACATGGAGGAGAGATTAGACTTGTTATGTTTGGCCCCAGGCCTGGAACAATGGGCAAAGAGACATATTTAGGCTCCATGTTAGGGAATATTTCCTGGCCATTAGAGCTATCTGAAAGTGGAATACGCAACCTTGAGAGACTGTAGTTTCCTCCTCCTGGGAGGTTTTCAGGCAGAGGCTAACCACTCGTTAGGTACCTTATAGCATGGATTTCTTTTCAACTGGGGTCCCTTCCAACTATCAAATTCTGTGATTCTATGAGAGTGTTCATGAATGTGTATACACGTGTATATCTGATGCATATATATAGATAGATCAGGAGCGAAGACCTTCTGACCCATGGGCCAGATCCTACTCGGGCTTAATTTCACCTGATTTAAGCATATGACTCACAAAATTAAGTCTCTTTTGTGTCCATTGGCCACCACTGTCAAACTCAACAGAGAATCCTATTCAAAACTGATCATCTCTTCTGGTAAGGGCTCCGTCATTTACTCTGAGCCATTCATGTAGGTTCCCATGGAATCACAGGATCAAAGCCAGAAGGGACCTTATAGGTGATTAAGGCGGAGGCCGTGTTTCTTCTCTTTAGCTTGTTTGCTAGTTTAGCCTTCTCATCTTAAAGACCCGGGAATCAAGCCCCAGAGAGTTTAAGAAACTTGCCCAAGGTTACACAGACTGTAAATAACAGAGCCAGAGTTTGGGTCATATATGGGTTGACCAGATGACCACTGAGGTCTTTTCCAGTTCTGTGATTCAGTGATTCTGTGAATCCAGGTATTCCAGTTCCAAATCCAGCACTCTCTGCCTTTATGCTATGTGTCCTGCTGGTTCTCTGAATCCCTCCACTGACTTTGCTCTTCAGCTATACCAGCATCCTATCAATACTGACCTGAGCTTGATAGCTTCAAAGGAAGCTAGATGGTGAACTAGGTGGAGTGCTGGAGGTCAAGTCTAGCCTTAGACACTTACCAGCTGTGTGACCCTGGGCAAAGCACTGAATCTTTGCCTGCCTAGTTTCCTCATCTATAAAATGAGTCTAATAATGCACCTACCTCCCAGGGTTGTTGTGAGGACCTAATGAAATAAGAAAAAAGAGCTACATAAATGCTGACCATCATCATCATTAGTAGTAGTAGTATCATTAAGTAAGACTGGAAGAGGAGGAAGTTTACGCTTAGCAAGGAAAGACAATAGTAATACACAATTAATGTTGAGATAGTAAAGAAATGGAGGGAGGCCTACATTAGATTTATGGAAACATGTGAATGAGAATTACACAGCATGAGACGTAATGAAAGGGTTACAATCTGTCTTGGAGGAGGGATCACCTATACTGATGAAATCACAGAATGAAACATTTATAAGAAAGAAGTGAAAATTCAGAAACAGGACTTAATTGGAGTTAATAACAGGTACATTAAAGAAATCTACCAGGCATATTCTGGGTGGCTCCTAAGTTTCCTAAATTCTCCCGTGCTTGGGGCACCTTCATGGCTGTGGGAACAAATGATTCTCATCTGGACATTCCACTGGGGGAAGTCTTCACATGAAGCATTGCAGGAGGACTATCACCTCTGGTCTGAGGGCCTGCTGAGCCCTTTTCAGGGATGCTCGCCCACCTGGCACCCAAGTCTCACCTCTGGCTCCAATAAACTGTAGCCTGTGCAGTGGCCACACCTGGGGAAAATTATCCCAGCAAACAGGCTAAACCAGGTCAAGGGTAACCAACAGGCCTCAGAACCCTCAGTAAGTTAGAGGAGTGTCTGCCCCAAGCACGGGATGCAGTGCTTTGAGCTTGGTCAACCATAGAAGAAGCCAAGGTCATCCTCCGAATCCTGGGCCATCACTGGTTGTACTGACTTTTGTCCTGCCACTGAACTTCAACAATTCTGGAAGACAAAGTGAGCCTAAGGATGTTGTGCAGCTCTGACTTACTTAAATCCAATTCATGAGCAAGTCAAGACATTACCCTGTGATACCATTGGTCCTCTTCTACAAGGAGACGTGAACAACAACAATGACAAATCTTCCCATCTCTGGCCTGAAAGGAGCCAGCACAATAAAGGTGGAAACATTTTATGGTGGAGGGAGACACCTGGGGACTGAACTCCTTCCATTCCAGCTTCCTACCAAATTCCTACTTTGTTCCCAGGATCTTCTCCATGACTCAGAGTTGATATGAAACTCAAGATAATGTACATAAAGCGCTTTATAAACCATTTTTTTCATCCAGATCTGTGATTTCATTTACATAGGAAAATAGTTTGTAAATCTTTTTTTTGAGGGTCTGGACCTGTGATTTTCCACAGGCCATGGGATCTATTGAGCAGCTAGATGGCTCAGTGGATGGAGCAATAGGCCTGGATTCAGGAAGACCTGAGTTTAAATCTGTCCTCAGATACTTAATAGCTGTTTGATGTCGGGCAAGTCATTTAACCCTGTTTGCCTCAGGTTCCATATCTGGAAAATGAGCTGGAGAAGGAAATGGCAAACCATTCCAGTAGCATTGTCAAGAAAACCCCAAATGGGTCACGAAGAGTTGGACACAACCGAAAATGACCAAATAACAGCCACAACATAGAATCTATTAAATAGCTTTACCTCCCTTTTGTTGGCCCCACTTATGCCTAATTCCCAGCCTCCCCAGATCCCCAGTTTTGCCTCTTTTTCTGGCCTGAGGCTCAAGTCCCCCAGCTTCAAACTCCTTGATTCAGTGAGGATTCGGAAAGTGCCTCTTGATCAAGACATTTCTTCAGGTAAATGAACAGCAGCAACACTCTTTTCTTGAGTAGGAGTAAGATAGATTTGAAATATGAACCAATCAGCACTTTAATCAAACATTCCAGAAGTCAAATAAGGCATCTGAGTAGTGTGCGGACAGGCATAGAGTGGGCCGGGAGATCCAGTTACTGAAAAGGAAACTTCAACCCTAATTCCAAGGACCAAAGTCTGTGGTGGGTAATACCCAACTATCTCCCATCCCTTCCCCCATTCCGATACCTGTAACATTTTTCAGGGTTTGGTTTATCCATACTGTCAGTCAAGAATGGAGTCATGAGCTCATCTTTCTTCCTTTTCTCAGATTCTTAATTTTAAAGAAATATCCACTTCCTTAGGCACATTCCTCTTGTTTGAATTATCACAACTTAAAGATAAAAAGAGTACTGAATCAGATGGAGAGACCTGGGCTAGCACATAACACAATTAGGTGGAATTGAAAGTGGTCAATCTTTTTCTTCAGTTCAGTGGCTTCTTTGAAGGTTTATTTCAAACATTGCTTTCTACACAAGCCCATTCCTAATTCCCAAAGCAGTGAATTACTCCCACCTCTCCCCACCCCATCCCTACCCGTTTACCTTGCATACATATTTTGGATAAATGTGTGTATTGCCCATGAAAGATGTGTATATTTGTTACCGTTTAAACCCAGGGACACCAAAAACTGTTGAGGTGGGGTCTCTGCCCACCCTAAAACTGTTGTCATGATGTGTTGTGGTGGAATCGGCTCAAAGAATTCAGAGTCAGACCACCTGTATTCCAAGTATAGGCAGTTATTGAAATTGACGCCTCTCATGAAGGGCACTAAATTCCAAGAGGAACCAGCAACTTTAGAGAAAGCAAGATGGATTTTTATAGAGTAAAGATGCAATTACATAACAGAAATTTACATAGAATAGAGGAATATCATTAATATTTAAAAGGCAGGAGGAGTTTGTTAAGGGATTAGATAATGGAGGAGGAGTCCCATCTATGGTTCAGTGGTTAAATATTCTGGTCATTCGGCCCTCCAACTGGCTAGCTATTGTGGTTCTGTCTGGTTAAGACAGATAGTTAGGTATTGAGGTCCTGTCTTGGGCTAGATGGATGATGTGATTATGATTGAATACAAGAACACACCTGTTTCTGTGGGAATGGGTCTGGGGGCAGTGACCAGGTAGAGAGGCAATAGCTGGGTTCCCATCACGTGGACACACCTGCTGCTTCCGTGGGAACTAAGACTTCAGGCACACATCTGTTGTTCCAGTGAGCAGTGAGGCATATATGGAGCAGTTAGGACATGGGGGGGGGGGGGGCTAGGTAGGTGCAATGGGCCTGCTGTTCAGTGGGACCTAGCCTATAATGAAGTTAGAATATTGGGGTTGGGGGCAGCTTTATTAGGATTCCATCATATTCACCTGGGTTTTCTAAAAAGGGGCTCATAGGGAGGCACAGAGAGATATCTCTGGAATCTTGCCCACTCTTCTTCAGTGGACATTTTGACTCCTGCCTGGAAGAGATCACAAGGTAGACTGCTCTGTTCTCCTCAGAGAGGGGGGTGCTGGGGGGTACCTGACTAGAATTAAACCTATTTAACCCCCTAAATATTGCTGGTCTAGGGACAGGAGTATTTTTAGTTTCAAAAGCAACAAAGCTGCTAGTTTTCCTGGTTGATGACCCTTAAAAGGGAAGGGGGTAACCCTGAGCTCTCACTTGTAGGCTTCACTCCTTCACATCAAATTCTAATTAAACAGAAGACTATGAAAAAGTGGGTAGTAAGCAAATCCAGTGATCCATGAAGAGAACAAACAGGAGTCAGAATAGTTATACAGATAAGAATATACCCGAAAATGGACAATGTGAATGAGCTTTCCCACTGGAGATAAGATATCTCAGATCAATCAAGAGAGAAGCCCCAATCTCAACAGACAAGAAATTCTCTGAAAGTCTCTAGGGAGGCAAGGTGGAAATCAGGAACATGTTGAAACCCCACCTCCTCTACATGTCGAGTGCTTCTTGAAGTCTTCTTTGTTTCTGCCTCTCTGTCTCTGTGTCTTTATTCCTGTCTCTTTCTCTCAAGTCTAGAACCACGTTAGTCTCTATTGAAGCAGAAGTAAAGAATCTCCTTTCCAAAGCTCTTAAACCAACTTTGCACCTCAAACAGACACAGAGTGTTGAATCATCATTCTCTCTACCAGTTAAGAGAGTCCTAGAACCTGGATTGCAAATGTGTGTGTTATTCATATTGTCTGCCCCCATAGAATGAAAGCTCCTTAAGGGACTATTTAATTTAAAAAGTTTTTATATCTCCGATGTCTAGTTCAATAAATGCTTGTTGGTCTTATAGGTTATATAAATGGTTCCATGTCAACTTGGAAGTTAGTCTCTAGTTCAATATTCCCAGAGATCTGTGTGTAGCAAAGAGTGAGCCTCTCATGGAGAGGGGAGCCCATGTATAGGAAGGGCTGTTGCTATATGGTTTGAATAGAGGCAAAAAAGACATCTCTAGACTCTTCTCCAAGGGAAACTTTCATTTTTGTCAGGAGTGGAAACAGGAGATTGCCTTGGAGGCCACCAGTCTGCTCTCCTCTGAGAGAGGCAGGTATAGGACTAGAACTGTATCTGTCTGCTCCCTTAAATATTGTTTATCTAGAGAATATTATTGGGTTCCATCTAATTTCTGATTGCTTTGTCATTTCTAGGGGAAGGAGGATCCCAAGCTCTATATCCAAAATTTAATCCCTTTCCTACAAAAACACCAATTCCACAATCAACACTCATAGAAAATAACAAAGAAGCCCATTTAATCCAAAACATAGCAAAACAGAAATCAGAAAAGGTATATACATAGGAGAATATTTGCCAGATGATACAGAGTGAAGGAGCTCTCCCGTTAGGAGCTAGGTTACTCAACCAAGAGACAGTGTCCTAGATCTCACCCAAGGGGAAACCTCCCAAAGCCTACAGTGTAGCAAGCTGGGGATATGAAGACTGCTAGTTCCTCTCATGTTTTTTCCTTCAGAGTCTTTTTTGTTCAGTAGCCTGAAGTGGGATTTGCCTCTTCTATCTTCTCTCTGGAAGCTAGAAGCCAGGATGGACCACAGGATGATTGTTGCTAAAGAGTCTTAAAGGGGACTCAAAGGGAACTTTCATTTGGAAAGTCCTGAAGGGGATTGGCTAATGTTGGAGCTCTCTGGCTTCTCACCAAGTCCATCCTACCGTTCATGCCGAGCAGGGCAGTCGTCTCCACCAATAAAGAGAGAGTCCTATACTAATGGGCCTTGGGATAGTGATAATGCACCATTTAGCATTTTTATTAATGTCTTGGATAATGCCATAGGTGACATAAATATAACATTTTCAAATGACACAAAGCTAAGGGCAACAGCTAATATGATGACAGTCAGGATCCAGAAATTATCTTGATTAGCCAAGACATTAGGCTGAACCTAAGAAGATAAAATTTAAGATGGATAAATGTAAAGTCTTATGCTTGGGCTCAAAAAAAATCTAGTTCAATACCTGGGACCAAGGGGGAAGACCGTGGGGAGAGGGAACAAGCATTTATTAAGTGCCTACTATGTGCTGACCACTGGGTTTAATACTTCACAATTTACAAATGCTGTCTCAGTAATTGTGAACAACAGAAGTCCATATTCCTTGTTTCTATTTCTGTAGTCCTTGATTCTCTGTGAATCTTAGAAGTGATCCTGAATTGACCCTGTATTCAGCCACAGTTTTGGCCTTCCCTGGGTATAATGGAAGAAAACTGAATTCAGAAGACCAGGATTCTAATCTACCTTTGCCGTTAACTAGCTGTGTGACTTAGGCAAATCCATTTACATCTCAGGGAACATTAGTTTCCTTCCCTGCCCTGCCTCTTTCACTGGGCTAATATGAAGACTGCATGAGATTTCCACAACTATCACCTCCTAATGGAGGTCTG
This sequence comes from Pseudochirops cupreus, assembly GCA_028627135.1. Lineage (NCBI taxonomy): Eukaryota > Metazoa > Chordata > Mammalia > Diprotodontia > Pseudocheiridae > Pseudochirops > Pseudochirops cupreus. Next base: position 91,940,708 of record CM053584.1, read on the forward strand.
GCACATGCACAGTCCCTATCAGCTTGCTCAATTGATGCAGAGCTCCAAAGTGGAGGGCACCAGGAAGCTGCTTCTGGGAGAATCACAACGATATGTAAGGGAAGTGTTTTGGAGAGACAGTAGAGCATGGGTAGACATTCTTTAACTGGTTCTGGTTCACTCACCACAAGGCTAAGAGTAGTCTTTTTTCAATTGGCTGCAAAGCCAGAACTGTCAGCATCTTCAGAAAAGCTGTGTCAACACCATCTCATTCTTTGCTTTATTCTCATCAAAGCACATACAAATGTAATATATCACTGTTACTCTTCTCTCTATAGACCCCTTTCTAGACACACACACCCCCACCCCGTCTTTTCTCTTTTTGAGTGTTTTCCTGCCTAATTCTGCTCCTTTTCTTTGCAAATTTCTATGCAAGACTCTCCCTCTTCTTTTTCTCTCTTTCTGTCTTGCAGGAGACATCTTTACATTCTGGCTTCCAACCTTATCCTTCTACAGAAATGGCTCTTTCCAAAGTTACCAAAGATCTTTAGGTTGCTAGATCCAACGGCCTTTTCTCAATCCTCATTCTCCTTTACGTCGCTGCAGCCTCTGACGATGTTGATTACTTTCTCCTAATTGATACTCTCTTCTCTGTAGGTTTTTGGGACACCACTGTCTCCTCGTTCTCTTCCTACATATCTGACCTCTCCTTCTCTGTTTCCTTTATTCATCCAGGTCACATCCTTTAACTCAAGGTGTCCCACAGAATTCAGTCTTGGGCCCTCTTCTCTTCTCCCCCATACTACACTTGGATTTGAAAAAAAATGTTAAAACTGTTTGTACATGTCATTGGAGGGAAAATAAAATATTTTTTTCTTTTCTTTCTTTCTTTTTTTATTCATTTATTTATTTTCTTGTTTACATTATTCATTTCCATGAGATTTTGAGTTACAAATTTTCTCCCCATCTTCCCCCCACCCACCACCCCAAAACAGCAGTCCCACTGTATACCCCCGCCCCCAATCTGTTCTTTTCTATGTCCTCCCCCATTGCCCCTCTGACTTTCCG
>CM053584.1:91942254-91984060 GCA_028627135.1 Pseudochirops cupreus
CAACTCAACCCAACATGGACAAATACCAGATTATTTCTAGTTTTGAATGGCAAAGGATTACAGAAAAGAAAAGGATGGGGTGGACTGTCAGAAAGGTAAGGAGAAGCCACCAATGGGTGAATGGGAAAGGAAGGTGATAACAAAATCTGACCAACTTCAACATTCTGTCTAGGGTACACCATATTTATCTACAACTGTGCACACAGAAAAAATATTTGGGGACATGTTGTTGTCCTAGACTTCAGTGCTATACTACGTAACAAAAGTAAACACTTTCACAGTTTTAAAAATTAACTTGTGGGTCTTCAATGCATTTTGGATTCTCCTTTAAATAAAAATTGATTTTATTAAATAAGGATAGTTATAAATTTCATTTTTAGAAAAGTTTTTTTAAACCACCTTTCATCCTTTGAAACTAGAAAATTCCAAAGGTGAATCACCTTTAACTTTAATAAGAGCCTTAATCATAAGGTTTTTTCCTTCAAATTTTACACATTATATTTTAGCAACCTGGCACAAATAAATATGGCACATAATGAATGTTTTACAAATACTGTATCTCATTTGAAGTTTATAACTATTTTTCAACTATTACTAACAATGTCAGTAATAACTGGTTTGTCTATCAGAAATCAGTCAGTCAACAAGCATTTAATGTGCTTATTATGTGCCAGGAGATGCGTTTTGGTGACAAAAAGATAAATGCTGTGTACCTGATCTCGAGCTCACATTCTAATAGGGAAGACAAAATGTAAATATATATTTGTATACATGATATAAACAGAGTAGATGTAAGGTAATCTCAAATGGAAAGTATTAGCATCAGGGAATACTACCAGGAAAGGTCTTCCACAGAAGGCAGAATTTGAGCTAAGTATTAAAAGAAGCCCCAGTGAAGGTAAGAGGTGGAAGCAAGGAGATAGAACATTACAGGTCAAGGCAGAAGCCTGTGAAAGGGCACAGAGATGTGCCAGGAAAGCAAGCAGACTGGCACAGCTGAATCACAGGGTGCATGGAGGGTAGTAAAATATAAGGAAACTGTGAAGACAGGAAGAGACCAAATTGTAAGGAACTTTAAAGGCCAAAAAATTTTAAATTTGATACTGGAGGTAACAGGGAGCCAAATGAGCATGATGAATAAAGATGAGATAGATGCTTGGACTTTAGGAAAATCACTTGGTAGTATAGTGGAAGACCGATGGCACTGAGGAGAGGCTTGGGGCAAGGGGATCAATTAAAAAGCTTCTACCATCGTCCAGATTAGAGCTGATGACGAGAGCCTGTAATAGAATGGTGGCTGCTTCAGTGGAAAGAAGATATGTACAAGATGTTGTAAAGGTAGAAACAAGATTTGGCCATGTCTGGGATATGTTAGACTAGGTCCCAGAGAGGAGCTGAAGATGACACTGAAGTTTTGAGCCTAAGTAACTGGGAGGATAGTTGTGACTTCAACAGTAATAAAGAAGTTAGGAAGTGGGGAAAGTTTTTGGGAAAAGATAAAGAGTTCTGTTTTAGATATGTTGAATTTGAGATATCTATGATACATCTAGTTCAAGATGTGCAAAGGGCCATTGGTGACAGAGGACTTGACATCAGGAGAGGGACTAGGACTAGTATACAAGGTGAAGAATCTTCTGAGTGAAGATAATTGAACTCATAGAAACTGAACTGATGAGATCATCAAGAAAAATAGTTGGAGGGAAAAGAGAAGGGAGCCCAGAATAGAGCCTTGGGGAATACACATGATTAATGGGCATGACTTAAATAAAAATCCAGCAAAAGAAACTAAGAAGGAATGGCCAGACAGGTAGGAAAACTAGGAGTGAATCTAGAAAGCAGAGAGTATTCAGAAGGAAATGGTGATCAAGAGTGTCAAAGGCTACACAGAGGTCAAGAAGGATGATTGTGAAAAGGTCATCATTAGTTTTGGCAATTAAGAGATCATCAGCAACTTTGGAGAGGAAAGTTTCATTTTAATTATAAAGTTAGAAGCCAAATTTTAAGGGTGTGGAAGAAAGTAAAAGTACAAAATGTAGATGGTTTTCTTAAGGAGTTAGTTGGGAAAGAGAAGAAAGAAATCTGGGTGACAGCTAGGAATGATTGTGGGATGAAGAAACAGTTAAGTTTGGGATACACATGAGCATGCATTTGTAGGCGGGAGAGAAGGGGTCAACAAGAAGGGAAACAAGTTTGGAGGGAAGGCGCTGATAGTGGGACAATCTGCTGGAAAAGACGGGAAGAGAGTGTGTTTATAATGACCATCCCATCATCAGAGATAGTAGTGAAGGAGGCCTTTGTAGGATATCTCTGAATGATATCAGATGAACAGGAAACTCCTAGGAAATAGATTCATTTTTATTCTACTGTAATTTTTTAATGAACAGGTATATTTTAATAATAACACCCAAAATATCTTTTTTAAGTGAAAAATATATTTAATAAGAATGCATATGTAGAGCCTTTATCAGATCGCACACCTTCTTAAGGAGGGGGGAGAAAAAGGAGGTAGAGAAAATTTAAAACTCAACAGTTTATGGAAGGGAATGTTGAAAACTAAAGGGAAAGACTAGAGTGAAATACAAATTAATCTCCAATTTAGAAAGCAGAAATAAAGAGAACCACTTTAAAGCACTGATTTTCAAGATATAGCCTTGGGTCCTCCAAAAAGTACAGTAGAATATTAATATTTACGATGCGAAAGATGCCTGTACTTTAATTTCAAGTTTGCTCAGTTTTACTACTTTGGATGCAATAACATTTATATTATTATACTTCCATTAGTTTTGGTGATTTTTTTTCTTATAATGACAAGTTATGTTATAATATAAAGTTTTCTTATAAAGACAGTGAGGAGAAAAGGCCTCATGGTTTTCAGTTTTTGAAGGCAAAGAAGGAATCCTTAAGACTAGTCAAATTGGAGAACAATAGCTTAGAGGTTAAAAGCATTTTTCATAGTTACTTAGTTATTACATAAGATTCAGATTGTAACCTGCTTTGGGATAAGAGAGTGTTACTTCATCTTTACTTTTTCTAGTACGTAACACACAGGTGCTTTAAAAAGTGTGTAGAATTGAAATGAAATTAAGGTCTAAATTAGTGTGAATTCTTGCTTTTGAAGCAACTACAAAAGAAATCCATTTATCAGAAAAATCACACTTTCTATCCTTTAATACAGCAGCCAAACAAACAAAGGGTAGGAGAGAAGAGGTTACGACATATGATTTGTGATCAAAATTTTTAAAGTCCTTCAACCCCAAACTGAGGGTAAAACAACTGGAAAACCAGCTCCCTCAAAGCTATCATCACCTTCCTCTCTAGCTCTTCTAGGAGCCATAGTAGGGATATTTAGATTACACACCAATATAGTGCCACATCAAAGAAGAAAAATGGCCTGAAACAAGCCATTTATTCACCTTCTTCCATCTAAGACCAAACTCTTTTGTGATATTAGACACAGCAAGCTTTCTACCAACATGGTGCTCATCTGGACAAGTGTCTCTGAATTAGTTTCCTTGCCTCTTCTTTCCCCAATCCATCCTCTACACAAGTGCCAAAGAGCTATTCCTAAAACAATGATTTAACCATATCATCCCTTACTTTAAAAGTTCCAATCCTTTGTTCCTGTATCTAGGAAAAAATACAAACTCCTCTGAACATGAAAGCCTTTCACAATCTGGTTTCGGTCAAACTCTCAAGACTGGACATTACTTTCTTCATGCACTCTATAGTCCAAACAAAGTAGCCTACTTAATGTTCTATGCAAATGACATTCCACCTTCCCTCTACATGACTCTGTACTTTCTCTTGATACCTACATCTTAGAATCCCTAACCTCCTGCAAACTTAGCTCACTTGCTACCTCCTGTTGTTGTTCAGTTGCTCATTCGTGTCTAACTCTTCATGGCCCAATAGACTTGTCCATGGGGTGTTCTTGGCAAAGATACTGAAGTAGTTTGCCATCTCCTTCTCCAGTGTATTCCCATTTTACAAATGAGAAACTGTGGCAAACAAGGCTTAAGTGACTTAAGTCACACAGCTAGCAGCTGAGGCCAAATTTGAATTCAGATCTTTCTGACTCCAGGCCTGGTACTGTATCTGGTACACTACCTAGATATCCTATATCACCTCCTACTGAAGGTCTTTCCTGAGCCTCCCAGGTGCCAGTGACACACCCCCTCCAAAATTATTTTGTACTTACTTTATACATGTGCTATGTCCCCCGTATACGGGTACTTGCTATTTTCTCTGACAAAGGGCAAGAGCTGTTTCATTTGTCTCTATCTCTAGGACCTAGCATAGTCACTTTGTCTATTAACTAATGATTGTAAAGAAACATGCGCTAATCTGTAATCAGTACAGTTTCCTTCTCCTGGTGATTTACAAAGGTATATTATCCAAAAGAAATTCCATTTAGTTTCTCTACTTGCCAGCAAAACTATCTGCCTACACTTCAAACTGGGAAAATGTGGTTTAAAAATGTTTTCTCTCTTTGTATATCTAGGTTACCCTAAGGCAGAAAAAACAAGAGAATATGAATATATTTTCAAGGCAAGTTGTATGTACTCAAGACACTTAATTCAAGGCTACCTATCCCACTATTAAGTACATAGCCTTCTTAAAAATACACCAATTTAGAGAGATTATATTTCTACTTCATGGATACTACATAAGCTTCTGTAAATCCTTTCCACTCAAAAGACAATAAAAAGAACTGAGAAGGTATCGCCTTTCTTTGAATTTCTTCACTCCCCTGCCCCAGATTGATAAAGACCATGTTAGCACTATTATTTCAAATCTATTTGTAAACTTCTTAAAAGTGCTTTTTCTTAAATGGAGATTACATTATACTCTTTAAAACCAAGTCACACATGGGGCAGCTACATGGCACAGCGAATAGAGCACCAGTCCTGGAGTCAGGAGGACCCAAGTTCAAATCTGGCCTCAGACACAACACAAAAACTAGCCCTGTGACCTTGGGCAAGTCTATTAACCCCAACAGCCCTATCTTTCCCCCCCTGCAAAGAGACAAAAAAACCCAACCAAGTCACACTCAGGATACCACTAAGTCTTAGATCTATTAACAGACCTTTTTATCTGCTTTTCTCTACCTTAGGCCTAAATGGAATATCTACCATTAAAAAAACAAAATACAGTACATATGTACACATGAGTGTTTGGTTGTAAAGTCAGCATTGACTAAGGAAGATCTGACTAACATCAATCAAAGACTCTTTCCTCTAATAGCAATCTATTGTAAGCAGTCAAAAAGTAAAATTTTAATGGAGTTTTTATTTCTCCTAAGACTTAACAGCTAAGTAAGAGCCCTTAGGAAAGTTGTGATATTTTCCTAAAGTATGTGGTATGAAGCAATCACACACTCAACGCAGCTTTTAAATACAAATTCTACACTAATTCACTACACATGATATGGCTTCATATGCTATTTAGGAGTAGCTTTAAGAACAAAAATTGTGTGTCCCAAATTCACAAGGACAAATGGATAGAAAAACTAAGAACCACTTCAGGATGCCAAAGTGTGTGGAGGTCCATTATAAAAAGATCATTATTTTGTTTCTTTAACAAAGGTAAACTTGCAGCCACAGCAATTTTAAATTGGTTCCAAATATTATATGATTTTAAACTATGTTAAAATAATGTGGCAGCACAAAAAAGAGCATTAAATTTGGGATCAAGTCCTTGGGCTCTGACACTTCAGTGACCTTGGACAAATTAGCAGAGCTCTTTGAGCATCAATTTCTTCAACTGTATAATAAAGTAGTATGAATAAAATGAGCTCTAAGGTCCCTTCCTGCTCCAAATTTCAAGATTTTATGAATTCTTTTTTAAAGGGGGAAGACTAGAGACACATTCTCTTACCCTAATTGTAAAGAAGAAAAACAAATTTCTAACATTTTATTCTTAACTTATAAATCAGTTATATGAAATTAGATAAACATAAGGAACATGTGAGCAGAGAAATGTTTCACCAAAAGAAAAAAACAACTAGTAACATTAAAAGAAAGTGGATGTAGAAAGAATATTACTTTATTGTGAAAATTATCATATAGATGAGATTAGTTTTCACTTATTGGAGGCAGGGATATGTCCAAGGTATCTGAGCCTCATACTAATACAGGAGTTTCTTCTCCTCCTTTCATTAATAATCAACTCTTTATAGTCGAACAAGAAAGGAAAGAGGTATTTCTACAATCCATAGGAACTTCCAGAGAGGTTACATAGTCCTCTGCTAGGAGACTATATTCTTATTTTGCTTTCAGGCCTATTCAGTCATTAAATTCAATAATTATTTATTAAGTGGTTATGAAGTACAAACAATGAAGAAGGGCTACACTGGTAACCTCATGATGTCAAAATAAAGGATGTAAGCCCTCCATGTCAAGGGGAGACCTCCATGACAAAGTGAGCCCTCTGCAAGGAACTTATGTAAGGATTCCCACCACCAGGCAGTGATGAATGGGTAGTAATCTGCACTACTTAAGGAAATGACCACATCAGTGAAATCACACAAAGCTTGGTTCCAAACAAAGTTCCTGCTCTCAAAGAACTTATATTTTTATTGTGACAGACCTTAATATTTTATACAACATGGAAAAAAATAACATCAAATTTATGGAGAACCTTTTTTTCCCTCAGTCTTAAAGAGTTCATTATACCTGGGTGAGGTAATAACAACAGTTATATTAATAGTCACAATAGGAATTTATACAGTCCTTTAAAAAGTTTTTAAAGCATTTTGCCTACATTATCTCATTTGACCTTCCATTGGCAACACTGGAAAATTATAATTAGGAAGCCATAGGTTCAAATAACACCTTTGCCCATTGGCTATATAACCTTGGGCAAATTACAACCTTGGAGTCTCAGTTTCTTCATCTTTAAAATGGAAATAATAATATTTGCACGGAATGTGTGTGTAACAGGGTTATTGTGAGAAATACACTTTGCAAACTTTACTAGTAAATTCCTTAAAACTTTAATAAATGCATATGATTTAAGTAATATGGACAAGTTAAAGGATACTTTCAGATTCTTTTCCAACATACATGTCACAACCTTTATGTAATTCTACATATATACTCTAGATATTTACAGAGTGAGCTAAGATGGTAGGCATGAAGCCATCCAAATCTTTTTCAATACTAAAAAAAGATCCATAATTTCATCAGCCTGTGTATTACCTATGAAGGCACTGCAACCCCTTTATAGCCTAATCAAGTTTTCCTGATAAGTGACAAAAACAACAAAAATTAAGGAAAAAAAAACCCAAACCTCCTAGAGACCACCCTTCTGGTGATAAGACTGCTCCAAAATTAGGCTAGTACTTAGATAACAGGTGTTATTAGGGCTTGTACTCTCTGTCAGAACCTGAGCTCCACCGAGCCTCAATACTAGGATCAATTTCATGGGATGACAAAACACAGGTAAGAGACCTCCAAGGGGAGAGTTAACAAAATAAGTTACTGCAAATCAAGATAAGCAAGTCTACAATTTAAATAGAGGAAAAAATCCTATCTCGCTATTATAAGAAAAATAAAAAGGAGAATCTAAGCCTAATTGTTTCTATTTTTGCTTTCCATTTTTTTTCCTGAGTGTTTTCCATTTGTCCTTAACATGTTAGAACAAAGACAGCAATAACACTGCTCTTCAATATGAAGTTCACAAAAAGGGGAAGAAAGAACAGCTCATCCCTCTGCACTAAAGAAAGGAACAGTGGGAATAAGAAGCCATCTAAAAGAAGAATGAGTAACTAGGTGGCACAATGGATAGAGTGCTGGGTCTGAAGCCAGGAACACTTATCTTCCTGAGTTCAAACCTAATCTCAGACACTTATTAGCCATAAGACCCTAAATAAGTCACTTAACCCTATTTGCCTCAGTTCCCTCATCTGTAAAAACAAGCTAGAGAAGGAAATGGCAAACCATTCCAGTATCTTTATCAAGAAAATCCCAGATGGGGTCACAAAGAGTCAGACAGCTGAAAATGCCTGAACAATCAATCTGAAGAGGACAAATAAGGATTTAACCAGTGTCCTGCCAAAAGGTTACAAGAAAAAGGCAAAGAGAGAACATACTTTCCTTTCTCTTAATTTCAGAGTCACCATTATAGCTCTGGGAATTCAAAGCTGGGGCAAACATGCTCATCATAGTTTAACAGAACCATTTACCTATTCCAATCCTTACCCAAGAGCTATTTTTAGGCATTTGGGGAATATATATGAGTTAGAATCCAGTTTACACATATGAACATTTCATTTATACTTTTAAGAACTCATTTTTGTGAGATTATGATAAATACCTCATGTTTTACAAAAGCATCCCTTAAAATTTCAAATGACAAAAAGAAAATGGATTTGCAAATGGATGGGGAAAGATGCTGTTTAATAAGGCATAACATGCCTGTACACCTTACTTAAATGATACATTTTCCTAAGAAAAGACTGAAAACCTGTATTTAATGTTTACATTTAATACTTGGTCCAGCCACTGATGAGTAAAATTATTTTTTTCTATCATCCACTAAAAAGTAAAAGCATCTAAACTGCCAAAGGTGTTTACCAAAATTGATGTGCCTTTAGCTTGAAAAGAACGATTTTTTAAGCTTAGATTTTCATACTGATTTCTGTTTTCCATTTAATATGTAAGGCTATTCAGACATCTTTAGAAATGCTTTAACAATAAAAGTAGCTATTCTCTTTTGAATGGAATTGTATTCGTTACTATGTCTAGAAGCCCTAGAGTAACATCATTCTACTCAGGAAGCCTATGCATAAGCAGTAAGGAAGGAAAACAAACAACTTTCAACCTCACAGCAGATTTCATTATCCTCCTGAAATGAATGGGAGAAAATAAAGATATAATACATAGGAAAAAATTAACATTTAAGATTCTTTTTTAGGTAAGCAGCCTTTCCAATCGATAGCTAATTAAGTGTATTTCTTTAAATCCAACTGAGGCTTTCAATAAAACTACAATGTTGAAAGACTATTTTCTGCAGCAGTAAGATCTCCAATTTAGCTATCCAAAAAACAAGGATTCATATTATCATCAGGAACATCAATTAGAATGCAAACTACAAAAAGTTTCATATCTAAATAAATCAAACTGATCATGTTGTCAAAAGCAACAGCACAACGTACAGCAGATGCTTCATGGAAACTAAAATATGCATGTCATGCCAAGACTATTTTCCAGGCAGGTGGCAAAAGAAACCACAGTTCTGCAGTCAGCAGAGAGAGACATCCCCAAGAAAATAAGCTTAAAATACACTAGCAGCCATGCTGTGGTCAAAGGATAATCAACATGAACCTCTAGTACCCTCCTTAGAGTTTCAAGGTCAACACTGAATTAATTTTGTCAGCCTTACCATCATGCTAATTCTTCCACTATATACACACTGACACACATACAAGCAAGAAGATTTCATTATGTTTAAAGACAGTGAACCTCTAGAATTCATAACTATAAATAGGTGAACTTATTTACAACAAGCAATATGAAGCATTATGAACAAGGATTAAAACTAGCAATTCCATGTAGCATACCTGGGAAAGCTCAAGCTATTCCACAGGCAAAGCAAATACACAGAGCAACTTGTGTAAGATTTCAGCACCACAGGCCAGAGCTTCACTTTTCTAACACCAGCTCTACTGCCACTATCTCCTAGAAAAAGCACTGGAAGCTCACCTAGTGTCTCCAAAGAGTATGGGCATCTTGATAAGGTATATGACAAGGAATCAACAGATTAGACTATCCCAGGGACTTCAGCTCTTGCAGGCTAATAAGTGCCTTTGCTGGAAAGTGAAAAGGCTTCATCTGGGACAATAAAAGCCCTCTGACATAGTAAGAGTCTGCTCAGACTCCAAAAAGAGTGTATGTCGTCAATCCTTTTTCTTGTAAACATGGATAAAATCTGCAGATACAGCCTGGGCAGGAAAGAGGGAGATAGACAATTTAAAAGGGAAGTTTGTGGTACTGCTCTGCTGTACACAGTACCCATCCCCTCACCACTCAAGCTATAAGCATCCATAGAGAGTTATTGATTACACATCTGACATGTGACCTCCACAGCCTCTTTCAGCTCAAAAATTTCATGAATTTAAAAGATGAAAATGCACTAAGAACAATACTAAAAACCTCTGCATTTTTTAATCTGATCCAGACAAAGGAAGGAAGGAAGGAAAGGAGAGAAAATATGTAATATAGAATTTTGAGAATCAAGGTACACAAGTTCTGGGAGCATTTGGAGATTCAAAAACAGAAAAGAAACAGGATACTGCTTTTTATTTATTCCTAGAAAAGTCTACTTCAAAGTAAAGTGTTCCCTCTTTTCCAAAATCCTGTTTAAATGTAGAAATGGAATCAGTTTTTAAATACTGTTTGTACAAATTTATCTCTGAACACAGACTTATGTGACAAATTCATTTAACTATTCGAATTAAACCTTCTATAAAGAAGAAAAAAAAACAAGGATTAAGAGACATATTTCCACTAACAGTTTGTGATGATTGATACCACATTAAATTGTTATATTTCACGAAAGAAATAAATTTAAAGAAAAAAATCACAGATGTTTATGCATCTTAAGATTTTTTTATAATGGGCTACAAGCTTAAATCTTAATTTGGTAGCACTGTGCAAACCACTCCATTTTTTGTTGGGTTAGTTTCTGAAGGCCAATTTTGATAGCTAGAGTGTAATCATTGTAATCATATTATGTAAGACTATATATGCTTTCTCTTCCTCCACATATAATCTACATATACACATTTTTAAGATTTTCACCACAAAGCTGTACAGCCCAGAACTCCAACAAAATGCTTAGCTTCCTAAAATACAATTTCTAACCAAGCTGTCAGCATTTCTTCAGTTTTCAATTAATATATTTATTTTAAACTATGTTATGTAAACACAAAATTATCTGAGAGCCAGAATACTGTACCCCTAACCTTTGCTTCCGACTTAAGTATGACATTTAAAGCTGTTGATATCAGCTAATAAAAAAATAAGGATGTTTCCACTCTTACCTGTATAGCCTGCACACCAACCCCAGGAAGCCACCATTGCTAAAAGCCACTTGTACATGATTCCTTCGATATACCAGAACCGCTTCCTGTCTAGCATTCGGAGAGGCTGAAGAATTATGATATAGAAGACATAGGATGGAATGGCGACCAAGTTATTTATGACCATGAAGGCGAACCTCAGGACAGCTTTCACAAAGGTCACACATACCCATGGAACTTCTTCTAAAGTCATAGCCATTCTCACACTGGAGTCTGAAGCCTCTGCCTGCGGAGAAAGTTAAACCCACTAATAAATTAAAATGAATTAAACACCTAGGCAATTGTCATCATCATCATCTACATAAAAGAAAAGTCCCGGGAGGGGAGGGGGGAAGAGGGAAGAGCATTAAACCTACTAGGTACAGTATCCACCGTCATCTCCATAGGGGGGAAGGGGAACGACGACAGAAAGAGGAATCGTGCAAGGTCAAAGAGCCGCCGAGATGCAAAGTATGCCATAATATATTTAGCAAACAAGAATGCAAACTCCAAATACAAATAATTGACCACCACCAGCCCCCACCGCCCCCCGCACAATATTTATTACAATCTTTGACTTTAGAAAAAAAAAACCAAACTCACAACTTCCCTCCTGCCTCCCACCTTTCGGGTACACCCACCCTCAAGACCGCCGTGCAACCCTGGAATCCACAACAAAGTGCAGGGCACGAGCCCCGTTCCGTTCCTGGGGACCCCGGCGTCACCAGCCGCACGGTTAACTCGCACGGTTAATTCGCTTAGTCCTCCACAGGGTGCCTGCCCTCTCAAAAGCAGAAAGGGCTGACGGAGGGAGGAGGAGAAGGACGGACAGGGACGGGATGGGAAAGGACAGAAGGGAGGCCGGCGTGGAGAAGGGGCAAGGGGGAGACTGAGGGCAAGGAGAAGGGCAAGAGGTATTTTATAGCAGGAGGGTGGAGGGGGGGGCAGGTGGGAGGGAGGAGCCAGGGAATGAAAAGGGGGTAACAGTGGAAGCGGGGGTAAAGAGAAGGACGGGAGGAGGGGCGCAGGAGGAGGGCCCGAGCCCCCCACTCACCTTCCTTAGCTCCGAGGACGGGCAGCCGCGGGCTGGAGAGAGCGGACGAAGAAGCGCCGGAGGCGGAGGAGAAGGGGGAGGAGGGGCTGGGGTCGGCGGGGCCGGGAGCCGGCTGCTGGGGGCCCGATGCTGCGGAGCAGCGGAGGCGGAGGCGGCGGCGGCGGCGGCGGCGGCGGCTGTCCCCGGGGGAGGAGTCGGGGTCATGGACTCGGCGGCGGCCGAACCGGCCCCGGGCGCGGCGGCGGCGGCGAGCGGCCTCTCACTCTCCTTCCAGCTGCCTGCGGAGAGATGGAGGCCAATGGGACAGAGAGCAGACCTGTCACCCGGGCGGGGTCCCATTCACGCCTGGGGCAGAGAAGGAGTGCGGGAAGGCGAGCCGCCGCCCCCCGCTCCAGGGCCTACGGAGCCCCGGCTCCCTCCTCCACGGCCCCTTCTGACCAGTGGGGGCGGCTTCGGCTTGCTCCCGGAGGACTACGACGACCTCTCCCCCTCCTTCCCCTCCCCCCACCGCCAACGCCTCCAACCGTCCCCACACCGGCGGCCGCCGCCTCCGAGCCGGCCCTCCCGGGGCGGCCGGGCCGGGGCTGCTCCGCATTGCCCATCTCCTACTCGCCCACCCCCCCCCCCACCCTCCGACCCCCGCGCGTCTCCGAAGGCGGGTGAGAGCCGAGGCTATACCTCGGGCTGGCCTGGCCCCTCGCCGGGCTGCGGGGGCGGGAGGAGCCCCAAGAATTCATCGCCCGCGGCGGCTCTAGGCGACCTCGCGGGCGTAGATCCCGGCCTCGGGCCGCGCTCGGTGCCCAGGGCCCGCTAGCAGCCGGGAGACGCTACGGGGGAGCGGCGGCGGCGGCGGCAGCAGCAGCAGCAGCAGGAGGAGGAGGAGGAGGAGGAGGAGGAGGAGGACGAGAAGGAAGCGGCGGGAGCCGAGACTGCGGCGAGCGCCGCCCCCAGAGCGCCCTCTAATGAGCAGCCGGGCCGCCGCCGCCGCCGCCGGCCACCCTGCCCGCTGCCCTCTCTCGGCCCGCCCGCCCGGCGCACGAGCCTCCCCTCGCGGCCCGTGCCCGGAGCCTGCCGGGGCCCTGGGGCAGGCCAGGCACTAATTGGGAGTTGTCACCGCGCCAATGGGGGCCTCGCCGGGCTCTCTTGGCTGCCCTCTGGGGCTGGAAAGAAGGCTGTGAGCCCGGGCCGCCCTGGCGCGCAGAACAGGGAAAAAAAGGAGGCGCAAGGCCACCAGCCCCCCACTTAGTGTGACCAAACAAAGTCCAAGTGGCCAAAGCACACACCCCCACTAGCCAAACCACCCCACCAGGATGCTGGTTCTGCCGAAGCGCGCTCGGCAACAATTACTGTCACTCTGCCCGAGTGGGAGATGCCTCGCGCCTCGGGGAATTAGACCCCGTGTTTCCACCCTGGGAATTCTTCCCCTTCCCCCAAGAAATCCACGGATCCCAGTGGAGCCTCTTTCAGGACCATTGGTCTGTCGAAAGAAAAGCTCCGAGAATCACGAAATTTCCATCCAATGTCATCGCATACAAGTGCCAGCCGACTAGTTGGCTGGAGAAGACCTGCAAGGTAATTTATTGGATAAACCCCGAAAAAGGGTACTTTTGCAGGCAGCAAGATTACCCATCTCCCCTAGGACTGAAAAGAAAGCCACTAGAAATGCCCCCTCTATTCACCGTGGGGTAGGAGTAGGTGTCATCACCAGGCAGGCCTTTCCTATCCTGAAGGCTTCAATCTGAAGATACTGAGCTGTCTGTCAGCAGGGAAAGAGAAATCCCCGGGAGGGGACGGAGCATTCTCCGGGGACATTCTCAAAGTCCCAGCAATCTCAATTCCCTCTTCTTTACGTGTCTCCTGTATTTTTGGAGAAGTGAAAGGGAACCAGCCTTTTCTGCACATTACCTCCTGAAAGTTTATTTTGTTCTAAATGTCTTGTCTAGCAGCCCAAAGGCAGGGAGGAAAAACTGATCTGCCCATTTCAAAAATGTTATAGAGCATTAGGCTTGGTGCCAAGGTCTGGGCCCTCTACTTCCTTTGTCAACCTCAATTACTCTCTAGCCCAGGGTGTGCAATCGAGACACTGTGTTAAGTGCTGGGGAAAACAAAGGACAAGGTCCCAAGCCTTCTAGGAGATAATGTTCTGCAGGGAAACTAAAGATGAGAGCTAGTTTTTTGTCAAATTTTCCCTTTCCCTTCAAGATTCTCCTCTCTTCCTTTTTAGTGAGAACTAAGGATTGTTTGTTGATTATATACAATAGTGTCGAAACTGGAAGGGATTTTTTAAAGCTCCAAGTCCCTCAGGGGAAGTGATTTACCCAAAATGAAGGAAAATTAATGAGATTCAGGACTAGGACCAAAGCCTAGTGGTCTTTCTCCTACACGGCCTACATACTGTACAGCCTACATGCTGAAGGTTCCTCAGTTTATTTTTGTATCACAGCTTTTTTGCTTAATAGGTACTTAATAAGCAGTTGAAGTTGAATCCCCATTTCAAAATCCTAAACAGATCGTGTTTATGTTCCACTGGGGCACAGGGGTTATGTAACACTACATAGATAGGTATCACTGGAGATTGGTTGTGAGGGAAGTGGAGAGAGTAAAACATAGTGAATGCTCTAAGAAAGTCTGAAGTGGGAGAGAATGATTTCATCTGGAGCAGGGTTGGGAAGGTGGCAACTGAGTTAAAAGTGAGAAAGATTTCAAAAGGCTGATTGATATGACAAAATACCTTAAGGTCTCAAATTAAAGCTGAAAAAGATCTTCCCATTTTGCAGATGAGAAAACTCAGGTGCAGGGAAGTTAAAAGGTGTAAGAGAGCAAAAGGTATATTTCTGCTCTATAAGAATTTCCTTACTGGGTCAGACTCATGGTTTATATAGTTTCATATTCTATTTGTTAAAAGAGGCATTTTCTTGCCACAGGTCTTCTCCATATGCAACCTCATCCGATTCCCAATTTTCTTCTACAATTTCTCACTGCTACCTACTTTTCTCTCTTTAAATTTATTTTTTCAATTAATAATCTATTCTCTTCGAACACATACCCCCATGGGGGGGAACTTGTAACAAATATACATGTATGCTGTGTGTGTACACATATATGTGTGTATATACATATATAAATGTGTGTATGTGTATATATATATATATATATATATGTATATATATATGTGTATGTATGTATTCAAGCAAAATAAATTGCCATGTTGGTCATACTTATTCTGTACCCTGAATCCATCGCCTGTCTGTCAGGAGGTAGATTGCATGTTTCACCATCAGTCTTCTGGGAACCATAGTTGGTCACTGCATTGATCAGAGCTCTTATGTTTCAAAATTATTTGTCTTTGCAGTGTTCGTGGTAGTGTATAACTTGTTCTGCTCATTTCACTTTGAATCAGATCATACAAATTTTCCCAAGTTTCTCAGAAATCATCCTTTTCATCATTTCTTAAAGCACAATAATATTAAATTATATCACTGTATCATAATTCATTCAGCTATTCTCCAATTAATATGAACCCCCATAGTTCCTTTGCCACTACAAAAAGAGCTGCTATAAATATTTTTATACATGTGGTGTCCTTCTCTTTTTTTGATGTCTCTGGGATATAGGCCTAGTGGTAACATCTTTCCTCTTAACCTGGGGTCCCCACCATCTATTTTTGCCAATAGGAGGAGATGCAGACTCTTCCCTTTTTCCTATTCCCTGAAAAAAACATGTTTCTTTTAATTGTTTATAATGGTTTCACTACTAAACCCTACAGAGAAAAGCTGTTCGTCCTTTGTTTTTGAAGAGGACTAATGACGATTGGATTTAGGTGAGGTAGAGCTGCACAAAGTCATTAGCCTCACTCTCTCATCCAGAGTTGTTGAAGTCCAATGGCAGGACAAAAGTCAAGATGACTGTCAGTCATCCAGGATGCAGTGGATGACCTTGGCATCTTCAATGCCTGACCAAACTCTAAGCACTCCACAGTGCCCACTTCAGTTGCTGTTATGGAACAAATTGTTCTGATCCACCCATTCCACAGGGGAATGTCTTCACATGCTTGAGGTACATAGACCCCTAACTCTCCCAATAGGTTTGAGGCCTAGTGTTTACCATCAACCTGGTTTAGCCCATAGCCCTCACACCAGAGGTGCTAGTCCTCCTTGAACAGCCCATATACCACACAGATAAACATACTTGGGGTTAAAATGATAAAAGTAACATATTCATGGTGCTACATACAAAATATGAGGAATATAGTATGTCTAAATTCTCTCAATTGCCTCACAGGTCTTCTCAGTATCAAATGCCTTTTTTTGTACTCTCTCCCCCTCTCCCCTAATGGCTTATCACAGTACCTGACACATAACAAGAACTTAATAAATGCTTGTTGACTAACTGTCCTGTTTGTGCCACATTGTTCCAACAGGTTCTAGGTTTCTAGCTGACCTAGATTCAGTCTGTCAAGATGACTAGCTAGCCCTAGCTTTCTTCTTAATTCTTACCTAGCCCTTAGTCATTGAATGGGCATTGTCTCTGACAAACTAAGGCCTAGGAAAGATCTTAATTTAGAAAGACTGAGGTCGTCCACTTCATCCTAGGCCTTGTCAGTCATCTACACTTCTATACTGACACTGGACTTTGATGACTCTGGAAAAAAAGAGTAAGGCTGATGACTTTTTGAAGTTTTGCCTCACTTAAATCCAATTCATGAGCAAGTTGTCACCATCATGGTGTCACTAGTCCTCTTCAAGAATGAAGGATGAACAACGATGATTTGCCCAGGGTCACACAGCTAGTAAGTGTCTGAGGTCACATTTGAACTCAGGACAATGAGTCTTCCTGACTCCTGGTTGACCTTCATTGATGTAAGAAACTCCTTTTATCCATGTGAATCAATTGCTTTTCAACTTAAGAGTCTGAGTGGCCTGAGGCAGAAGTTGAATGACTTGCCCAAGTTCAAACAGTCAATATATTTCATGGGCAGGACTTAAACTCAGGTTTTCCTGACTCTAAAACTGACTGTCTATCCACTATACTAGTCTACTTCTTGTGTAGTTTATACCTTTTAATATATTCCTTTTTTAGGCTCTTGAGCAATCTAAGACTCTACTGTAGATTCCACCATTACTTCTAGATACTATTCCTGGTTTGTAACTGATATAGGTTAGAGCCCATCATCTCCTAAGTATGGTTTGTATTATATTGCCCTAAGTTAGGGTATTACCTTTCACTTACCTCAATTGAAATTTATCTGCTGCTTTTTTAACCCGCTCAGCCTCATGACTCTCGTTGTTTAGTACAGTACCAATCTAGCACAGAGGGCAGATAGACACTATCTATAATAACAGAACTGAGATACAAAACGGCCTTTCATACTTTTGTAGACAATTGGAGAAGATCTGAATCGTTCGGCTGTTACAGAAGCTACGTTCCTCAACTGTAGAGTCAGAGAACAAATAATAAATCAAGTCTTTCAGACCTTCAGACACTTGAGGATGGGGAATATATTTCAGAACCCATCTTGCTGCTATACACACTCTAATAGTGTGACATTTCTAAAAACCTAAGGCCTTCTATTTATTTGGACCACAAACAGATATTCCTTTGTGGAGAAATATGATTTGAATATTGTTTTCCTTATGTCCCCAGCCACTTGAAGACAACCCAATCAAATTTAATTCTACCCACATGGGCATTACCAATTAGGTTCCAACTAAGGAGAGGTCCCCTTGAGCAGAGAAGTCCTTCAGGACCTCTCTTCCTCCTAGTGGCAATTATAAACCAGATTTCACCTACCTGTCTGAACTCAGTACTGAACTTGTAATAAGCAATTCCTCTGAGTGTTATTGCCACCATAACAGGACTCCTGATCAGCAGTTCCATTGAGTTACTGTGACTTTTCACATAGCTCCACCACCACCAATACCCCACTGCATTTCATTATTAGAAAACTGAAACAGCTTAGAAATTATTTCAGAATGGTTCAGCTTCTGAGTTTCAGTTACCTTTTGTTTCAAAGGAAAATGAATGTACATATGAATTATACATATATGTATATTATATGCATGTGTGTTGCTTTCTTCAGTATTATTTCTGGTTATCATTTTATATTAAAAAGTATGAGTTTATAGCCCTCAAGTTTTTATTAACACTAGATTAAATAATGATTGACTCTACTTTTAATTATAGAATTCCCTTCCTCAATTCAATAAACATTTATTTAGACACCATGGAAAGCACTGGAAATATGAAGATAGACACAACACAAACCCTACTGTGAAGCAGTTAAAAAATCTAATAGGAGAGAAAGATAGATACACACATTGCTATATAGCCCATATACCATTCATCACAGAATTCACATGAATCCAGGTCCAAATTGTAGGGATACCTTGAATGACAATGTACTGGAGCTGACTCTGTCATGTCTGAAATTGGGAATTCCTAAAGTCTGTTCAATCTATCTATTCAGTTGTCCACTGTGCCAACAGAACCCAGACTAAACACTTCTTTGAAATAATATTTAGTTGAAGTACAAGCAAATAATAATAATAATGGAAAGCTCTTCATACATATTCATGAATGAATTCACATCTCTTTCCTTTTCCTCCAAAGTCTTTGGGAAACAATCTCTTAGACAACCTCTGGTACATCAAGAAGTTTCAGCTATCAGTTCTGACAGGCTTGCCATTATGGCTCAAAACCAGCTCCCTTACCCCAACCCCATATATGATACTCTTCTTCTTGTGCCATATTTCCATGCAATTCTTGGCTTGCCTGGCTTCCAGACCTACTTGGTTTGGCTTATCTTAGTCCACCTCTGTACTGTCTGACTTGTCTCCTTCTTGTAGTAATGAACACCCAAAGAAGCTGTCACTTTCCTCTTCCTTTTCTTCTGTTATGCTTTGGATACAATCAATTCAGTACCCCCAAACCTCAAGTGCAAGTCATTCAGTCAGTCACAAAGCATTTATTAAGCACCCACTGTATGCAAAGTACTATGCTAAGCACAAGAAATACCCATTTGAGGGACAAGTCAGAAAACAGACTAAGTGCCATGAAAAATTTTTTAAATGTTAATTTTTCTCTAATGCATCTAATTTAATCCTCACAACCACCCTCTTAGGTAAGTGCTTTTACTATTGCTGTTTGACAGAGGAGGAAACTGAAGCTAAAAAGTTAAGAAAGGTTATGAGTTGCTCAAAGTCACACAGGTAGAAGGTGTCTGAAGCAGGATTCAAACTCAGGTCTTCCTGACTCCACACCTAACACTCGAATCTACCACATTAACTACCTAGATATCTAGGAGTCATGTCCCTGAAGCTTCCTTTTCTCAAGTGACCATTGCTCCCAACTAGATGTGTCATCTAGAGAAAGAAAGACAGAAAGAGAAAGATGAACCCTCTAGAAACGTCTTCTAGAGAAAGAGAGAGAAATATGAACCCTCCTCCCACTCCCACCCCTCTGAGAAAGATTCCCTCTCAGGGCATTGCCTCGGACTCTCAAACTGGAATCCTCCAAACCAGAGCTCTTTCACCATTTTTTCACTGGTTTACTATTTGATTGGACTGACCCCAAACTGATTCACTGTTTTCATTTGTATCTTAAGAAATGTGACTTGATCTTTTTAGTCAATCCCAAAACGTTTCCTTTGTGGCTGTCATGTGCCTTCCATCTACTATCCAAAACCTTATAATCCTCTCTCCAAGAGCCAGGATGCTATGTCTGCAATCAAGGTTTCAGGGAATTAACCTTAAGGGATTGGTAACTGGGGTGTCTTTTTCTATGGCTGTCAAATCAAACCTCCATAAACTATATTCTGTATTCTGCCCTTCCCTTCCATTGATAGGCCAAATGAGTAAGACCCTGTTCTATTTAACCTTTAACATCAATTAACTTTTACAAACAAACAGCTACTTCAAAGATACAGCAAGAACAAAATACAAACATTTTCTCTGCTACCTGGGAATATACTGTCCCTCACATCACCTCAATATCTGGGAAGAGTGGGCTCAAAATTTAGCTTTGTTCCTACATAGCATTTGACCACCTGGTCCAATGTTCATGTCCAGGGAATCCTCACCTTAGCTATTGCTTGCTCTGGTCCAAAAAATTGCTCCTCAGGTCACTCATTGCTCCTTGGGGCATTTTCAGTGGGCTAGCTGCAAAGCCTGACCTGCATTCTGACTCCTGTATTCTGATGTTTCATTCTCTTAATCTGTCAAAACTCACAAAATTGGAGGCTCTCCTGTCTTCATTCAAAAAGAGAAAAGAACAAACCTAGAGGCCAATGACCAAGGTTTGTTTCTTGAAGCCACTTGTACCTCACTGCTTACATCATGGTCTCTCATCAGACTTCATGGGGTGAGGAGTCACACCTCCAGGAACCAAGTAGCTGAGAGGACTGAAGCTAGAGAGATAAGCAGAAACCCACTAAGACCTTTTGAATGCCTCTGCAGTTATCAAAAAGATCCTCTCCTTCACCACGTTATTAGCAGACAATCCCTCCCAGGAACTTTTCTAACATGTCATCACAGCTTACCTGGAACCAGGCAAATTTATGCATCACTACATGGGAAAGGTGCATCAGCCCAATGAGCTGCTGCCCTCTTCCCATGAGACAGACCCTCATTACCTAAGTATTGAGATATAAATGAGACAGTTAAATTATTCCTATATAAAGGAAAGGTTTTCCTTTTACAATTTAAATTCCTTACTCCCTTTAGATTTTTTCCCTCCAATTCATTCTAAATATCATCATCACATCATTCTTTCTAAAACATCAATTTCCACATTACTTCCTTGCTCTATTGGCTTATTGCCTGCTACAAGTACCCATTTTGCTGTGTGGCTTTCAAAATGCTCCATAATCAGATTCCTCTCTGTTCCTTCTATCGTCTGTCCCATTGCCTGCCAATATGCATCCTGTGTTTGGATCAGATGACTTGATTAACGACACCTAGCATAAACCAGGCTGACTTTGGTGGCTGTGTTTTTCACTCCTCCTGGTCCCTTTACCTGGAATATCCTCCTTTCTTCTCTCTAGCAAGCTACATCCTGCCAATTCCTCAAATACTTCCTCATTTCCCACCTCCATAAAGCCTTCTCTGTTCTTCCAGCCATCAGTCACTGTTCCTTTCTAAAAACTCCTACGGTATTATTATTTATATTAATAACAGGAAATAGGGACTGGATCTGTGATTTCCCTAACATAACGAACTCCAGAATAAGAGAAAATCCCTAGACCAATGCAGATTGGCACTTTTTTATTTTCCCAGTTGTTAGTGTTGCAGCTTTGCCTCAACCACTGGGCAGTAAAGTGATTTGCCAGGGGTCACACAGCCAGTGTGTGTCAGAGGCAGGACTTTAAACCCACAGCTTCCTGACTCCAAGGCCAACTCTCTATACACTATGCTACAAAGCTTCTCTGTTGAGTATAATAAGGATATTTGTGCACTGTTTTGTGGGTTGCAAAGTATTTTACTTAAATGGTCTTTTCTGGTACAATAACCCTGTGAGGCATTAAGCTTGGGTATTATTATCCTTTTTTAACAGATAAGTAAATTGATGTACAAAGGTTAAATGACAAATTGTAGAATTATAGAACATCATAACTGGAAGGAACCTAAAAGATCATCTAACGCATAGAGTTCTTAACCTTTTTTGTGTCATGGCCTGCTTTGGCATTATGTCTTATACATCCTTCTCCAGAATATTTTTTAAAAATAATTTTTAAAAATGCTATATTCGAATTATAGATTAGTGAAAATAAGGATGTAATATTTTCCCATCCAAGTTCCTGGACTACCTATAATCTATCCATGGATCCCAGGTCTCGAACCTTTGCTTTAGTACAAGCCATCCTTTTACAGATGAAAAAATGTACCCCAGAGAAGTGGCTTATTCAAGTTCACACACTAATTAGTGTATAATGTTACACAAGGCTGTCACTAATGAGTGACAGTCAGCACTCAAATTTTGACCAGGGTTCAATGCTCTTATGACTACAGTGGAGTCATATCACATGTGCATTTAACTTACATGATTTCAACTATATGCACATAGGGAGAGAGAGGAAAGGAAGGAGAGAAAAATAGAGAGAGAGATGGGGAAGAGGGATGGAAAGATTATATATGTGTGTGTGTATTACATATATATATATACACATGCATATACGTACATGTCTTTCTATATGTGTATGTATATGTATATGTATGTGCACATCTATACAAACTCACAGAACCAGAGACAGAAGCAAGGGGGGGAGAACAATTTAAATATTGTGGACAATTCCACTCAATTTGCTGTTTCTTTAGTTGGCCTCAGTTCCTATATGCTTCTCATGATGTAAAGCATTTCACCCTGCTTAGTAAAATTCTAGAATCGTCCTCTTTATCATAACCAGAGACAGTCTATATTAATTTTTCTTAGGCTGGTAGATTTGTAGGCTTTTCATTAGAGCTAGTGCGAATTTCCTAGAATTCCTGGTCAGATAGAAGGCTCTTGATATTGTGCCTTTGACTTTCTTTTGTGCTCTCTTGTCTCATTGTAACACCGGAAGAAGAAACAGTTAATGTGATTGTGTAATACTAAAATATATAATGTAATATGATACATAATCATATATATATGAGGCCCTTTCAACATTTCCTTGATCAATTTTCCTTTACCTGATTTGCTTTTCTTCTGTTTGAGTAAATATCCTGATTCTCTTCTCTTTGCATATCAATAGCTTAACTGTGTACCTAGAAAAATGAAACTTTAATTTAATTGTTTTCAGAGCAACCATCTCACATTCATCTCCTCTCTGATACAAGACTACCTTCTTTTAAAGAGACACTGGCCTCTTTCTAGCTATAACTGTTTAATAAAGGTAAGTTTAATTATATGAAATTTTCTCCTTAGGTGATACCATCGGAATCTAATCTCCAATCTGCTGCCTTCTGCACCCCCAATATTATATATACTATATGCTCCACTATTCTTCCTTACAGATACAACAGCTTCTGTTAAGGACAATTCATGTATTGTTCTCTATTAAGATTTACACATTTCGTAATACTCTTGATTAAATAATGCAAGTAAGTTTAACGCCTTAGTATCTTCTCTCTAATTGAGCCTATATTAGGGAAAAATTAGAAGAAAAACATCATATAGTTCCTAAACCTAAATATTGTAATCTCTTGTTCTTAACTCCTCCTAGAATTCCAGAAAAATCTTTTACTCTTTATAGAATAAGAAAAGAGGGTTTATGCCTGTCCTTGGAACTACCATCACATTCTTAGAATCTAATATCTCTGAAGTAAAATCTCTGACAGCCTTACAGGATTATAGGCATGGGGGTGGCTAGGGGGAGCAGTGAATAGAGCACTGGCCCTGGAGTCAAGAGGACCTGAGTTCAAATCCAGCCTCAGACACTTAACGTTTAAAAAAAAACTTGCCATGTGACTTTGGGCAAGTCACTTAACCCCAATTGCCCTACCTTCCCCTCTCCAAAAAAAAAAAAATATTATAGGCATGGAGCTTGGAGGGACCTTTTAGGTAATTTTATCTAACTCCTCCGTTTTTTCTTTCTTTTTTTTGCTTTTAGGAGGGTGGGAAGGCAGGACAATTAGGGTTAATTGACTTGCCCAAGGTCACATGGCTAGTGAGTGTTAAGTGTCTGAGGCTGGATTTGAACTCGGGTCCTCAGGACTGGTGCTCTATTCACCATGCCACCTAACCGCCCCAAACTCCTCCATTTTTGGAGAAACTGAGGCCTGGAGAGGCTGAGTGAATTGCCTATGGTCACACAAGTAGTGAGTAGAAAAACCAGTATACAAATGCATGACCTTTGACTCTAGAACCAGTGCTCTTTCTACTGAACACACCTCCTCTATTAGATTCAAAGAATTTTAGAGCTAGAAGACACCATTGTGTAACATCTATGGGCTTCAGTTTACCCATCTGTAAAAGGAGATTGGACTAGAATATCTCAAAGGCCCTTTGTAGTGCTGATTCCTTGTAATCTAGGTGGATTCTAGAGGTCATTCAGCCAAACTCTTCCATTTTGCAGAGATTTATAGTAATTTGCCCGGAGTTCATACATTCCTCCTTAATATAGTTAGCACTTTTTATATGATGTTATTAACTTTCTTGCTCATTGATGCATTCATATCATCCCTTTCCTCACCATCCAACATTCCATCTAAGCTACTATGAACAAACTAGATTCTCTTTTCTCAACCACTTCCTGGTCTACTGTTCTTGCTCTTATGAACCATGTTACTCATTTTGTTTTCCTTCATTTCTTTTCTTTATGAAAGGTGCACCATTCCCCATAAGGTCACCTTACCTTTCAGTAGGAGATGTCTTTTTCTTCTTCCAGAAGTATCTTATGCTCCTAAGCCTTCCCACAAGTGTTTTTCAGTAAATTAAATGTTCTTCTCAAGTGATAACTTGCCTCTTAACATCAAAAGCCATCATCAAAATAATTTGCATATGTACTCTGAGGCTACTATCCCAACTCTCACTCTGACTGACAAGTTGGGTCCCTAGAGGATACCTACTACATGTGGCCTTCCAGGTGTTAGGGGAAACCCAGAGAAACTGTTTTTTGTTTCCTACACCCAAAATATCTCATGATCCCCAACCAGTGAGATTCTCCCCTTCCTTGATCCCATGATTGTTAGTTGATATATACTAGTAAGCCAGACTTAATTAGCTTTGAATTAGATAGAGTAGTAGATAGAGTGCTGGGCCTAGATTCAGGAAGATCTGAATTTAAACCTGCCTTAGAAATTTACTAGATGTATAATCCTAGGTAAGTCACTTAACCTCTGCCTGACTCAGTTTCCTTATGAGTAAAAAGAGAATAATAATAGCACTTATATCCCAAGCTTGTTGTGAGGATCAAATGAGATATTATTTGTAAAATACTTTGTAAGCCTTAAAAGTGCTTTATAAATACTAGCTATCACTATATTACTTTTAGAAAAGAGTATTTATTAAAGTAGTATCAAAAATAGTGGGTAGAAAGCATTTTTCAAAAGATCTGTGACACTTTCTCCCACTCAGAAAAAAGTGGGCTCAAGCTAAGAGAGCAATGTGACAAAGGGTAACTCCAGCTCCTGGGTTCTAGAAGTCATGAAATCCCCCCTTGTCATGATGTAGTTTCTCTTGGATTCCTTGTAGAATACTGGAGCTGCCTTTCCTCAATGTGTCTAGCTTCTCCTAGGCTCCTGATATAAACAGTGCCCTTGGCCAGTTCTAGGGATGTTCTAGGGATACTGCTGATGAGAAGGCTAACAAGTCATCTAAAATCTACCAGCTCTCTAAAGTTCACAAGGTCCTCCTCTGGTCAAGATGGGGAAGGAGACAGAGGTGCTCTCTCTTTGTCTCTACACCCTTCCCAGATAATTTCCCTTCCAGGGCTTGGCTAGAACAGTTTTCTCCTCTAAGCTGCCAGACACTTAAATTCTGGGTTCCAAACTGCCTTGCTATTTTACACGGTTATGTGATCCCGCATGCATTAGACTGACTGATTGGTTCAGTAGAGATATTTTCACCTGATAATAGTTTCAAGGCTAGAGTATTTTGTTAGTTAATTTAAATGGAGTGATTAATTGAATAATTGACCCCTACCTTTATATATAGAACAAACATAGATTTACAGGATTAGCTTTTGATAAAATTTATGGTATACTGTATGTGCCTTTTTATGTCTTTTAAGTTCACATCAATATTGTCTGTCTTAGGGAAGGGAACACACAGTGCCAGGCACTGTTCTAAGTGTTTTATATTCTCATTTGACACTTAAAACAGCCTTAAGTGGTATCCCCAGCTTAGGGATAAGGAAACCAGGGCAGATTGATGTTAAATGATTTGCCCAGGGTCACGTAGTTACTTAGTGTCCAAAGCTGGATTTGAACTCAGATCTTTCTGACACTAGGCCCAGCACTATGTCCACTATGCCACCTAGACTATACCTGTTTTATTTGCTTTACCCAAGCTCCAGACCTGTTTTAAACTTTTAATCAGGGCCATATTACTTCACTGCCCTCTAATGATTCCACTTATGCCTCCCCAGCCACATCCAGGGCAATACACAAACAGCTGTTGAAACACACAGACTATTTTGCTGTACAATACAAAGGAATCATAGGGTACCGAGGAAATACAAATTTGTTAAGTTACAGATCAGTGGTCTTTGGTTCTTCAGTTCAGCTTAGCCCTCCTCAAAGCCTGGCTCAGTCTCTTGCTAACCCTTCTTCCCCACCCCCACCCCCACCCCATTTTATCTTGATAGCAGACCTCTTTCCATTGCCTCCTGACTTAGGTGACTGTGTCCTTCCTTGATAATTCATCCTTGTTTCTACCTTCTTACCCATGGTTACTCCTTCCAATTCTCTTGATCCTGAGAAAGTGAGGGATTTACTGGCCTTCCTATGAATGGTATGGCAGAAAGAAAAATGAACTTGGAATTTTCATTTTTGCTGGTGGTGGGGGATAGCAGAGGAGGAGGGAAATACTAGTTCATTCTCTTGTGTGATTTCCTCCATGTAGAGAACTCCAGGTAGCCTTCCCCAATGCAAATCTGCTGCGCCTGTGCTATGACTTAAGACTTGTCATCTTAGAGAGTTGTGTGGGGCACTGAGAAATTAAATTATTTATTGGGCCCAGGCTTTACTGAATCTGAGGCCAGCTCTCTAGCTTGCCCCTCGGCGGGAGCACAGTGGATAGAAAGTAGACCTGGGTTCAATTCTAGCCTATGACACATATTGGCTGTGTGACCCTGAGCAGGTCGGTTAACCTCTTGGGACCCCCAAGCAGCTCTAGTCTAAGACAAGTTACAGTGAAGGTGGTGACCTGTATTGGTATTTCCTCACTGCAGTTCTCCATATGCATAAATCACAGAAAGAGCCCCTGATCTGATTTCTTTTTAGTAGAGGTAACAAAATTTAAAGAAGTTAAATGACCTGCTTCTCTTCCCAGAATGAGCCAGTGAAAGACCTGGTGTCAATTCCTGTGATATCCTCGTTTCTGTTTCTCCCTCTAACAAATTTCTTGGCTTTTGGAAGGCATGCCTCATTAAGTAGGCCCAGCATTTTCATGGCCCTCTGGGAACTGACCAACTGCTGCACTGGGCTTCTTCCCACTGATCTGATACCTGAGAGATTGCAAGTCAGTCTGTGCTGATAAGTGGAAACAAGTGGTTTAGAATGTTCCTTCAACTCTGTGTTGCTTTGCACTTACCTGGGTTAAATATCATTATCTAACCAATGCTTCTAGAGTATAACATGGCTCTCAAGTTATCTTCAGTAATCTAAATCACTGTGGAATTTCCTATTCTATGACAGGCATTGCTTTTGTGTTCAAGTATGCACCCGTAATTTCTGAGGGCACCCTTACTTTCTGTATGTTGGTAAACACACTCTGCTTAAATCAATTTTGAGGGTTTATACTGAGAGGATAAGTGAGTTGGCCATACTCAGTTAGCTGTCACATGTCAGAGAGAAGTCTAGAACTCTTGTCTTTCCAACTCCAAGGCTGATACTCCATACACTACACATGCTGTCTATTTAAATAAAAAAGAATTAAATACATAAATGTGGGTTGGAAAGAGAGAAATGGGGGGAAAAGTTATTTTTCCATTTGATTTCCCTTAAAATTTATTTATTGACTGAGCCCAATAATTTTGTAAATCAGGATTTGAAATTCTTTCGTCTATGGAACTTTGTCTATATGGCAGAGTAAAATGAAGATAGTTATTTCTATCTACATAGATTGCCAGACTGAATAATTCAGACTCAGAGCTCTACAATCTAAGTTTATTTACCTCATCCAGAATTTCCCTGGCATATAATGAAGACCGTTTTGTCTTGCCAAACATTTTTGTTATTTCATTCTGTTCCAGACCAAATAATAAACCCATTTATTATTTTTTTTCCAGATAGTTCCTTCCCTAGTAGTTCTTTTCAACTTTTCATTGTTGGTTGAGTGTTGGCTCCACAGGAACTCAGACACATAACACTGGCCGGGCCAAGTCATTGGCAGACTTGTTTAGAGCTGAAAACTGACCACATACTTCCAAGTCTAGTCTGATGATAAAAGAGGATTTTGCCTCGAGTTGTTATCTTGCATAATTCAGATAGTAAATTTTTGCCTTCTGAATTGTGCATTTATTATGGTTAGTAAGGTATTTTGTCACTTCCTCTGTCCCAGGGTTCCATCCATGAAGCGTCAGAGGAATATTATGTCTTTTAACTTACAAAAATAATATACAGTATTTTTAAATTCTAATACACCCACACACATGCACACACCTACACTTGGAGAAAAATTGTTATTTCTCTCTTGTATTACTAATTATCGAAATGGGACCAAGGCTTTTCCCCTTTTCTACTTCCTTATCCAGAAATCAACTGGTGTGGAGAATCTTGCTCAAAGACTTACCCAGGTTAAGATCTAATCTAAAAGACAGTAAAAGAAATTCTAAGTTTGGGCCAATGAGTATATTCCTGCTCATTGTGTTTACTCAGACAGATCTGCGAAAATGTGGATTTTCCCTTTTGTGAGACAGGTGATATGGAAATTGATAAGACTCTTTGACCAAGACTTGAATGATCCAAGTCACCCCTAAGATCCTCACTGGAATAAAGCCTAGCCCCTCATGGTAATATTCATTTTCTTATTAATTATTAACCAGTCAGAGTTGCTTGCCACCCTCAAGAACATCCACTCTTCCGAGAATGTATAGACTGTGAGCCCATCACCATGAGGGGGCTTTGGCATTCAAGAGGACCATTAACCTCTTGCTAGCCTTATTAATAAAATGATTAAATTACCTAGAAACTATGTCTCTTCAATTTTTAAAATGTCACAGCAAACATACAAACACAAACACACATATACACACAAAAACATAGTCCTTCATTTATGTGCATAAGTATACTGTCATGTATATCCCTCATGCTAAATGTTATCATCTTAACCAGTGTTTCTGGAGTATAATACAGTTCTCAGCTCTTTAGCTAACTCAAATCATGGGTTTCCTACTCTAACCCAGGTATTGCTTTTATGTTCAAGTATGTACCCATCTTTTCTGAGGATGCAATATCTTGATTGACATGCTGAGCTCAAAATGGTTCTCAACCTGTGGGTTATGTTCAATTTAAATACATCCTGCATATCAGATATTTACATTATGATTCATAACAGTAGCAAAATTACAGTTATGAAGTAGTAATGAAAATAATTTTATGGTTGGGGGGTCACCACAACACAAGAAACTGTATTAAAGGGTCACAGCATTAGGAAGTTTGAGAACCACTGTGTTAGGGGTTCAGAACTATAATTTCATCTTCATAGGAAATCTCCATGAGTTCCCAGCCCTGAGAACTGAGGAAGGGGAGGAGCTCATGGCCATGGTCTCAGAGGCAAAATGTTTCCTCTCTTCACTCAAAGAAAGGGGAAGAGAGTGTGTTCCCATTGGGAGGAGATAATCAAGGATACTCTATGTTATCCATTATAAAATTCTATTAGCCGCAGGGACAGTCTTTTTTTTTTCCTGTTGTGACTGGGAATTTCCATCCATTTGTCCATATCATTTTCCTCTATAGGCTATTTCATGGCCTAGGATTCTGATTCCTTTTCTTCCTTACAGTTTTTCACTCTTCCCCTTTCCTACTTATCTCCTAATGGAGCCCATTGGTGATAGGAAGCAGGTATAATGGGGTTTTGGCAAGATGTGGTATATACCTAACAAAGGTCAGTAACGTATTTTCCTGGAATCTTCCAAATATAAACAAGAGTGTTTTTAATGGAAAGGGAAGAAGAAGTCATGTGCCAAAGATATATAACAGGAAGAATAACAGAAGTAATTCACAGGACTCAATATCTTATAAGAAAACCAGCAACAAAACTGTGGCATCAGATTGTATATATAAATGCACAAAGTTTGGGTAATAAGGTGAACTACATTCTATATATAGAACTACTATATGTGTGTATGTGTATATACATACATACATACATACATATGACTACATTCTACTATATTCTCACATGGGTTGACAAATTTGATCTCATAATTGTTATTGAGATTTGGTGAAATGGTACTCATAACTAGATTTTGGTTCTAGAAAGGTATAGTCTATTCATATTCAAAGGTACAAAATATGTAATGATAGAGTGGGGCACGAAGCATTGTATAGTAATGTAGTGCCCTTTGAAGACACATTCTCAGACAAGGCAAGTCTCTAAGGACTTATTACATAGGCCCTTGGGATTTGTAGTTCAGTGTATTAAAGAGCAGCTTCTTTGTGGCTTAGGAAAGATGGAAGGACTATCACGTGATTTAGATTGGCCTGGATGGGATTACATTGGCTGCATGAGGAAGTCTGAACTCATTAGGAGACAGTGCAACCTTGTGAAGCAGAGTGAAATAAAGCTAAGGGCTAGAATGGTAGCCGGAGAATCCCAAGGCTCTTATGGTGATCAAGGACTATGAATTAACCATAGAGGCTGGCAGCAGCCTTCCAGGCCTATTGATTTACAAGGAACACTGTGTTTGCCCAGTCTTCTATGAGAATTGTGAGGAAGTTCTACAGAGCAATGCTTCCTCTCTCTCTCTCTTTCTCTCTCTCTCTCTCTCTCTCTCTCTCTCTCTCCCTCTCCCTCTCTCTCTCTTTCTTTCTCCTTCTCTCCTTAATTCTCTTTCCCCTCCATATGCTTGTCCATCCATTTATGATTTTCCTTTTTATATTATAAACCAGAGGTGTCAAACACACATCTTGGTGGTTGCATGTGATCTAAAACACTCTTGAATATGAACCAAATTAAAATTTAATTAGGAAATATTTAACAAAATAAAAATATAATAAAACAAACCATATTACATTTTAAAAATAAGTCAATAGGTGGCCCACAGAGATCTTTGTGTGCAGATTTGTGACCCCTTTTCTATTTAAGTTTGGTACTACTCCTCTAAACTGTTCTTTTATTCTGAATCTATTTCTAGTCACATAAGACACCTGTGGCCAAGACAGAAATGTTTTCATGTGTACTTTAGTACTATAAGACTTTGAATATTTGGCTACATGAATTCAACTGGCTGGAAAGCTGCTTTCCAGTTGGCAGCTGGTATCACCTGGCGGCATAATGAGTTGTTATTTTATTTTACTAATAATTCCATAAACTTCATAGGCAAAACTTAAACTGAACCTGGAGTTCCTCTTTGCCACCAGACAATTGAGCTTCTTGTCATAACTGGATGTGGCTCACTAAGTTCCCAATTCTGAACATTCGTGAAATGGAGAGCATGGTCATAGCAGGGAGGGGGAACTTGTAGCCACATGTGGCCTTCTAAATCCTTGCGTGTGGCCTTTTGGCTGAGTCCAAGTTTTACAGAACAGATCCTTTTATTAAGGGGATTTGTTCTGTGAAGTTTGGATTCAGTCAAAGGGTCAAACTTAAGGACTTAGAGGGCCACATGTGGCCTCAAGGCCACAGGTTCCCCACACCTGTAACTAGAGGCAAAAAGTATCCTCTCTTCAACCAATGGAAGGGAGGAAGGAGGGTGAAGAAAAATCTTTCTACCCAAATGTCATTATTTCTTCTGCTCCAATACTAGTAAGTATTAAGCAGCAAGTAAAAGGAGAGACAAGGAAAACTAATAGAGTAGAGGAAGAAGAGCAAAAAGAAAGAGGTATTGAAGAATGCCACATACCCCATCCACATCAAAAGGGAAAGAAGAAGAAATGAGGGGAAGCTGGTTAGGAAGCCCGCACGAAGTTCATCACTACCTCTTCCACTCTTCCTCACCAGCCCAGGAGCCCCCAGACTCCTTCCCATTGAGGCCAGCCTCCATCCATTTCCACTCCTCAATTCCCAGTCCCTAATTCTCCTTAGCATTCAAATTCTTTTCTCTCATTTAAGCACTTCATCCTTCAAATCCATGTCTCTCTCACCATGCGTGCACCCTACTTCTCATCTTCATTTTCCCCACCAACCTCTATCCATTTTTCCAGCTGCCTTCAGGTTACAAAGCACGCGTGCTTGTGTGTGTATGTGTCTATGTGTGTATGTATATATATATGTATATATATATATATACACACACACACACACACACACATATACATGTATATACATACACACATATACACACATACGTATATATGTGATCCTTGAAAGAATTCTGTAAGTTAGCATACATATTATTTCCATTTAATAGATGAAACAATTTAAAAGTTTATAATTGTCTCCCTTGTATAAGACAATGAGGAATACAAAGATAAAAAGCAACAAAGTTTCTGTCTCCAAGGAGTTTACAATCTAATAATATGGCATCTTTGATGGGGCCAAAGGAGAGATCGAGATCAGGATTCAAAACAACAGTATCCTTCCTCTTCAATCATATGTACAACATATTAGGTGCAGCTAGGTGGTGTAGTGGATAGAGTGCCAGGCCTAGAGTCAGAAAGACTCATTTTTCTAAGTTCAAATCCAGCTTCAGACATTCATTTACTAGCTGTGTGACCTTGGACAAGTCACTTGACCCTGTTTGCCTCAGTTTCCTCATCTGTAAAATGAGCTGGAGAAGAAAATGGCAAACCACTCCAGTATCTTTGCCAAGAAAAACCCAAATGGGGTTGGATATGACTGAAATGACTCAACAGTAAGTAAACCAAAAACGTAAATAAATGTGACACAAGGGGTGGCTAGGTGGTGCAGTGAATAGCACATTGGCCCTGGAGTCAGGAGGACCTGAGTTCAAATCTGGCCTCAGACACTTAACACTTACTAGTGGTGTGACCTTGGGCAAGTCACTTAACCCCAATTGCCCTTCTCTCTCCTCTACCAAAAAAAAAATGTGACACAAGATAAAATGTGGTGGGGTCAAAGGGAAGATCCAGAAAAAGTTCTCTAAGAGAAGGGAAGAATCTATGACCAAACAAGAGATAGAGAACATTATGAAATGCATAATGGATAATTCTGATTACATTAAATTAAAAAGTTTTTGCTCAAACAAAACCAATGCAACCAAGGTTACAAGGAAAGCAGAAAGATGGTGAATAGTTTTTACAGCAAATGTTTCTGATAAAACCTCATTTCTCAAATATATAGAGAACTGCATCAAATTTATAAGAATACAAGTCATTCCCCTTGATAAATAGTCAAAGGATGTAAACAGGCATCTTTCAGATGAAATTAAAGCTATAATCGTATGAAAAAAATGCTCTAAATCTCTACTGATTAGAGAAATGCAAATTAAAACAACTCTGAAGTTAACTCATACTTATCAGATTGGCTGATATGAGATTAAAGGAAAATGATAAATGCTGGAGAAGATATGGGAAAATTGGGACACTTGTGCATCAAATTTAGCTAGAGAACTTCTTTGGGTAAATGGTATTTTATTTTTTCCAATTACATATAAAGACAGTTTTCAACATTTTTATAAGATTTTGAGCTTCAAATTTTTTCTTCCTCCTTCCCTCTCATCCCCCCCCTCCCCAAGGTGGCAAGTAATCTACTATACATTATACATGTGCAATCAGGTAAACGTATTTTCATGTTGTAAAAGAAGAAACGGAACGAAAGGGAAAAGCCAGAAAAAAAAACCAAAAAAAAGTTAAAATACTTTAAAATTCCTTCAAGTTCTAAAATTCTGTGATTTTCTAGAGTTTGTATCATATCACTTTAAAAAATAAATCCCTATAAGCAAGAGGCACAGCCTCATTATAGGCACGCAGATATTGGGTGCCAATTATTAAACCTGAAAGTGAGATAGAACAGTTAGGACTTGGGGAAGGCAAGACAGGCAGTATATATACATACATACATACATACGTATGTATATTATATTTAGTGAGAATATCCTGTTGCAATTAATTTAGAGGAAACTACCTATGTGTCCTGGACATGTGGACCTGCTTTGCTGCTGTTTAATCCTTAAATTTTAGAATCTTAAAAGAGAGGTAGCATGCCCATGTCATTCATTTTTTTGGAAACACTTGGTAAAATGTAACTTGCAGGTAATTCAATTAAAGAAATTTAATTAAGCATTTACTAGATGTCTATTAGGTTGTGAGCTCCTTGAGTTCAGGGACTGCTTTTGCTTCTTTAAATTTCAGCAGCACTTAGCAAAATGACTGACACGTAGTAGGTGCTTAATTAACGTTTATTGTTTGATGTTTACTGTGGTTGGAGTAAAACTAAGATAAATCAGGCAAGGTCACTTTCTCTTAGGGTTTATAATCTAGTACTCCAATATTCAAATGGATCTGTGATCTCTTTGACGTGGATGTTCCCTCCCATGATACAGATCACAATAGCATCCATGCTTCCCTATCCTCTGCAACTCTCCTTCATGTTCTGTCGTAAATTCCCCATGAGAATCCACCATATTCCTCAGCAATTCCCTTGATTTCTCTTAAAATTGCAAGGATACCAATCAAGTGTACTATCTAGGTGGTACAGTAGAAAGATCTAAGTTCAAATAATGCTTCAGATGCTCATTAGCTCTGTGAGCCTTGGCAAGTCACAACTTCCCACTTTAAATTTCCTCATCTGTAAAATGGGCCTAATTATAGTGTCTACCCCACAGAGTTATTATGAGGATGAAATGAGGTAACATAGGTTAGGTGCTTTGTAAGCCTCAAAAGGATAATATATACATGCTAGCTTTTATTATTATTTCTACCAATGAAGCATATAGATTGTACATCAATTACCTTCATGTATGTAAGGAGCCCATCTCCCATTTCTAGCATAATTTCTCTGATAATTTTACTCCCATTCTTCATATTTCCTTTTTGTTGTGTCATGGACTGCTCCTATACTTCCCTATTTATTGGCCTATATGGCCCTTATTTTTAATTTTATTTTTGTAGTTGGTGGTGTTCCATTATTTTCTGCCATACACCCCCAGTAGAATTATCTTTCAAACAAGCTTTTACTTCTGTGAGAAATTTGGAGTCTTTAAAGGGAAACTTTCCAATTTCCAAAAGGCAATTCAGCTTATTCTTTCCTTCTTTTTAATTCTGGGACCCACTCACCCATTTGAAGAGTAAATCTAAGGGATGAATAAAGTCTATAGGACATCCATCTAATTGCATGTCATAATCTGAAGAATATGTGTACCTATTTGATTTTCCTTGTGTGGATGGTTAGGTAAAATTCTTTTGATTAATTATGTATCTTTTTCAAGTGACTTAGCAATGTTACCTAGAACTAGATGCAACCAGTATAATGTCATCTACAAAAAGTGGCATCTGGAAGATTCCACCCGGGGTGGCTAGGTAGTGCAGTGAATAGAACACTGGCCCTGGAGTCAGGAGGACCTCAGTTCAAATTTGATCTCAGACACTTAACACTTACTAGCCATGTGACCTTGGGCAAGTCATTTAACCCAACTGTCCTACCTTCCCTCCTCCAAAAAGCAAAAAAAAAAAAAAAAATGGAAGATTCCACCACTCACAGTAAACTTTCAGTTTGGACTCCATCTGCTCCATGACAGCAGTGAAACTGGCAAGGAAATGTCTCCTTGTTTTATATCTTGTCTGATATTAGAGATTAGAAAGTCTTTGAGCAAGGTTATCTCATTAAGTCTGTAAACAGGGGTTTGAGAATTAACAGGCATCCAGAGACTTGTAGTTCAAATGCATAAACATTCCCTCTCAACCCCAAGAGCAATTTCTGGCTATCTCAGTCTTTGAGCCAGCAGTTAGACCTGAGTTACTCCCAGAAATTCTTAAAGTGATAATACATAGTTTGTGAGAGATACTGAGAGGAAGGAGGAGGGACCTCAAGCTCTGAGTCAGAAACAGTTGGCAGCCCAGGAGCAACAAGCAAAAAGAAAAGGAAAAAGTCTTGCAGATCTGATCAGGGAAAGCCATGGTTGCCTTCAGGCCTCTTGGAGTGAATGACTCTGGCTAAAGCTACTAATTGTACCCACTTCTTCAAGAGCTGAGGAAATTGCCCAAATTCCCTTCCATATGTCTGCCCGTTGAGACACTTGCTTTTTTTTCCAAGTGTTTCTAGTGACCTAAATTTTTTCTCAACCAAAAAGAGGCAAGGGGTTAGCTAGAAATAAACACAAATTTAAATGAGGGTAGAAAGTCAAACTTTTGCCTAAACGTTAAGATTTTTCCTAACTGGAGGCTCTGAACTATTGTGATTATATTACTGTTAGTTTAATATAAACACCATAAACCAGTTGGGAAGGGGACCCCCAGACCTAAGGGGCCAGTATATTGCCCCTAGGTTAAAAATTTAATTGTCTTAAAAGGGTTTAAACTTCCAGAGACTAGAGGGGTGGTGCACAATTAAAGTAACTTTATTCTGTCCTATTTAAAAGTAATTGATTTTTTAAAAAATGATATATGTATTATTTCCCTCAATAGAATGCAAACGTCTTGAGGACAGGAACTATTTAATCTTTATCTTTATTACCTGAGCACTTAGCTTAGTACATATCATAGTGTAGACACTTAATAAATGTTTGTCAATTGGTTTATTAATTTGCTGAAGAAAGGACATGGGCATAGAATACAATAACTTCATACATAAGTTTAACTTCTGTAAGCCAAACAAGTCTAAACATGCCTTCGCCAACGAGCACTTGACTTAACTGCCATACAAAGAGAAATATTTATCACAATTCTGTCTCCTCATCCCCCTTGTCTCTGGAAGTTTAATCAACAAGACTCTATTAACAATTTTAATTCAATTATTAGCCTAGGGGCAATATAATGGCCCCTTAAGTCTTGGGGTCTCTTCCTCAACTGATTTATGGTGTTTATATTAAAGTAACAATTAGTAGTATAATCACACATTTATATATTTAATGACAGATGAATGGGCTGCTTTATCAAGGGGCAAGAAAATTAAGAACAATGACAAAATTTGATGAAGGGGGATTCACCCTGCCAGATTTCAAAGTAGATCATAAAACAGTAATTATCAAAACCACCTGGTACTACTACTACTAATAAATTATTGAAAAAGTTACATTGCAATATGAAAAAAATGAATTTTTAGATCCACAACTCATGCCATATGCTATAAAAATTCTAACTAAAAATTTATTTTTTAAAATCATTTTAAAATCGGAAGAAAACAAAATAATATTTTTTATCTGAGTTATGGAGAAAAGAAAATTCTTGTCTATTGAACAAACAAGACATTTTCAGAAACAAAATATATGTTTTCAATTACGTAATAACAAAAAGAGTTTCGATGACACAAATAATACATCCAAAATGAAAAGAAAATAGACAGTCAGGGGAAATCATTGCAGGAAATAGATGTAATAAAATCTGGCATCCAGAATCAATAACCAAATGATAAAAATTTATGAGGCATGATACCTATTCTAGAAGGCATTTTGCCATTAAACACTTTTCCCTGGGTTCATACTCACATAAAACCTAGTCACTGCTGAAGCTTCCTTGTTACTCTCTCATTTTTCTTTTCTACTGCCCTTGTCTCTGGGCTGCTGCTCTAGCTCTTGAACCCCCTTCCCCAAAACTATCCTTTTACAAGCTGATCGAAAAGCATGCACTGCTTGAAGGTGCACTTTCTTCCTGATCAGCTTACTGTGCAAAGTCACCCAAAGGTTACTTTACTTTTACTTTAAGGGTCAGATTACTCTAATAATAATTATTATAACAACAGTATTTAATTAGTGTTTTAGATTTGTTATCTCATCTGAATCTCACAATGACCCATCGGGATTGGTACTCTAAATATAATTATCCCCATTTTACATATTAAAAAACTGAGACTTGAGAATTTAAATGACTTGCCCAAATATCAAAGGTGGGATTTGAATCCAGGTCATCCTAACTCCAGGTTCAGTATTCTATTCCCTCTGCAATTCTGTCTCTATGAGTCTGTGAGTTTTTAGTTAGCCAATGCCCTCT
Source organism: Pseudochirops cupreus (assembly GCA_028627135.1). Taxonomy (NCBI): domain Eukaryota; kingdom Metazoa; phylum Chordata; class Mammalia; order Diprotodontia; family Pseudocheiridae; genus Pseudochirops; species Pseudochirops cupreus. The sequence goes on from CM053584.1 coordinate 91,980,275, forward strand.
GATGCAATAGGGATTCCACAGGCTTCTGGGGGACATTTCTTTTAAGAGGCCTCTTTGGGACTCATCCTACCTACTCACCCCATTTTTCCAGTCAATTTGACCTTTAGAACACACTGTTAGAACTGTATCCTAAGAACATTATTTAAAAGTAGGTAAGGAAGAAATTTTCAAGCTTTATTTTTAGCAGTGAGAAACTAAAAACAACTTATATGTCCACTAATCAGAATAAAGCTGAATATGTTGTGATATATTGACATAATGAAATCCTGTTGTACCATTAAATTACAAATATGAGGAACATAAAGCAATACAGAAATCCTTATAGGAAGTGATTTCAAAATGAAGAAAATATAATTAGAAAAAGCAGATAGACTGTAACTATAAAAGACAAGAAAATTTTATAAGCATGTTGATGGGAGAGATCCAAAAAGGACCCACAGTCTATACTTTTGTCATGAAGGTCTAGTACATATGCAGAGCACTAGGAAAGTTGAGATGATTGGTAATGGAGCATGGGTTGGACATTCTGTAACTGGTTCTGTTTTAATGGTTAGGAGAAGCCTCTTTGATTAGCTTCCAGAATTGGGAATACCTCAGCCATTTTCCCTTCATTGATGTTTCTTTTTGGTTTGATTCCTTCAGTTGCGACAACCCATGAGAGAAAATGTTGTGACTGGAGCCAACACATGGACTCATGAAGCCCATGAAAAAGCATTGGTCCTTTGCTGACTTCAGTGTTTGTTCTTTTCATTTCAGGTGAAGGAGATCAATCTGGAAGCTCCATCCTTGTGAATTTCAAAAGATTAGGAGAATGAGTCTCTAGGAATCAGGGAGTCTGGGAATCTGGAAATCTGAGGACTGGGATTCTGAGAATCTGAATCTAGCCCAGCACTGATGCAAAGAGTGGTCTTTAGCACCCAGCAGAGTGGTAAATGAGACTCATTCACCCATTATGTTATACAATTAGACTGTAAGCAGTGTGAGAGCAGGGACTAACTTTTGCCTCTTTTTTAAAAATCTCCCCAGCACTTAAAATAGTGCCTAGCACATAGTAAATACTTAATTCATGTCTATTGATTGATTGATTGAGCTAGAAGTTAATTTGGGGGGGCCAGTCAATGTAGAAACTATGTCACTCCCTTTCAAGGTGAAAAGGGTTGGGGAGAATATACCCCTGAGGTGTTGAGGATAAATAATTGTATTTTTTATTGCACTATCTTTGAAGTAAATATCTCTTTGTAAAAGATAATTTATGTTTAGTGGTTAAATGAAACTGGGGCATAGTAAGTGGAGGAAACATAATTAGAGGGTCTTGATTAATAGTAAGAGAAGGAATATACCCCAACTTCTAGAGTACTCCTAGCACTATGAAGGGGAGATATAGAATCCTGGAGCTAGTTACAGAATATCTTCAAATGCTCCAATATTTCACCAAGGAATTCCCATTACACACGATCTCAACTTTCCCAGAAGCAGGCTCTCCAGCATGCATTTAGGAAGATGCTTTCTGAGGCATGTTGTCTGTATGCCAGTCCTCTCTTACACATTTTTAAAAAAATAAACAAAACTTTAATCCTAAGGGTCCCACAAAACATGTTACAAATTAACATCATGAAAAACATCTTGCACAGTAACCCAGAAGTTTCATCTCTACAATCTCTACATCCCAAACTGAAAGTTTGTGTTAATAGATGATTTTGAATAATACCAGCTATCTATTCAGTGTATTAAATACAAAAAGACTTCATGACCTTAAGTGAAATAATGGATTTTCTTGAAATTTCTTAAAATTTTCAATCAAACTGAATGTTCATTTAGAATGAAAATATTTGGGATACTTTTTTAATTTTTAAAATTCCCATCATTCCTCTTGAACAATACAGTCCTATTTTAGTATGTTTTTAATTTCATAGTTTCCAAATTCTGTTCTAAAAGGAGTTTTGAAGTATTGCTGTTGTGTATAGAACTCCACGCTGAACAGAAACCTAAAACTCTCTCAATTGTAGTCAACATTTGTTCTTTTGTTTGTTTGTTTTGACTACCAGTTCATGAAAGACAAATAAGTCATCACTTTTGACCATCCCTGTTACATTTAGGGTTAAAAAAAAAAAAGGAAACAGTAAGATGCTACCGTGAATTATTTCATTCTGGAAAGCAGTTTAGATTATGCTTTTTAAAAGAGTGACTAAAATGTCCATAACCTTTGAGTCAGAGGTCCCATTGCTAGACATACACTCCAAGAAGGTCAGGGACAAAAAGAAAGATTCCATATACACCAAAATATTCATTATAACACTTTTTGTGGTAGCAAAGAATGGAAACAAAGTAGATATCCATCGGCTGTAGAACGGATAAACAAATTGTGGTAAATGAACATAATGGGATATTGCTATGCTGTAAGAAACAATGACTATGAAGAATTTTGAAAAGTCTGGGAAGACAAATTGAAAGTAAACACACACACACACACACACTCTTTTTCCCGTTTCTGCTTGCTGTCAGTTCATATATCTTCTCATACTTCTTAAAATTCTTTATATTCATTGTTTCAATATCTGCATATTTATATGTAGATAGATAGATACACAGATAGATACATACATACATACATAGACCCACAAAAAATGACATTATCATGCAACCATAGGTCAAAGCTTGAATGGATTGTACAGGTCATCTGCCCCCCTCATTTTACAGATGAGCAGACTGAGGCTCAGGCACATTTAAGTGCCTTGTCTAAAGTCAGACAGACAGTTACCACAGGTAGGATGTGAATCCGGAGACAATGTTCTTCCCAATACAGTTTAAATGGAAAGAACAACCACAACAAAAACCTGAAATGAATACTCTGTAATTATGATAACTAAGATTGGTCCTGGAGAAAAGCGATGTGTGTTTCCCTTCTTTGCAAAGGTGGGGCAACTATGATTATGAAATGCTACTCAGATTCAGTTGGTGTTTTGGTTGGTTTTAATATGTTGCTTTTTTCCCCCTCTTTCTTTTAAAATCTTTGTTACAAGGGATAGTTTGTTAAAAAGAGAGGAATAGATTTGGAAAGAAAAATATAAAAACAAAAGCTATCAATAAAAATAAGATTAAAAAATAACAAGTAGTTTGAGATATATGATTTTATTCCTTGTTTTGTTAATATATTCAGAATGTTAAGTGGGTAATAAAAAATTTAGAAGTAGAGAAGAATTCATAACAAAAACATACATAACTAGTGGCACATGAAGACAGATACACAGATATATACTTGGGTGGCTTAAAGTGTGACCACACACTCACACAGGGAGAGCACAGTGCCTGGGATGCAGTAGTCAATTACTAAAAGTTCATTGATTGATGGATTTGTAACCTGGATTTCTAGCCAAGCCTAAGGCTTTTTACATGAAATCATTGGAATTGGTGGAGAGAACGCTGATGCAGCAGTCATACTGCACTGTGTTAACATTTCTTCAATTAGAAGAGTCTCATGAAAATGCCCCAATCTTGGTTTAAAACCCTAGGTTATAGATTAATAGTTCAATCTAGGTGAGGACTGGTTGAAGGAAGTTATATCTTTGTCTGAAGGGAATGTAGAATGGAAACTCTAAGGGGAGATACAGAATATAGAAGGGGGAGACAAACAAAAAACTTTGAAACTCCTAATTTTGTATATATATATATATATATATATATATATATATATATATATATATATATATATACACACACACACACACACAGACATATATATATACATATATATATATATATGCATATATATATGCGCCCAGGGAGTCC
>CM053584.1:91984560-91999871 GCA_028627135.1 Pseudochirops cupreus
AATTCCATGAAAGTAAGGTTGACTCTTTACCTTTTGCCTTCCTCTTTTCCCCCTCTATTGTAACAATTCTCTCTTGCCTCTTCCATGCTCAACCCCATTTTGACTCTCCCTGTCTCCTCTCAATCTAATCCTCTCTCTCCTCACAATAAGAAATTAGTTCTTGCTGAAATACAGGAGATTTGTAAAAAAGCATTGAGAGTACTCAGCTAGTTGTACCTAATGACAGTCTGAATAATTGCTGTATTCCAGATACCCATTGACAGTATAACCAATGAGATGGAACAGAATGTTGAACCGCACAATGATTACTTCAGTACTCAGTTTTTGTTGAACTTTGCTATCCTTGGAACTCACAACATCACAGTTGAATCTTCTGTGAAGGACTCCAATGGAATTGTATGGAAGACTGGACCTAAAACCACCATCATTGTGAAATCTCTTGAAGATCCTTACTCTCAGCAGGTTCGCCTCCAGCAACAGCAAGCACAGCAACCCTTGCAACAACAACAGCGTAATGCATATTCTCGGTTTTAGCCACCTATCTATAACAGAACTTTTGATTTCCCTCTTCCGTTTTTCAAAAGGCATGGGAATGGGAAAGGAGGATAATATCTTTCCTTCCTACTTCATCATTTGAGAATAATAATTGTACATCAAAAATTTCTAAAGTTCTATAGAACTAAGTCTAAGGCAATTGACTGAAATATTCAAGTTTGCTATTATGGAGTAGTGATGATCCAAATTTAAATTTTATCGATATGTGTGTAATTTCCTTGAGGATAGGTGAGGTGGTAAAGAAAAGAAGTGGTAAATAGGGTCTCTGGGAATTTTTTCTTTTGTGTGTTTGGGTTTTTTTGTTTTTGTTATTAATGTAGACAGGCTCATCCTAAATTTTATACTGATTTTTCATAATGATTTGCATTCTGTGTGAGTCCTCTTTTTTGTGAGTTGACTATATTTTTGTTTTGGAGGGAAGTCTTAGGATCATTGAATATAGGACTTCTTTATCTAGTAAGAATGTTCCTTATACACTAAAACCTCAGTTAACTGTAGTACTCAGGGAATTGGGTATATGTTTCAGTACTTGTTGAAAATATTTCAAAAATATTCCCATGCCTTTTCATAGTATAATGAAGATAATTTTTTGACAAACCATTTTGATAAAGTATGTATCCTGTCATATTAGAATTGCTTTTCTTTGGACTCAGTGTGTCTTCAAAACAAGTCTGGATCTAGAGAGCCAGGCATACCATTTCTTTCAACTCAGCAGCTTGTAAATACTGTATGTACAGCCAAGTACCAGTTTTCATTGGGTGTCTACATTTTGGTAAATGTTGTTATCCATATATGCATTATCTCATTTGTGAGTTACCTATGACAGATTTTTAATATCAGATTTACCTTACTCTGTCATCTGGCATATATTTAGGCTGCCTCACTCTGGTAACAGTGTGCTGAGGAAACAAAATAATTTTAACATTCACCCTAAGCTAAAAGGAATTAGACTGACTAAAAAATGCTCTGTATGTAATTGATGTCTAACTGAAATGTTTATTCAACAGAAAGTAGATAAGCTTCAGTTTAAAAAAAAAATCACTTTGCAAGGCTTCATAGAAATCGGTGAATTATCTGTACAGCTGTACCTCTCCATTCAACAAGTTTAATTAAATTCACCAAACTTTTAAGTGCCTACTATGGGCTAGGCTCTGGGGATCAAAAAGAAGAAAAGAAACAGTCCCTTCCCCTCTTGGAGCTTAGGGTTCTTCTGGGGTAAGAAATAAAAAATGTCCACAAGTAAGTAAGGACTAAGAGAAGCAGCAATTTGAAAAGTGAGACAGCCCTTGTAACAGATAAAATAAGCTGTCAGGGGCTGTATTGGCTGAGGGCATTTTAGGTGAAGCCTTAGCATGAATAACAATGAGGACCTGTAGGGCTGAGCTTGGCCTACTGGAGCCTGGCGTGGGAGTAGAAAGTTTAGCTCTAGGGAAGGATGGGTGTTAGTTTTTATCAGTGTTGGTAAAAACAAGAGCCTAAAGGGAAATGTTAATTGTGGGAGACTAATGCACAGTTGGTATAGCGCAAATTGGTATAGTCATTCTGAATTTGAAACTATACCCCAAAAGTTACCAAGTTTATGCATACCCAGTAATACCAGTATTAGAACTATACACCAAAGATAGCAAAGAAAGAGAGAAAAGGACTTATTTATGAAAATATTTATAGCACCTCTTTTTACAGTGGAGAGAAGCGGGAAACTAAGGGGAATGTTCATCAATTGAGGAACAGCTGAATAAAGTATGATATGTGAGTGTAATGGTATGCTGTTATCCTTTAAGAAATAATGGAAAAGATGTATTTGGAGAAACCTCAGAATATGTGTGAACTGATGTAGAGTGAAATGAGAAAACCCAGAATAATTTATACAGCAACATTGTAAAGTAGAATTGTTAAGAATCCTGATAACTGCAGTGACTACCATAGTGGACTGACAATAAAGCACGCTTCCACTTCCTTAGGTGACGGCCTCAAGGTATGGAATGAAGAAAAACATGGTCAGTGTGAAAATATGTTTTGCTTGACTACACACATTTGTTACAAGATATTTGTTTTGTTTTTATAATGGAGGAGGGAAAGAAAATATTAATTGAAAATAAAATAATTTTTTTAAACTGAAAAATATGTGTGTATATGTACATAAATACTTTATATATTTGTGTGTGTATTTTTAACACACTCAAGTTACATCACTGACTTGCTCTGTGACCCTCTTAGACAAGTCCTTTGATTTCTCTATGATAAGAGTGAATTCACATCGATAGTTTGAATAATTCTTAACACTTTTAAGGGATATTAGAAATAATGGCTCTTTGGGATTGTTACATGGTAGATGCAAGATAATAAAGTACTAAAGTTTTCTAGAATAACTTTTATAGGAGATTTCTATGCAATAATAAGGTAGAAAGAATGTGGTTGGGAGAAGGGTTGTACCAACTTGTCAGCTACTGATAACAAGCCACATTGGTTCAGCCCTGCTCTCCTTAACCGTTGTTTCTTGGATCCATCCCCAATCAAAACCGTTAACTTAAACTATAGCCTTGGATCTCTGGACCAGGCGGCCCTCTCAGAGAAGCCCACACACTGCAGGATGGATCTGGCTGCTGTTTCATGTGTGCCAAATCCTTCCAGCAGGTGGCATGGTACTGCCTGTTCCTCCTGCTAGCAGGAAAGAACAAGCCAAGGGTTTGGTCTTTTTAATGCAACAGACTGATTTATTGGCTCAGTTTTGATTACACAAGCCATCTTCCCCTTACTGTGGTATGTCCTAGTCAGAAATAACAATTCCAAGTACTTTTTTCTTCTCAAATTTAAGTGGAAAAGACTTTTTCCTTTCTAAATATCGTTAACTACCTGAATCCAACTTCTTTTGTTATAATCATAAAGTTTAAAATGCCAAATATTATTATGATTCTTTTATCACCTATTAAGGTTTTTTCCTCTGCTTACAGCTTTCCTATTTTCTCTTCCTACTTAATCCCCACCTTGCACAGAGTATCTTTCCTTTGTTTAGAGAAGATTAGTTACCTACTTTGTGGTATTATGCAGTAAGATTTATGCCTTTTTTCTCCTGCTCTCTACTTGTTGGTTATTTTACTGATTGTAGGATCACCAGTTTTAAAGCTAGAAGGTCATAAAGTCTGATCCTTTATGACCCTTCCTTTATACATGTGGCCAAGAGAATAGTGATTCACCCACTGGGATTCTACATCAGGTCCTTTAACTCCAAAATACCTTATACCATGCTGTACCTGTGGCTCTTATATTATCTCCACCCTCCACAAAGTGGGAAGGGGGAGTTAAAATTAATGTGAATTATTAATTCAGACTTTAAAAAATAAAGCCAATTAAAAATGTTTCCAAGAGTTCAAAGTAAGGTGAGAGGTGGACAAGGGAAGAGAGGGCATTAAAGTCTCAGTTTCATTTGTACAAGCTATCAAGCTATTATCTCCTATGATCTTGGGTAATTGAGATCTCATTACCTTCTTTGTTCCCTTCTAAAGGTCCTGACATGTTCTTATCTTCACTCCTGACCTCCACCTGCCTAAATTTTCAAAACCAATTGCTTGTGATGACAGCTGATGAGTTTGCTGTGTAGAACTTGGATGTCAGGAGCGTGACACAGTAGGATGGTCAAACTGGTGTTGAGTTTGTTTTTCCAATTTTCTCCTCTGTTCAGTTCTCTCCCCCACCATCAAGATGACAGACTGAGATAAGAGAAGAACATATCCTGGCAACTGTCCTCTGCTTGATGGTAGGTGTGTGAAAGTGCTGCCCAGGTAACAAACAAGGGAGTTGGAATGGGAACCAAAAGGCAGGAAGGGAGAGAAAGGAATTGTAAGGGGGCTCTCCTAGATATGGGCTATGGGATGGTTGAGAAAAGGGGTGCAAAAGAAGTCTGGGATAGACTGTCCACAAGGAGCCTACAGTTTAGTATATAGTCTAAGAAGTATAGCTTTGGTTTATGGAACAGAGACTGAGGATGAGAGAGGAGATGTTAAAGCCTTAGGAAAAAAAATAATTTTTTTTTCCTCTTTTTTTCTCCATTTTGTTTTTTTAATAAATTTATTTATATTTTAGTTTTCAGCATTCACTTCCACAAGATTTTGAGTTACAAATGTTCCCCCTGTCTTTCTCCTACCTCCCCCCAATATATGGGACTGACTGAACACTCCTTCCCCCAATCTGTTTTCTCTTATGTCCTCCCCAAATCCCCCTTCCTTTCTTATAGGGCAAGATGAATTTCTATACCCCATTGCCTGTAATGGGCATCTAAAAAACTATTTTTTAACATTTGTTTTTAAAACTTTGATTTCCAGATTCTTTCCCTTCTTCTCTCCTTACCTACCCCCACTGGGAAGACAAGCAATTCAGTATAGGTTGTACATGTGTAGTTATACAAAACATTTCCATAGTAGTTATATTGTGAAAGACTAACTGTATTTCCCTCCATCCTATCCTGCCCCCCATTTATTCTATTTTCTCCTTTGACTCTGTCCCTTTTTGAAAGTGTTTGCTTCTAACTACCCTTTCCTCCAGTCTGTCCTCGCTTCTATCATCCCCCCTCTTATCCCCTTCCCCTCTACTTTCCTGTAGGGTAAAATACCCGATTGAGTGTGTATGTTATTCCCTCCTTAAGCCAAATCCAATGAGAATAAGGTTGACTCATTCCCTTTCACCTTCCTGCCTTTCCCCTCCATTGTAACAGTTTTCTCTTGCCTCTTTTATGTGAGATAATCTACCCTATTCTATCTTTCCCTTTCTCCTCCCAATATATTCCTCTCTTACCTCTTAATTTTACATCCCTTCATTTTCAACTCATCCTGTGCCCCCTATATATACATGTACGCACATAAACACATTCACACATGCACATATACACATTCACACACACACACACACACACACACACACCCATACCCTCCTATGCATACATACATATATATTCCCTTCAACTATCCTCATACTGAGAAAAGGCTCATGAGTTACAATTATTGATTTTTCATGTAGGAATATAAGTAGTTCATCTTTAGTAAGTTCAAAAAAGATTATTTCTGGTAGCTTATCTCACTTCTGTAACTACTAGAAGATTTTTAGTAATCAGAAAATAACAAGTCATCAGGTATTTTTCTGCAATCAGCCCAAGAACTGTATCCCTATAATAGGTATTCTCAAGGAATATACAGTAAAAATTGAATATAAAGGAACGCTCCTCAGGGAGCAGTAGGATACATACAGGAAAAAAAAAAAGATCTATCCAAAAGATAAACTAAAAAAGTGTAGAGGACTCCCAGAGGTTATTTTTAAACTTTCCCTTAGCTGACCAGTTGCTGTGCGATATAATATAAAAATCTCAGTGTTTGATTTTTAAGGTGGAAAGATAGGGAGAAACAGCTGCAAGTGGGAAGCCACTTAGGCAGCATTAACTCTTTGTCTTACTCCCTCAGGAACTGTTCTCACTGGAGGCTTTCAAGAGCAGCAGGTTCTTCTGCCAAGGGTTGTGACCCTGGGGGCCTGAAGAGCATATGTACCTCCACTGTTAGGGAGGCAGCCACCAAGCACTAGGATAGACATGCAGGGAGTGTGTCTGACAAGGAGAAAAATGGGCTCTTTGGGGCTTTTAAACCTCTGCTTGAAAGAGGAATTCAAGTCAGACAGCAACAGCCAAGTGTTACTGTATGTCCCGTTGCATCTTGGTGAGTAGACCAAAGCCATGCACGGGGTACCCTCCCTTAGCAAAGACTGACTACAAGAGAGAAGAAATTCAGCCTTGGCAGCATAATGTATACTATGCGCCTTTCCCCAAATCTCTGACAAAGAGGTTGTCTCCCCTTGACAAGGCCACCCTTTCTCTCTACATGTGCACTCAATCCCATTAAGCTATCATCCCATATCTTCTCCCTTTCTTATCCGGAAACCTGGAAAACTTGTCTATACTAGCTATCTCAACATCCTTTCTGCTCATTCTGCCCTTTGCAATCTAGTTTCTGCCCTCAGTTCTGATCACAATCTACCAAGACATCAGCAAGACATTCATTGCAAAATCTGAAGGTCTTTTATCAGTCTCTAGCCTTTGCCTATCTGTGACATTTGACCCTCCTGACCACCTTCTTCTCCTGGACATTCTTTGTTTCTGGGTGTTTGTGATACTACTTTCTGCTGGCTCTGTAACTGACCACTTCTCCATATCCTTTGTTAGCTCATACTCTATCACATCCATCACTGTGGGTGTCCTCCAAGGTTCTGTCATTGACCTTCTCTAGTCTTTCTCTTGATAACTTCATCAGCTCCCGTAGGCTTGACTATCATCTTTATACAGATGCCTTTAAGATATGTATTTGTATTATGTATTTATGTACCTAATCTATATGATATATCTGGTCATGACTGTCTAATATAAATGCATGTCACTTTACATATGGCATTGATAGATATCTGCTCTGGATTTGGTCTACTTTTTCTCTGATTTTTGCTTCTGTAGGAAACAGGAAGATTGTGGCTGGGTACTTCTTCAAAAGAAAAGTATTAGGCCAGAATTATATTTATATTGTATCACATTATATGATATCTCACACAAATATCTGAAGTCTAGGTTTGTTGTACTTTGGGACCCAGGATAAGCATCCTTTTCACTGATCAAAGGGCCCCAGGATAATAGCTTACTGTTGCCAGCTTAGTGCCGTTCCTCTAAATGCTGGTTACCCAAAAGATTATCACAGATACCTATCCTAGAAAATAGTAAAAAGAAATTAGAGAAGTTCTGCAGATTAGAATAGACCAGAGAATAGATAAGAATGAAAGGTAAGAATGCAGTTCAGTCAAGGAGAAAATCATCTCACCAGAGGCATCAGCTTTGGGAATGGAGGGACACGTTAAGGGGCTGGCTTCTGCACGTTTGTGACTATGGGGATCTTCTGTCTACCATTCAGACTTCACACCTATCTCTCATCACCTCTCTTGAAGCCCATTGATCTTAATCATAGCTTGCATTTATATAGCACTTTAAGGTTTCCAAAGCACTTTACAAATATCTCATTTGATCCTCACAAGAACCCTGGAACATAAGTGGTATTATGCTTTTATTTTTCCCACTTTACAGATGAGAAAACTGAGAGGTTAAGTTACTTGCCTGGGGTCAAATATACAGTCTGAGGCTGGATTTGAACTCAGTTCTTCCTAACTCCAGGTGTAGCACTTCACTGCACCACCTAGCTGCCTCTGCAGAGATTCCTTCTCTAATTACAGAGAGACCCAACTTCACAGCTTATCATTCTCTCAGACGTTCAGGAGTCATACTTCCTTCCTGTATATAGCAGGGCTATCTCTCAGGAAAACTGCTTCAGGCTGAGGTTGAAGTGTTTTTAAATACATGCACACGCACAAAATATGGTATATGGGTATATATGCGTGTATATGTATACATACACACAGCCCCATTCTCTCCTCTGGCATTCAGTTCTGCATCACCAATTGCCTATGAGACATTTCAAACTAGATTGTCTCAGAAACATCTTAAACTCAACCAACATATCCCAAATTAAATTCATCATCTTCCCTCCAGACCTCTCTTTATTACGTCAGAGGCATCACCATCCTCCTTGTCTCCCACATTCATAATCTCAGCATCATCCTTGACTCCTCGCTTTCCCATACCCCACATGGCTAACAAGTTGTCAGATTTTACCATCGCTGCATCTATAGGTCCCAGATCACAGCTAATAGCGTAGTTCAGACCCCCGTTGCTTCTCCCTTGGATTATTTCAGGCCTCCTAATAAGTCTCTCTGACTCCAGTTTCTCACCACTGTAGACCATCCAACACAAAGCTGCCAAAACGAATTTCCACAAGCACAGGTCTTCAGCATGTGACTCTCCTCACTCAACCCCAGTGGCTTTGTAATTGCCTCTAAGATAAAACATAAACTCTGTTTAGCCTTTCCAGACTCCTCAGACCTCACTCTCCCACCTCCGCTCCACAGTCCAGCCGAGCTGGCTGCCTTTCTGTTCCCCACAGATGGCAACACGTCAGCGCCGTCATTGCTTTGGCACTGGCCATCTCCCGTGCCTAGAATGCACTTGCTCTTGACCCCTGTCTCATGGACTTTCTACCTTCTTTTTATTTGCGGATCAAGTACCACCTGCAGAAACCTTTCCTGATCCCTCTGATTGCTAGTATCTTCCCTCTGAAATTATCTGGTGTCTAACTACTTTGAAGAAACAGAGATGAATTAATGATAGTTCAAGTAAGCATGAATCTATTATGTCTGTATTAGTGTTTGTACTTGTTGCTTCCTCCGTTAGAAAACAAGCTCTTGAGAGTGGAGATGATTTCATGCTTTGTATGGTACATGTATCCCCAACCCCTAACAGTATCGGGCACATAGTGGAAGGTTAATACATATTGTTAACGGATTCTTTTTCTCTTCTCAGTACAGTGATAGGTTAGCTTCTGAGTCACTTGCAATGCTTTCCTTTGCCTGATGCCTTTCACTAATGAGATGGCTCTCTAGGGTTGGCAGGTGCAGGGCCAGATCATGGCCAGAGATTCCAGTGGGACCTAATCTTGCTGACTTATCTTCTTTAAGAGAAGTAGACTCTTCTGGGTCCTCAGAGTTCCACGGGAGAGCGTAAGGGTATCAGTGGGTTCCTTGAATGCTAGAGTTGTTTATTCTTTAAAATAAAGGAAAGGAGGGAAGAAGAGTAGGAGAGATTCTGTTTGATGCAGTAGAAAAAGTATGAGATTTGGAGTCAAGACAGCCTGGGCTCCATTTGCAGGTCTGTCGCATCCCTTTTCCCCTTAGCTTCTTTGGGTCCCCATTTCCTCATCTGTAAAACAAGAAAGGCAGATGAACTCAAAGGTCTTTTTCAGCTCTTAACTCTATGATCCTATGAAGGGAAGTTTCCATCCTTCAGGCTTTTTTTTTGGAGGGGGAAAGGCAGGGTAATTGGGGTTAAGTGACTTGCCCAAGGTCACTCGGCTAGTAAGTGTTAAGTGTCTGAGACTGTATTTGAACTCAGGTCCTCTTGACTCCAGGGCTGGTGCTCTACTCACTGCGCCACCTAGCCACTCCTTTTGGTAGTTCTACTTTTTTTTTTTTTGCCTTTTGGAGGGCAATTGGGGTTAAGCGACTTGCCCAAGGTCACATGGCGTGTGTGTGTGTGTGTGTGTGTGTGTGTGTGTGTGTGTGTGTGTGTGTGTGAAGTGTCTGAGGCCAAATTTGAACTCAGGTCCTCCTGACTCCAGGGCTGGTTGTCTATTCACTGCACCACCTAGCTGCCCCTGTTCCTTCATGCTTTTCTGAAGAAGGGGACAAGAAGAGAGGAATAGCCAAGACTTCCTAACTATATCACCAACTCAGGGCTGATCCTGGGTTTTTTGGTTTGTTTGTTTTGTTTTTTCCTGTGGCGGACCTCTCTGGATGAAGAGAACTTAACCAGATCATCATTTTTAATAGATTTTATTAAATAGTAATTTATAAATTACTATCTTTATCTTTGGTCAGATTATCATTTAAAATATTGAAAGGGGCAAATCCAAGGACCCTCTGGCTTACCACTGGAGACCTTCCTGATTGAGATCCCTTTCCAGACCAATGATTCCCTGATGGTCACTGCTATAAACCTTCCACCAAAGAACTAGGAGGTGCCTGGGAATTTGGGAATGTGGCTTTGCTTCCCTACAGTGCCAATGCCCTCCAGGCAGAGTGCTCAGTAAGAAGCAGATATAAATAATCCAGAGCCCAGGCACAGCTATTTCTGTCCTTAGAATGAGGGCCTCCAGCCTCTGCCTGGGTTGGAACTGGGTAGGGGGTGGGGGGAATGGGACAGGGACAGCTGGAGCACTCAGCCCAGGGGAAGCAAGGAAGGACAGATTGTTAATGATGCTGAGGAGAGTATGCTGATACAGCCATGAGAGAGGAAGGGCCTGCCTGCCTGAGCATTAGTGTGTGCTAGAGTTTGTGTAGAGAAGCTGTCCTGCTTCTGAATGCTTATATGTATATGGCTATGAAGTATGTGTCTGTTGTGTGAAGAAAAGAAAACAGAAAATACCGTTTCTTTAGTGTTTGTGTCTGGAAAGACTCACGGCATCAGCAGCATTAGGACCTTGGAGCCTTAAAGGTCATCTTGTTCAGCTCTTTCCATTGATGCTTAACTTCTTATCCAATTTCTGTCTCAAGTGACGTTGGCTTTTAATACCTGAAGGTGGGAATGAGGTAGGGGTGGGATAGGAGGACAGCCTACAACTCACTGTCCCTAGGTGATCTGTTTCATTTTTGACAACTCTTGTTAGTTCTTTATATGCAGTCGAAATCTGCCTCTGTATAATTTTCACCCATTGGTCCTAACTCTGCTCTCTGCATCCATGAGGAAGAAATCTAATTCTCCTTGTACATGATAGCCTTTCAGATACCCAAAGACAATCGTCACAAGTGCCTCTCTCCACCAAATCTTGCCTTCTTGAGGTTAGCCATCTTTGACTCTTTTAACCATTTCACATATGACATGGATATGAATCCCTTCAACATTCTTGTAGTTTTTCCACACTTTCCTCAAAGTAAAGTGCCCTAACCTTAATGTCATGCTCTCATTGCTCTATGGCCAGCACCTTCATCCATCAGTTTTATTAGTGTGCTATCCATGTCTTCAGGCAAATCATTGACTAAATTTTGAACAAGATAAAACCAAGGATTCTCTGGCATACTCCTAGAGACTGGCAAGACTATCACCCTCGAAACAAAAACCAGTGACACCAACTGAAAATGTTAAGGCAAAGACACAAGACAGAGAAGGCGTCTCAGATCAGCAGAGATTGATTTTTGCCAGAAAGCTACTAGGAGGTATTGAAACCCTGTGTGACTACAGTATCCAAAAAGAACTAACTCTCAGAGGTAAGATATAGATCTTTGTGAAAGCCTTGACTAGTAAGACCATAACACTTGAAATGGAGCCCACTAACACCATTAAGAATGTCAAGGCCAAAATTCAAGACAAGGAAAGCATCTTGTCTGGAGGAATTGGTCGTTGTTGGGAAAGCAGCTGGAAGATGGTTGCACCCTGTCTGACTACACCATCCAGAAAGAATCCACCCTGCATGTGGATGTCCAGAGAGTCAGCTTGGGAGTGAGATGAAGCATAGCTGGGCCCTTTCTGAAATACTGCCCTGGGTAACTGTCACCACCAGTCAGTCACAAAAGCTGGGTCTCAAGACGGAAGTTTCTCCAGAGTTGCCATATTTTTTTTTTTTTGCTTTTTGGAGGGGGGAAGGTAGGGCAATTGGGGCTAGTTTTTTATGGTAAGTGTCTGAGACCAGATTTGAATTCAGGTCCTTCTGACTCTAGGGCCAGTACTCTATTCACTGCTCTGCAGAGTTGTCATATTTGAAAGACAAGAAAGTGCCATTGGATGGTTTTGAACAGTTGCATGAAGATTGGAGTGAAACTGAAGTTATACCTGCCCTCAAGGGGCAGGTTAGGGGATAGGGGATAGACTTCAGGGTAGAAGGCTACTTCAAGAGTCCATATGAATAGTTAGGGTCACATGGAGAGAAAGGAAGAGATGGATGTGAGAGAGACTGTGATGGAAGGATCACTTTGGAAGTAATCGTCTCAAGAAGTCAGATTGTATTCTAATAGCTGCAGTCTCTTTGCAACTTTCTATAAACTATTTAAGCCTTATTTTTTCTAGGCAGAGATGGTCTCAGACTTGTAAAGAGGAGACCTGAATTTGATTTTTCCCTTCCCCTGCCTCATAATCACGGGCAGGCCTGCTTACTCCTTTCTATAGGCCTCCGCCTCGTTTCTCCATCTGTCAGGTGGCTGTGGGTCTTGATTCGAAAGCCCTTAGAGATTTCTTGAAAGGACTAGCATTGTACCACAACACAAAGACTATTATGTCACAGTGGTATAAAAACATGACAAAGAATGTAGACCAGGAATAATAAGTGCACTTATTTCAGAAGCACATTGATTTAAACCACAATAGCTCTTTGGAACAGGAATTGAGAATTATAAAAGCCTAAGCAATCAAGCCCTGTTGGGATAGATGTGGGCACGGCAGGGTGGGGAAGAAAAGCTCATGCCGGGCTATTACTGAAAAATAATTTGGTCTGTGTTAGCAGAAAGGTTTGTACCCCAAGTTTCCTCAGTTCTATAATGCTGTCTTGCTGTTAAAATGCTGTCTTGCTCAGCCTTTCCTCTCTTCTAGATTAGTTTGTCTCCCCTTTTAAAGCCCCAGTTTAAGAGACAAGAAGCTGATAATAGTCAGCATAACACATCACTCCATTCTTCGGCTCTCTATGTGAGTGATGTGGCATTTTCCACATAATTAAGACGTAATCTTTGCCTTGTCTCATAGGTCATCTAGTCCAAAGTTTCTTAGCCTGGAGTCTGTGAACTTGTTTTATTCATGTTTTGATAAATATAATTGGGTTTCCCCTGCAATCCTATGCATTTTATTTTATGCATTTAAAAACATTATTATGAGAAGGGTTCCATAGGCTCCATCAGATTGCCAAAGGGGTCTGTGATGTAGAGGATGTTACGATACCCTGATCTAATCAATGCCCACTCCTCTAGATGTCACCATAGTGAAACTATGTACATGGGTATCTGAGGCCTATGAAAAATAAAAATTCCCCATCACTCCTGATTTTGGCTCATAGAGCTGAAAGGAACCCAAGTGACTGTGTAGCCTAATCACTTACTTTACAGAAGAGGCGACTGAGAACAAGATCAGCAGAATTACTTAGCACATGTCACATATCATTAGTGAAAGACAGGAATCAAAGAAATGAGGTCTCCTGATTCACAATTCAATTCTTTTCAATTATACCACACTGTTACCCGTATGTGTTACAAGGGAAATAGCTTGTTTGCCCCACTTGTGACACTTAGATCATTGCAAAAGTGGCAGCTGTTTAAACCGGTGCCTTGGCTCCCTTCCTCAAGCCTATGGGATGATAGCATGACGCTGTAATAATTATCCGTTGAGGGCGTATAATATATGTGTCAGTGTTAACCTTCTAAAGACTTCAGTATCCTCCCTAGCCACCTAAGTGTGCTCAGCCTGCAAACACTGAGATAGCTCTCCCACTGTTATCAAGTTGTTGCCTTCAAGCTTTAACTCTGACCAGTTTAAAACCACATTTGGCCAGGTTCAGAATTTGGTTAGGGGATGATACAGAATATTGTTCAAAATATGAAGAAAAACAACTTTGAAATCTTTAGCTCAAGAAACTCCACCCCATATTTAGATTCTCCTCTGTCTGGTCATTGCCCTCCCAATGTCAAAGGACTCTGAAATTCAACACATTGTGGCTGTATAATTTATTAATAAAAAGTAAACATTTAAGTATTTTTAGATAGAGCCATCCAGTTCTACTATCTCCCCAAACCTTTTCTCTGGTGAGTTCCCAGTTCTTTGGTTATGACTAGAAAATACTCAAATCTCATACATTGACAGATCATGGAAAGGCAATACAGTTATCCCTTTTGCATCATGACTTTCCCATTGTGGTGTCAGTATACTGCAGGTTAGCATAAGAAATTAAATGGGAATTTGGGGGGGAGTTTTGTGAAAGTGCAAAGGCTAGTAGATGACACAGAAAAACCTTAGAAACTCAAAAATGCATAAAATATATGTATAGTATTTTTACTTAACATTGACCTACATGTAGCCTGAATACCAAGGGCAAGGAAAAAGACCCCAGACTTGCTTTCCAGCTCTTCTGCCTTCTCTATTCGCTCATGCTGCTGATGTCTGCCCATTATGAGAAAACACTGCCCTGGACTTCAAGTGAAGGTGTATGTCCAAATTTATCCCTCCCTCTCTTCCCAAATATCACCTTAAAGCAGCGGTTCTCAACCTGTGGGTCGCGACCCCTTTGGGGGTCAAACGACCCTTTCACAGGGGTCTCCTAGGACCATCGGAAAACACATATTTCTGATGGTTTTAGGAACCGAGACACTGCTCCTCTATCTGGCTCCAGGCGGGTCCGCCCACATGCAGATACGCCCACATGCAAGTATTAAAGGTTCTATTAAAGGGTTGCTGCATTAGGAAGGTTGAGAGCCACTGCCTTAAAGCCAAGAGGTTAAATAAAAATTCAAAAATAAGAAAGCAAAGCATGGGCCCAGGTTATACAGACATGGAAATAGAATGTAATTATCCATTCACCTGCTCCAAAATCAAGTCCCATGATAATAAGCCCCCAAAAGGCAGGAATTATATAAACATTGTATATTCTTAGTAAAATACCAGGAGAAATAGATATTTGATTATTATTTATCAATTCATATTTTTGGTTACTCCTCTGGTCAAATCTCCCACTCCTTTGTTGTATTCTTGACTTAAGTCATCACATCAGGGTGATATGGAAACCCCTTAACCTAAGGAGCTTTTGTTCTGTCTTTGGAATCATAGTTTTTAGTATTGTGTGTATACACGTGTGTGTGTGTACACACATGTATGTGTGTATATATGTGCATGTATATATACATATGTGTTTATGTATATTGTGCATGTGTGTGTGTTTGTGTGTGTATGCTTGTATTGGGGGGATCCGAACCAAAAGCCTACACCCCAAAGAAATCAAGGAAAAAGGACTCAAACCTACAAAAATAATTTATAGAAGCTCTTTATGTAGTGGCAGAGAACTGGGAACTCAATCCATCAACTGGAGGAATGGTTAAACAAATGATAATATGTAGAATACTATTGAGCTGCAAGAAATGACGAAAGACTTCTTTCTTAACAATGT
>CM053584.1:92007348-92036034 GCA_028627135.1 Pseudochirops cupreus
TGTGAAAAGAAGAATCCTAAGATCATCCCAGCTATGCTAGCAGTCTAAAGTGTGGTAATTTGGTAATTTGATTTTAGCTGAGAATTAGAAATTACAAAGAGAAGGAATTCAATCCCTACCCTGCCCTTTACACCACATCACTCTAAGAGTTTTGAATGCTTTTTTTAAAGCCTTAACTTTTTAGCTTGCTATAAATGAAGGTTAAATAAACTGAGAGGTTTCCAAACTTTCCAAACAAAGGTCATCACCCTTTTCAAAAAAAATTACTCAAAAAAAATTTTTTTAATAAATAAAAAATTACTCAGCATTACCAGGAAATCTACTTTCTTTAACACTTTAATGTTGTTTTTTTTTAAATTTACATCATTTCAAAAAATATGAAATTTTTTTAAATGACAGATCTTAAATTTAATAATTTATTGTAAATTTGTAGGGTTTTTTTGCATTAAAATATTGATGACACAATAGTGTGTCGTGTTACCATATAGTATTATAAGCAAGTCATTACATGCACATATTCCTGCTGATTCATGCTAGACTTCCCAACAATGTACAACATACTCGTGTTCCAATACTTGCTTATTAAGATCTGTTGACAGACTTGACCACTGATCAGTTATAACTTGCATTTTGTCTGTTTATTTGGAAAATAATGTAATCCCTACAACTTTAACTCTGTTACACAACAGATGAAACATGTACAAACAGTTTTTCAAAATTTTCTTCTCTTCTTTTCTTATGCTTCCACTGCCTCCTTATATTTATTCAACACCTGCCAATTGCACCAAAGACTACTATTGCCCCTCTGGATCATTACAGCATCCCCCAGGGGGTGGTATCACCCACTTTGGGAACCTATAGATAAGCTTCTGCTAGTTGAGCTCACCTACCTGTCAGAATCCTTTGTAAGAAACTCTTGTTTGTACAGTAGTTAGCATGGGGCATTGCCCATGTCATACATCCAGCACAGTGTAAATGTTGGCTATTTGTGATCTTTAGTGCTCCATTCAGTTTTAGGTGTGACTATCATATAATAACTTAAGTGTTTCTTTGTATCATGCAAATTGAGAATCATTAGTAAGATGGGCTAAGGTTGGCCCTGTAAACATCAGACCAAACTTCTCATAGCCTTTTGCTTAGACCAAAAATCAGTCCTCTACCAAGAATCTTAGGGTGAGAAGTTTTAACATCAATGGCTTATAATATTTAGCCCAGCATACTTTGAGCTAACCTTAAATCTAGAGTGGTAGAGCCTTATGTATATTTCCTAGTACTGTTAATATAAAATTAAGTGCATATTTATATTGTGGAGTCACTTTGTACTTGTGGCTAGCCCAAGTTAGTTCTGTTCATAGAATAAACAGAGCTAGATTCCCAGAGTGAAGGCCCAGGGTGGATCCCAAATCAACATAATTAAGAATAAAGTGCCTTGAGAGTAGAAATGGAATGGTATTCCTAGAATTCTTCAGAGGGAGGGGCTTCTCTTACTGTCAGGGTGGCCTTTTGACAGAGAAGGAAATATTATATTTTATATTAACAATATTAAAATTAATTTTCCTTTCATTCCCCACTCTGATATATTCAGACACCATCTTCTCAATGAATCACTAACTGGTATAATACTTAACATGATGGAAACAGTATAATGGGAAAGGGAAGAGAGATTGACCAATGTCTTAACTGGAGCCATTGTGTTGGGGTTCGTGGACACCCCACAATGTTGGGGTGCACCAGAATGATGAAGAATAGGTGTGTGGGTCCCAGTGTCCTGAAAGAAATCACTCAGAAAGTCTTCAAGTTAAAGAAAGGCATTTACTGGGGTAACATACCCAGCAGGCCCTGTTCTTTACAGGAGGCCAGAGCACTTAAGGTGTCTAGTCTAAATACACTGACAAGACAGGGAAAAGGGGAGCAGGAGAGTAGGAGGAGAGGCAAACACAGCTCTGGAATGCCTGCACTGTCAGGGAGTCCAGAGGTATCTTTGTCCAGAATGTCATGTAGTCCACACAGATAAGCAAAGGAAACAGGAAAAGGGAGGGAAAGAGTTGTTCTGGAGTGTCAGGTCATTGGTGGGGAGGGAGGTGTGCTTTGTGAAAGCACAGGGATAAATCCATGGTGGGAGGCTTCAATGCATAATCTTCTTTGATCACTTTCCTGGCTGGTCACTTCTTACCTCTTATATCTCACATCATGCATCCTGCTTACTCCATCTGCCTCAAGCACTTCTTTCTACCTCCTCATTTGGGGGCGGGTCCCTTTAGCAAGCAGGCCTCACCAAGAATAATGGGGGGGGGGAAAGAAGTGAAAGTGGTGTCTTAGGGTTCAGACACCTTATGCAACTGTCTGGTTTCTGAGACCATCTCCTACTGTAGTCCTCTGGTCTTCTAGAAATCTCTCAAGCATTCTAGAATAGGCTAGTTTTGCTTTTTCCAGTACAGGTTACTGGTAGACATATTTTTCTGCTAAATTTATTGCAAAATAGATCTTAACACAAGTTAATATAGTCTCTTCACGTTTGTTTTGCCAATAACCAGGTCATATAGTGAGATCTAGTTCCAACCTTATGACTCTAACAAAACATTAATTAGGAACCTCTAGAGCAGAAAATTTACATTTTTCCATACTCCTTGCTGCTCCTATCCTTATCTAAAACAGGCATTTGATTTGGACACTGTCAGCAACAGGCTGAAGGGAGAATCTTAAAGAATTTGTGAAGACACAACTTGTAGAATGAACCCTTCTGCTTATAAATTTGATATTTGCCAATGTAGTTATGTAAGCTTAGGTTAAAAGTGCCTTTTAAAATTGTCATTGACCATCATCATTTAACTTCTGTTGTTCACCTATTTCCTTTTTTTTTTTTTTTGGCTTCATGGAGGGGGAGGGCAGGGCAATTGGGGTTAAGTGACTTGCCCAAGGTCACACGGCTAGTAAATGTTACGTGTCTGAGGCTGGATTTGAACTCAGGTCCTCCTGATTCCGGGTCCAGTACTCTATTTACTGTGCCACCTAGCCGCCCCTGCCTATTTCCTTTTTTGTATGAATCTTCACCCAAAGGGATAGGGAAGGGGGAAAGGTACAGTAAAGGTGGAAAAAAAGACAAAATCCTTCCAAACGGGAGGAGCAAGGCAAGGCAATGGCAAAGATCACATTCTTTTCCATTGGGAACTACTTGAATATAGGATGGTTGGCTTATCTGCAAGGGTCCCAGCTGCACTGGCAGTTTCTTAGCCTAGTGCAGACCGGTCTTGACTCCCAAGGACACACAGAGTTCAGCTTGGTTGCAAACAACACATGATGTCAGCCCAGGAGGTACTTCATCCTTGACACTTTCAGGACCTCTCGCATACTCTGAGTCTAGTGTTTCTGGAAAATACGGCAACTCAGAAAGTTCAAGGGACCCCTTGATATTCTTCAACAAAGTTCACATAGTGAATGTGATAGCTGTAAACCTCCAGACTGATAGTTATCTGTCTTTTATTCAACCCTTACAGCAAAAATAAATCTTTAAAGACTGGAGTTTGTTAAAACTAAGTTGGTTAAAATGTAACTTCAGTATAGACCACTCCAGGTATAACTTCATAATTAAACAAATTCTTAGGAATTTGTTTACCATCACCCTCTCATCAAAAAGTGTTTGCAGAGGAGACAAGAATTCAGTTTTCTAAGTAGATAGCCAATAAAACTTCCTCTTTACTATAGGTAAGCTGGAAGTTTCCAGTTTCCTAAATTGCACTACTTCAAAATATTTCAACATTTTCTTTTCCTTTAAAAGTTCAACTCATGATGTAGCAACATCCAGATTAGAAAAGAAGCAGCGTTCCTAACGGCATATCTGCACAGTATCAAAAACAGTATTATGGATTTGACACATGAAACAAAACCCATTTCTAGTCAGGTTACCTCAGTTTGGTCAAATGCATCTCTCAATTACCTTACACAGAAAGTCATTCTGAACAAATTCAAGTGGAACATACTTCCTAAATATAATCCAATCTATAAATTTTCTCATTCCAACTAGGTGTGCCTTTGGCTCTTTTTACCTCTGTAACTCTCAAGTTTAAGCATTATAGAACTTTTACCATGTCACCAGCAGAGTTGAAACAAACTTATAACCATGTCAGACGTTTCTTCAGATAAAACAATGAAGATTTTTTTCTTTTCCCCTTATTGTAATCCAAATGAGATAAAATACTCTTTTAACAATGATAGCAGCCTGAAGATCAAATTTATAACCTAACAGTATCTAAATTTCAAAAGAATTTATCTTCCTATCTACATTTATTACAAAGTTTCACAACATAGACATGTATTTAATTTTACATTAACAATACTAAAAAATATATATAGCTTTACAGGCTTTAATTCATACTTGTTATTATTAGGTAACTTAAAGTGTACTGGGCTAAGTATGACTCTAGATGACTGATTTTTGGATCAAACACAAAAACTCTAAGGAGTTAGGTTAGGTTAGGTACTGACAGGGCATGGACCATTTTCCTCAGGCAGAATTCTTTTAGAGCAGTGGTTCTCAGCCCTTCCTAATGGCCCAACCCTTTAATACTCATATGTGGGTGTATCTGCATGTGGGCGGACCCGCCTGGAGATGGATAGAGGAGCGGTATCTCCGTTCCTAAAACCATTGGATGGTCTTAGGTGACCCCTGTGAAAGGGTTGTTCGACCCCCAAAGGGGTTGCGATCCACAGGTTGAGAGCCGCTGTTTTAGAGTTTTCACAGAGGGAGTTAATTAAATAATTCTCACTTTGCACAATGCAAGGAAACATTTAAGGTACTATATAATAGTCACAGAGCACAATAACCAACATTTATTAGTGTCTGATGGGCAAGACCTGAGGCTAAGCACTGGAAGAACTAGAGCTTCCTACAATCCATCCTGAAAAGGGTGGTTGAGCACAGCTACCAGATACTTACCTCACATCCCATCCTAGACTTTTTGTTACAGTTAGAGTAAAATAAGCATCTCTTAAGTAAAATCATTTGTGTGGACTGATTAAACTTTGGCATAGAAGTCATCTATTGTAAAGAGTGTTTTTACTTAAATTAGGAATAGATTCTTAGTACTGTGTCCTACTCCTAAGAGGGGAACAGGCATCTGAAGTAATAACTGTAGTGAATAGCTGAGTGACAGTTTTTTTGAGAAAGCAACAAGATCAGATGATTATATATGTCAAATATAAATTATTCTAATGGGATACAAAGGCCTTGAGCATTTCTAATGTTGAGTCATTTCAGTTTTGTCTGACTCTTTGTGATACCATTTGGGGTTTTCTTGGCAGAGATACTGGAGTGATTTGCCAATTCTTTCTCCAGATCATTTTACAGATGAGGAAACTGAGGCAAACAGGGTTAAGTGACTTGCCCAGGGTCACACAGTAAGTATCTGAAGCCAGATTTGAACTCAGGAAGATGAGTCTTCCTGACTCCAACTCCAGTGCTCTATCTACTATGCCACCTAGCTGCCTCTCATGGTCTAATAACAAGTTCTGAAAACTGGATTCAGAGTTTTATATGTGAAATTGTATCATTCACTGTCTGCAAAATCAGGCAGTTTAAGAGAGTTAGGTTCTGATTTCTCAGTCGTTGCTTGAATTCCCTAAATATGTCAACATAACAATTAGCTACCTTACATTACAGGGCAGTTATAGGTGATAAAACTGAAATTTTTCCCTGTGTGAGTCTGATTCTGTGGTGAAGAATGAAATAAATGAATGCCAGTTCAAAAAGGCTAAATGATAGTGGAGTTAAAAAGCAGGCTTAGCCTTAGCTTATATGTCTGCATGGGTAACTATCCAACCTCTAACCTAAATTGCACTACTTCAAAATATTTCAACATTTTCTTTTGCTTTAACAGTTCAACTCATGATATAGCAACATCCAGATTAGAAAAGAAGTAGCATTCCTACTGGCATATCTGCACAGTATCAAAAACAATATTATCCTCATGGATTCTTTTAGATTCTCCCTTCAGTCTGTTGTTGACAGTGTCTAAGTCAAGTACCTGGTTTAAATAAGGATAAGAGCAGTAAGGGGTGTGTAATAGCTCTGATCTAGGGGTTCCTAATTTGATGTGCTTCATATAGCTCTACTGTTAATAAAATAGGGACCAAAAGGTTTGAGATAGTTTTCACCACATGACCAAGTTATTAGCAAAGTAAAATTAAAGTGACTGTGTTAAGTTGTACTGATATCTGTTTTGCAATGATTTTTTAACAGAAATGTCCAGGAATCTATACAAGAGACTGAACCAGAGAAACAGATCTGCTAGGAAAAGCTGCTCTGAGAACAGGCCCACTCATGAACTACCTGAGGAGAGGACTTCAGAAGATCAGATGTTCTCGGAAATCAGATAGATGGCTGCATGAGATGCTTGAGCCCTAAGAAATGATGAGCTGATGAAATGGACAGTAGAAATGAATTACTAAGAAAGAGCCTGAATGTTCACCCTTCCCCCTGCACAAGTGTTTTCTTAAGGTCTGCTTGCCTAAGGGTATTGTCCCTGGTGGTGGTTTCTCAATGAATTGGTCAATTTTTCTCTTCCCTCCTTCCCCCTACTCACTTCCTTTACTCCCCTCCTTCTGTTCCCCACCCCACACCCATAATGATAAAACACTTAGGCCTCGTAATTAACAATCCTTGATGGAGTGTTTAGGGCCTCCAGGTCTTTTTTTTACCCCCGTGAGTCACTCCTGAGAGGTGGGTAATATTGGTTGTCATTTTATAATTATCATATCAGTGATCAATTCATTGAAGAGACTGTGTCTCCCAGTGAATTTGAACTTGTCAAAGGAAGGAAGAATACTCACACTTACGCAGATATACACACAGACAAAATCAGGTACAAGAATACGTTGCCCATAGGGGAAAAAAATGAAGATATACTTACATAGGGGAATCCAGAAGCAAGATCTGGGAAGCATAGTAGAGATTATTTGGGGGTACGCTCAGTAAAAACAGAAAGAGAAGCATTTTTGTCATCTGAGAATGCTACAGACCACCTGGATATTTAAAGCCCTTCACAATCATGCCCCATTCTACCTTTACAGCTTTATTACTTATTACTCTACTTCATGTCACCTATAGGCGAGTCAAACTGGCCTTCTTCCTGTTCTTCATGCCTGGTCCTCCATTTCCTGTCTTCAAGACTTTGCACAACTCGTGAGTCACCATCAGTTGTGTACTCCCTCCTTGCTTCTGCCTGGCCTCCTTCAAGACCCTGTCCTAGCATCACCTTCTCAATGACATCTTTCCTGGTCCTTCCAGCTGCTAGTGCCCTCCCTTTCAAAAGTCACTTTATATCTATTATGTATAAGCCCACATCTTCACATGTGGTTCTATCAGGAGAACAACACAAACTCCTTGAAAGCAGAGGTTATTTCCCTTCTGTCTTTGAATCTTTGGTGCCTGATATAACACCTGACACCTAGAAGGCACATACTAAATGTTTGCTGATTGACTGATTGATGGTCCATGCTATATGAGGACTGGTTGAAGGAACTGGGGATGTTTAGCTTAGGGAAGAGAAGACTCAAGGACACCATGATAATTGTTTTCCAGCATTTTAAAGGTTTTCTTATGGAAGCAGGAGTTGGACTTTTTTTTTTCTGTTTAGCCTTAAAATATCGAAGTAGGAACAAAGGGTAGCAATTGCAAAGAGGCTAATTTAAGTTTGATATCAGGAAAAACTTCCTAACAATTAGAATTTATGAAAGTGGAATGGATTACCATGGGGAATAGGAGTTTCCCCCTGGTGGAAGATTTTCAAACAAAAGAAAGAATTCTGTTTTTTAGTATGGGTTGGACTAGATGGCCACTGATGTTCTTTCCAGTTCTGGAATTCTATGATTCTGAATTGAATGACCTTCCAAGGACCTTTTTATAATTCTGCAGATACATACCGCCTTATTGTGAAAATTCAATGAATGATTTTTTTTTGAGAAAAAATTGAGAACATGATAGTGTTGTGGGTTTTTGGTGGTTGCCAAAGTAAAATTAGATGTGTTACCTGCCTAGAAACTTACAGCTTAAGAAAGAAACAAGATGTGCAATCTCCAGATACATACACGGATAAATGCAGTAATTACATATTAACAAATGTCTCCACGGGATGACTCAAGAGTAAATGAATGATTGTATTTATCAAGGAATGTTTCCTACTAAACATGACTCAATAAAGAAATGGTTAGAAGAGAGGAACAAATTTGAATTTTTAATTTTATTTTTTCTCAATTATATGTAAAAACAATTTTTAACATTCATTTTTTAATCATTTTTTAGTTCCAAATTCCCTCCTTTTATCTCCCTGCTCCTTGAGAGGGCAAGCACTTTGATATAGATTATACATGTGTAGTCATGCCATATAAGCCATGTTGCAAAGAAACACACATCCCCCCAAATAATAACAAAAACAAAGCTTAAAAAGTATGCTTCGGTTTGCATTCAGACTCCAGTTCTTTCTCTGGAGCTGGACAGCATTTTTCATCATAAGTCCTTCCGAATTGTGTTAGATCATCATGTTGCTGAGAATAACTCAGTCATTCACAGTCAGCAATCACATCATACGCTATAACTGTGTAAAATGGTCTCCAGACTCTGTTCAGTTCACTTAGCATCAGTTAACACAAGTCTTCCCAGCTTTTTCTTAGAGCATCCTGCTTGTCTTTTCTTATAGCACAATAGTATTCCATCACGATCATATATCACAACCTGTTCAGCCATTCCCCAGTTAATGGGCATCCCTTCAATTTCCAATTCTTTGCCACCATAAAAAGAGATGCTATAAATATTTTTGTATATGTACCGTCTTACTTTGTCTTTGATGTCTTTGGGATACAAACCTAGTAGTGGTATTGCTGGGTCAAAAGGCATGCACAGTTTTATAGCCCTTTGGGCAGAGTTTCAAATTGCTCTCCAGAACTCAGGATATACTCTCTCTTTGCACAAACAAGGTCCTGGGGATATTGGACTCAAACTTGTAGTAAAAATAGTAGTGAGGCACATATAGAGAACTCATATGGCAAAGGGGTATCTCATAGTTCTTAGGTACTGGAAATCCTCTTCTCCATTTGTCAAGGGATACCTTATACATCATAAGACCTCTTACCTTAATTAGACTGTATACGTTATCTTAGGTATACCTCTGTCCTAGTCTCTGAGAGTTGGTGCCTTTATAGGGTCCATAGCTGGCACTTTTCTCCATAACAAGGGGTCATAATCCCTGAAGCTGCTTTTTCTTGGTGTTTCTCATATGTCCCCAGAGTGTTCTCAGCTGCTATTGTAAATATTTTGATCGAGAACTGTTGTTCTTGTGATGCTGTTACAGGCTTCAGTGGACACTGCTCCTGATTCTAATGGGAATATGGGGACACCAGACCTTCTGAAGTTAACAGGGTTGTCTCTCCTTCCTCCCTCAATGGGCAGTTCCCTCTAAGAAGTCCTTCACCGCTAGATTTAATTACTACGTAAGTGGCTCTGAACTAGCTTACTGTTTTTATACAAAGCCCTCAAACTGTTTCTGATTCAGCCAATTACAACCTGTTTTCTGAGTGACAATCTATCTCTATCCAACGATTAAAGTGTACTGTTCCTCTCAGATTGATTATGGACTTGTTTATACCTCATTTACATTTTTGACTTGACTGACACATTAAATCCGGCAGTGTGAACCTTACAGGATTACGTTAAGAATTGTTACACTCACAGTAAAAATAATATGTAAATAGCCACTCCATTTCCTTCAGTGTTACAGAATCACAGGGTCACAGCTTCAGAGATGGAAGAGTTCCTGGGCTATTTGGGTGCTCTGAATAAATGGAAGACAGTGTGCCTGGGGAAGCACCGCTACGTGCAGAGTGGGGAGAGGGCTGGCCGTGGAGTCAGGAAGCTCTCAGCTCAAGAGCTGCCTCTGACATGGCTGCTGTGTAACTGGCTAAGTCACTTAATCACGTAATAGCCTCAGGTAAGATTGCAGCTTTTGGATGAAGTGAGACAGTTTCCACACCAGGTATTTCTCCACACTGATGAAATCACAGGATCAAAAAGACAAAACTGCCAGGTCTGAGTCAAGTGCATTGGAGGTGGGGCAGATATCATGGTTCTGCTTCTCCTCCTGCTAATGCTAGAGCTTGTTCCCAATTCACTATAAATTAGGATTGGTGGCCAGGCAAGAAGGAATGAAGATGGCCAGGAAATTACCTTTACTTTGTCGGCCAGAGGTAGGTCCTGGCAAGGAGTGAACTGGCCTACAAATGACGGCCGTGCGGTCTTGATCACTGCCATATCTGGCTGTCTCCATACCATGCTGCATCCGCTGGGCCATCGTCCCCATTCTCTCTGGATTCTGGGCTCTGATATATGAGCTTGGTTTTTGCCTAGAATCAAGCCTCCAGGCCACTTCCAGGCCACCTCCCACACCATATTACCCTCTGCCCCTTCCTTTTCTACTTCCCTTTAATGTAATGTCTTCTTCCATTAAAATATAAGCTTCTTGAGGGCAGGCACCATTGTTTTTGTTCATATTTATATCCCTAGCACTTAGCAAAGTGTCTGGTCTGTTTTTAGTAATAAATGCTCCAGCTGGCCAGCCAGCCACTGATCTCATACTCCTGCCAGAGGTGGCAACTCCAGTGTTGTCAGTGGTCTAAGGCTCCCTAGGGCAGGAGTGGGGAACCTGCAGCCTCAAGGCAACATGTGGCCTTCTAGGTCCTTGGATGTGGCCTTTGGACTGAGTCCAAGTTTTTACAGAACAAACCCTTATGTTAAGGGGATTTGTTCTGTGAAGTTTGGTTTCAGTCAAAGGGCTGTGTTTGAGGCCTTGGATGAAGTAGTGTTGGGGGGCAGGGAGATCAGAGTCAGAGACTGCTCACGCAGGGAAGCCAAAAACTGTTGTGGTTAAATGATGTGTGGTGGTAGAACTGTCTCAAAGAATTCAGAGTCAGACCACCTCTAATCCAAGTATAGACACTTATTGAGATTGACACCTCTCATGGAGTAGGCTAAGTTCCAAAAGGAACCAGCATCTTCAGAGAAAGCAAGATGGATTTTTATAGGGTAAAGATGCAATAGAAATTATGAATATTAAAAAGACAGGAGGGGTTTGTTAAGAGATTATGTAATAGGGGAGGAGTCTCAGCCACAGTGGAACTGTGCATGCGATTACTCACAATGTATACAGAAAAACCCATTTGGGGGGTATGTATGTATGATAAGGATATTATAATAAGCCTCTCTACATCATAAGTTCACTCAAGGTCAGTTCTTTACAATTACAGTGCAGATGCCTACTTAGGGAAAGTCCCTTCCATTTTGGGGGGGTCCACATCCTGGTTGGGCATCCTGGTGGTGCTGCTTTCTGAGTATTGTGGTCCTGAAACGAGATGCATATGGTTGTGGTTGAGTGCATGGACACTCCTGCTGTTTCTGTGGGAAATATGAGAAATGAGTCTGGGGGCAATGGCGAGAATCCCATCACATGGACACACCTGTTGTTCTAGTGAGCAGTGAGGCATATATGAAGAAGTGAGGATATTGGCGGGGCACTAGGTAGGTACTATGGATAATGATGTTCAGTGGGGCCTATAAGGAAGCTAGAATATTGGGGCTGGGGGCAGCTTTATTAGGATTCCATCAGTGGCATGGTGTAGAATAGTGGTTCAAAAACTTTTTAGTGTCATGACCATTTTATACTCTTAAAAATTTTTGAGAACCCCCCCCCAAAGAACTTTTGTTTGTGTGGATTATGTTTACCATATTGAAAAATTAAAACATCTTAGTGTTGTTAGGATATAATAGCATTAACCTTGTACCCTCCCTGGGATCACAGTTGGAGAACTTCTGGTGTAAGGGAAAGAATATTGAACTTCTGCACTGAATTTGGAATTATGAAACCTGAGTTCAAATCTCAGCTCTGCCATTTGCTACCTCTGTGAACCTTGTGCAAGTGACTTAACCTCCCTGGACCTCAGTTTTCTCATCTGTAAAATGAGGGGATTGAACCAGATGCCTTCTGAAGTCCCTTCCAGATCAAGAAGTAGGATCGTATGATCTACTTAATACCACCTATGCTGGCTATGTTAGTTGCTTCAGCTTCTTATGGCAGTGGTGGGTCCCTACTTTGGGTGTCTGTCCATAAAGTCTGTTGGCCTCTTATCTGGACCTCCGTGACTTTTCTTGTATTGGATGTGTCCCGAGGGACTTGTACAACCTTTATCTCCTCCATCCCAGTCTCCACTCAGTATTTTTAGCTAATCAGGTCAGAAAGTATTCTCACAGGTCCCTCACTGTAGAATCACTTTGGTTAGAGGTATTTCAGAAGAAGAAAGACAGATGCCTAGACATCTATCCTGCTGATGTAGATTTGCTTCTGTGTGGTAGTAGATGATTCTCAAGCTCCCTACCAACCCCTCAGGTTTCTTATATAAACTAAGATCTCACGTCTGAAATATAAACATAGTTAAGCACAAATAGGCTTTTCTATCAGAGAGGTAAAAATGAAAACCATTCACATGAGTATTATTTCATCTTTTTTGTTAGTTCAAGAAGCCAGAACTTCTTCAAGACACCATGACTTGAGAACTACAAACCATTTTACAAACCATCAATGCTACTGACAGACCCCAAAGTAGATTTCTAACTATCAATACTCCTTGTTTTGGAAAAGAAACAAACAGAAAAAACTGGGGAAATTAGAGTTGAAAAAACAAAGTGTTATGTTTGCTTCCAAAGAGGAGGGAATTGCCAGGTAGAAATTGAATTAATTCAGCAGGCTCTTTCAGAAATGTCCCTTATTGGAGATAGTCAGCAGAGACTAAGAAGATTTATGGGTAAATAGGAGTCTGACCCAAAGGAGATTGTAGGGACTAAATGGTGCTACCCCTTGTCAGTGTTAATCTTAACACTCCACCAAAAAGATGCACCTTGAAATCCATTTAAGAAGATTAGGAGGGGCCATTGGTGGTGCAGCGAATAGAGCACCAGCCCTGGAGTCAGGAGGACCTGCGTTCAAATCTGGTCTTAGGCACTTAACAGTGACTAGCCATGTGACCTTGGGCAAGGCACTTAACTCCAACTGCTCTGCCTTCCCCCCTCCAAAAAGAAAAAAAAGAAAAAAAAGATTAGAGCAGAGGGAGGGAAAAGAATAAGAAACATGTGATAGGAAGAACCGCAAACTAATTCAGTAGACTTCGTGTTAACAAATAATTAAAAGAAATTTGTATTGCTAGAGACCATGGGATATATAAAACTAGAAACGCAGTCCCTTTTTAGCTTTACAATCTGGGATGGGCTTATTTGTCTATGGAAAACCTTCCCAGAAGCAACCCTATTCATGATGAGGTTCAGGTACTCCCCAAGATATTTCTTGGAAGTATCTAATCTAAGTTATGATCTTGGAGGCAGTTGCCTGAACTGATATAATCACATAATTGGAGAGTTAGCAACTTGGAGACCGTCTAGTCCAGCCCATGCCAAGAATAAATCTCCATGATAATGTATTTGAAGTCATTAACTTCTGCTTGAAAATTTCCTATGAGGATAAACCACTGTTATCCTGGGCAAGTCCCATCCCCTGTAGGACAGTGTAGGGCTCCTACTGGGGAAAAGCCATAAAGTACAGTAATAAATGAAAAGCCATAAAACAAACTCTGTGAAAGGTGGAAGTACAGACATGGTGATGTGTTAAAAGTCATAACTTAGAGACTGAGTCATATTTTAGAAACTGAGTCATAACTTAGATACTATGATCTATGAAAGCTGTAATAAGAATATTGTGACCCATAGGTGACCAGTATATAATCAATACACAAACTTATGTTTAGCCATAACATTGGCTTAATGCCCAAGCTCATTACTAAGTAGAAAATCAAAAATATCCACCAATCAGTAGTGATGCACTCTCTAGCACTCTCTCCCTTTGCCTTTTTTCTGTAATTACCATAGGGATTTGGGGAGGGTTCTTTAGCAATGGGAATCACTGATTGATCTGGCCACTGCCCCAGACTGAGGATGATTAATATCTTGGCAGGGATCCATCATACTGCCCCAAATATAAGTAACCCAATTGATTAAACAATTGCCTATCAACAATATGAAGCTTATTGGCCTCTTCCTTTGGTATCAAGAACTTGCCCCACTGTTCAGGAAGGAGAGGCAGGATTCCCTAGGTGGGGGAATTCTAGACCTTACAGACAGTTAAAACTGACAGGAAATTTTTCTTGATAAGTAAGGGAGACAACTATTCAACCTATGATTTTCTAAGCTTTCTTCCAGATTCAGTGCCTATAATCCTAGAATGGTAATCTGTGAATTGGTCAACAATAAAACAGTCGGCTGCTTGGCATAGAAGGAGAAGCATTAGACTTGGAGTCAGAAGACCTTGATAGATCTAGTGTTCTCTCAAGGTGGGAGAGATATAAATAAATATGTATTTATTTATATATCTAAATAAATCTGTAGCCACAGGATATAAAAAGCATTGGACTCAGAATTCAAAGACCTGGGGCTAGGACCCAGGGCTCCTTCCTCACAGACCAATGTCATTTATTACATCTTGTCATATAGAAATTAATCTGTAAAAGAAACTCTTTAGATCCTGCGGTAAAGGGGGATAACTTTATTCCATGTTTTAAATCATCAAATAATGGAGTTCCACATTGTACATTTCATTAAACTTATAATTTATTTAAAAAAGAAGAAGAAAACCTTGGCAGATAACATGCAGTTAAAGAGACAGAAGAGATTTATGAACCACTAAAAGTGATTGAAGGAGATTTATGAACCACCAAAGATGGTAAAGATGAATTTTAAATAAAGTACAGAGGACAAGAGACTTGCCCAAGGTCAAATCCCTTGACCCCTGAGCCTCAGTTTACTCATCTGTAAAATGGAGACTTACACTACTTATCTGATAGGGTTGTAGTTCAGGAAAGCACAATGCAAACCTTGAAGATTTACCTAGGTAAGTGAGTGTGATTATTTGGCCTGTATCCTAGTATGAAGCAGGAAATAGCAATTTATCAGATTGCCATAAGCCAGAAGAAATAGTAACTCAGATCCACCCCACCTCCATTTATTGTGGTCCTGTGCTCACCCAAGAAACTGTTCTGTTTACTCTTTGGCACCTTGGTTACTTTGTTCCTGGAAAAGAATGATTATGAATAGTGGATAAGGCATTCCTGGATCTTTCTTATAAATTAATAAACTGGCCTGTTTTCATAAAGTAGCCTCTTGTGAGTTGGGCTGGCATGAACTGATTCCCAGAGTTTCATCATCTCTTAACAAACTGATAAAATCAAGCCTCTGGCCTGTAAAGCTGAGGGTTAGACACTAATCTGATCCAGCCTCAAAAAGGTTATTAGAGTGAATAGAAGAAGCCTTGGTGCTGGAGTCGGGAAGACCTGAGTTCAAATGTGGCCTCAGACACTTAGTAGCTGTATGACCCTGGGCAAGTCATTTAACCCTGTTTCCCTCAGTTCCTCATCTGCAAAATGAGCTAGCGAAGGAAATGTCAAAGCACTTGAGTATCTTTGCCAAGAAAACCCCAAACAAGATCATGAAGAGTCAGACAGGACTGAAAAGGACTGAACAACCTTCGCAAGGTTTAGGAACTGGACCTGTGATATCATTGATATCGAGAACTCCTAGGTGAGGAAGCTCCATCTGCCAATGCAGGTTGCTTCTTTTTCTAAGATGTATAGTCTTAGAGAGCTGTCTTGAGAAGAATTGTCAGACGCTCCAGATATAGGCAACATGCTGGCCACCTTCCCTCTTGTTCCCCTACTCCCTCACTCCCCTTGACCCCTGTGTGACCCAAACTAAATTAAAATTTAATTTAATTTTTTAAATTTGATTTTAATGTGTTGATGTATTAATTTTTAAAAATACAAATATGTGTGGTTTTCTATGTCCATATGTGGCCCACAGGCATCCTTATGTATGGTTTAGTGACCTCTGTTTCTATCTGAGTTTAACATCAGTGGTCTAAAGCACTGAGAGGTTAAGCAATTTGTCCAGGGTTACATAGCCAATATATGGTAGAGTTGGGTCTTGAGCCAAAGTCTTCTTGGCTCTGAGGCTACTTCTCTATCCACTACTACACAAAATGGCTTCAGTCTTAGTAAGAAAGAGACTAACCTAAAATAAAGATGAAAAGGTAGGTGGAAAAAAATTGAGAAGGACCTTGAATGCCAAGTTAAGGAGTTGACAATATTTTCGTTCCATAAAGCACTGGTTACCACATTTTGTGACTGAGCACTATAGCAATAAAAAATACAGTTGTTTTTGGTTTTTCCTGGTGAGTATGTAGGGTGCAATAGAGGGGACAATGGAGGGGTTGGGGGGGGGGGATTGAAAACAGCTGCTGGGGTTGGGCTTAAGGTGTAACTGCCTTGTAGAAGCTGACTGAGAAGAGGCAAGGTGGCCCAGCTGTGGGAAGGGATGTAGCAGAACATTGGGCCATACTGAGTAATGGGTAAGTAAGGGGGACAGCTAGGTGGCACAGTGAATAGAATACCATCCCTGGAGTCAGAAGGACCTGAGTTCAAATTCAGCCTCAGACACTTAACGCTCTAGCTGTGTGACCTTGGACAAGTCACTTAACCCCAATTACCTTGCCTTCCCCCCTCCAAAAAAAAAAAAAAGAGTAAGTAAGGTTGTATTGGAGACCAGATAGGAAAAGCATCTTTTAAGCCCTTACTATGTGCCAAGCACTGTGCTAAATCCTGGGGACTAAAAATTTTAAAAAGCAAGGAAACAAGATGACTCCTCCTCTCAAGGAGCTTACCTTCTAATAAAGAAAGACCAAGTATAAAAGGGAGCTGGGAAGGAGGAAGAGGAAGGGTGAGTACCCAGTGGGGGCTGGGCAGTTGGTGTTGAAGTAGAGGAGGCTGGAGTAGGCCCAGGAAATGGAGAGTCAGCCTTCTGAGGATTCCAAGCAGGGACTCACTAGTCACTGAGTTGGCTTCAGGATGGAGTTGACTGGGGTGGGCTGAGGGGGTCAGGCAGCCAGTATGGAAATGGAGCAGACCAGAGAGAGGAAAGAATAGGCCAGAGAGTGAGGCCAGTTGCTGGCTATCAGGGAGGATGCAATCTGACTCATCTTCCCACCCTTTGATTAGTTGATCATACATCCCTCAGGCTCAGACCATGTCATTTTGGGGTCCTAGAAGGGACAAGAAAGCCAAAGAGTACCCAGGCCCTTTGTGTAAGGAGGCAGACACTGACTTGTGGGTTATGTAAGTATAAACTATGGAGTGGACCCATGTGTTCAACTAAAATTTCTACAATTTAGGGAATAGCTGATCTAAGGAGAATAGATTTATCCTTCCTATCCCCCAGGGTGATCATAAGTCTAGAATAAGATCCTACATGTGAAAACACATAACAGAAGTTTGAAAGTGTTAAAAAAAAAAATGCAGTTGTATATACTGCTAACTACACTGTGGAGCTAACCAAATGTCTTGAACCGGAAGCTGCAAAAGAGTTATTGGCAGCTGACTCTAGTCAGACCTAGGTTCAAATTCTGTCTCTTATAACTCCCTTCTTAAATGACCTTAAGCAAGGCACTAGAGCTCCCCCAACTTGTTTCCTAATCTGTAAAATGAAAAGATTAGACTAGAAGGCCTTTAAGGGTCACTTCCAGCCTTGGAGTTATGATTTCAAAGAGAAGTTGGCCTGTGTGGTCATAGGCATGATGTAAAATCAAGTCAATGGCACTGAGAACTCACAGTATGTGGGGTGCTCTATGAAGTACTTTGGGGAGATGGGCAGGAAGGAGGAAGAGGATATGGTGGAAACAAAAGGAATAGGCATTTTATGACCTTACCAAGACAAATATCACAGCAGAAACAGAAGAGCCAAAGCCTAGCCCAGTACTTTGTACAATTAGGCAATTAATTCTGATGAATTGAATTAAAGAAGACCTTTGAAGAAACAAAAAAGAGAGGTAGGAAGATGTTTGGAAAGCTTTTAAAATAGGAGTCAAGATTTTTTGGAGGCCTTCATGTCTCAATTGGAAGAATCTCTTCTTCCTCATCTCTCCCTCCTGGCTTCCCTCATTTCCTTCAAGTCTTAGCTAAAATCCTACCTTTTACACAAAGCCTTTCTTGAACTCCCTTAATTCTAGTGCTTTCCCTCTACTGATTATTTCCTATTTATGCTGTATATAATTGTTTGTACATAATTATTGCATGCTATTTCCTATGTTAGATTGTGAGCTCCTTGAGGGAAGACACTGCCTTTAAAAGCAAAACAAAACAAAACAAAAACTCCTTTCCTTGTATCTCCAGTGCTTAGCACATTTTCCAGATGCCATTGTGCTTTTTGAAAAGGAAGGACAAACACAACAGGCTTAACAAATTGACTGACTGACCTAAATCATTGGTAAAGGATTAAATTCTGTCACTCTATCCACCCCAGTCAATTCAATGCACCCAACTTATTAAATGCCTTCTACAGAAAAGTAAAAAGACGTAGTTTGAAATAACAGAGGGAGGACCTCAAAGTTAGGACCTGAGTTGAAGTTCCCCCTCTGACACAAACTGGCTGAGTGACTGGGGGGTGGGAGGGAATTTACTTAACCCCTCAGTGCCCTGGGCAGCTCTCTAAGACTTTAAGTTGCCCAGAAGGTGATCATCAGCATTGGTTGGGGGAGTTTCCCCAACCTGAGTTCTCTAGGATAGTGAAATCATTGGCAGAAAACAACAACCATATATCCTATGGTTTGGGGGATAAATGAGGGAGACAAAGATGAAAAATGACATCGTCCCTGTCCTCAAGTAAACTAAAGTCTAATTGGGGGAAGGGATAGCATATGCACACAGATAAGTGTGGTACAAAGAGAGGGACAAAGGAAAGCCAAAGAGTAGGGAGAGTGCTTTGGAAAATGTAAGGAGGAAATGATCACTGTCACCTGAGAGGTCCATGAAAGGGGGATCATGGAGGAGGGAAGGGAAGGGAAGGAGGCAGACTGGCAGGAGAGAGACAGACAGACAGACAGAGATAGAGACAGACAGCGATAGAGACAGACAGGGATAGAGACAGACAGAGACAGAGAGACAGACAGAGACAGACAGACAGAGAGAAACTTCCACTGTTCCTGGCAGGGAAAATCTAAACATGAGGCGAGCTTAATAAATCCTTGTTCAATTAAATGACTACACCATAAGAAACAATGAATATGATGAATGCAAAGAAGTGGTGTTTGTCAAGAAAGCATAACCCAAAGAACAGTATGTGCACTGACTGCAACTGTGTCAAAGATTTTTTAAGAACAAATAAAATCCAGATAAATGCACAGATTCTGAAAGTGTCCAAGAAAACAAACTTTATTAAAGTTAACACACATTTTAAAAATGAAATGCACATAGCAGGTGTTTGTAGTCTCGTGCATGAGCAATTTTTATCTTTTTTTCTCGTTTGTGAATCTGAATGTTTATGTTTATAGAAAGTAAGAGCCTTATCAGGATTATGGGTTGGTCCTGCGGTTTCTTGGTATCAGGAAACAATTTAAGGGGAGGAATCAGGTATCAATCACAATTCAAGTGCCAGATTGGCACTTTCCCTTTCACTCATCAAAGAGTTGCTTAGTGGCATGGAGGAGTTAAATGATTGGCTTCAGCATCACACAGTCCACAGGTGTCAAAGGAATCAGTGAATCAGTAAGCAGGTATTTATGCAGCACCAACTGTATATCAGGCACTGTGCTAAGCCCTTGAGCCATACAAAGGTAGGCAATGAACAAATAGCCGCTGCTCTCATGACTCTTGTAGTCTAATGAGGGATGGGACAAGAGGACTGTGAAGGGGTGGCATCAGGCAGGGGCTCAGGAATTGTCCTTGCGGAGTACCTTAGCCAGTTTTCCTTGGCATGAGACAGGCTTCTTCCCCCATCTTTCCTCCGAAGTCTGGTAGCGTCAATAACCTCTTTCCCAGTTCAGAGTTCTGGGCAATGTATTGTCTTTTGTGTTTGAATAGGAACGATCAAAAAAAGAAGGGAAAAAAAACCCAACACACACACACACACACACACACACACACGCTGATAAAGATCTCTATGCTAGGGACTCAAGAATCTTTAGTTCTCTGGAGATGATCCAGGAAACTCTTTCATCCATCTGCCTCCTCTCCCATGTCAACACCTACAGTGCTCCTGAAATGTAAAAAAAAAAAAAAAACCCAAAAAGCAAAAAACAACTTCCCCACATTTATTACATTTAAACATTTATTAAGTGCCTACTATTTGCCAGTGACTGCTGGGGTGGAAACACAAAGACCAAAAATCCCCCACGAAAATCCTGAAACAGTACCAGTCCTGAGTTACTACGACTAGTTCCTTTCTCAACAGGCTTTCTTGTGAGTCATTCTGTGACAATGAGACCAGGGAGGGGCAGCTAGAGCACAGAGAAGGGGCTGTCACCAGCCAAGTAGAACTGGGTGCCATTGTCAGGGGGTAATCTGACAGACCTCAAACTAAGAGCAAATCATTACCACTCTCTCACCCGGAACAATGACAGCCCAATGGAGCAGAATGACTGCCCCAATTGAGCAATAGGCATAGACCTTAATTGATCATGTAGTCAGAAGGATCATGGAGAGAAACACAAAAGTCTTTTAGTTAAGCAGATTTCTCAAGGAAGCCTGTAGGATGATGATTAATGGCTTTCCATATACACTGCAAGATTTTCTGGGGGTAACTGAGATAACCTAAGTGTATTGGTCTGGTCTGTCCTCACTTCACAAAGGAACAATAAAATCCTGAGCTCAGATCCTGGTTTTAAAACAAACAAAAGACTACCCTTCTGCAGGTTTTAGAAAGAAAACTTCTTCAATTGCATCAAAGCAAGTTAGCTTCTTACTACTACAATAGCCAATGCTTTATATATAATATTTGATAACATGAATTAAAGTCAACAGGCATTTTACTGAGTGGTGACTCTGGAGGTGAGGTAATAATAATAATAGCTAACATTTATACAGTACCTTAAGGTTTGCAAAGTGCTTTACAAATAATATCTCATTTGATAATGTGAATTAAAGTCAACAAGCATTCTACTAAATGGTCACCCTAGAAGTGAGGGAATAATAATAGTGGCTCAAGCAAGAATATAAAATCGTTTTCCCCACTGAGTTAATTCAGTTCAATTACACAAACATTTATGTGTATACTATTTGCCAGTGACTGTTAGGATGGGATCTCAATGACCAAAATAAACTCACAACAAAAAATCCTGAAATAGTACCTATCCTCTAGGTCTAGGAATAGGAGGAATATGTTTTATGGGTTTTCTGAACCCCATGACCTTGAGGGTCCAAAGCAACTACCTCCCTTGCTTCAGGCTTGTTGCAACTCTCCATCCTACAACAGAAGGAACACATACTAGTGTGCAACGCAATATGATAGGCCCTGGGGTAGCAGGGATTAGGGAGAGTGATACTTAATGTATGCCTCCTAGTGTTTAAAGGAATAGGGGATTATGAAAGTAGCTGTAATACTTAAGAACAGATTTAACACTTAAGTGTCATTGTGGAGCTCAAAGGAGAGTGTACCCTCACCTCAAATTCCCCTTAGACCCAGAAAGGGGAAGAGTCAAAATCTTTACAAGACCACACCTACTGGACCAATTTAGAGGAAGGACATTTCCCTACAGTTCTCCCAGCTTCCACCTTCTCTTCCAGTAAAATGGGTGGGATTTAGCCTTTGGGACTAGAACTCAACCCCTCACATCCTCAGAAGCACCCCGGCCTCGATTGTCTCATTCCTCTAGGGGAAATTTGTGAGCCTTGGGTTCAAGTTTTAGGGTTCTGCTTCATAAAGTCAAACTATAGCTCCATAGCCCCCAGGAAGATCATTTAACCTTTCACACCAGAACTGCAGGATCCTAGTATAGGTGGGCTGTGATATACAAAGTCTCTCAGTACCATCCCCCTCCATGTACCCTTGGGTCTCAAGTAACAACATGGTGAGAGACAATAAGAACAAACTCTTTTTAAAAAAGAAAATCAGGCTTAAAGACCACCATCGGCAGAAGGGAATTGAGAATGGAATAGGGAAATGGGATGCTGAGTTTTGTTTCTTAAATTCACTGAAATAGGTGGAGGGAAGGTGGTGGGAAGAGAAGAAAGAAGACACATCTCAGCTCTTGGTCTGACTAAGGGAGAGGAGGTACCCACTACCACTCAGGCCCTTCCTCAGTTAGGTCAGTGTATTCGTATGGATAGTGACTGGCTGCTGCAAAGGGACCTTGGGTGGTCTGTACGCCTTTGAATTGTCTCTGCCCTATATTCCAGTCTTGATAACTGGCCATGGGTTCTTTTTTCCTGGGCATGCTGTGGTCCCAGACCAAACCCTTCTGCTGTAGCTGCCAGATCTCATACCTCCAATGCCTAACCCAGCCCATATTTCATCCATTTTTTACCCAGGCTAAAGGGGAAAGTAGGGGTGGGGTGGGATGATGAGAACTTCATTTCTCAATATGTACACTTATCACTAAAAACATTTACTCCTATGAGGTCCCCAACTCTGGCCATGCCTTCTGGGTATTATGTACTAAGTAAGCATCAGGAGAGAAATCAGCCAAGTACTGCTGATATCTAGAGAAGGGAGAAATTTTTATCTGTAAAAGGAGGGGATTGGCCTAGATATTTACTTAGATTTCTGCCAATTCCAAATCATATGAAATCTGGATCCCCTATTGTCAATTGTTTTATTCATTTTAATTTAAGCAAATAATTTGTTGTGCCAGGGATTCTTTCTGCAGTATGGCTAGAACTATACAGCCAATGACTCTGCAATTTTGTGATTCAGTGGGAAGGATCTGGAAGGCTTTATGAAAGAGGCAAGAGCCGTCTCTTTATTATATTTATATAAAGACTCATTATTTTTCCCAAAAAACCTTCCCCTCTTCCTTATTTTCCTATTACTGTCAAGGGTACTACCGACTTACAGTCACTCAGGTTGGCAACCTAGTGCCCTCTTTGACTTTTCACTCTCTCTTACCCCATATCCCATATGCTGCCAAGGCCTGGTGATTTTACCTTCATAACATCTCTCATGGATGCCCCCTTCTGTCCTCTGACACTGCTACCACCCTGTATAAGCCCTCATCACCTCACTCCTGGCCAATTTCAGTAGCTTCTTGGTTAGTCCCTCTGCCACAAGTCTCTCTTCAATCCATTCTAACACTTGGTTGCCAGAGTAATTTTCCCAATGCACAGGTCTGACCATGTCAACCCTTTATTCAGTAAACCATGGCAGCTTCCTGTAACCTCAGGATCAAACACAAAAAAATGTCTTTCACTTTCAAAGCCATTTACAATCTGGTCTCCTACTACCTCTCCAGGTTTCTTTCTTTCTTTCTTTTTTGCTTTTTGGAGGGGGGAAGGTAGGGCAATTGGCGTTAAGTGACTTGCCCAAGGTTACACAACTAGTTTTTTGTGTTAAGTGTCTGAGGTCACATTTGAACTCAGGACCTCCTGACTCCAGGGCCAGTGCTCTATTCACTGAGCCACCTAGCTGCCCCTCTCCAGTTTTCTTTTACCTGGCTGGCCCCCATGTACTCTCTTTCATCTAATGACAATTGCTTCCTTGCTGTTCCTTAGACAAAACACTCGGTCTCCCAGTTCTGTGCATTTTCACTATCTGCCCCCATGCCTGGAACTCTCCGTCTCCTCATCTCTACCTTCTAACTTCCCTGGCTTCCTTCAAGTTCCAGCTAAAATCCCACCTTTTACAAAATATCTTTCTTGATCCCCCCTTAATTTGAGAACCTTCCCTCTGTTGATTATTTCCTATTTGTCCTGTATTTATCTTGTTCGTACGTAGTTGTTAGCATGTTATTTCCCTCACCCCCAATTAGACTGTGAGCTCCTTAAGAGCAGGGACTATCTTTTGTTTTTCTTTCTATCCCTAACCCTTAACATAGTGCCTGGCATATAGTAGGTGCTGATTGACTGGCCACAGCTCAGGAATTTGAGGATGGGGAAAATTAGAAACTGATCATCTTCAAGCTCCCCTTCCTTGGTGTTTCCATCTCCCACAACCTCTCCTGCAAGACTTTTCTTAAGAAGAAAAAAAAAGAACCCTATGTTAGAAAGTTGATCCACAGTGACTTTTGCTTGGATTTTTCCCATTATGGTTTGGTACATTTTCTAGGTTTTTTGGAGGAGTTTTTGCAAAGAGTTCAATATACTTCTGCTCTGGCACTTAGATCGGCCTCCCTCCAACTTCTTGTAGTCAGAAGCATTAGGAGTGAGAAAAGGCTATTAGATTGGGTACTTGAGACATCATTGGTCACTTTGGAGATGGCTGTTTCTATCTACATGTCTAATGCATGAATTTCCTATTCAATATGCCCAAGAAAAACTTCTCTAGTCACTTCTTTAGGATCTTCTGCACTGGGGACCACATCTCTCTTCTAAGTGTTAGGCTAAGAGAAGAGGATAATATGGTTTAAGTGAAAGAACTTGGCCTGGTGGCCTACTTTCTAGTCTTGGATCTGGCACTAACTAGTTGGGTGACCTTGGGCTAATCCCTTAACTTTTCTATGTTGTTTTTTTTTTTTAGAATAACATTCAGGCTCCTTTCCAGATACAGGAGTTTGTTTTTAATTTTAGACTATGTAGGGGGAAGAGAACATTTGTCAACTTTTAAATTCTTCCCCTCCCCAAAATCCCCCAACTCCCCTACCCCCACACACATATGGACTGCCCCTGGTATAAAGAAGACTGATGGAATTATTTCACAAAGAGTAACATGTCCTCTTTTTCAATTTCAATTTCACAAATCTTCCCAGATACTGCCTTGGGGACTGTGCCCTTTCCGCAGAGCAAAGAAGAGAATCCTGTTTAAAGATGCCAAATGTGCTCTAGGGTATCCATCGTTTATTTTGTTTTGTACTAGCTTTCATATTAACATCTATATTATATAACTTTGGACATTATATTAAAAGAAAACCCTTGTCCCCAGTGAGTTAATTTGCCCCTTAATGAGCTTATTCAAGACCAGCAGGAATGGAAGTGGGAAAAGGGATCATAGTGAGCTACAAGTCCAACTCCATTCTAAGCTGTAAAGTTTGCCTTTTGAGCTGTTTCCTTTCTCTTTATTGTCACATTTCATCTTCCAGTGTCTGTCTTCTTTGACCCAAAGCTTATGGTGCCCTGACCCTTTCCCCACTATCTAGGACTAATGGTCCAGCCCTACAATTCTATAGGTTTTCCTATGCTAGAAGCTTAAGTTAATAACTGATACCCTGAGATACTTATTCATGCTACAGGAAAACTGCTTGACGAAGACCCTCAGGGACTTATTTCCATCTCCTAGATGCATTTTAACAGTGGTCTTTTGAAGATAATGCTCCTAATTCCAAAGAACGATGAGAAGGCATAGACAGAGGGCATCACCATGACCTACTGCTAGGCTGAGAGCTAATTTGGGGCTTTAGGGCCCCCACAAATCATTGCAATGACTTGTTGAGCAATCACCAGTGAACATTGTACAATAAAGTACAAGAATAAATGTTCTCCTATATTAACTAAGGTTGGCTCAGTGCCATTTAAATGCCTCAGGTTTGGATCTATGCCAGGTTATGTTACGGCTTCCTTAAAAGGATCACTGTCATAAGCAGCAGGGTTGGAGAATCCATGTTCCCAAGGATTCCTGGACACTCAGTTCTATACCCACCACCTCCACCTCAGTGCAGACACATATGACTCCTCTGTCCTGTATACTATCAATAAATCTCCAAAC
The DNA here is from genome assembly GCA_028627135.1 of Pseudochirops cupreus. Classification (NCBI taxonomy): domain Eukaryota; kingdom Metazoa; phylum Chordata; class Mammalia; order Diprotodontia; family Pseudocheiridae; genus Pseudochirops; species Pseudochirops cupreus. Next base: position 92,033,105 of record CM053584.1, read on the forward strand.
ATTAAAAAGGACATACTATAGGCTAGACACTGGTAGGCACTGGGAATACAAAATGAAAATGAAAAAGGAGACAGTTCCTGCCCACAGGGAACTTCTGTTGTCCTGGGGGAAAGGTGGGGGAAGGGATAGACACAAAAATAAAGTACATATAGTTCTAATATTGCTTGGCACTAGGATGTGTCTAGTTGAAGAGAACTACCCCCTTTGGGTACTCCTCTGTGGCCAACATGGTGCGTCACTTTTCTCAGTTCCTCACTTCAGATGTTCCTGTGGGTGTAACATTTCCTTTAGTTAACAATTTCATTCCATCCCTGGGGAGGAGAGATGGGACTCTTTAAAACTGCTGCAGGAGAGTTGCCCTCTGCCTCAAAGGGGATTTTTTTTTCTACTCCTACTTGCCAAGCATCCTCCCATCAGAACGAGGTTGGTTCATCCTGTCCAAGACGGTCTAGATCAGGGGTGGGGAACCTGCAGCCTCAAGGCCACATGTGGCCTTTTAGGTCTTTGGGTGTGTTCTTTTGACTGAGTTCAAATTTTATAGAACAAATCCTTTTATTAAGGGGATTTCTTCTGTGAAGTTTGGATTGGGGCAAAGGGCTGTGCTTAAGGAAGTAGAGGGTCACATGTGTGTTCCTCATCCCTGGTCTAAGGGTCTCCACCCCATATAGGGTCTCAAAAAATTTGGCAACAGTAAAAGGTTTCTGAATGCACAATGACCAAAAATTAATTAAAATTCAAATGCGTAATGAATCAGAGGTGTTTCTGGCAGTACTCGCCCATGTTGCATCCAGCAACTTCATGCAGCCTTGGTTCTGAACACACAGCATGCCATTAGGCCACACAATGCCAATGAGTACTGCTGAAACATGTAAAGGGGTTGTGAGTGGAAAAAGAAGCCCTGGTCTAGATTCACTGGATCTTTTCTCTTACTTTGGGGGAACTATGATGACATTCAGTGTGCGTCATCTTAGGGAAACCAGTTTCTTTACAAAATACATGGTAAACAGAAAGAATCCAATACACTCTTTAAAAAATGAGAAATAAAAGATAGGTTCAGTAGGAGAACCAAAGGCAAGAAAAGGGATGAGGAAATAGGAGTTTCACCAGTTTTGCTCTTAGCATCAAAGATATCCATTCCTATTTTTGCATTGGCTTAAGGTGGCCTTAAGGTGACCCCTGGTCAGAACTGTGGTGGCAGCAGCAATGCCAACCATCCAACAAGCTGGTCCCTTGTCTTCTCGTATTCTCTCTGCTGAAGCTTTAAGAGCTACTTTTAATCTTTTTACTCACTTCTAAATTCTCTCTAGATTTCAAATCTGCCTCCAGGATGAGGAGAGAAGGAAGCTATCTTTTCAGATGTAGTCATTCCCCCTTGTCCTTGGATCAGAATACACTGAGGATCTCTATCTCATCATTCAGAGCAGGAATGAGGGCCCTACCTAGGACATAATCAAGATAAATGTACAGTGACTGGATGGAGGAGCACCTTTATCTAGGGAGATCAGTAAAGGTGTCTTGTAGGGGGCGTAGCACTTGAGTCAAGCCTTGAAAGAAGCCAGGAGCTCCAGGAGGTAGAGGTAATGAAAGAGCATTGCTCACTTGGTTAAAAGCCCTATTTAAAGGCATGGACATGGGAAGCTGGATGATGTATAGTGATAACAGCAAGTAGTCCAATTTGGTTAGAATATATTATGACTACAGGGGGAATGATGTGTAATCAAATTAGAAAGATAGACTGGAGCCAGATTGTGAAGGGTTTTAAATTCCAGAGGGGTTTTAATTTATTTATTTTTTATTTTTTTATTTTTAATTGATTTGTTTATTTACTTTTAGTTTACAAAATTCAGTTCCAGAATCCCTTGAGTTTCAAATTTTCAAATACTTTCACATTGGGCATTATTCTGGTTGTATAGAAGAGTTGTAACCAATGGAGTGAACAATGGGAAAAAAGAAATAAATCCAAACATGGAAAAGAACAATAGCATGTAGATTGCTTCAGTCTCCATTTAAACTCTGTTCTTTCTAAATCTTTCTCTGAATGCAGACATCTCCTTCCATCCTGAGACTTGTAGAGTTGTCTCATAGCTGTGCGTTGCTGAGAAGAGTCCAATTTATCAGTGTTGGTCGTCACACATACCATGTGTCTGTGATTGTGTACTTGGCATCAGTTTGTATAAGCCTCTCCAAGTAAATATGAAGTCCATCTCCTCCCCATTCCTTGTACCACAATAGTATTCCATTACATTCATATATCACAACTTGTTTAGCCATTCCCCAATTGATGGGCATCTCCTTAATTTCCAATTTTTTGCCACCACAAAAAGAGCTGCAATGAATATTTTTGTACATATGGGTCTTCCTCCCACTTCTATGTTCTCTTTGGGATACGACCCCAGAAGTGGTATTTCTTGGTCAAAGAGTATGCAACTATTTATAGCTCTTTGGGTATAGTTCCAGATTGCTCTCCAGAATAGTTGTATCAGTTCACAGCTCCACCAACAATGCATTAGTGTTCCAATTTTTCCACATCTTCTCCAGCATTTATCATTTTCCTTTTTTGTCATCTTAACCAATCTGACTGATGAGATGTGGTACCTCAAAGTTATCTTGATTTGCATTTCTCAAATCAATAGTGATTTAGAGCATTTTTTCATATGCTTATAGATATCTTTAATTTCTATCTCTGAAAATTGCCTGTTCATATCCTTTGACCATTTGTCAATTGGGGAATGACTTGTATTCTTATAGATTTTACTTAATTCCCTGCATATTTTAGAAATGAGGCTTTTATCAGAGACACTGGTTGTAAAAATTCTTTCCCAGTTTCCCACTTCCCTCTTAATCTTGGTTACATTGACTTTGTTTGTACAGAAACTTTTCAATGTAATGTAATCAAGATTATCCATTTTGCATTTTATAATGCTCTCTAA
>CM053584.1:92036534-92056635 GCA_028627135.1 Pseudochirops cupreus
GATAGATAGATAGATAGATAGATAGATAGAAAGAATAGTTTGTAGGTAATCTCAGAAAGAAGGCACCAACATTAAAGAGGACTGGGAAAGGCTTTTTGGTGAAGGGAGAATTCTAGCTGAGATTTGAAGAAAGCTGGGAGGCAGTGATGAAAGGGGAAAGTATTCTAAGTATGAGGGACAGGCAGTGAAAATGTCCACAATTGGGAGACAGAGAGTCTTGTGCAAGGAACCGTAAGGAGGAAAATGTCTGTGGATCAGAGAGTACATAGAGAAGAAGACAGGAGAGTGTAAGAAGCATGAAAATGTAGGGGGAGGGTAGATTATGAAGGGATTTAAAAGTCGAAAGGATTTTCTATTTGATCATGCACATAATAGGAAACCACTGGTGTTTATTGAAAAGGGGGGGGTGACAAGGTCAAACCTATACTTTAGGAAGATCAGTTCGATAACTGACTAAAGGACAGTCTGGAATGGGAAGAGATTTGAGACCGAGACAAACCAAAAGGCTGTTGCAATAGTTCTGGTGTGAGGTGATAAAGGCCTGTACCATGATGGTGGCAATGTCAAGGGGAAAATATACAAAAGATGCAAGGACTTGGAAAGAGATTGTATATAGGGTGTGTATGTGGTGTGGGAAAGTTAAAGAGAATGAGAAATCTAGGATGAGAGCAGGTTGTGATCCTGAGGGACTGAGAAGATAGTTTTACCCTTGATGGTAATAAAGAAGTTAGGAAGAGGGGAGAGTTTTAGGGGAAAGATCCTGAGTTTCATTTTAGAGATGTTGAGTTTGAGACTTCTAGGGGACATCCTGTTAGAAGATGTTCAATAGGCCATTGAAGATGTGAGAAGGGAGATCAGGAGAGAGGCTGAGGCAGGGGTGGGGAACCTGCGGCCCCAGTGCTATGTGTGGACCTCTAGGTCCTCAGTGTGGCCCTCTGACTGAAGGACCTAGAGGGCCACATGTGGCCTTGAGGCCTCAGGTTCCCCATCCCTGGGCTAGGATTAAATAGACCTGAGGATCACCAGCCTAGAGATGATAACTGAATACATGGGAACTGGTGAGATCACCAAGGAAATAATAGAAAGAGCAGAGAGACCAGGACAGAGCTTTGGGAGACGTCCAGAGTAAGTGGGCATGACATGGATTCAGGTACAACAAAAGAAACTGAGGAGCAGTTGACAGACAGGTAGGAGAACCAGGAGAGAGGAGTGTTGTGAAGGGTAATCAACAGTGTCAAAAACTGCAGGGAGATTGAAGATTCTCTTTGGATGATTAGGTCTTTTTTCATAAATGGCATCATGACTGGGATCTAAAAACATAACATTGTGAAAAGAGGGCATTGTTTGACCTAATTAAAAATCCATGTCCTTTGTCAATGTTACTTTCTTACTTTTAGGATTGAGACAGAAAGAGACTGAAGATTAATAAGAGAATGGGGATGACAGAGGGAGTGACCTACTAGTGAAGATGGGGAATGGGATCCCTTGTGCATGTAGAGGAGTTTTCCTTGACAAGGAAAAGGGCTACCTCTTCACGTGTGATGGGAGTGAAAGAAGGAATAGCGGCAGAAAGCATCCAACATCTGTAATGCAGAGAAAATCCTTCTGTATTTGCAACTTAGATAATTCCCCCTTCTGTTCCCCTGATATTTTCCTCTAAAACAGAGATGGGATGGGGGAAGAATTATGTTTTACTGATATCTTTGGTAACTTTTATTCATCACTGTGATAGTCATCCCTATGTACTAAAGAACAGTGAATCCTCCCAGATTTACACACCAATTAGTGGTAAAATAAGTAGTCATGTAGATTAACTTTTTTTTTCATTTCTTCAACATTTTACTGCTCAGAGTTAAATACTGTCTTAACATTTATAAAAGAGGTAATGCGAGAGATATATTTTGCAAGTATAAAGGTGGTGATCAGTCTGGATAATTGCCACATCTCACTTAAATTTTAGTTAGATAAGATTTTATGCCTTCATACCTTAACTAGGTGAGAACATATCTTAGTCAATCAACAAATGTCAATAGTCCTTGAAAACCACTGGAGTGACACTGAAAGGAAATTTGTTCCAGTTGGTTGAGGGACTATAAAGCCAAGCATAAGCAGCTTTCCAGGGAACTGCTACTGTGAACAGCTTCAAGGTTCTGATTATACAGTATAGTGAACTCTCTATTCAATAACAAATCAGAGCAAAACATTCACAGAAAATTAAAATACAGCATTCACCATGTCACAACTCAACAACTTATTGCTAAAATGGCCACATAGTTTTCACCAAAGTGGTCACATAGTTTTAAACAAAGTACAATCATTTAGTAACTCAATCATTCAATCATCCTTAAGGAGGATTGCCTCCTTAAGGAACATAAAGTACAAAATTCAAAGTCCTCCGCCCATGGGGTGCAATTAAGTTACAATTTCATCAGTCACTACTCAGTACCCACGGAGAGGTCTTTTCATCTTGATTTGAAGCAGAATTTCAGCTTCCGTGGTTCCTCTTTTGTGGTCCCAGCTCCTACCTGAATCCACCAAACTGTCACCTGTGTTCAAAGGCAGGCAGCTCCCAGTTCCTTGTCCAGCTCTCTGTGCAGTTTCTGCTCCACATTGAAGTTCACAGTGTCCACCTCAAATCTCTCACAGTCTCTGTTCCTAAGAAGATAAGGCTTAACAAAGCCATAATAACATTTATGCACATTAACAAAGCCACAACAACATTCATACAAAGTACCAGCACCACAGTCAGGCTTCCTCTTTGTCTTTGGCAGCTCTGGCTGGCCCTCAGAAACCTTCAGCACTCCATTTCTCAGAAGTTCTCAGCAGTAGTTTGGCTGGCTCTCAGAAGAAGCTCTGCCACCATAAGTTCTGTTCTCAAAATCAAAATTACTTTCTCCAGCTCTGTTCTCAAAATCAAAATCATTTTATCCAGCTTCCACACGGCTTGCTCCAAGAAATTCTTTCTCAGTTCTCAATTCTCATTTCTTTTCTCAGTTCTTCTCAATTCTCAGTTCAGTTTTCAGTCCAGCAGTAGCAGCCCAGCCTCCAGGTGCTCACTGAGAGAAATTCTCTCTCTCTGTGAGCAGCTGCTCTGCCTCCATGATGCTTACCCCAAGAAAAATGACTCTCCCAACTGGTGCTTTTCCTTATATACAGTATTAGCTCCTCCATGTTCAGCCCCTTCCTGTTACATCAGCAACAGGGGTTCATACCTTCTGCTTCTTTAACAGAGGCTTGATATAATTAACTTGATACTAAGTGCTCAGTACCTGTTAGCTTGTCAATACAAAGGGATCTTCAAATGTCATTACTATTACAGGAACTTAGCAATGCTTTGGGGGCAATTGTCAAATACCACAAGGATTGCAGCCAAACCAGATTAAAATTTAATTGGAAAATATTTAACAAACAAAATTAAAAGTTCAATAGAACATAGATAATGTTAACTTGTTGGACACCATTGCTCTGGTTGATTGTATAAACCAGAAGCTAGTTCAGAAGATTTGGAGCACATAGTGAACTAGGAGAGAGTATTCCTGTTAAACCCCTGAAAAGTGATGTGGAGGAGCACCCAGAATGGGATATGTAGTCATATCATAATATAGAAATTTTTTTGGATCTGGATTGGAGACAGCAAGATCAATTAAAAAGCTTTGTTGTTGCTGTTGTTTAGTCATGTCTGACTCTTCATGATGCCGTTTGGGGTTTTCTTGACAAAGATACTGGAGTGGTTTTCTATTTCCTTCTCTAGCTCATTTTATAGATGAAAAACTGAGGCAATCAGAATTAAGTGATGTGCCCAGCATCACACAGCTAGTATGTGTCTGAGACTAGATTTGAACTCAGGAAAACGAGTCTTCCTGACTCCAAGCCAAGCACTCTATCCACTGTGTCCCCTAGCTGCTATTAGATGGATAGGGAAGAAATAATAAGGCTTTGAATTATGTTGGTAGCAGATATGTTGGGGGAGGGGATATACAGTGGGATTGCTGTTTTGGGGTGGTAGGTAGGGGAAAGATGGGGAGAAAATTTGTAACTCAAAATCTTGTGGAAATGAATGATATAAACTAAAAATAAACAAAAATTAATATTAAAAAAAGATATGAAGGTGTGGCTATCAATATAAAGCAGTACAGGAAGGTCAAGCAGGATTAGGACTGAGGAAAAATTGGGTTTAACAATTAAGAGGTCATTGTTGATCTTGGAAAGAATAGTTTCAATAGTTATATGGGAAATTTTTTTTTCTTAATTTTTCTTCTCCAAGTATAGATGTGTGGGAAAATAACCAAGAAAATGAATATTTCTGTCCTCTGCCTCTTCGGTACTGGCCAATTTGTTAAGATCCTTAAAGGATATAAAATGGTTGTCACTGCTGTTTGTCCTTTGTTCTTGAAGAAGATCATGACATCAGGAAGATGATGCCATGACTTGAAAGTGAATTGGATTTAAGTGAGGCAGGGCTGTGCAAAGTCACCAGCCTCACTTTCTTCTCTAGAACCATCTGGGTCCATTGGCAAGATATAGATTAGGATGATTGGAGATGGCCCCAGTTGTCATTTTAGAATCAGCTCAAATTCTAGAAGCACCTTTTCCCAATCCCTCTTACTTCCTTTCTTCTATTGATTATCTCCAGTTTATTTTGCATTGATCTTGCTTGTCTATACATAGCTGTTTTCCCATGCACCCTCCCCCATTAGACTTCTTGACAGCAGGGACTTTTACCTTTCTTTGTCTCCCCATGGATTAGGCTTGATAAACAAAATAGGTACTTAATATATGAATGTTCACTGATGGGTCAACGAATGGAATGGACTTATCATATTTTCCTCTTATTTGCTACCTTGGGGAATGTTTTATTAACACAAGGTTTCTGGAAATGTGAGTTAAATTGCTGAGCAAGCGCTTGCTTCCTTGGAGATGCTATCTGCCTGTTTTTACGTAGGGGGATCAGAACAGGCAGCTTAGGGGTTTTAGCGGATATTGAGTGTACAAAAGGGACCTAGGTCAACCATCAATTACTTCTTTGGGAGGGGTAGTCACATAATTGGGAATTGATAACTGTACTTTTCAGTGAGTTTCAGTTAGTTTTCCTCATCAAGTCTCCTTGGAGGTGGTGAAGATACAGACAAAAGAAAGTAATGACTCTGGTCACTGTGACCAAGGTCAGACCTTAGAGGGTCTGAATTTAATTTGATTTAACTTAATTTGATTCAACTAACATTTATTATTACCTAGTATTTGCAAAGGACAGCAAGCTGTTGCCCTGGATAGAATGTCAGGCCTGGAGTCAGGAATATTCATTTTCCTGAGTTCAAATCCAGCCTCAGACATTCACTAACTGTATGACCCTGGACAAGTCACTTAACCCTGTTTGCTTCAGTTTCTTCATCTGTAAAATGAGCTGGAGAAGGAAATGGCAAACTACTCTGGTATCTCTGCCAAGAAAACTCCAAATAAAGTCATGAGGAGTCAGACATGATTGAAAAACAACTGAACATCCAATAGGGTTTTGTGAAGAAACAGTGTCAGCGGTAAAACAAATGCTGAAAACCATATAATGATTTAAGAAACATAAGGAATTATTTAGGGAACTGAGGATATTTAACCCAGAGAAAATAAGACTTTGGGTAAAAGAGAAAATATGTGGTAGTAATTTTCAAATAAGACTTGTGTGCTATTCTAGAGTGCAAAACTAGGACCAATGAGTAGAAGTGAATTTCAGTTCAATTCGGTTCAGCATTTATTAAGTATTTGAGCTAGTAAATTGTGGGGAATACAAAGATGAAAAATGGCAGTTTTAAAAATAATGGCTTTTTAACACTAGAATTGTCCAAGCACAGATCTGATCATGTCATTCTCCTTCTCAATAAACTCTAATAGGTTCTTATTACTATAGGATCAACTATAAATTCCGCTGGCATTTAAAGCCCTTCACAATCTGGCTCTAGGTTGTGGTCTTATTACAGATTACCCCTCCCCTCTTCACCTACTCTGCTACAGGCATACTGGTCTATATCCATATTTTAAGGTATGGGGACACTTCAATACCTGAAATGAATTTCTTCTCTAACTCTACTACTTGGAAATATTTAACATCTGGCTCTCTAAAAAATGAATGTAAGCAAGAGATACCTTTAAGTTTAATCTATTAACATTTTATTTTTTAAGTCTATACAATCAGTAAGACAATAAATCAAACCTTGATTTGTAGCCTTTGCTGATTTCTGAAGTGTAACTGCTCATAATGAAAATTTAACAAATAGTTCTCTGGAGCTTGTATAAGATGGCTCCAGCACATTTGTAAGAAGGGAAGGTATTAGCATTAATGGAGATTGGGAAAGTTTCCTTGCAGAATATTAGGCTTTAGGGGGTTGTTGAAGGAAGCCAGGATAGTGTAGAGGTGGAGATAAGGAAGAAGAGAATACCAGGCAAGAAAGACAAGTAGTGAAAATACTTGCAGTCCTGAGATGAACAGTGAGAAGGCAAGTGTTACTGCATGGTAGAGGAGAGAGTTTGTAGGTGAGGGAAAGGGAGTGAGGTAAAAGGAGATTGGAAAGGGAAGAAGAGGTTAGAGGATGGAGGGCTTTAAAAGCCAAACAGAGGGATCCTGCAGGCAATAGGAAGTCACCGGAGCTGGTTGAATTGGGGCCTATGACAGGAGCAGACACACCTTAGGAAGAGTAATTTGACAGTTTCTGAAAGGCAGATGTGGGGAGAGATTGGAAAAAGGGAAACAAACAGAAGGTTATTGTAATAGTCCAAGTGCACCATGATGAAGGCCTGAACCATGGTGGTAGCAAAGTCAGAGGGGAGGAGAGCACATTTTCAAGAGATGTTACAAAGGTAGGATCAGCAGGACTCAGCAATGAATTGGATATGGGGTGAGGGGTGAGATTAGGACGACGCCTATGTCTCCAGTCGGGGTGACTGGGATGGTGGTGCACTTGATAATAATAGGAATGTTGGGAAGCGGGGAAGGTTTGAGTGGAACAAGCAAGTTGTTTTGGACATACTGCATCTACAGGTTATAGATCCAGTTATGAATGTCCAGTGGACAGCTGGAGAGGGGTCTGGAGGTCAGAAGAGAGGTTAGGATTTTCTTTGTTTCCCTGGCACCTAGATGCATGGCACATAGTGGGCACATGCTATGCTTGTTGATGGTGAGCTCTTCATCAGTGGAGGTTTTCCTCCAGAAGATGGCCTGTTGCCAGCTGTCACTGGGGCAAGCATGGACTGTATAATTGTAGTATCCTTTCCAATGTAAAGATCCTTGGGTTTTAACAGGCTGCAAAACCTATATTAATCCTGTTTGTCATTTCCATATATTTTCATCTACTTCAACATGCTCCCACCTCCTTCTTTGGTTTCCCATCCTATCAGGTTTATTGTAATATCATCCTATTGTACCCGGCTTTACAGTTTACAAATTACTTTCACCTTCCTCACAAAAAACCTGTTAAGTGGTCCAAGTCTTCTCATTTAACACAGGAAACCAAGGCTCAGAGAGTTGACTGACCCAGGGTTATAGAGTTGGCAAAATTCAAACCCAGGACTCAAACCCTGGCATTCTGACTTTGAGCCTAGGCTAAAAGAACAAGTGCCAGGGGAGTCAGTTCTATACAGAAATGCTAAGTGGGGCAAAGGTGTCCTTGTACTACCCTACTCCTTTCTGGGCACTTAACTTCTGTTCAGTTCTTATTCTGAACAGACCATCATCCAAATGTTCTGAAGGTATCAGCCATGAAGTCTTAAAGTATGAGCTCTTCTTTCCTCCTGTCCAAGGGTCAGGCAGATCTGATAGGTGAGACCTTCAGACTGGCCCATGTCCTTTCAATCTATTTGTCCCTGCCAGATGCCCTCCCACTCCCACCTATTGCTCAGGGGACTGTGATCAATACTATCACTGATTCCATAAAATGTGAGTCAGCTGACTACCCTACTATACTTCACCACTCCAGTGATTTCCTACACTCAAACACCTTTACTTGGCAGCATTTTTGTGGTCTCTTTTAGAATATACACTTCTCAACTGTCTCTTTTGTATTTGTATACCCAGCATTTAGCACAGGGCCAGGCATATTGTTAGACCTTGTCTAATTATATCCAGGCTTCTGGGCATAGTACCTAGTAAATAACAACTTGAGTTGCTCTTTCCTTTTAAAACAAATTCATTTGGAAATCCAAAAGGTTCAATTTTTATCAACTGGTTATATGATATATTTGTTTAGCTCACTGTTTTTGGTGAACAGGCAGAAGGAACTATTTAATACTTAAGAAATCAGTTATCCGTGGGGTGTGGGCCATGGGACACACAGAAGATTCACTCACCAGCTGCTATTCTCAGTGGGGCCCCAAGTCCTTCTGATCAAGAGATGGGGCAGCTAGGTGGTACAGTGGATGGAGCACTGGGCTCATACTTTTACTAGCTGTGTGACGCAGGCAAGTCACTCAACCCCTTTTTGCTTCAGTTCCTTATCTGTAAAATAGGAACATACTGGAGAAGGAAATGGGAAACCACTCTAGTATCTTTGCTGAGAAAACCCCATGGACAAGTCTACGAGGTCATGAAGAGCCAAACACTACTGAACAACTCAACAACACTGTACCAAAGAACAAAAAGCATCTGACCATCCTGGCCCTTCTAGGAAAAAAAACAGTGTTTGGTCTCATGTTGAACACCGTGCTTATTGGCATAAATGACTAAATATTTACTTATGCATTTATTTGTTGTTTATTTGGGTGACATAGCTAGTAACTCAAGCCACTTGGCAGTGTGTCCCTTGCCTCTGACCTAAAAATGAGTACCAAGATGACAAAGAAGATTAGTCAACATCCTGAGAGGTAAAAATTTATTGATTTATATCATTTATCAGCATGTTATGATATGGTCACACCTGGTCATACAGCTGACTTTTATCTTATAGCCAAAAGAGGGGTTTTTTTCCTTTTAAAAATACATTTTTTTTCAGCAGGAACAAACATTTCTAAAACAAACATATTCATATTTAGGCGGGAATTAAAAACAATGGCTTTTTTTCCCCCAAAACTAATGAGGAACAGGGCTGGTCAGCAACAGATCTCTTCATCCTTTAATATTTGCTTTCAGACTCTTTCCCCCTAATTGTTCTCCACTTTTCACAGAAACGTCTACATAAGACAAAAATCTCATTTTCCCTCCCCCACCCCCCAAAAATAATGGCCTGAATCCTGAGCCAAAAGAAGAGGTAGACTGAACTGAACATCACACTCATTGGGTAGATTGTGCAACACGCTCCAGTCCACTTCAGAGTTTTCAATGGGCTCAGATTTATAGACTGTAACCAACAAATCTGACAGATACTTCAAGCGTTCAAACCTATCTAAGACACACATTTATGAGTTCACTTGGCACTGATTAAAGAATTTGAAAGTAGATGAGTAAATGGAGAAAAGTAGTGGCCAATAAGCTCTTCAGGAATAGTTCTGAGTTTCATTTCTCTAAATCATAAGATGGTGCAAGACCACCTTTACATGAGTGTTCTCACCTTTTAAAGCCCCTGCCTAGAAAAGAGGAATTTTTGTGATGAGAATTCATTTTCCTGAGAGCTCTGTGTGGAGCAAATGTGAGAAATATAAGATTCTACCAAGAAATAAAGAGGCTAAGAACAAAAGCAAAAATGGGCTTTTCAAACCAAGGATATTTTTCCATCTGATCTAATTCAGTGTGCCTGGGACAATCAATTTACAACTTTTCTGTTAAGAACTTTCCTCAAAATCCCAATGTAAAAGGTAGCCCCCACCAAACAAAACCCACACAACATCAAAACACCCCGTTCAACTAAGAAAAATTAGAAGCACTTTATCTTGAAAATCAACTTTATTTTCTTGCACAGTTAAAAAAAAAATAGAGCCAGCTATTAGTTTCTGTTGAGAAAAAGTTTTTTGTTTTGTGTCTTTTTGGGTTTTGGGGTTTTTTGGGGGTACTGACACCAAATTTCTGAAAAGGTAATCTGGATACTAAAATCATTTGAAATGCATTAATAAAACAGATCCACATGTGACCAGCCCTTTACAAAAGTTAATTAGTTACAACAGCCTTTACATTCATTCTTATCATACAGAACAACATGCAAATAACACACTAAGAAAAAGGGAAAGGTCAAACAGGCTAAAGTAAACAATAGGAAAACTAAAATCCATTTTATAAAATAAACACAGTTTTGTAATAACAACCTTAAAAGAAATGTGTTTTAATACAACAGTGGTTCAATGTACAACTGTTTCATTACCCAATTATAAAACAGAAGTTACTGTCAAATGCCTAGACTCCTTAACATGTAAAGAATTTGTGCATCACAGTTATGTGTTCAACAGTTTTACACAATAAAAATAAAGCCATTCAAAATATATGTGTGCATACTTTGCAACGAGAATACATGTTTATTTTGCTCTTTAAACTGTTTTAAAAAAATACTAAATGTAAAAATCCACAAATATGTAATTTTGAAAAACAAAAAAATCTGTATCGCATCTTTCATATGGTTCCAGTCACCTTCCCCCCAAAGTCTAGCACCCTCAGTTTATTTCCAGGGCCCAGCTCCTAATTGTGGGGGATTGGTGCAAAATGGCTGAAGTAAAGCACCAACCAATGCCTACTCCAAAGAACCCCCAGGCTTCTCTGTGATTTAGATAGTCCCCACTTAGGTGGTTTTGGTCCCAAGCACATTCTGCTTTACTCACACATAAGTTGAACCAACGTACCTGTGGGCCAAGCCCAGCACTTGGACTTTTCCTTTCTTTTTAACAGAGGTAAGGTTTACCAGCACTGCATGGCAAGAAAACAGATCATTTTTACTTTTTGCTCGATGTGAACCAGAGCTGAATACTACCATCAAGGTAAAGTACATTTCATTTTCATTAAGAAAAAGAGGGGAAAAAAAGAAAAGAATGAAATCTTCCTATTTAGCAGTGCAAATAATTTTTCTTAAATATCGACACAAATCCAACTCCTACTTGTCATGATTGAAGATTATTTATTATAACCAAGTTTTCATATCACAGAAGTGTTCAACGAAGTGATTGTCAAAAAAGAAAATTACTAAGACAAATCCACACAGGGGAGAATGAACATTCATAAAGCAAATCCCAAAGGCATTAACGACAGAATGATGTGCCGCAGAAGTTTACATTTGGTGATTTAAGGTTTCAATTTAATAAAACAGTTTGAGAACAGTTTTAATACAGCCAACTCTTGATTATTCAGTCTGTGGATTATTCAAGCTTGTTTCTCCTCTTTTGGTCGCCTTTTACTCATTTCACTGCTCAAAAGGACATTCACAAATATATGACCAGAGGAGCTACAAATCAAACCAATCAATTTTGTACTTGGTAGCATTTCTGTTTAAAGGTTTGAGTAGAGAGGAGACTGAAACTAACAGATACAGTAGATTCTTAGATTATCTGTGAATTTCAATTATCCACATAAAGCCAGGTAATAAACAAGGTTTGGCTGTAATGAAGAAACTACCCAATCATATAGACTTGAACATACAAGCTACCTTTTAAAAAAGACCTATTGTCTAGAAACTCATAACTAAAGGTAGAAAAATAACCTGTTTCCCCTTTAAACCTTTATTACTTGCTTCAATTTACCCCTCAGCCTCCACTGGATAATGGGTTTCTCCACAGCAATGCAACTAAAACACCAAACAACTGATTCTGAACGTTACAGTCAGCTGGTGCATTTAGATCACTTTTGTAGTCACTGAAACCAAGTTACTGGTCCTACCAATAGAAAGCAACACTCAGGATTGTTGGGTTTCTAGAAATACACGCTGATCTCTGCTGAGGCAATCTAGGTAGACCAACTGAACTGCAGAGGAGGCGAGGCTGTACAGGCTAACTTAACTGGTGAGCTCCAAAAAACTTAAGCTAGCACAATAACTATTTCCTATAAGCTTTATAATGCTTTCTCTTGATAAAATGTGAGTCCTTTGAATTTCCTTCCCCTTTACACAAAAACTACACTGAAAACTGGAAGGTTTTATTCAGTTTGGTTTTTGTTTTTTTCTTTAAACAACAGAAAACACCCTGATTACCACATAGGAAGGAACACTGATTCTCCTTTCATATTCTTTAGTGCAGGTAGGAGAATGCCACTCACTGAGAAGGAAACTACAATCAGTGCTCTAAAACAAACATGTTTTACAAACAAAAGAGAACGATATGCTTTGAAATAATTTAAAAAGTTATAGGGTCAACTGTAAACCCGTCTATCCACTGCCCATATCCACCACATAAGTAACTGGCACACCTGTCTGTCCTATCTGACCCATTACTATGGAAAAGTTTCCTAATTCCAGAATGGAGCTTCTTTGATGTGTGCAATCATTTCAAGTGTGACTGTCCCTTTATGGAAAACCTTTCTTTTTTCAACTGAACATCAAAGGATTTTTTGAAAAATGGTCATATCTACGTTCCTCTGGAGGGGCAAACCAACAGGAGACCCCCAATACAGATCTGTTTAGGAATGAGGATCTGCTTGGGATAGCCTTTATCTGAAAGGGGCATACACAGAATTAGTTCTATGCTCCTTTTGCTAGGTGCTGCTTGGGCGGGCTAGGCTTCGTGTGTGCACTGTCACTGTGTATGGGCGCTCAATAAAAAGCTGAGTTTCAAAATTTCATCTTACAATGAACATTTCCCAAACTAAGTACATCAACACTTCTGCATGTCACCAGTAGCAGTACTTCCAGTCAATGAGGTATTTCAGTTACTGCGTTATGTCTTTGTTACATATGCATTGAGTTACCTTAAAGGATGAAGATATTGTGGACTTATATTTGGCGTTAATTAACCTTTCCCACAAAACTGAGGGGAAATTCACATCGTTCTATTTTTTGGTTTATTTTAAATGGAAAATATTTAGCTTTATTTTTATCTTATAGACTACCTATCAAAATTGGTATTTGTGTGATTAGAGGCAACAGGGGAGTCTACATTGCCAATAGCATATAACACTACAGTTGACTTACTTGGATTTTAGCAATTTTACAAATCCAAACCACAAACACCCAATAGCTCAACATGTCATTTACACTATGTACCGATGTAGCTCTTTTGTAGGAAGAATTTGGTTCTATCACAAGGTAAATTACACAAACAAGATGACAATAACTATATTTTCTAACAATCAATAAGAACCAGACTACTTTAAAAGCTTTGGGAAGAAAGAGGCTGAATTTGCATCAGCTTGCCTCCTAGTTAACTTTCCTTCTCCTGAGACTAGCAACTACTTTTGATATGGTGACAATAGTACTGTGTTTACAGATATCTAGAGGGCTATGTTTGTACCCTTTCACAGGAGACTGAATAACTTCCTATCATTTTAAGCCAGTGTCTGGCTCTAAGCTATTATTAGTTTTCTAATCAACTAACTAGTCTATTTTCTCCCTAAATAGAACATGTAGTTGTTTGACATTAACTTGTTTTAACCATCCCCAAATGTATTTAGTGTTAGAACATCAAAATGGGAAAAAAACAAAACAAAAGGCTTCTGAGCTATATAAGTGTCATATCAGCCATAGTGCGGTACCCAAAGCATTACTGTGCTGAACAGTATCAGCACTCAAGTAAACCTTCAGAGGCAGCAATGCCTCTCAAGAAAACCACTTTAAAAAATTCAATCGATCGCAAGCTATAAGACTTTTCCTTCTCTGTATTTGCATCTCTTAAAAGTGCAGTTTGCAAAAGATAAAAATTAACCCATGAAATGTATTATAAAGATGAAAAATCAAAAGACATTTTTTCATTCCCTTGGTAATGGGAAAGCACTAACACATGTAAACATGGTAGTGGATGATAAACTCAACAAAGCAGAGACCGAGATAGCCAGGATTGATTTCTGTTGTTTAAGCACATCCTAGAACTATTAGGCCTAATAAGCACTGGCTTTTTCCACAGAGAATGTCTGACACTATATTTCACTTAGGTGTTTAGGAATGGTTTGCTTTTATCTTAAAATAGGAACTGATGACCAAGAAACAGTAATGCAGGAGGCCCCAAGTGCTCCCATAAATGTTAGTGACAACATAACTTCAATTGCTGGAAACAAAGGATCTCTAGAACACTGTGGTAGTACAGACTACTGGATAAGAGGAAAATCGAGCTTTCTAACCTTGGACTAAGTTTCCAAGTATATTCAGTGATGACATAATTTCTCTTAGTCTTCCAGGATGACATTATGATCACCTCTTCTCACAATAGCATGTTTGTGTTACATGTTTGTGATATAGTATACCTTTTAAAAACATGGAAAGTTCTTAAAATACATTAACAGGTCATTATGTTACTGATCCTCACTTTTAGTAAAGTTTTAAAATTTCCCCAAAGAGGGATAAAAATTAAGCTGGCCATCCAATTTCCTTTACTTGCGTATATTCTCATTTGCACATGTAATATAATGCACATTTGCAAAAGCCTAAACTCTTATGGTGTCCACAGGTCCCATTCAGCTCCTAGAATAGGCAATGATAAAAATACCGTAGAATGTTGTACCACATATAGCCTGATAAAAATGCTAAGGACTGTATGAAAAATAGCCACACGTTGTTGAGTGTCATCTCCTTAGAAACAGCGTTCTTCTGTCCCATTAGAGGAGGAAAAGCTCCTAAAAGAATAAAGGAGAAAAGTTAATCAATTTGCATGGTGGTAGATTTCCTGGAAATCTTGCCCCCCTTCCACTTCTGAAAAAAAAAAGAGTTGGAAGAATTAAGAATTTAATGAAAAGCATCTTTTTTTTATTCTGAGATAAGTAATCCCTCTATTTCCATAACATTTTACCTAACATTTTTGCCAAGAAATAAGTAAGGGAATTATCTACCTTGTTTTTCAAAATATAATATTATTTTGTGGAAGATATTTTAGTCACATAAAGGGAAGGAGGACCAGGTAAATAATGTATTTAAACTATTGTCTGAAATAGAAAGTCACTACCACTTGAAAGTCATTATTTCATCACTTTTATTATATTCATCAGCATTTTCAACACTTTAATGTTTGTTATTAATCTTTTGGGCAATGTGAACCACAGAGGTACCTGTTGATTGTAATAAATATATAGCTAATACCTTTAAGTTCCATAATCCATTATTCAAAAGAAGCCCCAAAAACAGACTTCTGAGTTGTTCAAAAGAATATTGGACAGGCAATATTTTTATCTCAGTGCAATATTGCAAATTTTCTGTGTGGCACAGTAGATAGAATGGTGGTCTTGGAGTCAAGAGCCCTGAGTTTTAATCCTAACTTAGACATAGTACTAGTTGTGTGACCCTGGGCAAGTCACTTAACTTGTAAACGGCCTCAATTTCCTCATCTATAAAAATGAGGACAATAATAGCACCTACCTTACAAGGTTGCCAAGAGGATCAAATGAGAGAACATGTGTAAAGAGCTTTGTAAAACCTTAAAGCTAGATTATTTGGACAACTGTCCAAACCCCTTCAGTTTAATTAACAAACTTCTATTATATACCGATCAGAAGTACCATAAGGTAATTTCATTCTCTCCCTCTCTCTCCTCTCACACTTACATATATACACACATAAAAACACATAAACATGCATACACAAACTAAAACCAAGCAGACTTACAGTAACAACAAAATGCCCTTGTTTGACTTATTATTAGCATATGGTGACTATAACTTTTAATTTTGGGGGGGGGATATTTGGTTTTTTTGATGACAGTTGAAATATTTAAGTATTTGAGAATATATTTTATCTTTGGTGCCCCAGCGGGTCAGGCAATAAGGGAACGTTCAGGCTAATGGAATATTCTGATTAGCTTATGAGAAATCCCCAGAAGAGGTTAGTTATACAAATGGGAAATAGTAGATAAAATATGCAGTTCACAGTTTGCCATATCTTAGAGTTTTAGTGATAGTTAATCAAAATCATGATTTAAGTGCCAATATAACAATATGAAGAAAACCTTCTAGGTTTTCTCCCCCATTGTGTGTCTAGCAATTGAGCTAAATATCCCAGTTCTTGTAGTAAGTTAAAGGTTTTAAAAAATCTATGATTTCATCTGTCCTTTAGCATGAAGGAAATATGACTCATATGACAATTGCCACAGAGTCTGTTACCACTCTTTCTGATTTCTGCAATTACTTGTTTTAATCTGAAAATATCTAAAACAGTCTATTCACATGAAGTTCAATATTCTTAAACCCCCAAGCCCACCCCCAAAGAGTGACCAAGTGTCTAAAGGCTAACTTAAGAATATAGAAATACAGTACAGAAACCATCCAGAATTTTAAAAATCACGGCTTATGGACCACATTTAACCTGGAAATATATTCCCTGTCACCTCCTAAAATCTGCTCTGCCTCATGATTTCCCTATTTCTATTAGTCACTCAAGAACAAACCTTCAATGTCACTTCTGGCTACTCCTTTCCTTAGACTTCTAATCCTAGATTTCTGTAATCTCAGTTCTACTTCTTATTTTCCATTTATATTATAAGCACTCAAGTTCAGATCCTTGTTATCTTCTCACTTGGACTGCTGAAATCTTCTCTTAACCAGTTTTCCAACCTTTAATCTATCCTATATGCCCCTTTGCAAGTTACACTTTTGAACTGGGCAGTTCTGAAGATGGTTCCACGACTCATTTAATACTCCCCATCACTCTCCCCTGAATGCCTTCCAAATAAAATCTAAACTCACTAGAAGGCACCTGGTGCCCTCTACAACGAGGCACCTCTCATCTTAATTCCTTTGATATATTCTTTTTTTTTTTCTTGCTTTTTGGAGGGTAGAAAGTAGGGCAATTGGGATTAAGTAACTTGCCCAAGGTCACACAGTGAGAGGGTGTGTGTGTGTGTGTGTGTGTGTGTGTGTGTGTGTGTGTGTGTGTGTGTCTGTGTGTGTGTCTCTGTGTGTGTCTGTGTGTCTGTGTCTGTGTAAGAGAAAGAGAAAAAGGGAGAGACAGAGAGAGAGGTGTCTATGGTCAGATTTAAACTCAGGTCCTTCTGACTCCAGGGCTGGTGCTCTATTCACTGCACCACCTGGCCGCCCCATTTTGATATATTCTGACTGAACGAGTCAACCTTCCATGAAGATCACACTATACCTCTCCACCTCTGGGTCTTTGCTTTCACAGGATCTCATCCCTCTCCACAACCCAGGTCTCTGTCTATAGAAATTCTATTGTTCCTTTATGGGCCAGCTCCCCATGCCAGATTGCTTAGAGCTAGCTACTAAAAACAATTTCATTCTGCAACTAGACAAACAAAGAGCTTCCAGGAAGGGACAGGAAATCATACTGATACTAATAGACTTGTACTGAAGGAACTGGAGTATAAAATAAAATGATGTACACAGGGGATGGGGACGCAGAAATTTTCTTATATGAGAGGAGAATGAATTGGAGATATTTACATATAATTTCCTCTAAAATTTAATAAGCTCAAAAATTGAGATGAAGTCAACAGAAACTTTGGTTTCAGGTAAATAGGAATCTGATTAAGGTAACACATTTATGACACCAATCATTTCACAGGATCAAACTGAGAGAGATGGAAGATTGAAGAGGTCATTTAGCTCAAGTCCCTTAGACCTCTCAAGGCAACCCACTATACTTCTGAATGGCTGTAATTGTTAGTTCTTCGTTTCAACAAACCAGAATTTTCCTCTTTACAATTTCTACCAACTGCCTTCTAGAGTCAAACAAAACAAGTTTAATCCTTCTTTCCTGTGAGAATTCTTTAAATACTCAACTATATCATGTCTCTGCTACGTCTTCCCTTCCTTGGGTCAAACACTCTGACAACTGATCCTCAGATGACTTTGTCTTGAAACTCTTCATCATCCTTGCTGATGGGCTCTGGGTTTTCTTTTCAATGAAGCACACCTTTTGGGGAAGTGTTGCTCAGAACTGAATACAATATTCAAAATATCATCTGATTAGTACAAAATATGAGTGGATCATCACCTCTCTTGTTTTGTACACTATGCCTCTCCCTTAATGCAGCCTAAAATCCTATTAGTTTTTTTCTGTTATATCACACTTTTGTCTTGTACTGTGACTGCACAGCCCTCTTAAAAAAAATCAGATGAGCAATTATCTTCCTTGCCATGCTTCCTTGTGCTTATGAAGCTGATTTTTTATTTTTTAACTCAGGTATTAGACTTCATATTTATTAATACCAAATTTATCTTTCTTTCTAAAGGGGTTATAGATTTAGTGCTGAAAAATTTCCATCATCTAGTTCAATCTGCTTATTTTTAAAGATGAGGAAAACAAGCTCAGAGAGGATAAGTAACTAGTCCAAGGTCATAAAGGTTAACATTTCACAATCTGGTTCCTTTCCATTGTACATTTGTGAGATTTAACCCAACCTTCAAACATGTCACGATGTTTTTGGATTCTTTTTAATCCAACATATTAGCTATCCCTCATAGCTTTAGTTTATCTACAAATCTGATAAGCTCATACACTAAACATTATTTTTTAAGCCTCTCAGCCTCAGTTTCTTTATTTTTTTTGTTCAAATTAACTTTTGTTTATTTTTAGTTTGTATCATTCATTTCCACAAGATTTTGAGTTACAAATTTTCTCCCTGTTTTTCCTCTACCCATCCCCCTAAAAGAGCGATCTCACTGTATCCCCCCTCCCCCAATCTGCTCTCTCCTAACACTAAACATTATTTAGGTCACTGATAAAACTGTTGGGACTTCTTTGGTTCAAGCACAGATCCTTGAGTACCACAGTCCAGAAAATTTCTCTGATTTTGTGTCTATCCTTCCTTCCGGTACTGGCTGTCTCTGTTATAGACACATACCCCTCCTTTCTGGCACTCCCTCCCTTTTCTGGAAACTTCCATGTCTGGAACCTTTTCTGCTAGAACCTGCCACCTCCTATGTAGCCTCCCTAACTGGTAACCCTTTTTTGAAATATCAGAAGTATGAAATCACTAAAAAAAACCCTTATACCTCCTATCAAACCTACATCCCATACCAGCATCCCAAAGCACCACTGACAGAATGGCAGTGGGAAGAGCTGTGAGATGTAACTATGTCCCAAGTCCTGGGGATAACTGCTTGCTAGATTTCCTCTGTCTGTCATGGCCTGAGGGCCACTTCATCAGCAGCTTTATCCAGATGCCTGATTTTATCCCTTCCACTTCTAAAGGTATCTGTACAAGTTAGGACTGAGAGGCTATACTAGTTCTGGAGATTTCAGCTACTCCTCTAATCTGGAGGTTCAGTGGGTTGTTCCCTGGTGTCGTTACTTTGCCTTCTATGCTTCCATCTTTGAGTGTCCCCAGTTAATCCACACAGCCTTCCTGTAAATGTCACTAATGATACTCTACTCTTTGAACAAAGACTGGCTGGTCCAATTCTGTGCAGCTCTCTTCTGAGTCTCCCAGAGTCTGGGATATGGGAGATATTCCACTAGAGATGACCTTCACATTAAACATTACTGACATTAAACCATTACTGACTACTTTTTGGGTCTAGTCATTCAACCAGTTAGCATCCCCCTAACTATAACTCATGTAGTTCGCATCCCCATCATATATCTATAGGAACAGAAGGAAAGATTGTCATATTCTGTGCTGAAATCTAGGTAAGTTGCATTTCTAGCATTCTCCCAATCTATCAGTCTAGTAACCTTGTAAAAAAAAAAGAAATAAGGTTAATCTAGCATGATGGGTTCTTGATGCAATTCTATGTAATCACTGTTTCTTTTGTCTGTAGCTGTTGACTAATTCAGTTGTGTCTAACTCTTCCTGATCCTGTGGAATTAAATTTAAATTAATATACAATATAAATATATATATATGTATATATATACATATATATACATATATATATATATATAAATATATATATTTTTTGGGCAAAATTACTTGAGTGGTTTCTCATTTCTTCCTCCACTGAATTAAGGCAAACAGAGGTTAAGTGATTTGCCTTGGGTCACACAGCTAGTAAGCATCTAAGGCTGGTTTTGAACTCAGGTCTTCCTGACTCCAGGCCCGTGCTCTATCCACTAAACCACCTAGCTGCCTCCTGTTTCTGTGTCTAGAAGATCCCTTTAATTATTTTTATTTTTATTTT
>CM053584.1:92057135-92083957 GCA_028627135.1 Pseudochirops cupreus
TCCTATGCCGCCATCTTGGCTCCACCTTTTGCTTTATTTTTAAAGCTGTTTAATCTTTGACTAAAAAAGTGATACTTGTCTCCCCCAGTTAGCAGTTGGAAGTAGGAATAATAAAAGTTCTTCTTTGGCCTTGTAAAAGTTCAAAGAGAAATTAAGGGCTACCCCAAAAAGAGTAGAGCTTAGGGTTTAAGGAATGACTTAATTAAGCAGGCAGAAGCAGAAATCTCAAGAGATTGTGGTTCTTTTTTGCCCTTATGTTTCAGTCTCTTTTCAGAATAACTTAAGGCTTTGGTTAATATTTAGTATAAAAATAATGTATATAATATATAATAAAAAAGCTAAAATTTACATATAGTGCTTTAAGGTTTGCAAAGTGTTTTATAAATATCTCATTTGATCTTTATAGCATCCATGGGGGATAGGTACTATTATTTTTCCCTTTTTCCAGATGAAGAAACTGAGGCTCAGAGAGGTTAAGGGACTTAATCAGTGTTAAACAGCTAGTAAGTGTCTGAGGCAGGATTCAAACTCAGGTCTTCCAAAATCCAAGTTCATTGTTCTGCCCATTGCAATACCCAACTGCTTGTTGATTTAACTTTGTTTTAAATAGAAACTAAGAATTATGTGGAAAACATCTGTGGATTTTTTGTAATAAATTGGCTAGGAAAAGTAGATGATCTGTAATTAGAGGTAAATTTCATTTTATGAGAACTGAAAAATAAAGTTATTCTTCAGAACTAACAAAAGTTAAACTGAAAATTTTAAAAGAATTAGCTTTATTTATATGGGAAATCCGTCAGAAATAAAAATATTGAAATAGAAGCTTTATTTTCTGCAAGTTTCCAAAGTTAATTTTTTGCACCTTTTTTTCGTCAGGCGGTGGGAGGAGGATACCGTTGGTGATTTCTTTTTAATCTTGAAATAACTTCATGTAAACTAAGTTGAACTTAATTCTTCTGTGTGTGTGTCTGTGTCCTCCAGGGAAAATCTCATCGTGACCAGCAGCTTATTATTCTTAAGAAGCACCTAAGAAATTGTTACAGGAGCCGGGATCGGAAGTGGATTGTTCTGTTTCCAGAAGGTGGTTTCCTCAGGAAGAGACGAGAAACAAGTCAGGCATTCGCCAAGAAAAATAATTTGCCATTCCTTACACATGTCACCCTGCCAAGGCTTGGGGCAACACAAATTATTCTGAATGAACTTGTAGCGCGACAAGAAAATGGAACCCCAGCAGGTGGAGATGCTAGGGTGTTAGGTATGAAATTTTTTTCTTTGTGGGAGAGCTGTTGTTTTTGTTCAGTCATTCATTCGAGCTCTGCTCTCTGTGACCCCATTTGGGGTTTTCTTGGCAGAGATACTGGTGGGGTTTGCCATTTCCTTCTTCAACCCATTTGACAGATGAGGAAACTGAAGCAAGCAGCGTTGAGTGACTTGGCCAGGGTCACACAGCTAGTAGGTATTTGAGGCCAGATTTGAATTCAGGAAGATGAGTCTTCCAGACTTCAGGAGGCCCAGCACTCTATCCTTTGTTGCCAAGGAGAAATATATGATTTTCTTATTGGAAAATTTCACAGGGGGGCAATATTCATCTTAAAATTTCACCTTTTTTTAAAAAAAAGTCAGAGGGAACTAGGATTTTCAGAGGAATGAAAAAATGTTTTTATTTGTTGCATGGTGATGTGGGTTTATTCTCTGCTCACAAGTGTATTGTTATATTTTTATGGTTCCATTTATCTGTTGTGGTTATTGAAAAATGTGTTCACAGCATTATTCTAGGTGCTTGCATAAGTATAGTATGGATAGTTTAAAACTTGGACCCTGCCCTGCAAATTCCCACCATATAATTTAGGAGGAGGGTTTTCATATCATTCACTTTTTATTTGTGTGTAATTCCAAACTGTTAGCTAATTGTGCCCTGAGAGCTTAGCATATGCTCTTAGGATTTGTCACCCAGTATTCTTCACCTGAAAGGGAAGTTGTTATTCAATATCTTTAATACACATATCTTTTAATTAAGCGATATCATGAACCAGAATTATTACCCTGTCTTAAGTTGTGAGTAAGTAGAGAAATGTTAACTTTTATGTGCATCTAAGCATCATGTGCCATTGGCCAGGTTCCTCTTTTGTATATCCATTGAGTCAGTGCTCTACCAGATATCTCATTTAATTTTGTGATTTTATACATTTTAATGCTACTCTTTTAGAACACTTATGCCAAGCTAATTTGTTAATAAGCTAGTGATAGCTGCATAGAGGAGTTTGGCTTTTAAAAGTAAATAAACACTATACAAAATAGATTTCTATAATCAACATATTTTGATCCATGGAAATGTCTTTATTCCTTATGTTTCTCTTGTGACTTCCATTTTCATTTTCAGCTATTAGTCTTTCCAGATGAAAATTCTGGCACCAGATTTTTTTGTAATGTCAGTATACTTCTGTAATTCCCTACATACTATCACAAGACATAATGAGTCCTACTCTCTTGCCTTACTGTGATGTGGTCATTACCCTGTATTCACAAGGTTTATGCTAGCTGAGTGCAGACTCTTGTAGGTCCTAACAATCTAGAAATGTTTGGAGGACAGGCTGGTGATGTTTGTTTTCCAAGGACTCTCTTAGCAAAGTTCAGATAGGGTTATCACTGAGTTGGTTTTACTGTGACAGACTTTTTAGCTGCAGCACCTCAATCATCTAGTAAGTTATAGAATGTTACAGTCATTGTTGGTGGAGTCACCATACTGACAAAATCAACAATTACTGAAGTATTAAATGTAAGTAAATATTTTATCTGAATATTTGTTGTGTTTTTCCTTTTAAAAAAAATAGAAAAAGGCTTATATTCAGGGACCATATTTTAAAGTTACTATTTTAGTTAAAAATAGTAAAACAAACCAAGGATTTGATATTAACCTAGCATGTTATAGGAAAGGAAATATGACCTGTAACTGAAACTGAAAGAATAAGATCTTACCTTTTTTTAAAAAATGATCTATTTTAAGCAAAAGTTTGACTGCCTTAGAACTCCACAACTTCTGGCAATTTAGATATTTATTGTAGGGAGTGATCCCTAGCTTTTTTAATTGATCCCTTTTGTGTTTGTATTACATTCATTTTTTTAAAACTTCTCTACCCAACTCAGTAAATTTTACATTGTAGCAAAGATGAAAAAAGGTTTGTCAAAATCAAGCAATCAACTTGATGTTACTACCTATCCTATGTTCCAAACTCATAATCTCCAACCTCCAATTAAGAATACATTTTGTCATCTCTCTTCTGGGGCCAGATTTTAAATAAGTATTAAAAAATGAACAAAATAGGATAAGACTTTCAGATTATTACATGTGGGAGTGTGATAAAGCTGGGTTCTTTTTATTGTCTCTCTTTTTTTTCTGTTGCAGCCCCCATGACTGAGTCAGTTTTATTTGCCTCTGAGCAGCTTTATCTGGCATCCTATTTATTTGACAGTTCAGCTCTAGATATGAATTTTGCCTATTTTCATGTGATTCACTCAGGGGACTGGCTGTTTAGCAAACTAAGAGATCTGTAAGATTATGCATCATTGAAACATCTCTCCAAGAAATTAAGTGGCCAGGGGTGACTTAAAGGCATCATTCTGGGCTAAAACTTCTAAAGGCAAGGAAACTGTGACTAGTGACATTTCAGAATAGTGTTGATGAAGGATTATGGCATACGTTTTTCTTTTATTTTTCTCCACAAAATGTTTTTTCTTTAGTATACTGATTTTTAAGGTTTTTCTCCCCGCTTTCTCTGCAACTTAGCCCAAACCTCTTAATCCAAGAATGCACATTTAATATCTTACACTGTGGTAATTCAAAATAGCATTATTAATGAGGACCATCTCATAACCTCCAGAAACCATATCATACTGTCATAACTTTAGAGCTGGAAGAGACCTTGGAAGTCATTCTATGCAACCTGTTCATTTTATAACCAAAGGAATGGAGACCAAGAAAGGATAAGTGACTTGTCCAGAGGCACACAGGTTATAAGTGATGCTCAGGATTTGAGCACAGATCCTCTGACTCCAAATCCAATGCCCTTTCCATATGGCACTACACCGTCTGAATATGGCATGTTTGAAGTTAAGCCTTATTTTTTTAAAGTAGGAACTTCAAAGCAAATTAAGACTTTTGTAGTTTATTGCTTATTATAGATTTTGTTTGATATTAGTTACTTTTGATTCTAGTTACTCTTGATACTAGGTTCAGATATTGATTGATACTAATTACACAACCTGAGACGAAGAAGATTTCTGTTACAAACACTTTCTCCATCAATGATGATAGAGCTACTATATTTGGACTCTCAACATCATAATCTCTGATGTGCTGCATGAAGAAGTAGAAGGGATGCTAAAGATGATAAGGGTGGGAAAAGCACAAAGATTAGACTGTAAACATGGTCTGTGTTGAAGATGACACAAGTTTGAGACTGTCATTGATTTGATTCACAAGTCTTTTGTAAGAGGGTGGATATCAAACACTTGAGGGGAAATCACATTTTTGTTCTCAAAAAGAAAAAGACACTTGAAAAAAATATCAGTAATCACTAGCCCAAATTATTGCTTTCCCATTTTGACAGAATCTTTGAAAACTATATATATATGTGTATATATATATATATATATATATATGTGTGTATGTGCATGTATGTGTGTATATGTATCTACATATATACATATATACATATAAGAGCACTGAAGCATCCCCGACTAAAATGTGACAAGGCATAAGGCAAAATTTCACAAATGATATCCCACATCTTTAAACTAAAACAATTCACTGAAGGACGTTAAAAAAAAGTCCCCCATTGTGGTGTTTTATTTTGTGATTATAAAAATGATTATTAAAAAATATTGTATTTTGCTTAGTGGAATAAAATTTCATCTTAAAAGTCTCTACTCCAAAATGTTCTCATCCATATATGCATCCATATGTGCAAGAATCCTTGGAACGTGTAATAACAGAAATAACTCTTTGATCTAATTATTAATATCGAGTTGAGACATAAAGCAAAGAGATCAGTGCTTGACAAAGAAATTCACTGCTGTTATGGAGGTTATCCACTTCAGAGTCCAAACAGAAGAACGTCTCCTTATAATCAAGGAAGTTCTCCAGATTCTCGTGTTTGGGTATGCATCACTCATTAGAATATTTCAGAGCCTCTTAAATGGGGTCCATAAATACTCAAGAGTTCAGCCTACCTCTACAACATTTAAAAAAAAAGTAGATGAAGGATACCTTATATGAGTATGCTATACAATTGGAAGAATAACTCACAGAACTGGTCTGTCAGGACATATATTTTGGAAAGACACTGCAAATGTACAACAAGCTGATCCCAGAACCAAATAGGAGGAGAGTGAGCCACACTGGCTTTTAAAAGTTTAACAGTTCTCTTAATAGCCCTAAGAATCTCTCTAAAACAATGGAGCATGTTGTTTAACGACAGTCTGTATTTTTAAGTGATTACCATTCATAGAATATTATAATCTCTGAAGATTTAAATTCAAGAATCACTTGAACGACTTTGGACAGATGTGTGATAATATTACAGTTATACATTACAAATGAAGAATTGTGCAGGAGAAGCAGCATTAAGATGTCATTAGAAAAAGGGATAACTCTAAAAAATGGGCTGATGATAGAATGAGAATGAAGCAGGATACAGCCCCTGTGCTTCTTTGACACCCACACAATTTTATGTGATCTAGAAGAAACTATTTAGTGTACATCATATTGTGTGTCAATAGGAAGACATAGACAAGATTTGCATGAGTTGAGAATACATGAATAGGCTGCAACATGCCCTGTTGGAGAGATTATACATGCAGATAAGATCATAAATGTGTCAGAGTTTGGTGACCTTGTTAGGTCTCAGTTTCCCTCTTTTGTTAAATGAAGGATTTGGACCACATGATCACTTAGTCCTTTCCAGCTCTGAAACCTAGAAACAGTTGATCTCTTAAAGTTTCTGTCAGCTGAGATCTTATGATCTTGCTGCATAAAGAAAGCACTTACTGTTTGGATGAATGAATCAATTTACCTTTTTGTCTCCTCTTCATTCTCACAGAATCTACTCTAGTCCAAGCATGCTTCACTTCTTGCTTGGTCTGTTACAATAACCTCCTAATAGGTCTCCCTGTTTCCAATCTCTCCTGTCTTTCCATACCATCTTCTACTCTTGTGTTGGAGTGATAGTACCATACACAAATCAAACAGCATCATTCCCTTACTCCGACATCTTCAGTGACTCACAGTTGTCTCAGATCACTTCAATTCAACAAGCATTTACTCAGCACCTGTTATGTTATATTGTAAAGCATTTATATTACATATGATTATAGATGTTCTATATATATATACATATATGTGTATATATATATACATACATACCTATATGTGTGTGTATGGGGGTGTGTGTGTGTATATATATATATATACATATATATGTATATATACATATATATATATATATGTATATGTATTTTAAAGCAAAGTCCTAGTTCTTGAGGATAGAAAAGCAAAACTCTTTACCCTTAAGGGTCCTGACTTCTACTAGGGGAAACAAAAAATACACAGATAAGTGTAAAATATTTATAAAGCAAATGCAGTGTCACTTTGCTGGGGTATAGTGAAACAACTATCTGGAGGCATTAGAAGGCCTCTTGTAGATGCTGAGTCTTGAAGGATTCCAGAGGTTTCAAGGGGCCATATGAACATTTTAAGCAAAAGGTGATGGGGAGGAGGAGATCATCTGTGTAAAGACATAGAGTCAGGAGATGCAATGTTAATTATAGGAAACAGAAAGTAGACCAGTTTGGCTGAGTGGGTAAAGGGAATGGAGATAATAGATTTAGGAGTCACCTGCCAGTATGATAATTGAAGAAATGGGAATAAATGAAGGGAGGGAGCAAAGAATTTAAGAAAATGAAAGAGTATGTTCAAATGCCTGTGCTTAGGAGGTGGAAGAAGAATGATAATTCAGTGAAGGAGCACCAAGAAAAGTTTGTCAGGAAGATGGGAGGTGGAGATGCATTTAATTTATTGTTATGAAAGATAAGAGATGAAAATGTCAAGAAGGTAAGAGCTTGTCAGTAATATCAAATACTTTATAGAAGAGATCAAGAAGAATGATAATTGAAAAAAAAAGCTACTGTATGCCATGGATCAAAGGTTAGAAGCGAAGAATTTAATCTCTGAAGTCCTTTTCAGCTCCAAAATTCTATAACAAAATTAAATACTTTTTTTGGTGGGGTTGGAATTGAAAGTAAATTTTTTTTGCCACTCAGATATGGAATGGCCAGAAAGAGCTCTCATGCCATCATGTATTCATTACAAGAAGAGATTTTGGATGGTGTGAACTTTAAGGAGTTGGTGGTAGGTATTCAACTTGAAAGTAGAGTGGTATAACCTGGATTTTGAACCTAAGAATAATCAAGTTAGGGAAGGAAAGAAAAGTTTGTTGTTCAGTGGTTTTTCAGTCATGTCTAACTCTTTGTGACCTCATTTGGGGTTTCTTGGCAAAGATGCTGGAGTGGTTTGCCATTTCCTTCTCTAGTTCATTTTATAGATGAAGAACTGAGGCAAACAGGATTGACTTGTCAGGGTCATATGGCTGCTAAGTGTCTGGGGTCATATTTGAACTCAGAAAGATGTGTGCCATGTACCCGGCCTGGAAAGAAAGTAGACTGGAATAAAACCTTGGAAATTTGGTTCACGGAGCAAAAAGGGGGGAAAATAGACTTAAAGGAAACAGCAAAGTAATCAGCAGATAATATAGTTTTGTCAAGCAAGGAGGAGTGGGAGCAGAAATAGTGCTAGAGGTGAGTTTAGTGAAGAGAAGACCAGGGCCTGTAGACAGTTATCACTGGATGAAGGATAAGAAGGAATAGAGAACTGAGGTAACTTAGGAAGAGCTATCAGACTTTTGCCAACGGATGTGCACGAGGCACCTTGGGAAAAAAAAATAGCCAGTATACCTGGCTTTAGCTGCAAGTGTTTGACTTCCATATGTCATAAATTCAATAAATTTGAAGTGCATGATTACCAAAAAAAAGATGTCTTTAGTGGCAACAAAGTACCAAACTCTGAAATGAGATGAGCTAGCCACAAGAGATTATATCTAACATTTTCCCTTTCTATTTGTTGTTTCTGACAAGGTACTTGGCTGTTTAACTTCTCTAGCAATTCATATTTTATAAAAGAAAAAATTGAAAGATTCTTTTATTAGAAAATGAATGCTCTGAATAGCTTGACTGCTAGAGAGAAGTTACAGCAATGTTAGCCAAGCCAAAGCTTGGGAGTTTTACAAGTCTTGAATTGAGGAATGTGGCTGATCTTTTAATAGATCCATTCAGCCATATCCTGTGGGATTCTAAATCTTAAAGGTAAATCCATCATGTGGGAGAAATTCTACCTTTTAATTTGAAGAAAAGGGTACCTGATGGAAGTGGTTTCTGATAAAATTTCTCATGACTCCTGGTTATTTCTCCCCAAATAAAATAATTTTTATCTAATTTATCTCCTTTAAAGAATTGTAGTGCTTTAGAAAGGCAATTAAAGATTCTAAAGCTATATTCTAGACAAGTCTTACCTCAGAGCTTTAGAGAAGCCCATTCTCTTTCTCCCTTCCTTCCTTCCTCCCTTCCTCTGCCTCCTTCCCTCTTCTCCCTGCCTTTCTCTCTCCATATCTCTCTCTCCTTCTCTCTCCCTCCTTTCCTCCCTCTCTTCTGTGTATATTATCTTCAGTTCTTTTGGGGGGAGCAGAAAAGAGGGTTGTGGGTTATTCAGAATTTAAATGTTCTGTAAGAACAAAGACCATGATGTCTCTGTTTAATGGCACACAGTAAGTACTGTGGCACACAGTGATCCTTCAATTTTAAATACTATCTGATTAATTTGAACACATGGGTTTTTGAGTTCGTTGTTTGTTTAACAAGTTTGAAAGCCCAAGGACATCCTAGATGAGGACATAAGGGCACTAATAAGTTTTAAATGGACCATATCTTTACTGTTTCTCAATTGACTGAAAAATACAAAATTCTGTTGTATTTGTTGATTATGAAAAGGCATTTGATTCAGTAGAACACTACCTTAAACTTCCTCTTCAAGAAGGGGTCTCCATCATCTACACATCAGATTCATAGAAAATTTCTTGAAAGATATGAAAAATAACCATGCTCAGTAGCATTCTGATTCTAAAACATCAGGCAACGCTTAAAATGGGTAAATGTGATTGTGTAACTTTAAGTTATTGTAAGTTTCCAAAATAGACATCTACATTCAAACATAATAATAAAAGCAACTTATAAGCTAAATGCAAATTGTTTTTTGTTCATCCGTACTATTATTTGTATCAATTAGGTCAAATAATTACAAGTTGACTCATAATGCTTTAAAGATAGGAATTCTTAAAAAAAATATTGTTTTAAAATAAACCAAAGGAATATTTAATTTTATCATACATTATACATCTTACATAGTGGCAACACCAGAGTCTGTAATAGTTTCTCTTTTTTTTTGTAGTATTTTCTTATAGAGTTTTATTGTTATACTATATATTGTCAAAAATTTTAACCCTTGATATTGTGTTAACCAATATAAAAATTGGTTCATTTTTAATCATCTTTCTTTCTCTTTGTTCTTAGAGAATAAACCAAAAGGTCTCCAGTGGGTCATAGATACAACCATAGCTTATCCTAAAGCTGAACCTATAGACATCCAAACCTGGATCCTTGGATACAGACGACCAACAGTCACTCATGTTCATTACAGGTAGGACAAATCCTCAGTCCAGTCTAATTTTAATGCCCTTTTTTTTTTAAACTATTTTTGTAATATCATGCAGTTACTTTAAATGATCAAACAGTATGAATAGCTTTATGGAGTCTTCATTTCCAAGCTTCAGTTAACTGTAGTGGAAAGAGCAATGGTTTTGGAAGTCATATGACTTGAATTCCAGATCTGTTAATAATTCTGTAACCTGTGTCAAGTCCAGGTATCTTCAGTAGCTTGCTCTTTAAAAATATGTGTGCATCCCCCATAGCCTATGAAAAATTTTTTGTTGAATCTGCTACACCTGGAAGCTACTGTCCTATCTTTTTTCCCTTCCTCGTCAGACTTCAAGAAAGAGATATCCTATATTCACTATCTCTTCTTTCCTTACAGTTTCAATGCTCTTATTCATTGATTCCTTGTAATGTAGCATCTGCTCTGACTATTCTCTTGAAACTGTTCCAGTGCTACTAATTATCTCTCTTTCATCTTTCTTGGCTTTTGTGAAGTATTTTACTCTGTTGTCTTTCACTCATTTTTGTTGTTAATCCCTAGACTCTTGGCATCCATGGTACTGCACTCTTCATGATCTTTTCTTGCTTTTTTGATGACCCATGTTTTCTTTACTAGTTCTTCACTATTCTGCCCTGAAACTAGAACGTTTCCCATTGTTGTGTCCTTGGCTCTTTTCTCTCTTTGTATTTTCTCACTTGGTGACATCATCGAATTCCCATGGCTTTTGCAATCATCTCTTTGAAAATCACTCCATAATCTCTTCTTCTAGTCCTTCTCCCCAGGTCTGTACCTATATATCTGTGTGTGTCTGTGTATACGCACACACACACACACACACACACACACACACACACACACACACACACACACACACACACAGACATGTGTCATTTTAGGCAAGGTTTTCATTTTTCTTCTGTATGTGATACTCTAATTCTTAAGTTAGGAATATGTCAGGATCATATTATGAAATATGTAAAGCACTTTATAGTTCTGGTTTTTTGTTCCCTATGACTGGCATACTCCCTTCTTTCCTACAGGTCAACCCATTGAACTCTTTACCTAATATTTAAAGCTCAGCTGAAATGTCACTTTCTCCAGGAAATCTTCATCAATTCCTGTTAGTGACAACTTTCTACCTTGGACTTCAAGCCATAGAACTTTTTGGCTTCTCTCCAACTCATTAATTC
This sequence comes from Pseudochirops cupreus, assembly GCA_028627135.1. Classification (NCBI taxonomy): domain Eukaryota; kingdom Metazoa; phylum Chordata; class Mammalia; order Diprotodontia; family Pseudocheiridae; genus Pseudochirops; species Pseudochirops cupreus. The sequence continues at coordinate 92,068,143 of CM053584.1, forward strand.
AATAAGCATTTACATTTTACTATATGCTAGGCACTGTGATGGGCACTGGTGATACAATGACACAAAAGAAATAGTTCCTGAGCTCAAGAAACTTATATCCTATTGAGCAGAAACAACATGAGATACACCTTGTAAAGTAAACCTTAGTGTTTTCGAAGTTGTGAGGTTCCACCAGCATAGATTTCGTTAGTTCTGGTCCAGCTTATCTTTCCAATTTACTCGTCTTAAGTGTTATTTCAGATTCCTTATATAGTACACGTCTGGGACTGAGGCATTAGGGTTCAGACATTGTGGTTCCATTATCAATTGATGATGAAAATGGACTATTATAAATGTATTCTTATTTGTTACATTTTCTTTCTGTTTTTTGTTTTTTCCTCCTGCTGGTTTCATCTACAAAAATATTTGAGATAATGTAGTTCAATTGAGGTTCATACCAAAATTTCTATAGACTTATTTTTACTAAACTTTCATTGTTTTGTACTGTTTTACAAGGCAGTAAAACTTATAGTCTTCCATCATCCTTCTTTGTAGCATTTTACAGATGAGCTTGTATTCTAAATCAGTGTTGCTCTTGGCTGCCATGTCTTTTTTCTCAGGAAGATAAAGTGTTTACTGACAATTTTGGTGTTTCTTTGGCCTTTTTGTTGTGGGAACTGCTTTCTGTTGGTTAAATTTTTGCAGGAAATAGTAGTAATCATTGTATGTCATTGTCTTTGCTTTTTTCTACATCCAGTTTTTCAACATTGACAACTTGTTTGAATAGGTCTGGTGGAAATTATTACAGTTGCTCAGTTTCGTCTCTTCCTCCTGTTTCCTCATTCAGTGTTGGTTTTTACTTTAGCTTTAATTACTTAATGATTTGATTATACAAAGACAACTTTTTCTGATATGAGTCCCAGTCAGTAACCATCTGTTTCTTGTTCATTAAGATATAGTTAATTTATTATTTTTGTGGTGTTTGATATTTGTCAAATTCAATATCTTCTGGCTGTTTTCTCAAAGAAGGTGTTTATATTGTATACACATGAAGATTCTAAGTAGCCATAAGCTTTTAGCCTCTTTTGTTTCTTAAGCTTGAGCCTTTTTTTCCAAAATATTCTCACAATACACTGCTATTCTGCTCACATTTGACTTATAAGTCTATGATTATCAGAGTAGATGTTGATTTGGTTTGGAAGATTTTTGTCAAATTCATGGTAGAATTTCTCAACTTTGTCTTCTATAGTGGATACTAGCACCTAAGGTACAGTGGTCTTTATGATGGTCTCTCTGTGTTTGTTTTGATCTGTGCAAGACAGGATGACCAAGTATCCCGTGAAATAATGATTCTTGATGCCCTTTGAGATATGATAAAACCAACTCTGTCAGCTCAACCCTTCCAAAGAAAACTTAAAAACTATCTCTCCATTCAGCTATGATTTCCTTTACTAGCAATCTTGTCTTATGGTTTTATCAAGAGAATATCAAGATTGAATTCCAGTAATAAGTCAACTCACTGGTGATAAAAGAAAGATCTGACATTTGTAGCAGCTGTTCACGTTCAGAGTTAATCTAAAAGTAGTATGATTCTTTGCACTTTCTACTCCCCTTTTACCTCTTTACCGCTGTCACTGTGGAAGTAGAAGGAGGTCACACAAGAATATGACATTATTTTTTCACTGTTTTGTGGTTGCTATAGCTAAAGATTCATCACAAAAGTGTCAACTATGTGCCCTGCAGACTGCATATGGCCCATAACATACTTACATATGGCCTGAAGCAAATTAAAGTAAAGTTGGGAAATATTTCACAAAATAAATAAAAATGCAATAAAATTTAGATATTTTAAAAACTAAGTCAATATACGGCACAGAAGGATCCTTCTTTTTTTTACATGTACAATTATATTAAACATATTTCTACATTAGTCATGTTGTAAAAGAAGTCTCAGAATATAAGGGAAGAACCATGAGAGAAAAAAAAGATGAAACTAGTATACTTCGATCTGCATTCAGACTCCATAGTTCTTTCGCTGGATGGGGAGAGGATTTTCCATCATGGGTCTTTTGGAATTGTCTTGGATCATTGTATTGTGAAGAAGAGCTACATCTATTGTAGTTGATCATCGCATGATGTTGTTGTTACTGTGTATAATGTTCTCCTGGTTCTGCTCTCTTCACCCAGGTTTTTCTGAAATCTGCCTGCTTACCATTTCTCAGAGTACAGTAGTATTCCATTACAGTCATATATCACCACTTGTTCAGCCATTCTCCAGTTGATGGGCATCCCCTCAATTTCCAGTTATTTTCCAACAGGGATCCTTTTGTACAGATTAGCGGCCCCTGTTTCTCTTGAGGTTAACACCACTGACCTACTATACAGCTTACTGGTAAAGAGATTCTCTCTTGAATTTGTACAACAGGCTAATTTTTGCTGGTATAATTCCTAGGCTTCTTCGTTTTGGGGTTGCTTTTAGGAGATAAGTGGTAGACTCTATTTTCACCTTGCCCTCTGGTTTACTTAACATCTGTAGGCCAACTTATAATCTTTAAATTTGGAATAATAATGCCTACCTCCCATGGTGGTTTTGAGGATGAAACAATATTGTGTCTGTGAATGATTATATAAGTGTGAGGCATTATTCTTATTAGACTAGAAGTTGTGTGTACATTATTCTGACAGCAATCTGTGATAAGGAGCCCAGGGCAGAAAAGGTTGTGGAAGCGTGTCTTTCAGTGTTGCCAGCTGGCAGACCAAATATAATAATCATTCTGAAGTACATTCATTCAGGAGTCAAGCAGTTGTGTAACTACCAGTCTCAAAAAATGTCTTCTTAATAAGATTTGTAGAACAGACATCATAGGACAGATCATGGATCCAGGTACAAATCAAAGTCTTTTTCTCTGCATAGAAGCAGCTTTACTCAGGGGGAAGGTAACCTTATTTTTAAGTCTTATTTTAAGCTGTTCCATAGGGGTACTATGAAATGAAGAAATCTTTGGTGACAACATTTCCATTTTGAGCCCTTCAGTGGCTGTTGTATAAAGAATACCTTTGTTGCTATTGCATAACACTTAACCGTTTTGACCATGGATTGCAGTTATTTTTGTGCTTGTGGACAAGAACTGCCTTCTTTATCTTGGTGTTTCCTAACGTATAGGATATCACCTTGCTGGAAGCAGGCCCTCAATGTTGCTGAATTAAATTTTGTGGGTATGTAAGCTTTCAGGGAATAGGTATGTTTGCAAAAAAATTAATTTATCCATGGTCTTTTACTACTGGCAAAGAGTTTGTACACCACACACCTGAGATTACTTTGTAAATATGGCAATTTGATTTAAAACTTAAAGTGCTTTTGTCACCTAGTCTTTATAAATTGTGAGTCACAGACATGTACTTTTTTACGAGTTTGTGATAAATCTGTTAATAATAATAACTACATTTATATTGTTATTTATATAAATACAGTAGCAAAATACACGTTAGCTGATTGGTGCTTATAACAAGTAGGTGCAATTATCCCCATTTTACAGATGAGGAAACTGAGGTAAACAAAAGGTTAAGTGATATAACTAGGTCACACAGTTAGTACAGGTCAGATGCAGGCTTCTAACTCAGGTCTCCTTGACTCCAAGTCTAATTCTACTCACTGCATCATCTAGCCGGCTAACAAAACCTAATTTCAGTGTTTCTGATACAAAAATCCAAGTAAAGTGCCATGTGTATACTTTAGAAAGTTGTGTTATATGGACATACTTCTATAAAGAGATTATTACAATTGATGAAAACAAGAAAGTTGACTCAGTTCTTATTGGCCAGTGATCCTTCCTAAAGGTGGTAAAGTATGTTTTTCATTGCATCAACATCCAGGGTAATATTGTTCATTCATTTATTCAACAGATACTTATTGGGCAATGGAATGGTCAACGATAATGTTAATTTTTTTTTTGCTTTTTGGAGGGGGGAGGGCGGGGCAATTAGGGTTAAGTGACTTGCCCAAGGTCACACGGCTAGTAAGTGTTAAGTGTCTGAGGCCAAATTTGAACTCAGATGCTCCTGACTCCAGGGCTGGTGCTCTACTCGCTGCGCCACCTAGCCGCCCCAATCAACAGTAATCTTAATAGGAAAATACATAATAGATATTAATTAAAAATGTATTGAATGAATTATTCTCCTAAAATTGGTCAGTGATAAGTACAGCCTCCTCTTGAAAATATCATTAACTAAATAGTACAACAAATCCTGTCACCTATCAAGGCCCTAGTGTTGTCTGCATTCATCTGTTTGTTCACTCATTGAGTCAGTCAACAGATATTTTATGTAAAATATTGTACAGTCTGGAGCATATAAATAAGAATAAGAGAATATTAGAATAAATAACTGGCTGGTGAACTTGTCTGTAGGGATAAATATGAGCTACTGTTACTGTTTGTTTCAGACTTACTGTGTGCAAGGTGCCAGTAATACTTTATAGAATAGGGAAAAGATTATAGTTACTCATTTCAAGGGAGTTAGAGTAACAAGGGTAACTAGACATGCACATAGCATTAATAGAAAGATCTGCTGCCTACATGCATCGTTTCACTTACTGCCAATGGCCTGAGAGATGGTTCCATTGATTATTATATGTAAATTAGTGTGACTGAAAAAAATTTATGTTATTCTTCACTACGTAGAGAGAAAAGATAGTGATTTGTATTGTGAGTCTGTCTCTTAAGTTCTTATTTTCATCTGCTAATTCCATTTCCTCCCTCACTACTATTTGTGGCTGTCATATTTTGGTTTATCATGTACACAAGCCACCAATATGTGTCTTTGGTTATCTCAGACACAGAGCACACGTAGCTGAGCATTATCATTCAGGGTTTTTGTGATAACTGAATTGTTCAACTCTTACCATCCTATTTTCTCTTCTAAGGAGAGTGATCTGGACTGGAAAGGACAGTTCAGAAAAGGTCAATAGGGAGTTGAAACCCATAAGTAGGGAGAAAGAGTAAAAGAATATCTATCTGAACTTGATTAGTACGAATCACTAGGGCCATATAAATTGTATTCTGGGTACTAAAAGAGCTGGCAAGTGTGATTGCCATGTTACTATCATTGAGAGATTGTTGAGAATGGGAGAGGAACTGCAGGGTTGGAGAAAAACAGGTGTCCTGTTCGCGAAATCAAAGACAATGACTTTGCAAACTGCGGACCAATAAGTTTGTCTTTAATTTGTAGCAAAATTCCAAGCTTTATGAATAAAGGGCTGGCCTTGAATCCAAAAGACCTGAATTCAAGTGTGGCTTCTGACATAGGCAGTGAGCCTGGGCAGATCGCTTAATCTGTCTGTACTTTGGTAACTCTAAGACTGTGAGTTGCCCCGAAGGTGCCACTCTCCACTGGAGGAAGAGTCTCCTCACCTAGGGGTTCTCTATGCCAGTGAAATCACAGGTCTGTTCCATATTGCTAGTATTGAAGTGATGCTTAGTGCACATCTAGGAAAAGAAACCGTGATCACAGAGAACCAGTATGGATTAATCAGGACATTACATAGCCAGTATGGGAATTTGTTTTGCTTGTCTATGCGTCTTTTTTTTTCTTTCCATTTTTATTTTCAGGTCCAAATTCTCTCCTTCCTTTCAGTCCTTCCTCCACTCATTGAGAAAGCAAGCAATATGATGCCAATTATACATGTGAGTTGGCTGTGTCTTTATTATGAGGGTTTTGTTTTTCAGTGAGACAGAGTTGGAAGATAGTCAGCTTTTGTTAGGTGAAAAAAATATTTGATATTTATTTGATAGATATTTTTAAAAAATAACATCAACCCAACTTTTTTTTTGGACAGGGTTATTAGACTGGTGGATCAAGGAAATTCTTTGAGATAGTTCATCTTTTCCTTTAAGTATTTGATATATTCCCTCCTGCTGTTGTTTGCAAAATGCCAGGTCACGTGGGCTGAATGATAATACTGTTAGGTAGATTCATTGGAAAATAAACCAAAAGGCCTCCAGTGGGTCATAGATTCATCCATAGCTTATCCTAAGGTAGATTCAGAATTGTTTGACCCAAAATAATAGCCATTAATGATTGGATGTCATCTTGAAAAGATATCTGTGGTGGTATTTTCCAGCTATCTGTGCTTTGGCCCCATGCTGTTGAGCGTTTTGTCAATAACTTGGATAAAAAGCATAGATGGCTTACTTTTCCAGTGTGCATCTGACACAAATTTGAGAGGGATGATTAGCATCCTGAATGACCAAGTCAGGATTTTGAAGATCTTGATAGACTAGAGCAGTGGTTCTCAACCTTCCTAATGCCATGACCTTTTAATACTCATATGTGGGCGTATCTGCACGTGGGCAGACCCGCCTGGAGACGATAGAGGAGCAGTGTCTTGGTTCCTAAGACCATGAGAAATATGTGTTTTCCAATGGTCTTAGGTGACCCCTGTGAAAGGGTCATTTGACCCCCAAAGGGGTTGCAACCCACAGGTTGAGAACCACTGGACTAGAGCTTGACAGGGCTGAATCTATAGGAAGGATAAATGTAAAAACTTATACTTGGTTTAAAAAATTAATTTCAGAATAGTATGATGGGCAAAGTGTGGCTAGACAACATCAGAAAAAGATGTGGGGAGTTTTAGTGGCCTGAAACTTAAATATAAGACAATAGTATAATCTTGGCAGCCAATAAGAATATTATGCTTGGTTCTTAGCATCACATTTTAGGGAATATAACAACAGTGTACCATTCATATAGCACCAAGAGGTAAGGTGCTACTATTATTTCCATTTTATATATGAGGAAGCTGGGGCAAATAGAGGCTAAGTGGCATGTTCACTATCACACAGCTCATAATTATCTGAGGCAGGATTTGGATTCAGGTCATCTTGACTCCATGTCCAACATTCTACCCACTGTGCCATCTAACTTGAGAGGATCCAGAAAAAGACATCTAGGATGGTGATAGGCCTTATTTTCATGCCCTATGAGGACTGATCAAAAGAACTAAAAGGAAAATGACATAAACTTCTTATTCTGGGGAGTCACCAAATCAAACTTCCTAAACAATTTATGTTAAGAAATTGGCACCATTAAAAAGTCCAGATAATTTTTCTTTTTAACTTTCTGGTAGCTGGCAAATTTCCTATAAGGAAATACAGTGCAGAGCTTTCCAGTTACCAGTTGTAATATTTAATATGATGTGTGTATGTACTACAGCTCGTATGCGGTAACATGTCTGTCTCCTGCACAGATACAGAAAACCACTCGTGGGCCGTTCAGGGTTATCAGATGTCAGGGCTTTAGCTCTGAGTTGGCATAAGCAATCAGTCAGCATCATCGAGCATCTACAGAAAGTGCAAGGCACTATGTCAGTGCTCAAACACAAGTGGGAGCAGGTTCCGCATTTCTTTGGCTGTTCAGTGAAAAGCAGTTCTCGTGGTCTGCGTGTTTCACAATGACCTCGTCAGGCCATTTCTTTGTTTTTGGAACCCTGACGTTTGTATTCTTTTAAGTCTTCTTTCAGTCAGTGACTTCTCACGTACCTGCTTTTGAATGGCCCTAAATGGTTTTCTAACTCGTCCTTGGCAAAACGGGACAAGTACCATTACAAACCCAACATGAATTTTGATACCTGTTATTTCACTGTTATTCCATCTGCTTCCTGTTTTCAGTCTTTGGGTGGGTGAGAGTAATTTATTCTAGGCCAATTCTGAAAACTATTGCTGCCTCATTTTATCTAGACTGAAATTATAGGCTTGCTGTAGTACTTAATCAGTGAGGTCAAGTGATGAGATCATCAGCTGTTTGGCCAAATTTACTGTGTAGTTATTTGCATGGTTCAATTCCAGGGACAATTCTCATCAGTTTTATTCATTGTCTATGAACTCTCCTTGAACTCATAAAAATTTTTCTGGAGAAAGTTTCAGTTTTTCAATTTTAGATGTTTTGGTACATTCATTACTATTTCCTTATTTCTTCCTACCTTATAAGTTTGTCCTTGCTAGAATTTTTTTTCTCTTCATAAAAACATAACCTCTATATTATCTATTGCCTGACATTTCTACCATCACAATAAATTAAACTCATATCAGTCTGTTAGAAATAATATTTTGTACTAACTTTACTACCAAAACCACAACCTATATTTTTAAAATTACCTATCCTTTGAAATTAATAAGAGTAGATGTATTACCTATACAATCCCAAATAGGAAAAATGGTTGCAAAATTTTAATTGAAATGCAAAAGTAGGGATTTAGATTTTGTGAAGTATTTCATTTAATTCACCTGCTATATGCAAGTAACTTGCCCTTAAGGGACTTATTATCTAATAGAGATAAGATATGTAAAGAAATAAATACAGTTTAAGATAGGCTATAGTAAGTGTAAGAATGAAATATCAGATATGAGAGAGATCTGAAGGAACTGAGCATGTTATTAGCCTAGAGAAAAGAAGAATGAAGAAATGTTATGGTTGTGTTCAGATATTTGAAGGGCTTCATGTGGAAGAGACATTCAGTCTGTCAGTCAGACTTTTTTTTTTCTATTTTTGGAGGGGGGAGTGCAGGTCAATTGGGGTTAAGTGACTTGCCCAAGGTCACACAGCTCCTAAGTGTTTGACCTGTCTGAGGTTGGATTTGAACTCAGGTCCTCCTGATTCCAGGCCCAGTACTCTATTCACTGCACCACCTAGCTACCCCCTTTGTCAGACATTTATTAAACATTTCCTATGTACTAAATACTGAGATTACAAGGATAGACAAAAGACAGCCCCTGCCCTCAAGGAGCTCACAGTCTAATGAGAGAGAAAACATGCGAACAACTATGTACAAAGAGGAAATATACAGAATAAATTGGAGATAATCAACAGAGGGAGGGCACTAGAATTAAGGGGTATTGGGAAAGGCTTTATTGGGACTTGAGCTGCAACTTGATTGAAAGTCAGGCAGAGAGGAGGAGGGAGAGAATTCCAGGCATAAGGTCAGTCAGTTAGGAGATGAAATGTATTGTTTGAGGAAACAAGCAAGGAGACCAGTGTTACTGAATCATAGTACATGGTAGGGAGTAAGGTGTAAGGAGACTGGAAGAGTAAGAAGGGACTGAATTGTAAATGGCCTTGAATACCAAATAGAGGATATGATATGTGATCCTTAAGGAACCTTCTGAAGTTTTGTTGAATGGAGATGGGAGGAAAACCTGGCCATACCTATGTGTTAGAAAAATCACTTTGTCAGCAGAGCAGATGAGTAATATTATAGAGATAAAATCAACAGGCCTTGGCAGTGTATTGGATATGGGGGGAAGGATAAGAGATAGTGAGGAACTGAGGATGAAACCCAGGATGTGAGCCTAGATGCTTGAGAGGATAGTGATGCCCGGAAGTGGGAAGATAATGATGTTAGTGTTGGACATTTTGAGTTTTAAGATGTCTACAGGATATCTATTTTATTTTGTTTATTTTAGTTCTGGTACATGTGTTAAGAAATCAGTGGCTTTATTTAAAACTCATACCATGTATGTGTGTGTGTGTGTGTGTGTGTGTGTGTGTGTACAGTCACGGGACCTCTGCAGCATCATGTAGAATACTTAAAATACAGTTTTATGCTTTCAGGATGTGTCTCAGCGACTAGACATCAGAACTTTGAGGCTTTATGTTTTTGTTCCTTAATTATTTAATTGTTTATTTTGATTTCCAAATTTTTCTCCCTCCAGAACCTCCTCACCCACTGAAAAGACAAGCAATATTATTTCAGTTATACATGTTGAAATCATGTAAACCATATGTCCAATATTAGCTATGTTGCAAAAAAGGCAAGAAAAATAAAGAAAGTGAAAAAATTGTACTTCAGTTTGTACTCAGAGTTCATCCATTCTCTCTCTGGAGGTAGATAGTGTTTTTCTTCATGAGTCCTTCAGAATTGTCTTGGATCATTGTATTGCTCAGGTTGTATTTTCACAGTAGATCACTATGACATTGCTGTTTAAGTTTTTTAAAAAATTTAATTTTATTTCTGTTTTATTAACCTTTTAAGTTCTGAACTATCATCCTTCCCTCTCTCCCCATCTCACACTAGAAAGGGCCACCATTTGACACCAATATGTATGTGTATATATAATATGTATGTGTATTGTTAGATGTAAAATGGATCATTTTAATTACATTAAATTAAAAAGTTTTTGTGCAAATAAATGTAGCCAAGATCAGAAGGAAAGCAGAAAACTGGAGGAAAATGTTATAGACATTTCCTCAGATAAAGGTCTATATATCCTCAGACATATAGAGAAGTTTGTCAAAATCTATAAGAATACAAGTCATTCCCCAATTGATAAATGGTCAAAGGATATTTTCTGATGAAATCAAAACAGTTTATCATCATATGAAAAAAAATGCTCTAAATTATTATTGATTAGAGAAATGCAAATTAAAACAACCTTGAGATATCATTTTATATGTATCAGATTGGCTAAAATGATAGAAGGAGGAAGTGACAAATATTGGAGGGGATGTGGAAAAATTGGGGCCTTAATTCATTGTTGGTGGATCTGTGAGCTGATCCAGCCATCTTGGAAAGAGATTTGGAATTGTGCCCAAAGAGTTATTAAACTGCCTATATCCTTTAACACAGCAAGTAGATCTGTTTCCCAAGATGATTAGGGAAAAGGGAAAAGGACCTACATATTTTAAAATATTTATAGCAGCTCTCTTTGTGGTGGCAAAGAACTGGAAATTATGGAGATGCCCCTCAATTGGGGAAATGACTAAATGAATTGTGGTATATATTCATGATGGAATATTATCCTTGTATAAGAAATGGTGAGCTCAATGATTTTAGAAAAGCATGGTGAGACCTTCATGAAATAACGAAGAGCAAAATGAACAGAACCAAGAGAACCCTGTGTACTGTAACAGCAGTGTTGTTTTAAGAACATAACTGAGCAACCAAGTCATTTTGACTACTATACTCAAATTAAGCACAAAGATCCAATGTTTGAATCCAGAAAAAGAACTGACGTGTACACGCGTGCACATATATGTATACAAACACACACACACACACACACACACACACATCCCTCTCTGTATATAAGTAGAGAGTGGAAGAGGGAGGAGAGAGAGAGAGAGAATACACACAGATTTGTGTCTAATGGTAGCCATCTTGATGTTTGGGGTGAGGGGCAAGGAAGAAAGTTGCATGAGTTATTTTTTTGTGTATTTGAAAGGAATTGCAATTGCAAGTTGTATATAATGGATCTGCAGAAAGTCATACAACTCTCTCACATGTTTGTTATCAAAGGCACTGATGTTCTTTTTTCTGGAAAAAGCAAAGAAAAAGTTTTCTAATACAGTCTGCAGTTTCAGGTGCAATCCTGTTTCTCTACCCCACTTTGTTCTGGAAATGCTTGTTTTATTTCTTACATTCAGAATAAAATGAATGCTTTTTTTTTTAAAGGGAGCTCTTTGAAGGCAGGGACTGTGTTTCTTACTTCCTTTCTATCCCCTAAACTTGAGCAGAGCGCCTAGAACACATAAGCACTTAACAAATGTTTGTTAACTGCTTATTGGATTGGAATCAGGAAGACCTTGGTTCAAGTTCTGAGTCCACCATTTACTAATCATGTGATCATGGAGAAATCATTTAGTTTTTCCTTATTTGTAAAATGGAGGTCCTTGTGCCCTTGTAGTGCTTACTTCACAAGGTTGTCTTGAAGCCCAAGTGATCCAGTACATATAAACTTTGTGAAAAGTGGAGCGTTGTGCAAATGTCAGTTATTGTTGTCATTGTTCTTGTGCTCTTATTATATTTGATAGAGTTCAGATAGGAAGGAACCTGGGAACAAGTCACTATCCTGCCTTATTATTCTTTTATAGTTAATGTTCTACAGACTATTGTATACATAGGTGGTAAAACAACTACTTTGTGTAATTGAATAAAAAGTATTTGCATGTGAGCACGTCTTCTGTAGGCTCACTGCCATCATTCTTGGCATAGTTCTAGGAGCAGATGGGATGACAGGGATACTGTTAATGAAATTATTTCGATTTCTGCTAGATTTCTGTATTTTGAGAGTTTTTCATTCCATGTAGTTTTAGGAGAGTATAGATATTTGGTATGGCAACATATATTGAAAAATATCATTCTTGAGTTTTGTATATATGAGTGTATATATCAGTTGTATATATTAGTGTTATATCAGTCAGTTGTGGGCAACGTTTCCTTCTATGATAATCATCCAGTTCCAGTAGAGTTGTTTATTTGTATTATTGCTCTTGTTAATCTTAATCATAAATGTTGTAAAAACCTGAGTTTTTGAAGATAGGTATATCTGTCTGCAAATAGACAGTTGAATTCTACCCACATATAGACCATCAATAAATATTAGGAATCCTTGCTTTGACTTGAGGTGGCAGAATAAATATACTCCTGACCAAGTAGTTTTGGTGTCTCTGGTTTGTAAAGGCATCTGAAGTGTTGTGGGGAAAGTTAAATGATTTTGACATTTGAGTTGATATGGCTTAACTTTTTTTATATTCTGATTAGGATTTTTCCAATTAAAGATGTACCTATGGAGAATGATGACCTTGTTAATTGGCTCTATCAGCGGTTCATTGAAAAGGAGGACCTCTTGTCACACTTTTATGAAACAGGTGAGCTTTTTCCCAGAAAACATATGTGAATATATGACCATTTTGCTCAAAGATGGTTTTAACTAGGTAATGATGCTTTGAGTACTTAAAATCCCCTTAAAATCCTTTGCTTTGTAATAGACCATATGTGTTAAGAATTATGCTTATTTTTTTCTAAAATGTTAACATTACTACCCACCTTAGTGTTGATCACATACTTGAATGTATTTGTTTTCCATTTTATCACTTAGATCTTTGATAAGTAATAAGTAGCACTGTTTTGCCAAAAGATTGACTCCTATAGGTGACTATTCTTTGAATGAGTGTATACCTCTGTTCACAAGCTGTCCTGTTGAAAAGTGTTTTAAAATGGTAAGAATAGAAAAGGGAAAGCCCCTTTAAGAAACAGATTGATACTGAGCTGAAAGCTGCTTTATGTTTAATCTTAACCAGTTTTATGGAAATCAGTGCATAAAGTGGTAGTGCTTCAAAAGCTTAGTTAGAGAGGGTAAGTTGGTAAAAAAAAATCTCTATTGAGGAAATTTTTTCTTAAACATAAAGAGACCATATTAGGGATTTTATAGTGATGCAGAAAGTCATACAACTCTCCCATATGCTTTTTATCAAAGGTACTGATGTTCTTTTTTCCGAAAGAGGCAAAGAAAAAGTTTTCTAATACAAATAGGAGCTATAGAAGGGTTACATAAATAGTAGCATTGGGTATGTGGTGGGGGCACTAAATGAAGAAGAGTTAGAAACAGATTATTAAGGGTTTTTTATGTCAAACTTCCCTGAAGCCCTGGAAAATCAGAGTTGGTCAATTTAAAGGTAACTTGTGAGCTGTGTAAAAGATTTTTTAATGCCTAAAACATGGATAAAAGGTTTTACTTAATTCAGTGTAAGAAAGACAAGGCTAGACAAAGCAATGATAGAGAACAGTTGAAGTTTAGTGAGTATGGGATTTTAATTTTATCTAAATGTTTATATTTCTTTAAATCTTTTTTCTAAATTGAATAGATATACTGATGATGAGATTTTAGTTAATTTTTCATAGGAAGACATAATTGTATCCTAATTTTTCAGTTATTCACCCTAGGAAAATGTAGTCAGTGATTGATACAGTGGATAATTCTGTGCACCATGTTCGCCTTGGGGCAGCTACTCAAATCGTAAACATAAATCATTTTTTTGGATAGGTCTATTTTCCTATGTTTCTGCTTCATTGTTTGAAAGCATTCTTTTCCCGCTCCCCTTTCCTCCAGCATAAGGTATTCTACCAGAGTTATATAAATCTAAGGCACAAATGACAGATTTGTTCTAGTTAACAAAGAAATCTGAGATCAAAGAAACTCTCTAGATGTGCTATTTAAAATGACAGGTCTTTGTGAGATTGCCTAAAACTTTAAAATTAAAGTGACTTTTAGGTAGATGGACAAATGAATAAAACTTTTTTTATCTTTATAAATGATGACAGCATCTGTAGTTAACTGACAGCAAATCTGTACAATAAAATTAATGAAATCTAATTTCTTAGAAAGAATAGTTTAGCTCCCTTATTAACAAAGTAAAATACAGAAGTGTTTCCCAACATACATAATTGCAGAGTACATTATTGGAATGAATTATTCATGCCTAATAACGAGCAAATTGTGTAGAAGTGGAGTCACTACAGTTCAGTTTCTTCATATCTTAACTGCACAGAAGCAATTAAAGTATTTGAAGAACAGAACAAAAATGATTAATAGGGAGCCAATACCCAAGAAAAGAAGAGAGATTTTTAAAAAGCACACAAGTGCACTTCATGAGTTTTAAGTCACTGGATATCAAACAACTTTATACTTGGGTGCTGAAATAATTGGCAAATGTAATCAATGAGCTGTTATCAGTAGTCTTTGCATGATCAGAAACACAGAAAACACCCTGTGGGACTGCAGAAGGGTGAGTGTCCTGGTTGTCAGAAAAGGGAAAAGAATGGAGCTTACAAATTATAGATAGTATGTTTTACTTCAGTTTTTTTTTTACTTTACTTTTACTTTTACTTCAGTTCCTAGCCAAATTCTACATTCTACATCTATTGCTAAAGGGATCTTCTGGCCAAGATGGCGGCATAGAAGCAATAAGTTTCCGCAACTCCCACAGAGCCGCCTCAAATACCCATAATATGTGACTCTAAACAAATTTTAGGCTCCAAAACTCACAAAAGTACAGAAAAAACACATCCTCCGCTGAAGGCAGCTTGGCAAGAAGGACTCGTTGCAGCATGCTGGGAGCCGAAACTAGCCTGGCCTGAAACCGCAGCTTGGCCCAGGGGCAGCCAGGACGAGCCACAGCTGGAGCCTTCAGGAGAGTGGATCAGCGGCAGCTGTGGCAGTTTCCAGAATCATCAAGCCATAACAAACATGTACTAAGTGGAACTCAGCTAAATCTGGGGGAGAAAAGCAGTCTGGCCAAACTGCCTCCAGAGCAAGGAAGCAGCAGAAGCAGAGGCCCTGCAGCTGCCTCCATGTGGCTGCTTCAGAGCTCCCAGCCTGTAGATTGCAGGGGGGCCAATCAGTTGTTCAGAGGCTAAGTGCTCTTGCGTTGAGCGGCCTGGATCTGGATCGTGGTCTTGGGTGGTGGTCTTGGGGTGTGTTTTCAGTGAGCCAAAGCTGGTGGGGGCTGTAGCGGTTTCCTAATAGCTCCAGCAGCTGCAAAAACCCCAGCGATTTGGGATAGAGTTTTCACTTCTGGAAGCAGAGTTTCACAGAGCTAAAAAATCAAATAACTCACTGGCAACATGAGCAGGCAAAGGAAGCAAAGTAAGAACAGCAACTGAACTTTAGATTCCTTCTTTGGGGACAAAAAGGATCAAAGCAAGGAATGAGAGGAAGACAACACAGTCAGAACTCCCACACCAAAAGCTTCTAAGAAACATGAAGACTGCCTAAAGCCACAGAGCAGCTTAAGAAAGATTTTGAAAACCAAATAAGAGAAGTGGAAGAAAAATTGGAAAGAGAAATGAGAATGATGCAAGAAAATCATGAAAATATAGTCAATAACCTGACTGAAGAAAATAACACCTTAAAAATAGATTAACTCAAATGGCAAAAGAGGCCAAAAATGCCAATGAGGAGAAGAATGCCTTAAACAGTCGAATTTGCCAGATGGAAAAAGAATCTCAAAAGCTTTCTGAAGAGAATAATTCCTTCAGAATTAGAGTGGAGCAAATGGAAGCAAAT
>CM053584.1:92084457-92106317 GCA_028627135.1 Pseudochirops cupreus
ATTGGGGGAGGGATCATACAAGGGGGTGGCTGTTTTGAGGGGGGGGTAGGGGAAAGATGGGGAGAAAATTTGTAACTCAAAATCTCGTGGAAATGAATGATGTAAACTAAAATAAATAAAATAAAATGTAAAAAAATATAAAGCAAAAGCTGATCACAATGTAGGATACTAGCAGACAATACAGTGTTTTTTCTTAGGAACCTGTGCAATCTCAATCATATTCCCCCATTCCCCTTGATCTGCTTTGAGTGGATCCAAATGGGTGGATTGATATTCAATGGTATTCAAACCTTCCCAAATTGCTTAGCTCAACCCTTAGGTGTGGGAATTTGGGTCTTTGAACAGAATGCTCATTCTCTATGGTGATCGGCATCCCCTTTTGAATCTCATAGGCTTCAGATGTATAATTACCTCAGCGTAGACTCCTTGACCATGAACCTAGGGAAATTCTCTTGCTTTCCTACCTCTTGGCTCCCCGCCAAAAAAAAGATGCTTTCTGGACTTACAGGTTATCATCCACCAATGGACTCAGCCTCCTTCTGGAGATGTTAGTGCTCTGGCCCCTGGAAGTTCTTTTTCTTGTCCTCAACCCCATCTACTCCCTTCCTTACAGATCAAGAAAAATTATCCTAAATGGTAGCAGCTGGCTCAGCTTCTGGTGGTTATACTTCTTCTTTCATCTGCTATGCTAGATTTATATTGAGACATCAGACCATGAGACTCCCCGTGGCTCTCTGAAATTGTAGAGCACATGAGGAAGCTCCCTCAGGGATTCTAATCCTGTCATAGCTCCCCAGCCCCCTCACTGGCTAGGCTCAGGAGGGTTACATCCTTCAGGATTAACAGAGACTAGATATTCATCGCTGCTCTCTTAGCACTTAACTGTTCTCACTATGCTACACATGTCTTGTACCCCCTTCTCTTCCCAGGGTAGTGATGACGGTAGAACCCCATTTTTTTTGCACAGTATAGACAATAAACTATTCTCTCTGCCCCTAGGACCCCTGGAACAATTCCTTCAAATGATAAAACATATGTCAACACATACAAAGACTTTATTTTATAAGTAGTTAAATGACAAAGTGGAGAGAGTGAAAGACATGGAGTCAGGAAGACCTCAGTTCAAATCCTGACTCAGACACTTTCTGGACCAATCACTTAACTTCTCCAAGACTCAGTTTTGTAAAGTGGGGATAAAAAAAAAGCATCTACTCACAATGTTATTATAAGCATCAACTGAGTTAACGTACATGAAGCACTTTGCAAACCTTAAATAAATGCAGACACTAGAATTATTTTAGAGAAGTGGGACATTTTAAATTATAATAAAACTAATTACTTCGCTTTCGTTGTTATTTGCAAAGTGTTTTTAAAAATCCACTTTGCAATCTGTTGTAAATAATGGTAACAAGGAGTAGCTAAGAAATCCTACAAAGTTATTTTCTTTTAACATTAATACATTAGTCATAAAACTTCATGTATATTCCAACATAGCAGATACCAACAATTATAATGTCTCATTTTATCTAGCATTGTTGGGTAAATGTAGGATTCTGAAAAGGTAAAATGTCCAGATAATTGAAATCTAGTCCTTGAAGCAATGAAATGCTCTAAATTTTACCCATTTGTGATAGAACATCCCTAAAAGCTCCTGTGTTTTAGTTAGAATATATTTAACAAAATTTAACCCTTCTTGAAGATTCATGGTTATGATTATGGTAAGGAATCACTATACTGTGTCATAATGCAACAATATACTCAGGATTTATTGAGACATGTATCATAGAATTCTCCAGACAGTGGTACTGTGCTATTCTAGTCAGTGGATCAATCAAAACCGACACTTATATATGTTCCCCATCAATAATTGCTTCAGGGACCACTGAAGTATATAGGAATATTTTCTACTACAAGCTAATCCTGAATGATGTTAGGTAAAAGAATATAATGAAGAATGGTCATTGACAGTACCTCAATCAAACTTTACTGCAGCTGGATTTCACAATAGTGGGATTTGCTTAAAATCCATTAATGATATTGTTACCTTCACAGTAAATGACTCCAGGGGCCTGTATTTTGCAATTTGCTTTCATAGCTGCCTAGATGTTCTACTTAGAGGGTCTGGTAGTCTCCATCCTACTCCTAATAATGACCACCAACTATTCATGTATACTTTGGACTCTAAGTTTTACAAAGTACTTCCAAAATTCTGTCATTTCCTTTCCTGTTCCTCTGGTTATAACTGCAAGCCAGAATCAAGAGTAACAAAAGTCTGAAAGCTGAATATCGTATGCAATATAGTCAAATATAATAGAATGTAAGTTCCTTGAGAGGAGAGATTACCAATTTTATCTTTCAATACCCAGCACCTAGCAAAGCACCTTGGGCACATATCAGACACTTAACAAATGCTTCCTGACTGATAGGCTCTAATCTTGAGAATGAAGGGAGTGTGTTTACTGCTTTCAGAGTGAACTTTGGGGCAGTTATTTTTGCTGTATTTATTCGTTTGCAGTTTTTACAGAAGGCAGAGGCTTTTGGATAAGATATTATATATGATAAATTCCATTCACTCTTTTAAGTCAACCATTTTTAAGAATAAGAAACATTTTACAGTAGCACACCCTAGGGAATCTTACACCTGAGCTTCAGAGGTGAAAGTGATAGTGGTTGCCCGAGGTTGTGATCTTTAAATGGCAGAAATAGGCCGTTTCTTATACCTTAGGGTTAAAAGTGTCTTGGGAACACAGGGAATCTGGAACGAAGCTTCATGAGACCTGTAAGCTGGCTGGGCACTTACTGTAACTGTTACATTGAGCACTGGTATAATTAACCCTCAATTCACTGATCAATCCAGTGGCAGAGCAAAACAAAAACAAAAACTCCATTACTTACCTGTCTTATAAAGAAATCTCCATGAATTAGAGAAACGATACCAAAGTTTGTATACTTAAATATGTGATCCATCAACCACATCATCTGAGCAACAACCTGAAATGTTTAGAAAAGGAGAAGTAGTTAAATCTTGGGTAAATGGAACCTAACTTAACATGGCTCAGGCTTGGAAAAAAAGGCTCAGGCTATATAAGAAATCTTTAGAGCCCTTTGCAAATTGGCTCAGACCTACCTTTCCATGCTTATTATGTGTTATTCCCCTTCACACACTCTACAATCCAGCCAAATGGGCTGTGCTATTTCTCCATACATGACACTCCATCATTTGTACAGGATTTCATCCAACCCTGGAATGCCCTCCTCACTTCCACCTTGTAAGAAAAACAAAAAACAAAAAACAAAAAACCAAACCCTAGCTTCCTTTAAAGCTGGGCTCATGCTTTCCTGCCCACTCCTTACATGATTTCATACAGTTACGTGTGTAAATATTGTCTTCCCAAATAGAGTACAAGTTCTTGGAGAGCAGGAACTGTTTGGTTTTGTCTTTGTATTCTAAGTACTTGGCAGAGTACCTGGCAAATAGTAGGCACTTAAATGCTTGGAGGTTAAATAATGGAATGATTAGAAGACTAATGATAGTTCTAGGAATCAAAAAAAAGGTCTAAGCATATATATGGGACTTAGGGCCCCTGAATTCTAGATTTTTTGCACAGTTCTTTGTTCATAATAATGAACTCTTAGTCCTTGCTGCTATTATATACTGTTATGACCAAGAAACAATTTCTTTGCTTCTTTGATTAAAACTTCCCAAATTTTATGGACTTCAAAATATCCTACTCTAAAAATGAAAACAATAAAATGAGTCAAATTAAATTTAAATTAAATTAAATATTTTTAAAAGCTTCAATATTTTAAAACAAAAAATGTTTATAAACTTCCTAAAACAATAAAGGGAAAAGTTTAAGTGCCTAGTATTTTGCAAAAGTATTATGATATTGTAAAATATACTGGTGCTATAACTAAGTAGGAGATTAAGTCCAACAGGCAAAAATTGCATATAAGCTTGTGAAACAGAATTCTATTGATAAATTGTATTAGTAAGAGTAATCAAATAGTACCATAAGACCCTATTTGATAGGTCTTAAGTGCCAACTTAAAAAAAATTTACTTTCCTAGTCACTGGAAGAATATGAAATTCTAACATATTATCAATCATTCATATGGATTAATAACTATTTAGATGGAAAACTTTAAGGAAAAGAAGTGAACGAAAATAAAATATTCACAGAAACTTAATGAATTTACTAATTGATCTTCCCTGCTGAGATAATAAGCTCTTCTTGGTTTAGCCTTCAGTAAAATGAGGTTATAACCCTAAGACAGAATTCAGAGCTTGTCTGCTTTCGCTTACAATAAGAAAAAATTGTCTACTCCCCACCTTCTAATTTACTGTTAAATCCATTCACTGCCCTCAAATAGCATTGGTGCTCACATCAAAGCTTCACAATAACAACTTTAGAACTTTTCATTTTCAGTGGTCAGTAATAGCTTATAGTTAAATTATATTAGGGAGTATTAATGAGCTAAATTCTTCAGATATTTAAAAACTATTTTGTTTCTCCTCTGAAAAGATATTTCCAAATAATTTACAAGGATTTTTTTTGGTACAATTTTTATCAGTCTACTTGTTTATAACCAAATTCGGGACATAAGTAGGCAATTTCAAATGGGATATTTCAAATGGTTGCAAACACCTTTCACGAGCAAATGCTTCCCTCTTTTTATCCCTCACTTGATATTAGTAATCAAAGGACTGAAGAAAGGTATTTTTAGAAAGGTATTTTTATTGTTAACATAGTCAAAGGAATCTTGCCTGATATTAACAAATACATCTTTGTCAAGAATGTCCTCAATGTACATGTAGATTATTCTCAGAATAACTTTGTAGTGATGGAAAAGTGGGAATACAGTCTGTTAGTTGATGTTGTCTCAGTTGTCTTTGGTGGTGGTGGTGTTTTCAGTTTTTTCCCCTCACATGTGCTTTCCTCATCCCTTTCAATTACCCTGAGTTCTCCATTTTTCAAGGACCTCAAAATGGTTTCACCTTCAGCACATAGCTGCTTCATGTATATCTATTCTAGTCCAGCTGCTCATCCCATCTTTGTTTTCTCAATGCCATTTCCATTTTCACATGCAATTATTTCTAGGACTATGACACTGAGTTTCATTTGTTGTTATGTTATCTGATGTTCCTGAGTTTTCTTGAGGATAGTATTAACAATATAATAAGCCTAAGGCTTCTAAGGTTAAAAGCCTTTTCTTCACTTTTTGTTCCTGATCCATTCCACAGAGCAATATATTACACAATAAGAAAATGTCTCTAATCACCACCAGCTTACTTTTAAATAATAATTTAAGCAAACCAAAAAACCCAGATTTAGAAAGTAGATTCCCAGGAGTAAAGTACTTGCAGTAAGTGGCCTGGCAAAAAAAAGAACTGGCCTCTTTCAAGGCTCAACTCAAACAGCACCTTCTCCAATCAAGCCCTTTCTGACTCCCCTTACCCAGAGAGAACCTCCTCTCTGCCCCTCCCAAGATTAATTTCCCTTTACAATGAAAAACTTTGTAAATAGAGAGGTAGGTACATATTGCCTACCCCACTAGAGTCTGAGTTCTTAGAGAACAAAGGCTGTGTTTGTCTTTTTTTTTTTTTTGTATTCCCAGCACTTTCCATAGTGCCTGACATTCAGCAAAACCCCAGATGAAATGATTAACCAAGGCATATTGCCATTTTGGGGGAGTACATTTATAATCAAAAAGTTGTTTAAAGTAAGCTTTGGTCTAAGTCCTCTAATTGCCTTCACTTTTTGGATCAAAGTATTATAGAGCTGTCAATCAAGTCTCCTTGGTGATCTCAAAATTACATAAGTGCACTATAATTCAATTTCTTAATTAAAAACCTAATAATGTCATTAGATACAAAATCTCTAAAGCAGAGTGAATGTTGAACTCAATTACAATCTTTCTCCCTTTGAAATTAAAGGTATTAATTTACCAATGATATGGACTCCAAGAGTTACTTCAAGTAAAATTCCGAAAGTTTCATGCTTTCAAATTTTATATACAAATCTATTTAAATAAATCAAACTCCAATTTACCAATCAAGAAGACAGACAGTGAAAATTTTTAAAAACAGACTCAAATACTTTCTTAGTATAAATTAATACTTGCCCTGAAGTAGATATTTATATGCTTATGCTTGGAAATAAAGACTGCAATGCCATCACTCAAATATTCATTGATCACACTTTTCAGATTAAGATAATCCATTCTTCCTGTTTTCTACTTAAATGATTGCTGGGGAACTTACATAACAATGCTACATATAACTTATGGAAACATAAAAGGAAAATGCTCCTAGGCAAAAGAATTAATCTGAAAGAAATGAATCTTTCTATAGAAAATTTTATCTTCTCTAGAGTGGTTGAGTTTGAGTATTCTGGTAAAACCAATCTACTAATTTGTACTTACTACTACTTCTAACTAAAGTTAGAAGAATGAGAATGCAATTAAATATTAAGGAATAATGAATATAATTTAATTATTCCTTGATGCTTCAGAAAACACCTTCCAGAGCTTTCTTGAAATGTCTCCAGGAAATAATTATTAATGTCAAATTATCATATTTCTAAGTACCAAAGTTCTAGTTGACAAAGATCTCCAGTTAATAAAAAGCTGAATAGGCCAGCTTTCAATACAGATCAATACCATGTATCAAGTGGGCAGAAAACAGCTATTTTAATTACAAGCATACATCTTTTCCATGACAATCTTTCACACTTTAGTGAATTTGTTTCTAAATAGCTATTTCTTTTCAGAATCTATTTTGTAATGCAAATATAACAAACATTCAATATTCGTTTTAGAAGTTGTTATGCAATAAGGCACCTGCCCTCAAGAAGATTATAATTTAATGAGAGGTATACTATATATAACAAAAGGTAAACTGGTAAAAGCAAATGCAAAATTACTGTGCTATCATTCAAATGACTTGGGGAGAGGAAAGAGAGAGATGTAGGATTTCAACAAGTAGATACAAAGGAAATAGCATACATCGTGAAAATGGCACAGAAATTGCAAAGAGTGAGGTATATTTGGAAGATGTAAAATAGCCCATTTTAATCTGAACATAAGGTACATTACAAGAAGTTGAGAGAGGTAAGCCTGAAAAAGCTAAGTTGGGGCAAGATTATAGAGGTTCTTGAATGATAATAATAATAATGCTAAGAATACAATCATATAATACTTTTTTTTTATTGCTTTTTGGAGAGCAATTGGGGTTAAGTGACTTGCCCAAATCACACAGCTAGTAAGTGTGTCAAGTGTCTTTGGGTCCTCCTGACTCCAGGGCCAGTGCTCTACTCACTGCGCCACCTAGCTGCCCCCATATAATACTTTTAAGATTTACAAAGCACTTTCATCCCAAAAGCTGAGTAAAGTAATAATATGTGCATATATCCCCATTTACAAATGAGGAAATGTGAAACTAAGGAGTTTGGATTCTGTAAGCAATACTGAGTCACCCAAAGTTTTTTAAATGACGAACAGTGACAGTTATCAGAGTTCTACATTAAAAAAGATTAATTGGTCAGCAGTTGATGGAATAAATTTGAGAAGGAGAAACTAGTTGCAGGAAGGTAGAATAGTACAATGGAAAGAATGCTGGGTTTGGGGACAAAAAAACCCTAGATTTAATAATGAGAGTCAACTTTTATATAGTACCTGCTGTGCACCAGGACCTGTGCTAAGGGCTTTACAAATATTATCTCATTAGATACTCACAACAACACTGAAAGTAAGTGCTATTATTATCCCTATTTTTACAGGTGAGGCAAACAGAGGTGAAGTGACTTGCCAATGGTTATGAAAAGGCAGGGTTTGAACTTAGGACTTCTTGACTCTAGCTCCAGTGCTCTAACCACTGCACCACTAGTTGCCACTTGGATTGGAATCTAAATTCTGCCCCCTGACCACCTTATGACCTTGAGCAAGGTCATAAACTGAAGGAATAAACAGAATCCCTTCTTATCTCTACCTCCTGACTTCCCTGGCTTCCTTCAAATCTCAGATAAAATTCTACCTTCTGAAAGAAGCCTTTCTTGATCCCCTTAATGCTAGGTGGTGCCTTCTTTGATTAACTGCAATTTATCCTGTATCTACCTTGATGCATATAGTTAGCTACATGTGACTGTTAGGCTCTGGGTTCCTTGAGAGTAAAGACTGTTTTTATCTTTCTTTCCCCAGAGCTTAGCACAGTGCCTGACACATAACAGGCATTCAATAAATGCTGGTTGAATTGATTTGACCTCTCATCTTTTCTGTTAGAGGAGACAGGTCATGCAGTGGTTAAAGTGGTGGGAGTAAGGAAGACCAGTGTCCCAAACCTACTACCTGTAGAGAGGCTCTGAGTCATTTACTTAAACAGAACTCTGCAAATCTGTTACCTCATGAATATAATTGGCAAAATAATAACAGTGCAATAGGAAGAGGATAGTAAGGTATTCAAAGGTTCTAAACCTGGTTGTCTAAAAAATGGTACACTAAAAGACCTAAGTAAGTCAGGTTCTTGGATGAAGACAAATCCAGTTTGGCCCTGTTGAGCTGGAGGTGTCAGAAGGACATCTACTTGGAGATATCTAGTATGCAGTGGGCTAAATAAAGAGATGTGGAAATCTTTGCACAGAGGAAAAGTACATACTCCAAGACTCAAAGTTTTAAATGTACTCTTTTAATTTCATTTCATTGTCTATAAGTACATTTTGGTCATTCTAAATCAGATTAGGTATGTAAAATTTAAACACCCTGTAAATCAGCTATCATAATTATTATTGTTTACTTATAGCAAATCTGTCCTGCTGACTCATTATAATGTCTCTCATATCTTTTGCTTCCTCCCATTTCTACTGCCACCATTCTGGTTTAGGGCCTTAGCACCTCAAGTACTGCTCCCTCTCTCCAGGATATATCTTTACTACCCCATTTATGTAACACACAATCGTCAGATTACTCTCAAAATAGAGCTTTGAACATGTTATTTCCTTGTTCAAAAACCTTCAGCGATTTTCTACTTCTTCAATTAAAAAGTTCAACATCTCTAGCCTTGTATTCAAGTGCCTTTGTAATCTTGTTTCCTAACTTCTCCCATCTCATTTGCTACTCCTTATCAACGTGCAGCCCTTGTTGGCTGGTCTGCTTGCTGCTACTGGAACACGCCATTCTTGCTTTTTCTGCTCTTTTCCATCTATGCTCCATTCACCTCAACATAATCCCAGTTCCATTCCACCTAACCAAATTCTACCCATCACTCAAAGTTCTCTTCTTTGAAGCCTTCTCAAACTAATCTAGCTGACAATAATTTTACTCCTGTCTGAATGTATAGCTCTTGTCTTTATGAATCATGATCATTTACATTGTAATGCCTTGTGCCACCTCATCTCTTGTGAGATTCAGAAAATATGTGCAAGGTTGCAAGCGGTTGTGTCATGGCACAGAGAAGTGTTTGAGGCCTGGGAATTAGTTGGGTCACGTGGAGGTCAGAGCATATTGCACTATCCTCGGCCAGGGGATACTGCATTGCTCAAGATTCTCTTGCGTGGGGTTATCTGCTGTTCCTGATTGGCATGTCCACATCCTGGGGCCTTCATACCCTTGTGATTGCACTCCCCCTCTCACAATTCTGTTCAGCAGGGCTCTGTCATGTGTGGTATGTGGATCTGGGGTATATATAAGACCTAAGCTTGGAGGTATCTTTGAAGCCTGCCTTAAGATCTGGCTGTAAGACTTCCCCACAGAGAGATCTTAATAAACCTTTCCTTTTTGGACCTCAGAGCTGTGACTCTTCTGTTCTTCTGTACTCTGAAAGAGAACCCTAACAATCTATGCTGGTCACGTTACTCGACTTATGATGGCATTTAGCTTTTCATGTTTATGTCTTGTTTTTTGAGGAAGAAATTATATCTTTGTCTTCCTGACAGCACCTAGCACAGTAATTCGTATATAGTAGTTACTTCTATGTCTTTTTATTGACTGATATTCTTTTTATTAAGGCAAATATTCACTTCATCATTATTTATATAGTTGGTTTCTCCTATCTGGTACATCCATACACATAACTACTTTAACTTCCCCCTCATTAAGCAACGAGTCTTTTAATGACATGGACAGAATTTCTCTTCACTGAAATAAGCATACAAATTGGATGGATTTATCAAAGTACATTAAGTTAAAGCAATATAACAGCTGTAGCACCAGCAACAATGAAAGAGAAGGGTGTATTTAACATCTCTCTTCCTAAAACAGTTCCATTTTTATATGATTAGATAGTCTCTGAAGAATTCAATTTTTCTTTTTCTTAAACAATATTACTTTACAAGTTTTTCTCTCTCTCAATTAGTTCTTCAAGTCATCATTAAACTCAACATCCCTTGACCAACCTGGGGACTTTTTAAATCTGAGAAAAGAGCAATGTTTAAATTCCTAGCAACTAAATGAAAATTCTAGTCACATACTGAAAATACAATAATTCCTACCTGACCCCTTTTATAAACAAAAAAAGGGAACAGGCCCTCATCATTTATAATGTAGTAAATTAATTTGTTTTTATATTTTCTAATTAGATTTTTGTAACCTATAGATAACCTACCATTCCTTTGTCTTGTAGGCACATCATTAACGTGCACACATCTCCTGTTGCTTGATGGTTCACCAACATCAAAGCTTCATCTTCTGAAATTGCTTTAATATCTTCACCCCACTCCATTACTGTAAGAATAAAAAGTTTCAAAGCTTTCATTTGAAGACTTTATAGTGTTAAACATCTTTAAGTAGTATGCATGTGATATACCCTAGATTAAATTATGGCATATCACTTTATTATAAAGGGTATAAAACGGATTAGAAAAGTTTTTCCTACAAAATTAGAAAACTGACATAACATTTTTTTAAAGCCCAGAATATACATATGGAAGGGCCTTTTACCAAGAACACAGGCATATATAAAATTAACCATTTTAATCTTAATGTAATTATCCTCATTTCATGTAAATTTATGTCCTAGAATTTTGAACAGAATTGATATGGCAAAGCACTGTTTCATTTTTAAACCCTGAAGATCTGAATTTAAAGATTTTTCAAACTAATCTGTAATATATATATTAAATGACTGTTTGTAGTGACAAAACATATCATGGTTTAATTCTACTGGAAGCCATTTTAAATATACATACATATTTTGAAAGGGTGCTAAATTCCAAGGCAATTAGAAGGAATGAAAAACCTTGACCAACATCTCTATCTTTTTCACCAGAAAAATTTCCAACTAAGCCTATGGGAAATATATATTCAATCTGATAATGAAAGTCACCAGTTTTTCTAAAATTACTTTATAAACAACTTTACTAAATCATAAAGTAGGGAGTAGCTATTTTGCTATATAATTGACAGGCAAATTTCAAACTGTACATTTGTACTGCTTTTCTGCAAAAGTCAAGAAGGGACAGAAATATGAAGAGAAAAGGAAAATTATTAAGTGATATGTTTTAATTTATAAAAATTCTTCCTTTAAAGCCCAAGTCAAATTTCACTTCTTATGTGAAGCTTAATAGATAGAAGTAGTGTTTTACTCTTTTGAATGAATCAGCTGTCTGTAATAGTCATGTGGTACCCATGTATTGCTTTGTATTACTTGTTAATTTTCAAATATACAGATATTGTCTCAGTATTTCCTTATAATCCCCAAAGAAATGGGCATCAGGCTCCTCTCATTTTTTTATTTAAAAAACTAATTTATGATAACCTTCAAAATTTCCTTAAATTTTTAAAAAGACAAAATACATAAAGCTGTGCAAAAGGCTTTCCAACACTCTAGTCAAGAATCTATCAAAAGAACAACAATATTAGCTCAAAAACAACAAACCTTAAATACACATAAATAAATATGAGCATCGTTTTATTGTTTACCAGGCCAAAAAAAATGTAAAACTAATGTCTCTTTAGAGTGCTAAAAGATTTAGCTGCATGTTAAAAGTTATCTTTCAAATGTATGGAGCCACAAATTCTTCTCTTGAATTGAGAGAGTTAATCAATCATTTGCTCAGGTAAATATCTCCCAAAATGGCTTTCCTGACTCAGTTTTCAGTATGTTATTGAATGGTGTAATATACTAAAGGGCTATAATGTCAAATATGTTTTCATTTGGACACCTTTGCTGTATTCCAACTAAATGGAATGTAAAATAATAGGAAAAAAGACTCCTCTGATTTTACTTTTAAAATTAAAATCTGACATGTTTGTTAGTCTATAACAAAAATCCAAGAATCCTTTTCCTACTCATCCTACCTGCTATCTCTAACACAAGTTTTATCAGATACTGTTCAATATGCATTTTCACATTTATTATTACACTACCTTGATTTAATCCAGTTTCAAACCTACTTTTCAGAATAGCTGGACAAGTTCACAGCTCCACTAATAGTACATCAATATATTTGCTTTCCCACAGGCCCCCCAGCATTTGTCATTTTCCTTTTTCTGTCAGCTTTGCCCATCTGACAGGTGTGAGTGAAACTTCAAAGTTGTTCTCATTTGCATTTCTTTAATTATTAGTGATTTAGTGCATTATTTCATGCAACTATTGATAGGTTAGATTTCTACCTCGGAAAACTGCCCATCCATATCCTTTGACCACTTATCAATTAAGGAACAGCTCTTAGTCTTATAAATTTGACTCCATTCCCTATATATCTTAGAAATGAGTCCTTTATTAGAGAAATGTAATTACTGCAGAGATTTCCTGGCCTCCATTTACCTGCTTCTCTTCCTCTTTCAACTGCATTTGTTTTATGTAAAATATTTTAATTTTATGTAATCAACACTATCCCCTTTACACTCTGTGATCTTTTCTATCTCTTGTTTGGTTGTGAACTTTTCCCCATTCATAGCCCTAACAGGCAATAGTTTCCTGGTTTCTCTGATTTGCTTATGATGTTACTTACCCTTTACATTTAACTCATATACCCACTTTACTAACAACTGCCAAACAACCTGCTTCTTCCAGTGAATTTAATACAATGGGACTTGAAAAACGGATTATTTTCAAAAAAAGACTGAGAATCTTCTAGCTCTGTCTCAAGTTTATTAATCTCCAAAATGTCCATTGTACAACAGCAGCATAACATACAAATATTAACTTAATATTTTACACTTCAGTAAGATGCCTAGACAAAAAAAAATAAGTATCAGGAGCCAAACATTTGAAAAATCTAAATAAAGCAAAAATGATTCTAGTAGTCTACTTTTCTTCACTTTACAAAATCCCTTGTTTTTCAACTACATGAAATTGGCATAAAATTTCTCATAACAAAAACAAAAGAATTAATCTATTTTTATTCAGTTATTTGCTTCTGACCTGTACTGGATGAATGACCTCAGGGAAAATCACTTAGCGCCCCAAGGCAATTCTCTATACAAGAAATTGATGATAAGCTGGCTGATATACATTGGTGAAGAGATGTTTCCATATAAGAATTCTCCGACAATGATGAAATCATGGATCTATCATTACCAATTCAAATATTCAACACTCTCTTCTAACTCGATGCCCCCATCAAGCAAAAGTTATTTTTAAAACCATAGATAAATTTTCTAATTTTGGACTATGGGTTTTATTCACTAAAAGGAAAATGTACCAAGGAATTGAATATCACAAAATAGTCATTAAGTATCAAGATGCTAAAACATTACACAAAGGAGAAAATCAATGCAAATTAATTCTACTAAGCCCGCTCTTCCTTTTATAAAAGGTCAGCCCATGAAATAGTAGCTCTCAGAGAAGAGATGTAAGCTATGCATTCTTATTTCCACGTTCTATCAAACTTACTAGGTTTCTTAAACGTCTTACAAAAACCTTGAAGTCCATTGGCCTAGGTGGCTAGTGATATCACTAATAATAAAATAGCTGTTTGCAGAAGGCCTGAAGGCTTGGCCAGTCTTCCCGAGCTGACAGTAAGGAGCTGTGCCTTAGGGGGAGGGGAAGATGAGGGGGGAAAGCTTATGCTACTGCACTATACTATACTTCATCAACAAACTAAAAACAATTTAGGCCTAGATTGCGTGACGACAAACAAGACTTCTGTCACTTGAGGGTAGAACTATAGTTTGTAGGTGCAATAAAATATAGATTAAACCAAAGAAACATAATTTTTCCTCTCCTCCATTCACTAAAATGTGTCATAATTATCACTGCTGAGTTTAAATTTCCTGAAACAATAGCTCATTTTTATAAATGCTTAACATAATAGGCAGGGTTAAAAAGTAAATTTAAAAGTTGCCACTGGGTTTTAATTAGAAAATGTTCTACAATTAGTAGTAATGATGGAAATACATTTAGCTAATATTTTAAAATTTACAAAATGTTTGTCTCACAACACTTTGGGAAGCAAGTAGTATCCCCATTTCACAAATAAAGAAACAGACTCAGAAGAAATTGAAATGATTTGACCAAGACTACATACTAGTTAAGTGAACTGAAGTTGGGACTCAAACCCATAGCTCCTGACCAAGAGCCCTGAGGTTTCCACTACACTGCACCAAGTACACACAGTTTAAATGAGTGGTTTCCAGACTTTTCCACAGAAACCTCAGGAACCCATAAGGCAGTTCTAAGTGATCCCCAAAGAAAAATGATGATAATAAACACATTTAATCTGTACTGTTTGGGAATGGCTCCAAGATCCTCCTTGTGGAGGCAAACAAAAGAATTGGCAGAGTTGATATCAACGGGTGCCTAAAGGCAGTGATACCCTTTTATGCAACACTCTGTCATTTCATCATGCAGTGCTTGTGGGTGTTTGTTGTACTCTATGAACAAAGCAGAAAACTGAAGTTGCTCAAAAGAAACATGAGATGTACAAATTTGTAGATTCTACCCCAAATGTTCATGTGGACTATTTGTACCAGACCTTTGGTAGAGCATTCTGAGCTAGTATCAGTCTGATCAGCCACAGATGGACACACCGTAACTTGACTCTAGCATAGGGATGTCATTTTGGTCTTCTTTGAGAACAAAGGACAACAACCAACCAATCAATCAGCTTATCGTAGTGATAAATCAATAGAAATTCGTACCACCAAATAATCTGTGAGTGGCAAGATACTCAAACATTAGTCAAGCTAAAAAAGATTACCATGAAGATAAATGAAACTTAATACCAACAACTGCAGCTAAGGAATGAAGAAAAATTCTACAAAGAACTTGACGAGATCTTCCAAACCAAGCCAATGTAAAACTCGGATACTTGGTGACTTTGCTGCAAAGGTGAAGAGATAAAGAAGGATGACAAGAAAATGTGGCTCAGATTTAAGAAAAATTTTATAAAGCACTAGTCTCCAAAATTTTGTGATGACACTCATCAATAAAACATTCTTGAATATATACTTCTAACATATGTATATTTACACATACTACTGTACTAATTATATAATTATAAAGCACAAAAAAGTAAAATTTTAAAAAGATAAACATAGAGCCAAGAGGAAACTACTGAAATTTATGGAGTAAAGTACTGACTTGGTTAGATCTGCCCTTTAGGAAAACCTTTTGGCAGTTGTTTGGGGAATGGATTAGCGAGACTTGAGATAAGAATGGTGATTTAAAAAAAGGCTTAACAGTCAGGCAAGAAGCCATATGACAGTCGTGAGTAAAAAAAGGGGGGGGGAATGCAAAAGATGTTACAAAAGGAAAAATGACAAGACTGGTCATTGAATAGATATTTAGGGTGAGCAAGAGGATGGAGAAGATGATACTAGAGTTGTAAACCTGGAAAAATGGAAACCCAGAACAGAAATGGGAAAGTTTGGAAGAAAAGATAATATGAGATCTGATATGCAGGTCACAACCAATGCATGCCTGCTCATATTGTAAAAAACATTGTCCCAACAAAAATGAAAAGGGAAGAGGGGTGTCTTACTGGTCACCTCTCCAGAACACAGAGCTTATTGGTTCAGGGCTACTTGTCACTGTCAACAAGTAAACTAGGGGAATGAGAATGGAATTTTTCTGATAGTACTGGCCAAAGCCTGGCTCAAAATGGAAGAGGTTGGGTGTTTGCACAGCAGACAGATGGGGGCAGAGTGGGCATGTTGGGAAGTAAATGCAGGTGTAGTTGTGTGGGAGATAAAGGCCTAAGATCAATTATCATATATCCCTTGGTGTTAAGCCATGACCCTCCCCCAAGGGGGCCCTAGACTCCAATGTGGAGAGTACTGTTGCAGACTACTCAGAAAACCCAATTCTATGTCATGAGTAATTTCTTCCAGAAGAGAATGTGGAGTAACTCAACATGGAAACCAGTGAATAAATATCATATAACCCAATGCTGATTACATCCTAGTAGGGAGGAAACCACTGTTTACTGATGTAGGTATCTTATCATTATTAGCTACAGGGAGTCAGATCATCTACTAGTTAGATAAAAAGCTCAAAATCAACATCAGTTTAAAAGAAACAACAAGAAGAAGATGCCAGTGCAAACAACTGTAGTAGTTTCAACTTGACCTATTTAAACAATCCATTATTGCCAAAAGCAAAATGGAAAAAAGGTGAAGGTATCAACCATGATTACCATTATTTCCAATGAAATTTTAACAGCTACAAAATTGTCTAGGCCAGCAAATATTTGATTTAAGGGGAGAGATATAAAAGCCAAAGGTTGCGTCTGAATCAAAGTGTATTTGTAAAAAACTACAGAGGACAGTAACAAAAGATTACAAGTATCATCACCTAACGTTGGAAAGCAAAAAACCCAGTAATATTCACAGATGGATCTGGCAGAATAAAGAACAGGAAAATGGAACAATTTTATCAAAGTTTCTATCTATATGTATGTTCATGAATGATAAAGGAAACACAACATTTGTACTCTAACATGCTTAATTAACAAGCAGAAATGGCACTTGACATGACAAAGTTAGAAAGAACAGCTGAACAAAACCAAGTCTATACTGTGGCAATTCAAGTGTATGGCAATATCAACTCTTTTCTTCCCTTTTAAAAAATATTTTATTTTTATTTTTTCCCAATTACACGTAAAAACAAATGTGAACATTCTTTTTAAAAATAATTTTTGGGTTCCAAATTCACTCTCATCCCTCAACTTCCTTCCCTTCAGATGGCAAGCACTTTGATATAGATTACACATTATATATTTATACACTTTATAGATAGATATATTTTATATATAACATATTTCCATATTAGCCATGTTGCAAAAGAGAACACAGACCTCCCCCCCCCAAAAAAAAACAACCAAGAAAAATAAAGTTTAAAAAAGTATACTTCCATCTCCATTCAGACTCTATCATTTCTTTCTCTGGAGATGGAAAGCAATTTTTATCATGAGTCCTTTGGAATTGTATTGGATCACTTCATTGATGAAAATAGCTAAGTCACTGAGCTGCTTGAATTTTCATTTTTCTAATCAATAGTGATTTAGAGCATTTTTTCATATGACTATAGATAGCTTTGATTTCTTCATCTGAAAACTGCCTGTTCATATCCTTTGACCATTTATCAACTGGAGAATGATTTGTAATCTTATAAATTTGAATATTCCCTCCCCTAACATACTACTCTGTGATTCCTTACTGTCATCAAAGAATATTGCTGTCACCAGGTACAATGTTCTGGTTCTGCTCATTTCACTTTGCATCAGTTCATGTAAGTTTTCCAGATCGTTCTGAGAGCATCTTGCTCATCATTTCTTATAGCACAATAGCATTCCATCACAATCATATAACACAACTTATTCAGTCATTCCTCAATTAATGGGCATACCCTCAATTTCCAATTCTTTCCCACCACTAACAGAGTTGTCATAAACATTTTTGTACATATAGGTCCTTTTGCTTTTTGTTATTGTTTTTTTAAATCTCTGGAATAAGGACCTTTTAGAGGCATTATTGGATCAAAGGGCATGCATGGTTTTGTACTCCTCTGGGTATAGTTCCAAATTGTTCTCTGGAAAATCAGCTCACAATTGTACCAACAGTGCATTAAGTGTCTCAAGTTTTCTCACATTCCTTCCAACATTTGTCATTTTCCTTTTCCTATTACCTAATCTGATAGGTGTGGGGTAGTACCTAAGAGTTGTTTTAATTTGCATTTCTCTAATCAAGACTGATTTAGAGTATTTTTTTCATAGACATCTGAAAACTGTTCATATTCTTTAACTATTTATCAATTGGAGAATGACTTGTATTCATATAAATTTGACTCAGCTCTCTATATATTTGAGAAATGAGGTCTTTGTCAGAGATACTTATTGAGAACATATTTTTTGCAGTTTTCTGCTTTCCTTTTAATTTTGGTTGCACTGGTTTTGTTTGTGGGAAAACTTAATTTTATATAATCAAAATTATCTATCTTACATTCTGTAATGCCCTCTATATATATTTTTGGTCCTAAATCCTTTCCTTATGCATAGATTGGACAAATAAACTATTCCATACTTAATTTACCCATGATGTCACAATTTACATTTAAATCATGTATTCATTTTGACCTTTTCTTGGTATACAGTGTGAGATCTTGGCCTAGTCTATACTTGGTTTCTATTGTACTGTTTTCCAGTTTTCCCAGCAATTTTTGTCAAATAATGAATTTTTCTTGCTAAAGCTCAGATCTTTGGGTTTATCATATATTAGATTACTATGGTCATTTACTATAATGTAATATGTACCTAATTTATTCAACTGACCCACCATTCTATTTCTTAGCCAGTACCAGACTGTTTTGATAATTACTATTTGAAATGTTACACCTAGATTACCTACCTTCACATTTTTTCTACTGATACTCTTAATATCCTTGACCTTTTATTCTTCCAGATGAATTTTGTTATTATTTTTTCTAGCTCTACAAAATAATTTTTGATAGTTCAGTATGGCACTGAATAACTATGTTAATTTGGGTGGAATTATCTTTTTATTATATTGGCTTTGCCTACCCATGAGCACTTAATATTTTTTCCAATTGTTTAGCTCTGATTTTGTGTGAAAAGTGTTTTGTAGTTGTGTTCATATAGTTCCTGGATTTGTCTTGGCAGACAGATACCCAAGTATTTTCTATTGTCTACAGTTATTTTAAATGGAATTTCTCTTTCTACCTCTTGCTGCTGGACTTTGTTGGTAATATATCGAAATGTTAATGATTTATACAGGTTTATTTTGTATCCTGCAACTTTGCTAAAGTTTGATTTCAAGTAGTTTTTCAGTTGAATCTCTAGGATTCTCTAAGTGTATCATATAATTTGCAAAGAGTGAGTTTTCCTGATACTGAACCAGCCCTGCATTCCTGGTATAAATCTTATACAGGTCATTTATGGTCTACAGGATATATTGCTATCACCCTTTGCTAGTATTTTATTTAAAATTTTTACATCAATATTCATTAGGGAAAATGGTCTCTAGTTTTCTTTCTGTGGCTTTCAGAGATAGTTGGGTCTGTAAGTTTTCGGTGCTTCCAAGCTGGTATGATTTAACAAGAGGTGTGGCCACTGCTATCCTGGTCTGCACTCTAGTCTTTACCCAAGAAGGGTCTCTGCTTTCCTGCAGTAACAAGCGCTAGCACTCCTCACTTCCCTAGAACTGCATATGGGCAATGCAACAGGGTCCTACATCTGGTTCCAGCTCAGGGTTCCCTGTAAGCTCTTTCTGATCATTTTATCTGACCCCCTTACTGTCTCTGAGCTGAGAGTTCTTGAAGGCATTGCTACTATCACAGCTGCTTCCAAGACCCATAGCTGGTGCTGCCACTGCTGCATGCATTCCAGGCCAGCCCCCTCTCCAGTGTCACAGACCTCTCTTACCAACCTCCAAAGTTGTCTTGGATTGGAAAAATGTCTCACCCCAAATTCTGGTTGGCTCTGGCACTCCAGAGGTCAATTTAAGACATTATTTTAAAGCTGTTTAAAGGGTAATGTTGAGAGAGTTCTGTTGGATTGCTGCCTCTACTCTGCCATCTTGGCTCTACTCCACCCCATAAAACTATATTTTATCTTAAGAAAATCTTTATGGAAATTATCTACATGTAAATTGAGAACACACTCAGTGAAAAGATGGAAAGAGAAGGGGCAGGCTTTTACAAACATTCTCTATGGCAGGCCACATCTTTATGGTCACAAAGTTGAATGAAAAGGCATAAAGAATACATGATCTTGTTAATTACATAAAAGCATGTGATACACTCACCATTTGGAGAATAGATGAACAAACTACTATATGCCCAATAATGGATTGTTAGGCAGTAGGAAGTGACAAAAATCAGCAATTCAGAGAAATATGAGATTTCTATGAATTGATGCAGAGTGAAATAAGCAAAACCAAAAGAATAAAACATAAAAGTTAAATAAAAAGAACATTAAAGGATGCCAAGAATCTGAGTAATATAATGACTTATTCTGAATCCCAAGAACAAATAATAAAGGCTACCTCCCTTGTTTCAGCAGAGAAGGTATGCTGCATATTCTTTTGGACTTGATTAATTGAATCTGTTGCCTTATTTTTTTTTTGACAAAGGATGATTGGGTTCAATATGGAAGAGAAAGTGGAGATGATAGTTGGGAGAGAAGGAGGTATCTGAAAATGGAAAAAAATTTGAAAAACAAAAATCTGACTGACTAGAGCAAAATAAAGCCTTAAAGGCTCTCTTCCAACACAGCGTCCCTCACAACGATGTTAAGATAATATAAAATTTCTTGATAAGTACAACTACAAAGAACCATTCAACCACCCTTTGATAATGTCAGGCAAAGTATAAAACAAATATATACTTGCCAAAAGTGTTAGTACCACATAAGGTATCTTGTATAAACTCTAAATGGAAAAGGGTAATTCCCTATAGACAACATTTTCCAGACATGACTGTTTGTGGAAAATATGTCAACTGCATCAACCACCCTCCCTGCAAAACTACAGGACTCTCCTGGTGTTGCTGTATGGTTGCATGTCTCAGAATCTCACAAACCCTGAAGAATCCCAATTATAAGAGGCTTATAGGGGGCAATGGAGGGTACAAGTAGAATACATGATATCTGCAAAGATGATCTGTGGATGAGAAGTATAAGTAATATCATCTAGGAAATAAATGATTAGAAAATGAGGTGAGCCAGATGTGTGGTGAGAGCAAGAGTTAAGAGACCGTCCAAGTGCTCCACTAGCACTCGCAAAGTATAAAAAACTATAAGAAGGTCCCCAAATTACCCAGTAAGAGAAGGCAGAGACAGAGGAAATCTCCAATGTAGGAAGAGTACACATTGATCAGACAACAGATCCACTAAAGCACAAAGATCCACTCTTATCACAGGAGATCTATATATATAAGTAATTAGGGTCCTGGGAAGATACACACATACATACGTACATAAAATACATACACACACATAAATTTATGTAGCCAAATTCCAAAATTACCAGGTCAAAGAGAAAATACTGCAAGCAGTCAGAAAGAAACAATTTAAATATCATGGAACCACAGTAAGAATTACATAGGACCTCGCAGCTTCTGCATTAAAAGATCAGAGCACATGGAATACAATGTTCCATTCCATAAAACAAAGGAGCTTGGACTACAACCAAGGATTAATTTCAGCCAGTGAAATTAAGTCTAATCTTTCTAGAGAGGAGATGGACATTCAACAAAATAGGGGGCTTCCAAACCATCCTGATGAAAAGGCCCGAGTTCAACAGAAAATTTGACCTTCAAATGCAAGACTCAAGAGAGGCATAGAAAGGTAAACAGAAAAGAAAAAAACACTCTATTAATAAGAGCAAACTGTTTACTTCCCTATAAGGAAAGATGACATTTGTAACTCCTGAGAAATATATCATTATTACAATATTTTAAAGGGGTA
>CM053584.1:92106817-92136364 GCA_028627135.1 Pseudochirops cupreus
ATCAATGGGAAAGAAGAAACAAAGCCAAACATGGAAAAGAACGATAGCATGTAGATTGCTTCAATCTCCATTTAAACTCTGGTCTTTCTAGATCTTTCTCTGAATGTAGACATCTCCTTCCATTCTGAGACTTGTAGAGTTGTCTTATAGCTGTGCATTGCTGAGAAGAGTCCAGTTTATCAAAGTTGATCATCACACATATGATGTGTCTGTGATTGTGTACAAATTTTTCCTGCTTCTGCTCTTCTCACTTAGCATCAGTTTGTATAAGCCTCTCCAGGCAAATATGAAGACCGTCTCCTCCCCATTTCTTATAGCACAATAGTATTCCATTACATTCATATACCACAACTTGTTTAGCCATTCCCCAATTGATGGGCATCCTCTTAATTTCCAGTTTTTTGCCATCACAAAGAGAGCTGCAATAAATATTTTTGTACATAGAGGGTCTTCCTCCCACTTCTATGATCTATTTGGGATACAACCCCAGAAGTGGTGTTATTGGGTCAAAGGGTATGCAACTATTTATAGCCCTTTGGCCATAGTTCCAGATTGCTCTCCAGAATGGTTGTATCGGTTCACAGCTCCACCAACAATGCATTAGTGTTCCAATTTTTCCACATGCTCTCCAGCATTTGTCATTTTCCTGTTTTGTCATCTTAGCCAATCTGACTGGTGAGATGTGGTATCTCAAAGTTGTTTGATTTGCATTTCTCAAATCAATAATGATTTAGAGCATTTTTTCACATGCTTATAGATATATTTAATTTCTTCCTCTGAAAACTGCCTGTTCATATCCTCTGCCCATTTACCAATTGGGGAATGACTTGTATTCTTATAGATTTTGCTTAATTCCCCGTATATTTTAGAAATGAGGCCTTTATCAGAGACACTGGTTGTATACAGAATTCTTAATAAGCTGACTTTCAAACTTACATATGTACCCTACAGGGAAGGCTTCATTAAACTTGCTATATGAGCGTTTTAAGTTTTCCTTTTGTGAATGATAAAAATGATTTAATTATAAAGCAAAATAAAACAGGAGGTCCTGAAATTAATGTCATCCAGAACAAAACATTTTGACAAGGTGCTTACATTAAAGTATAATTTGGAAAAATGCATTTTCTTCTCAAAACAGCAATGACTCTCTCCGTACCTTATAATCTTGTATAGATTTACTCTGCAATGTTGAAGAGACATTCAAACAGACAGACTGAATTTTACGAAAGAGTCCTGGTTTGGATCCATGCTGAACCACTCCTTCTACCTTTAGAGCCAGTTGCTGATTATTCTGGACTGCAATGGGTTCTGTCGGGTTGCGTGGGGATGGTGACAAAGCAAGCTGAAACAAACCAACATCAAGATCAACTCCAGCGGAGACAGGGAGAAATAGAATGGGGTTAATCATCTCATATAGAAGAGGCAAGGGATAACTGTTACAATGAAAGGGAAGAACAGGAAGGCAAAAGGGAAAGGGTCAACTTTACTCTCATTGAATTTGGCTTAGGGAAGGAATGACATAAACTCTAAACTGGGTATCTTGCCACACAGGAGAGAGGGGGTATGGGGATGAGAGGTGGGATGATGGAGAGGGAGGGCAGGGTGGGGGAGAGGGTTGATCAAAGTACACACTTCTGTAAAGGGACAGGGACAGGGTAGTGAACAGAACAAGGTGGGGGCAGGATAGGAAGGAGGGACATATAATCAGTCTTTCACAATATGCCCACTGTGGAGATGTTCTGCATAATTATACACGTATGGCCTGTATTTAATTGCTTGTCCTTCCAGTGGAAGGGGTGACAAGGGAGGAAGGGAAAGAATCTAGAATTTAAAGTTCTATAATCAAATGTTAAAAATATGTGTGTGTGTGTGTGTGTGTGTGTGTATAATTATTATTATTAACTACATCCAACTGGGAATTAAGATATACAGGCACTGTGGTAGGGAGATCCATCCTGCCCTACCGGAAAGTCAAAGAGGTGAGGGGGAGGACATAGGAGACAGCAGATTGGGGGAGGGGTTATACAGTGGGATGGCTGTTTTGAGGTGCTGGGTAGGGGAAATATGGTGAGCAAATCTGTAACTCAAAATCTCATGGAAATGAATGATGTAAACAAGAAAATAAATAAATTTATTTATTAAAAAAAATTAACTCCAACAATGAAGAGCAAGGTTTTTTAAAAAAATCAATTTTATTTTCAATTCCAAATTCTCTTCGTCCCCTTCCTCCTCAAATTGAGAAGAAAAATAAAACCCATTATAAATGTACGTGTGTACGTACATCCTCGCGTGTATGCATGGACATACAAACCAAATTTCCACGTTAGCTATACCCCCATTCCCTAAAAGAAAATATGCTTTAATCTGCACTCTGTAGCTATCAGCTCTCTATCCAAAGGTGGATACTATGTTTTATCACGAGTCCATTGAAACTGTGGCACATTAGTGTATTAACTATTAAATCTTTCGTAGTTGATTGCAATATTTCTTTTACTGTATAAATTCTCCTAATTCTTCTCACTTCACTTTGTATCATTTCATATAAGTCTTCCTAAGTTTTTCTGAAACTATTCCCTTCATTATTTCTTACAGTACAATGATATTTCGCCACATTCATATACCATAACTTGTTCAGCCATTCCCCAACTGATGGGCAACCCCTCGATTTCCAATTTTTTGCTACCACAAAGAGAGCTGCTATAAATATTTTTATACACATGAACTCTTTCCTTCTTTCTTTGATCTCTTTGGGATATAAACCTAGTAGGAGTAGCACTAGGTCAAACAATATATATAGTTTAAGAGTTTTCGGAGCATAGTTCCACAAACTGCTTTCCAAAATGGTTGGACTAATTTACAGTTCCACCAACAGTGCATTAGTCTACGTATTTCCCAACATCTCTTTCAACATATTTTCTTTTTTTGTCATCTCAGCCAATCTGATGGGTGTGAGGTTGTATCTCAAAAGCTGTTTTAATTCACATTTCTCCAATTAAAAAGTTATTTAGATTATTTTTTTAAAATATGGCTATTGATAAGTTTGATTTTTTCCTCTGAAAACTGTCTATTCATATCCTTTTATCATTTATCAAGTGGGGAATGGCTCTTATTTTTGTAAATTTGACTCAGTTCCCTATGTATTTTAGAAATGAGGCCTTTATCAGTGAAATGTGCTACAACGATCACTGCCCATCCTATCCTCTCCTATGCCCTCCCCCCCTTTTATTCTATTCTATCCTTTGTCAAGAGGATTCTTAATAAGCTGACTTCCAAACTTACACAGCCTCAGACACTTTCTAGCTATGTAACGCTGGACAAGTCACTTAACTAGGTCTGCCTCAGTTTCTCATCTGCAAGATAGGGATAATAATAGCACCTACCTGCCAGGATTGTTGTGAGGATCGAATGAGATAATACCTGTAAAGTGCTTAGTACAGTGCCTGGCACACAGTAAGTGCTGCATAAATGTTAGCTATTATTTTGAGGATTTCACAAGTTATATAGCACTAAAAGCTTTAAAAGTCTACTGATCTTTCTAATGTAAAAATGCATCTATATACCATAAGATTGACATTTTTACACAACAAATTTGAGAAAAAGCTGCTAACTAATGAAACAAATGAGCAGTACTGAATTTTATTTGAATATATATTACTTGGGGACCACAAATTCAAATCAAATACATTTCTCTTGACATAAATGAGTTCTCAAAATCATGGAAAGTTTATTTAAAATTTCACCTGGTATATTAATAAAATTAGTAATAATGAAATTATCTGAAATTATATACTACATTAAGTTGAGAGAACATCTAAAGGTATAACAATATTTCTTAACAAGGTACAGGAAGAAGACAATTTTTGTTCTAACAGTACTAATCATAATTCTGTTTTATTAGGCTTTATGAGTGGCTTGGGGAAATCACTCACTCTAAAAGGGAAGGTACTTGGTATTCTGTTCAACTGCTTTAGGCATAGCCAACTGTAGGAAAAGGTAGAACATGTCTGACATGCAAAGATAATTTTTTCCACTTTATATAGACTTCTACTCAGGTTCTATGACCTAATAATTGTGGCACAGAGATAATCTTTGAATCTTCAAGGCTCTGTCAGAAGAGCAGAAGCTCTGGCAAACTTTACAGCACAACAGAATAGCTCTGAATGTGACTAGCCAAAGATTGTGATTACTGTCCAAAGATCAAACCTGAATAGCTAAGAGTGGATAAGCTCTGGCCAATCGTTGATGAAATCTCTTGCCCTGGGAATTTCAATGAAACGAAAACATTAAAAATGGTCCTTAATCTGTGAAGCCACTTACTACCTTCTAGTCGGCCAAAGTGAGGGTGGTGAAGTAGTGAAAAAAGAAATCACCAATGTCAACCTTCCTGCTCTAAACAGAGCTTCTGATTATATCAGAATACAAAGAAGTTGTCATTAAGTGGAAGAATGTTATACAGCTCTCCTCAGAAGAACAAATAAAGGGAGTGGCAGAGCTGGTTTATTAAATATCGAAAGGTAACAAAAATGTCATTTCAAGAACATCTCACCTTACAGTAGTTATGATGTTCATCACAATACAAAACAGTCAAGTTTTTTAAAGTGTTAACTTTTTATTCTGTGCAAATATCAGTTGCAGAAGATAAAGAAACAAGACCCTCTAAACCAGGGCTTCTTAAACTTTTTCCACTAGTGATCCTGCTGCCTAAACCAAGTAAGCGTATACACTGATCTTCAGTGTCTTTAAGGTAAGTACCCCCCAAAACGCAGACAAATTTGTTGAGTAACATTCTTTGGAATTAAGAAAGCTGCCTACTTTATATCTTGAACTGGATGTCCCATATACATCTAAAACTGAACATATACAAAACTAAATTCATTGTCTTTCCCTTGAAAACCTTTCCTCTTCCTAACTTTCCTATTACCATCAGGGGCACCGCTATCCATCACATATGTCTATTTATCTTTACATCTATCTATATCTCGTTTGCATCTAGCTATTTTCATGTTGTCTCTCCCATTAGACTGTGAGCTCCCTGAGAGCAGGAAATGTCTTTTGCCTTCCTTTGTATGCCTAGCAGTTAGGTTAGCACAGTGCCTAGTGCGAGGTGCTTATCATGCATGCTGACTTAACAGTTAAGGTATTATATTTGGACTCTAACACTTAACACCTTTATTACCTCAATACCTGACATACTATATTGAGTAGGAAAAATAACACTTAAGAAGATGAAATCAGGAAGAACAGATGGACCAGATCAACTACACATTAAAGAAATTTGTGCTACAGGCACTCAGAGACTGACTTAAAAGATAGCTGAGAGAAAGGAAGATATCAAACTAACGGGGAAAAAAGGGGTAGATTAGATAAAGATAGCAGTAGGCAACAGAGAAGACATCAGTATCTACCAACCTATAAGCCTACCTTCTCATTTCTGTAAAATTTTTATGAATGATTTATTATACATATACTAAAGATATCCTTGATGAAAATATGAAAGATGTTTTTGTAGACAATTTCCTATAGTTAGTCATTTAGCATTTTATTAAGCACCAAGTTTGTGCTATGCAGTAGGGATTATACAGAGAGGCAAAAAATAGTCTCTGCTCTCAAGCTTACAATCTAATGGAACATGTAAACTAGGAACAA
Organism: Pseudochirops cupreus; assembly: GCA_028627135.1. Classification (NCBI taxonomy): domain Eukaryota; kingdom Metazoa; phylum Chordata; class Mammalia; order Diprotodontia; family Pseudocheiridae; genus Pseudochirops; species Pseudochirops cupreus. Next base: position 92,112,464 of record CM053584.1, read on the forward strand.
ACAAGATACACACCCACCTACAATAAACTGGAGATAATCAATAGACAGAAAGAAAGCATGAAGATTAAGGAAGACCAGGAAAAGTTACAAGCTCTCAGTTGAGTGGAGTGTTGGATTCAAATCCTAGTTTTGACATTTACTACTACAGCAGACTACATCCCCACAACTGCACAATGGACTAAAAAATGCCAGAGAAAAGAAAACAATATTCTGCTGAATTTATAATTTCAAAGGAGGAAAAAAATGGCATTTGATCCTACAGAACAAAATGTAGCCTTAAAGACTCTCTTCCAACAAGTTGTCTCTCCCGAATATATTAAGATCATGCAAGATTCCTAGTTAAGGGGGCAGCTAGGTGGTGCAGTGAATAGAGCACCAGCCCTGGAGTCAGGAGGACCTGAGTTCAAATCCGGCCTCAGACACTTGACACACTTACTAGCTGTGTGACCTTGGGCAAGTCACTTAACCCCAATTACCCTGCCTTCCCCCTTCCAAAAAACAAAACAAAACAAAAGAAAAGATTCCTAGTTAAGTACAATCAGAGATAACTTAGTTCAATGATCCTCTAGCAAATTCAAATTAGGCACAAAGAGGGGGTTATAGGCTCACCAATGGTGCAATGAAAAATGTCCTATGAAGAGTTCAAACTGAAGAGGGATTATCTATGGATGATAAGATTCTACTGGGACTTCTGTCAACAGATGACATTGTACTAATTGCATTAATGCCCCAGAACTACTCTAATACTTACATAATGATATACATAGCCACTAACTGCTTGCTGGACATTTCAAATTCAATATCCTGGATCATCTTAAATTCATTATCTTCTAAACCTCCCTATTTCTATCAAAGGCACCATCATTTTTGCAATTTTCCTGTCTGGTAACCATGGCATTATCCTCAACTATTTACATTTATCACTATATTTTATCAATATCCTATCAGATGCCAAATCTTTCCATTTATAGTTCCATAACATCTCTTGTATCTCCACCCTCTTTTTATTCATACAGTTAATCACTTTAGTTCAGGACATCACTTGTCTTTCACCTAAGACTACTGTGATAACCTCCTACTTAGTTTCCAGACTCAAATTTATTTTCTACTTCAATCTATCCCCCAAACTGCTGCCAAAGTGATTTTCCACTAAGTTGTATCCAACCATGTCACTCCCCTACTCAATTAACTCCAATGGTTTCCTATATTGCCTCTAGGATGAAATATAAACTTTGTTTAGCTTTTAAAGTCCTTCAAAATCTGGCCCCATTCCTCTGGACATTATTCCTCCTCTTACACCCTATGATCCTCTTGCACCCTCCACCTTACTCCTCTTACACCAGCTAAACTGGTCTCTCCATTCCTCATAATCAACAATTTCCTTTCTCCATACCTTTATATTGCTGGTTTCCCTTGCCTGGAATGTAGCCCTTTCTTGACCTCTGCCTCATACTCTTGTTTTAAGACACTACTCAATTGCTACCTTCTACATTAAACTTTTCTGGAACTTACCAGCTCAAATCTTTACTCTCAAATTACCTTATATTCACTTTCAACTACCTTATGGTCTACTACTTCGTACTTATTTGCTGGGAGGAATATTAACAATCTGAGATATGCAGATGATACCACTCTGATGGCAGAAAGTGAAGAAGAATTAAAAAGCCTTCTGACAAAGGTGAAAGAGGAGAGTGTAAAAACTGGCTAGAAGCTTAACATCAAAAAACTAAGATCTCGGCAACTGGTTCCATCACTCTCTAGCAAATAGAGGGAGAAGAAAAAGTCAGATTTTTTTATTTTTGGGCTCAAAGATCACAGCACATCATGACTGCAGCCATAAAATTGAAAGTTTGCTCCTTGGAAGGAAATCTTTGGCAAAGCTAGACAGCATACTAAAAAGCAGAGACATCATTTTGCTGACAAAGGTCTGTACAGTCAAAGTTATGATTTTTCCAGTAGAAATGTATGGCTGTGAAAGTTGGACTATAAGGAAAGTTGAGCACTATAGAATCAATGCTTTAGAACTGTGGTGTTGGAGAAGCCTTTTGAAAATCCCTTTTGAAAAAAAGGTCAAATCAGTCAATACTTAAAAGAGATTAATTCAGGCTCATTCACTGGAAAGTCAAATACTGAAGCTAAAGTTTAAATACTCTGGCCACATATTTATGCGTATTTATTGTCTCTCCATTATAATTTAAGGAGAATAAGAATTCTTTAATTGTATTTCTATCCTGAATGCCTAGCAATGGTGTCTAATTGTTTGTTAATTGACTGACCAAAAGAAGTAAGATTAGTAATTCACACAGTAAAAACCAAATGGATAAAAAATGCATGTTGCCCAGAATATGACACATAGTTGCACAGACTATCTGAACATATAGCCTTTGAGATGGACAGTAAATTAAGCCAGAATTGAATAGGAAGAGAGCAAGCTCGACTATAGTTGGGAAATTATGCAGGGCTTTCAATAATTTCCAGTTTCTTCTGTTTGACTAAAATTCATCATTTTAACACCAATATTCTCCTGGTGATAATGCATGGCTACAAATCATGGAATTTTATCTCTGAAGAATTGTGCGCAACTTCAAGAGGAATGGTGGGTGTGAGTATGCTGTAGTATGTTATGATAATTTGTGCTCAATTGTGCACTTAATCATGGGATTGGCATAAATGTAATTATGAAAGTTGTTTAGATAAAAAAACTGCAACTTTCACCCGGTCTGAAGGCTTCCTGGGATGGGACCAGAGAAAAGTCTGGTTCATTCACACATTTGTCCCAGAGCCCATGACATTAACACGACAGGAAAAAGGGAAGGCCTAAAAGTCCCTCCCATCCACCTCCTCTGCTATATCACCCCAAGGTGTAAGACAAAAAGAATGGCCAGAGCTATCCATATATTGACAGAGCAGAAATGACACTCAAGGGACACCTACCACTACCAAATATTTAGGAAATCATCAACTTTTATAACTCTAATAGCAAAGCTAGTTTTAAGTCAAGCTTTTAACAAATTTCCTTAATATGTAATCTTTGGATCCCAAGAAAACTGTCTTACCTTAATACTGGTAGATTGTAGTTTCTGGAAAAAATATCTCTGAAATGAAAGGGGAACTTTCAGCAAGGCAATGATTGCATTGCAGAGGCAAGCTGTGTGCTGCAATAAGGAAAACCCAATGAAGTTAAATCAGATGAAAAGAAACCCAATCCTGCAAATCAACAACTTTTCCATGAAGATAATTAAAATGAGACACACATTTTAATTCAATTCAACACTTTATGGACTCCCTACTACAAGGAAGGTCTTGTGCTGGGAAAATAAAAACAAAATCAGAACATGGGCAGCCCTCAAGAAGCTTGCATTCTCTTGGGAAAACAAAACACAGCTTAATTAGGATATTGCCCTAACAGAGAAAGTGTAGGTTTCTTTCAAATCTTTCTGGTCAAGATGTACAGATAGACGGTTCTACCTAATTAATTCTCAAACACTACAACAGGAGAGAGGAAATCCATATTCCCTTTGGGTGCAAACATAGAGTACACTTATTTTTCATATATTTTTGGATATGGTACCATTTGGTATCATACTACATAGTATGAATGTGTGGTCAGTCAATAAATATTTATCAGGCACCTACTATGTGCCAGGTACTGTACTAAGTATAAGTACTGGGGACAGAAAAAGAGGCAAAAGATAATGCTTGCCTTAAGGAGCTCACAATCAAATGGGGGAGATAAGAAGCAAATTATTATGTACCAATAATATATATGGTAAGACTGGAAATAATTAGAAGAGTGAAGGTGATAGAACTAAGAGGGGGCTGGGAAAGGCTTCCTGAGGAAAATGGGATTTAGTAGGACCTAAAAGAAATCATGAAGTGGAGATGAGGAGGGAAAGCATTCTAGGCATGGGGGACAATCAGAAGAGAAAAGGACCCAATGGAGTGTCTTGTTCATGGAACAGTGAGGAGGCCAGTGTCACTGGATTGAAGAATGTGTCAGGGAAGTAAGGTATAAGTGAGAAGCCTGGGAAAAGCAGGAGGGGATTAGGTTATCAAGGGGTTTGAATGTCCATTAGAGTATTTTGTATTTACTACTGGGGATGATAGGAAATCACTGGAATTTACTGAATGGGGATTGGAAAGCGACATGGTCAGACCTGAACTTTAGGAAAATCATTTTAATGGCTGAATGCAGAATAGACTAGAGTGGGGAGAGACTTGAGGCAGGCAGAACCACCAAAAGGCTACTGCAACAGACCAATAACAGGAGATGAAGGCTACCTGGGCTGCAAGATTGGAGTAGACAGGATAGAATGGGATCACCTGTGCCGGTGGAGGGGTTGGCAGCAGAAGGCATATGAGTGATATGAGATGAATATGAGGAGAAAAGGGGGTGAGTGGCTTCAATTTTTTTCTGTAAAAGATAAAAGCAAGATTCTCAGCTGAGAGGGTGAAGGGAGGTTTGAGGAGAGATGAAAAGGTATGGAAGAACTACTGTGGAGAATGGAATAGTGAGCTGATAATGGGAGGTACAATAGGACTGTCTACCAACAAATGAGGGCCCAGTGGAACTTGTGTAACAAACATTTGTAGTGGACTCAAATCATAATTGTTGCATGATTTTCTCTGCCTTCATTCTGCAATACATATGTGTGTATAGGACCAAAGGCAGAAGAAAATGGGAGTAATCCAAGGCTAAGGCTTACTTGGCAAAGCACAACTGGCAAAGGAACTAGAGAGTCAAAGGGACAGAGCAGAACTGAATTGGTTTGCTAGGTCAAGATGGGAAAAAGAGGAGAGAGCAGCAAGGGCAGGGGAAATGGTCTGGAAGAGAACTGAGGGATCTTGGAATTAGAGGTCACAGGGTAGATGTGATAATTTTGGTAACCCTGGGCAGGTGGAAAGGTGAAAATCTAATAGCTTATGGTCAGACATGGGGATTTTGGAATTCTTGTACATGGGCATTTTGTGGCTGATGGCAAGATCAAGGATATAACCATCTTTGTGTAGCAGAGGTGGAATGGAGTAAGAGGTCAGGGGAACTGAGTAGATTGAGGAATTGAGTGGTTAGGGTGTTTGAAGGAGAGTCAGTTGCTATGCTGAAGTACTCAAGTATGAGGACAAGAGTTGTTAAGGAAAGAAAAATTGTGAGTTAGATACCCAACACACTGAGGAAAGATTAGGGCTTGTAGGAGGGTGACATGGAGTTTGTAGGTAATAATAATGTGAACGTCAGTGCTCTTCTGTCCATATTGCCTTGCTCTCCACCATTCAAAAAGGTATGATGGAAATAATGATAGTAGATATGAAAGGAGAAAGAATAGTGGCTGGCACATATTCTCTCAAGCCTGCAACTTCAGGCTGGTAAAGTTTTATTTCGATCTCTTATTTCCATTTACAGCCCTGCTAAAGCCATAAGTCCACAGAGAGTAAGCAGTGGTTAAGTGGACTGCAAATTCTGTGTTTGTGTATTTTGACTATCTCCAATTCTGTCACTTAAAAATGTAACAACATTAATATTTCATTTCTAAAATAAAGTTTCAAGAAATGAAGCTAAATTTTGAGCAACATATATTCTCACCCAGAAGAAATATACAGGGAACTGTTCAAATTTTAGAGGTAGATAGGTCACTGAATTTTCAAGCTGAAAAGACCTTAGAGATTATTATCTGGTTTAAGCTCATCTTTAAGGGAGATACTTGATGATTTCCTGGAGAACAAAAAGGTCTAGAAAGTCTAGAATACAATTTCTTGACTCTCAAGTCAGTGCTTTTTTACACTAGACAACACAAACCTAGTCCTTTGGACACTGCCTAGCCCAGAGTTCTGCTTCACAGCACAATAGCACATAAATCTCTCCAGACAGGTGACAGCTGTCTATCCTTATGTGAAATTCTAGTATGACCTAGGCATGGCTGGTGTGTTTCATTGTTTTACCCTGACCCACAAATTCTGAAAAGAAAATTCTGAACTGCTAAAATAAACTTTAGGAAGAATTTAAAAAATGATTTTAAACTACAATTAACTATTTAACTTGTATAAATAGGAATTAGAAAGAATTTGTGGTTGAACAAATATGGCTATTATTCCAAGGAATTTAGAATTCAGAGACTATGTCAAGATTTTGGTGTCAGAGGATAGCAGATTTTGTGACTACAACACTGAAACAATCACTTTGTTCAGAACAATTTGTATTTTTAATTTCTGATAACCAGACAGAAGAAACAAGTAGCTAAAAGAGATCTGTGTTGACTTGCTTCTCCATTTCTATTCACAGCCCTATATACCTCGGGGGACAGGATTAGGATTAGAATAAATTTAAATTAGATTAGAATGGTGGGAATCCATTTATGTATACATATTATATTTTCATATTTTAGCTATACTGATCTGATACTTTGCTACAGTAATATGGTTCAACTTAAAATTCATTTAAGGGCAAAAGAACACTGTAACAAAAAAATTAAACAACACATTAAAAATAATGCTACTTGCCATATAAGAGACAGGGGCATATTTCCGGTTCAGTGATTCCACCTCTTCTAAGACATGATTATATACAGACATCATTCTTCTTTCATATTCACTATCAGCATGTGCTGATCCAGTGGAACCATATTCCTGGAAACTGAAGAAACCATCCAATCAATCAGCAAATTGATTAAATACTACAGAATAAGGCATAACAATAAATGCTCTAGGGCAGAGGTGCCAAACTTGCAGGCTGCATATGCCATGGAAGTGCAGCCTATACCACATTAAAATGCAATTGAGAAATGTTTAACAAAAATAAATAAAAATAACTTCTAAGTAAATGTGAGGACAAGTAGGGATCCATTTCTATGTGAAGTTGACACTATTGCTCTAGGGCAGTGGTTCTCAACCTGTGGGTCGCGACCCCTTTGGGGGTTGAACGACCCTTTCACAGGAGTCACAGGGTCGCCTAAGACCATCGGAAAACACATATTTCTGATGGTCTTAGGAACCAAGACACCGCTCCTCTATCTGTCTCTAGGCGGGTCCACCCACATGCAGATACACCCACATATGAGTATTAAAGGGTCACAGCATTAGAAAGGTTGAGAACCACTGCTCTAGGGGATATAAAGATGTATAAACCATAGTTCCTGCCTCCAAGGAGTCCACAGTCTTATTGGGAAGATAAAACATACTGTGCATAAAGGACTGCTAACAATACTAGGCAATATAGAAATAAGATATGACCTAGAAAATACAACAGCAATTCAGAGAATGAAAGTTCAGGTATGAACTTAGGGGTCCAGGGAAGAAGGTAGGATCTGAATGCAACTACTGGGGCAAGGACTCACTATTGAACAAAAACAGATAGGGAAACTGGAAAGCAGTCTGTCAGAAACTAGGTATAGAACAACATCTACATCTACTACAGCAAGACAAGTTTCAAATGGGTACATCACAAACTGGAGAGGCAAGGAAGAAACTGTCTGGCAGGGCTATGGTCTGAGAAGAGTTTGTGACCAAAGAAAAGAAAAAAAAGAGTCATAGAAGGTAAAGTGGACAATTTTGATTTAAAAAAATTAAAAAGTTTTTGTACAAACAAAAACAACGTAACTAAAATTAGAAGAGAAGCAAGCAAATGGGAAAAATACAGCAAATTTCCTGGGTAAAGGTCTCATTTTTAAAATATATAGGGAACTGAGTCAAATTTACAAAAATAAAAGCCATCCATGTATTAATATGGTCAAAGGATATAAAAAGGAAATTTTCAGAGTACAAAACCCAAGCTATCAATAACCAGATAAGAAAGTCTAAATCACTAATGACTGTCATTCTGTAATTTCAGTCATGTCTGACACTTTGTGACCCCATGTGAGGTTTTCTTGTCAAAGATACTGGAAAAGTCTGTCATTTCCTTCTCCAGCTCACTTTGCATATGAGGAACTAAAGCAAACAGGGTGAAGTGACTTGCCCAGGCTCACCCAGTGGAAGAGGTAATGAGTGTGCAAAGCCAGATTTGAATTCAGGAAGCTAAGTCTTCCTGATTTCAAGCCCAGTTCCCTATTCACTGCACCACCTTGCTGCCCACTAATAATTAGAGAAATCCAAATCAAAACAACAATGAGGATTCACTTTACACCCCTAAGATTAGCAGACGTGACAAAAGCAGAAAGTAACAAATGCTAGAGGGACTGTGCGAAAACAGGTACATTAATATGATTTGGTCTAGCCATTCTGGAAAGTAATCTGGAACTATGAGCTATGCCCCCAAAGCTATTAGACTACAAATTCCTTCTGACATGCTAATACCAATACTCAGTCTAAAGGGTCCTAAAGAGATGAAAGAATTAAACGAACCATGTTTAAAAAAAAAACGCAAAACCCAAACACATGTGATATTATGTGTATTTATTTTCCTTCACTCATTTAGTTGTTTATTTACAGCAATCTCCTTTGCAATAACAGTAAGACTGAAAACCCAAGGGATACTATAAACTAGGAAATAGCTGAGCAAGTTGGTTTATATCACTGTGAAAGAATACTACTGTGCTATAAGGAATGATGAAGAGGATGGCTTCAAAGGTATCTGGGAAGACTCAAAGATATTTGGGAAGACATATGAACTGATACAGAGTGACATGAATAGAACTGGGAGAACAATTTATCCAGTAACATCACTCTTGTAAAAATGAACAATCTGAAAAGTCTTAAGAACTCTGATTTAATAAAGTGACCAGCCATGATTCCAGAAGACAGATGAAGCATGCTACCTATCACCTGACAGAAAGATTCAATCCTTCCTTACTAGTTTACTTACGAAGTGGGTGAATCTGGGAAAATCACTGTGTAAGCCTGTCTGCCTCAGTTTTTTCAATTACAAAATGAGCTGGGCTGGAGAAGAAAATGACAAACCATTGCAGAATCTTTGTTAAAGGAACCTTAAATGGGATCACAAAGAGTTGGCCATGACTGAGGCTGAAACTACTGAACAACAAAAGGACTTGAATTTGGCCTTGAATAGTAATAAAAGCTAACGTGTATGCAGTACTTTGAGGTTTACAAAGTGCTTCATATACATAAATTTCATTTTATCCTCATAACAATCCTGTGAAATATGCATTACAAATATTGTTTCATTTTACAGATGAAGGAAGTGAGGCTCAGAAAAGAGAAGTGATTGGTCACTCACTGGAAGAGGTAGAATTCAAAACCAAGTCTTACTTGGAACTCAAACTGAACACTTTTTAAATTCCCAGGCACCTCTAGCTATTCTATCTACACTAAACTCCACTAAAGCCATCACCTCCATTTCCCCTCCATTGCAGGATGAAGACAACTTTGACCCTATCTTGCTTGACCTCACTTCCTGGATATCTAAGGCCAAACACCAAGCACATTCCTTCCAGTTCCTTTTTATTTTTGTGTTTTTCCATTAAAATGTAAGCTCCTTGAGAGCAACAAGGTAAGTCTGGTTTGCTCTTTTTTTGATTTAGCACAGTGCCTGGTACATAAACAAGTACTTAATAAATGCTCTATCTAATATTACTTTTGAAGAAAGGAGTATACCTTGGATAAATGTGAGGAGAAAGACTGTCTATAGGAAGAATGAGAATGAACAGATCTGTTTGTACATTCCTACCACCATGAATAAACAAAATAACAATAGCTAATAATAGCTGGCATTTATATAGCACTTTAAGGTTTGCAAAGTGCTTTACAAGTATTATTTTATCCTCACAATTATCCTGGGAGTTAGGTGTTAATATAATCATCATGCTCATCATATACATGAAGAAACTGAGGCAGGCAAGTTAAGTAACTTGTCCAAGGTCACATAGCTGTTATATGTCTGAAGTCAGGTTTAAATTTAGTCACTCCCGACTTCAGGTCTGCCTGTCTATCCCCTACTACCTACCTTTTTGTTCAGGAATGGTGACCTGGCATAGTACACAAGTCTGGAAGACAGTTGAGTAGGCAAATCTGACTGAAGCAAATAATTTGCCCTGGGAGTAGTAGAATATGAAATTTAATCTACAACCATTCTCCCAAATTTTTTTCAAAAAAATCTTAAAGCTTCATAGCCATATTTCTACACTCTACATGGGTTCAAGGAGACAGGGGATGTTTGAGAACAATACTTATAGATAATACTTACATATATAAATGCCACACATCAATTCTGTATATAGTAAGTACATGAAAACACGCAATGAATATTCATTTATACTATGATTTTTAAGGAAAACTCCAACACAAAACCAACGTGACAAGAGACAAAGATTCACTTGCTAATAGAGACCAGATCTCATGCACCTTGCTGGTCCTCCTAGGTCATCGTTTCCCAAACTGTGTTGTGTGGCACCTTCATGTTTGTGTCATGTTACTTAAGGGATTGAAAATGTTAACGCTAGTGGGGCACCTATCCTCAACTGGCTGAAGGAATATGGTTGTGCTAAGGTATGGGACTCTATACTTTCCCACTTGGGCTCTAACCCTTGGCCCTGTTTTAAACGGCCAGGGTCTATACAAAAGGAGAAGCCTAAGACAAGGAGGTACTGCTCACCCTTAATGACCACTTCCATCCATACACATGGTTTTACTCTCTTCCTACCAAAAAAGAATAAAGAAGCAGCTCAATTATGCTTGCAGTTTACTTTGATAAAATATTGGTCTTCTCTATGTTCATAAGCCTGGCCGTGGCCAACGTACCCATACCCTGAATGGCCTGTAGTTTTACTTTCAGGAGTTTGGTCCTATGGCTCAAACCTAAGTATTCTTAAACTAAATTAGCTAGGGACATAATGTTCTGTGGTACTGCCAAAGAAGTTATCTTTTCTACTTTCTTTTTCCCCCACAATGGAAGCCAAGACGAAGTTAATAAGGATAAATAAAGAGTGGGAAAAGAGGGACAATAAGGGACACAACTGTTTAAGTCCAGTCTCAATAAATATGTAACAAAGGTATAATCAGTCTGGTTATTTTTTCATGATGAGCTCATTATACTGTTCTTCTTGAGGTAGGAGTAGATTGCAGTACCCTTACTTTATACTGTGACAGGTTCATATGAACACAGCAGTGTAGATACAATGGACTTCTGAAATCACTTAGTCCAACTCATTCTTTTCACAGCCCATAGGGTTTAACTGACTTGCCCAGTCACACTGGCAACAAGTATGAAAACTCTTTATTTCAACCGAGGATGTCCGATTACAAATATGCTTTCAGGGATCTGTGATTTAGTTCTTGTAAAGACTCCTAAAATGAAAACTACAGGCCCTCTATAAGACTCAGTTGTTTCTTTTAAGAGTTGCTGTGGTTAAAAAATTCATCTCTGTGTCTAATATTATTAGTCCCTCTGAGCTTAGATAAGCTGGTCCTTGGACAATAGATACAAAGTTTGTTCCTGGGCCTGTTAATGTGAAATACAGAAGCCAAATAACTCGGCTAAATTGTACTAATAAGCAACATTTCATGATAAATACTTTCATCATCAAAAACATATGTTTTGCCCATAATTCCATACCGAGCAAATTTCAACTTAAGTCTCTGCTTCTGTATAGTTAAGGTTATAATGTAATAAAGAGTAACACTCTAAAAGATATATTATCACTGAGATGTGGAAACATTCAGGAAATACCTCTAAAAATATAGAAGAATCTCTATAAGTTGGGGTTAAGAATTTAAATCCTTTTATAAGCTAAATTTCTTTTAAAAACAACAACTAGATAAGGTTTTGATGGTTTGAAGGATTTGACATACCAAAATTTCAGTGATAATTAGATAAATCATAGTGGGACCATAAAACTATATTTTCATTTATGTAGTAATCACTGAAATTTGAAGTTGTCATTTTGTTACTATCATTTCTGTGTTTCAAATTTAAGACAATAATAAAAATAATTTTGTGACAGTTGTTATCGTTGAGTTGTTAGTTGTGTGCAACTGTGTGACCCCATTTGAGGTTTTCTTGACAAAGATACTGGAGGGGCTTGCCCTTTCCTTCTCCAGCTCATTTTCCAGATGAAGAAACTTAAGCAAATAGGGTAAAGTGATTTGCTCAGGATCACCCTGCGTGTAAGGGCCTGAGATCAGATTTGAACTCAGGAAGATGAGCCATGAGTGGTTTGACGCCCAGTGCTTTATTCACTGTGCCACCTAGCTGCCCCTAATTTAGTAATGGAGTTATAGCCAAAAAGAGACAACTTTGGAGTCAAGAAAGCCTATGTTCAATTCCTGTCTGATACATATAGTGACCTTGGGCAAATCACTTAGATACTCAGTGCCCCAGGTAAAACTAAAGTTACAGAGCAGTTACTGATATGTACTGGTAGAGGGAATTGCTTAAGCTGGAGTTCTCTACACTAATGAAAGATGCAACTTGGTGAAGTATAGAGAGTGTAGGACATGGAGTCAAGAAGACCTGGGTTCAAATACTACACCAGATTCTGGACACACCACAACTTCTTTGAGCCTAAGTCTTCTCAGCTATAAAATGGTGGGATAGGGATTTATCTTAGAAGGGTCTTTCTAGGTCTAAATTTATGATTCTATGAAATCACCAGGCTCCCTCCAACTCCCAAAAAGGACCATGATTTTAGACAAAATTCATCCTCCTTGGGGAAAGGGAACGGGAAGGGGAAGGGAAGGAAATAAGTATTTATACAGGATTTACTATGTGCTAGGCTGTGCTAAGTGCTTTACAAATATCTCACAACAACCCAGAAAGGTAGATTCTATTATTTACCCCCTATTTTACATCTGTGAAAACTGAGGCAAAGAGAAGTTAAGTGACTTTCCCAAGGTCATACAGCTAAAAGTTACATGAGGCTAGATTTGAATTCTAGGTCTTTCTGACTCTAGGTCTAGTGTTCTATCCATTGTGCCACCTAGCTACCTCAGCAGCTCCTATTTCAACAAGAGATACCTGTCTACCAGAGACACTGTGAAGCAGTCACTACCTAAAGCTTCAGTATGGCACATCACTCTTAGTATGCAACATCAGGGGAAGTGGAAGGTCAGGGAGGGAGATGTTTTGTTTATGTGTGTTTGATATGGCCAGTCAATCAAGAATGTTGTGCCAGGGACTAGGGATACAAAGATAAAAAGCCCAAGTAGCTCACATGTTATCTGGGAATATGCCTGCACATAAGTAGACACAAAAGCAAATACAAGGAAATTCCAAGAGGGAAGGAGCCAGATGTTGGGGAAGATGATGACATGGTACTCGCAGTGAGCTCTAAAGGAAACTAGGGGCTTTAAGAGGCAGAAGTGAGGAGAGACCATATTCCAGGTGAAAAGAACAAGGAGACAGGAGGTCTTGTATAGGCACAGCAACACCAAGTCTGACTAGATGGTGAAGGGTGTGAAGGGGAGTAAGGTCAGTCTGGAAAGGCACCTTGGAGTCATGTCACAAACATCTTTAAATGGGAACTATAAGAGTTGGCACTGGATTCTGAAACTTTTAAAGCAGGGAAATGATGTGATTAGTTCTAAGTTCTAGGAAATATCACTTTAGCACTAGTTTAAATGACGGACTGGAAAGGGGAAGGACTTGAGATTTTTGCAATAGCTCAGGTAAGAAGTAATGAGGACCTTAAGTGAGATAATAGGTAGAGAGAAGGGAAGGATATGAGAAATGTTATAGAAATGGAACAGGAAAGACTTGGCAACAGGAAGTTGGCCTAAAACAGAAGTTCTGAATCAGTCAACTGCAAGGATTTCTTTATGTGAAGAATGAAGGAGTGTGGAAATTGAACAACCAGAGTATGGGAGACATGGTTCTTTACTTGTATCTAGGAAGGTTATGTTACTGAGATGTGAGTTTTGTAACTGTTTGAAATTAAGAAAGGAAGAAGCTAAGTAAAAATAGACTGTGCTTATATATGAACATGAATTAGGTGACTACATAAAGGCAGTAAGAATTAGTGTGACTGAAAGAGAATTAGTCCAAGTGAATGAAGCAAGAGCAGATAAGCACTGTGATACAATCTGATGGTCAAGTGGTGAAGGGTCTTAGCCTTAGGCACAGTGATGGAAAGTCAATATTTGAAGATGTGATATTGAAACTACTCTGTTGATACTCAGGCTCTCTTTGAGAAATTTTTGTTTGCAACTTCAATTTTAAACACACATTCCAAATCATAAAACAAAAGAAAAACATTGCTCGGTCCCTATTATTTGGGAAAGAGGAACTTTAACAAAGAAAGAATTCAAATTTCTTTTGATTTGAAAAGCCAAAGGATGAGTTTCAAGCTAAAGTCATGAGAGCATACTTAATGTCATTTTTTATGTTAAAGTTTTACCATATGGCAGATATAAAGTAACACTTCAATTAAACTTACCTTGCTGACTCTGGATCCAAAATCAGGGCTTCTATTGCATGAGAGATCAGCAAACAACTCTGCTGCTGTCTAGAATAACATTAAGGATTTTTTTCTGTTTGTCCAGTCCTGTAGGTCTGTGATTTCATTGGTATATAGAACCCCAAGTACGGAAAACTCTCCATTAAAGATTAGCATCACATAAAGGAATACATTAAAATAAAGAATTTCATTATGTTGGGATTTTTTTGCTTTTTGGAGGGCAATTGGAGTTATGTGACTTGCCCAAAGTCACACAGCTAGTGTGTCAAGTGTGACAATCTGTGTCAAGGCCAAATTTGAACTCAGGTCCTGACTCCAGGGCCATTGTTCTATTCACTGTGCCACCTAGCTGCCCCAAGAATTTCATTATAAAATAAATATCATTAAGAATTTTAAGCTGGCAGAAAATGTAATCATTTGGGATTTGAGTTTTGCTCTGATGATCAGCTCCTAAGAGTGATACTGACCCTGGGAAAATTGCTTACTACTTTTTGAGCCTTGGTTTCCTCATCTGTAAAATGGAGATAATCTCATAGGGCTGTGATAAATCAAATATATTGGTACATGTGAAGCATATGAATATAAATTATTACTACCATTTGACCCAATCATCTAATTTAACAACTGAGGAAACTAAGTTTCAAATAAATTACACCACTTGTTTAAGGTCATAAGGCATGTGAGTTACTGAATCTTAATGGCATGCCTAGGTTTTTAAAATCCCATGCAATTACTCTTTTCAAATACATCACATTTCCTTCTGAATATATGAAACGTTGCTATGACAATGAAAAGTCTCAGTAATATTAGCAGGAGCAACATCACCATTCTGGTGTAATAAAACTGGTTAGGGAGCTATTTTCCTTAAGAGATACAGGCTAAATAAGTAGAAGTTACTCTATCCTTCTTAGTCTACAACAGGGGTTAACCTTTATTTATGTCAGACTCCTTTCTCATAATAACATTTTAAAATAACTGAAGGAATGCTAAATTTCTGTTAGAAATGAGTGAAAATAAAGATATAATTTTCTTCACCTAAACTCCTTGAAATCTATACATTCACCCCTGAGAAGTTTTCGGACCCAGGTTTAAGAATTCCTCATTTAATCATGCAGTTATATGTTCTACAACTTGAATTAACTCAGAGGTTTGAAGGAACAATAATGATTAAAGGTTTAAAGAATAAGAAATGCTAGACCTCTAAGGTCCCTTTTAATGCTAAATCTAGGATCTTATAAACTAGAATTATTTAGTAAGAAGTAAAGAAAGCAGTAGACAAACATAATAATGGCTTTCTAGAAGAAAAATATACTATCTTTTTGTAATTTAAGGGACATTACTGACCACCACAGTAAGATAGATATTTAAGATTGTGCCTCCTTTCTCTAGAGGTTCTTAAGAAGGGAACAAACTCTTAATATGTTTCCAAGGCAGAACATAGTAGAAATAATTGCTATTATTTTTAAAATATGGTAAATACGAACATCCCATGATAGTTTTAAAAAACTGCATTATTTGCTAAGTTCCTTTTGATGGGCTACATATGTTGTCAAATAAACATTACTAAAAAATACTTTGCATTTAAAAGAATGTTTAAAAAGTACAGTAAATTTGGGGATGGCAGGATACAACTCAATGTTCCTCAATGTTGCTGAGTCTGCATCAAAAGATGCCTGATAAAGATCCTCATAACGAGAAGCTAAGCTTCGGAATTCATCCATAGACTGTTTCATCTACAAAGACAGAAAAATGCAATGATCACAAAAAATTTTTAAGTTATTATGTAAACAAGAAAGCCAAGAGAAACAAAATCCTTCTCCAACTGATTAAATTCATGAATATTCTGGTGAATGTTTAATTCTTAAATCACTTAATTTTAGAAAGATTTAAAGGAGAATGTTAACTAAGCATTTCTAAGAAATTTCTAAGAAATGCAAAAAGATGGAGTTGGCATAAATATTCAGAAGTATAACAATCTGCCTATAAAATAAGTATACGTGATGTAAAACATTTCTTTTTCTATTTTACAAACTAAAATATCTCAATGCTTCCTAAATTAAATCTCCACATCCATTAAATGAAAACAAATACTTTTCTCCACTAATAGGATAATACTTTATGATCTTTATAGAATAAAAAACACAAAACCCATGCAGGTCTACTTTTTAACATAAAAGTATTTTTCTTTGTAAAAATCTGAAATAAAAAATTTGCTAAGTTAAGTGGAAAACAGCGTAGCAGCTGATTGTTACCAAAATTTAATAACACTGTATACTTATTTCTAGAATCCAAACCATTATCAACTGGCAAACCAAAAATTTTCACCTTACCAAAAAACCTCAAAAAACACTAAAAGGTAAACCTATTTAGGAACAGAGCTGAGGCATGCCTGATTGGAGATGCGGCCACATCTTTGAAGGTCATTCCCCAAGGTCATGGCTATGGTTGTAGCAATAGCAGGTGGAGGACTTGTCTTTAGACTATTACAGGTGCAGAAAAGTTGAGAAAAGGCTTGCAGAAGGTCAATTCTGAGCTTTACAAACTCACATTGAAAACTTAAAGGATTCAGTGGTGTGCTGGCAGCCTAGAAAAAAAAAAGTTTAAGACATGAAGTAAATATGATACTAAGATGATGCAATGTCAAGTAACTGTTCCAGTTCATTCAATAATAATACTACTAATAATCTATAATTGAACCCAAGACAGCAGAATTTTCGGGCAGATGGATGACTGCCTAGATTTATAAGGGAAATGACCTAATATAAAAAAGAAGGCTTACTAGATTAAATATGGGTTCTGAGACACCATCATCCTAAGAAATACGGGTCTGAACAAAATGGTGAGCCCCCCTACCCACATTCAAGACTGGGTAGGACACGTAGGAAGAACAGGCTGCAACCGATAATGAGTCACAACATATAAGGCATGATTTGAGGGATGCTACTAGCTTGTAGATATTAAAAGATTTATTTACCATACCAACCTGTGATGATATAACTTCTCTCACCAGAGCCAGTAATGGCAGAATCTAAGAATGGATCCCTGCACAGGTACCCTTAAGATAACAGAGATCCTTGATAAAGACTTTTATTCAATCTAGATTTTAATGCTGCATGGGTTTAGGCACAACTGTAATCTTCAATGGACGACAGAATTAGGATTTAAAATTACTTAGAAACAGGTATCAATTAAAAATTTGGAACTAACAAAATGAAAGATATCAGGGATAAAAATGTAAAGTGTGAAAGCAGCTTGTATAAAAAATATTCAAGGAGCTTAGATTATGAGCTCAATATGAGCCAAAAGTGGCAAAAATAAAGTGAGGGCGATGCACAATCTTATATTAGGCAATTATAACATCCAGAACAAAGCATGGAATAATAGCATGGTACTGTCTCTTAGAGGCAGTTAAGATGGCGAAGGGGGATAGAGTGCTGGGCCTGGAGTCAGGAAGACCTGAGCTCAAATGTGGCCCTAGACAATTATTAGCTGTGTGACCCTGGACAAGTCACTTAACCTTTTGCCTTAATTCACTGGCGAAGGAAATGGCAAACCACTCCAAGTATCTCTGCCCAGAAAACCTATGGGTAGTATGGGCTTGCTATAGTCCCCAGGACCACAAAGACTCAGACATGACTAAACAACTGAACAACAACTGCGCTTGGGCCAGGTTACTGACACCGTATTATGTCCAGTTCTGGAAGCCAGAATTAAAAGATGAAATAAAACATTTTGAGAGGGTGATTGTATTGGTTGGGCTCCTTAACCTATATCAAATGGAGGAATGATGAAAATAAATGGGAACGTTTAACCTGGAGAAGTAAAGACTTAAAGAAATAATCAAGGTTTTCAAATAGCTGAAGAGCAGACACGTGGGAAGCAGAAAAAAGGGATTCCGTGTTACTCCTGAGGATAAAGGATAATATTTCACTGGTAATGAACCTCCTACCGATGCCGACCAGAACCTTCTCTACAGCTTAAAAGAGAGAGCTGCCTAGAATACTGACAGGCTAAGTGCCTTTCCCGCACCACTATGCCAGGCCTTGAACCCAGGCCTTCAGGGCTTTTAGGCCAGCTCTTTTTGCACTATGCCATGCCACAGAGCTAAGATCAAAAGGTGAAAATGACAAGGAAGGGTGGTAGATTTGAGTTCAACGGGAGAAAACAACTATTTGCAAAGGTATGAAATTCCCCTTGTTAGAAGTAGCAGATCACTTATTAAAGAGAATCCTGAATTAGGAAGAAAGTTGGACTAGGAGTCCTACCTGTAAACTCCCTTATAATTTTTTGAACCCTGGTTCTATTTAAGTATTCATATGATGAGTTTCGTTTCATTTCCTTCCCCTTCCCTCCTTCCTTCCTTCCATGTATAACAGCTACTTAATGCTTCTGATTATAAAAACCTGGAGTTAAAAAGGATCTTATAGGACAACTGTTGTACCAAAACCCAAATCTCCAGTCACTACACACCAACTGACTTGTGGCCCACCATAAAGCCCCTTTTATATTTCTGTTTTTCTCTATTATAGCTTGAAACTACTTAAGGAATGTCTGGGCATATTGCTCAAGGCATTCCCTGACTCTGTCTCCCCTAATCAGCATTTCATATTTTCCCCCTGAATCATTACAGTGTACCAGGTCCATTATGGTGCAAGGATCTTATCTAAGTACCATCCTGTCCTGCCCTGCTGACCAAGCAGGGCCTTCACCTCCCTTGCCCGCAATATGACCCCGACTAGTCCTGGGGGAATTCCAGCCCCCTCTGACTACAACCTGGGGAATTCCAGTTCCCCTCATCCCATGCCCCTCTACCCACTTAATGGTTGTACCCATTGTACCCTTGCACCATACTCCCCTGAGTCATATAGAATTAACCAATGGCTGTTCTTTGCTTCTGTACGTCATAGCTTCTGCTAGCTCCTCTGCCTATTATAATTTTGTGGTTTTTAGCCTATATAAACCATGATCTGATTTTCCAAAAATTACTACTCATGTGAGTGCTGATCACTCGGGTAGTCGCGTGCTTAATCAATAAATCCATATCTAAATTTATCTTGAACCCAGGTCTTGGCTCACTCTTATTTCTCTGCACAACACAACCAGGTCATTACTTATTTGAAACATGAGTCCTTTTTATAACATTCCCGATAAGTGACTGTTCAAATTCTGGACATCTCCATTTAAGGGGAGCCCATAGGTTTAGCTTTAGATTACCTGAAAGATTACATTGAGGGATTCTCCAAAAGAATTTACCTACTTCATAGCAAAGACTAGGATTAGTATTATTGAAAGTACTTGATGGGTTTGTTTCTGAAAAGAACTTTACAATAAAAAATATATTGATAAATTCATCGTTATATCTCAATTCCCCAGTCAAGGAATTGAGGTGATCTTTATATACTTCATTTATGAAGTATTTTCTAAATGCTTCCAGTAATGGACTTAAAGTTCCCCTCAACTATAAAATGAGGATAATAACAATGCCTCTCTTGCAGGGCTGTTGTGAGAATCAAATGAGATAATAAATGTAGAGCACTTAGCACAGTGTCTGGCACGGAGCAGATGCTATATAAAAATGTTTATTCCCTTCCTTCCCTCATCAAATAATCCAGAAACATGGTAATCTTTTAACAGATTCTAAATATACTCCCAATTTTCCCTTATCTGAAGTTATAACTGAAGAATCAATCATATGATATTAGAACTGGAAGGAATCTTAGAGATTAACTAGTTTAGACTCTCATTTCATACTTGAGGATTCTGAGACCAGATGTGCTAAGTAACATGTCCAAAATCACAAAGTTAGCTACTGCTTGGATGAGTTCCAGAATGACGGTCTCCTGACTATTTATTTTATCCATATTTTCCCTGTATCTCTTCACCTACAATAAGTCCTTGCTAGGCCACTAGGCAGCAGAGTGGATTGTGTGTGGCCTGAAGTCTGGAAGACCCGATTTCAATCCAAACTTACTATCTGTGTGACTCTTGGCAAGTCACTTAACTGCGCCTCAGTTTCCTCAACTGTAAAATGGGAACAGCACTTATCCCAAAGGGTTGTCCTAAGGATTAAATGGAACATTTGGAAAGTGTTTTAGCACAGTACCTGGCACATAATAGGTGTTTGTTGTCCCCCCCATAATAAAAATAACAAAATATAGAATTTTCAACACTTAGCACATCTGATTGAATGCTTATTTGAAACTAAAAAGTTGAAAAATGCCTCAGGATCTGAATCAAAACAGTAACCTAAAAAAATATTTTTAACTATTTTGCAGGACCTTATTTTTATATCATTCTCAATATTATGTACAACTAGTAACAAGTTACCATTACAGATGTTCAAGAAAAATTTCCCTTTAAAAAGGAGTCATTTATGTCTATATGGGTCCAAGTTATTAAGTGAAAATATTTAGTAAGTTGCTTTACCAATGTAAACAGATTCTTAAGTATACATTTCCAAAATATTGGGGAATTAAATACCCAGAGTTTGCAAAAGTCTCTTGCCCCTGAAAACTTGCAACTCTCCAATTAGCTCGGCAGGAACAATTAAAAACCAGTCACTTTCTCACAGCTGTGCTAATAAAGACATGGATGGATCATTCATTAATTGGGAGGTAAGCAAACAGGGCCATGCTCTAGTGAATCAAATGAGATGTTTATGGAGAACTGTGCAAATTTTTAAATGCTAACTAAATGTCAGATGTTATTATTATGCTCCTTTAGATTTTTTTTCTTCTTTAAGTAAGAGGCAGGAAGCTTTTACAAATATGAATTTACAAAATGAAACAAATGCTAATTCCAAATTTTATAAAATGAATTTTTAATAAAAAAATTTTTAAAGCAGATCAGAAAGGCACCAACAAAAATTTCTTCAACGTCTAACTGCCTCACTGTATTGTTATTCTACTTCACGGTGTCCAGTGTCATTATATAAAACAATTAAGAAATTTTCTGCTCTACATAAGTTACACACTACTATTGTAGTTCTGCTTTTCCTGAGAGGGATGGATTTTTTTTGCTCTCATTGTCTGAGTCATAATCTGTTTTCAGATTAGACCGGTTAAGCTATAATTCCTGGCCATTCAATAGAAATGAATGACTAAATAACTTTTTAAAATGTCACCTACAGAGCTAACCTTTACAGAGATATTATATTCCCGTCTTCAACCAATCAGTAAAAATCAAACTTCAAAAGTCTTAGTCTACGCATGGCCCGGAAGAAAAAACATGTTCTCCTTTTTTGCATATTAACACCGTAATGGTTCATCTGTCAGAGCTTCTAGGTATGATGGTCACAAATGCTATATACTCTCTCTCAGGCTTCTTTTTTTTTTTTTGGAGGGGGGAAGGGCAGGGCAATTGGGGTTAGTTGACTTGCCCAAAGTCACATGGCTGGTAAGTGTTAAGTGTCTGAGGCCATATTTGAACTCAGGTCCTCCTGACTCTAGGGCCAGTGCTCTATTCACTGTGCCACCTAGCCGCCCCTCTCAGACTTCTTACTATTTCTTACCCACAAGACTCCATTTTCTGACTGTGCCTTGTCAATGCCTGACTGTCCTCCATGCCTGGAATGTTCTTTCTTTTCCCTTCCACCTGACTTCTTTGAAGTCTCAGCTCAAATTTTGGCTTCTGCAGGGGGCCTTTGCCAGTCCCTTCCACTGATACTGTGTTCTTTAAGATTACTTTCCATTTCCCCTGTAATTCACATTCTCTCCCCCATGTTCTCCCCCCACCCCAAAACATTTGATTGGCTGTTATGTAGGAAACGGTCTTTATTAAAGAGAACAGAACTAAGACCAGTAAGTGGAAATTAGAGGAAGGAAATTTTCTAGTTCAACATAAAGAAGAGCAGCTAAAGATTCATTTAAAAATGGGAAGGGCTGCTCTGCAAGATGGTGAACTCCTGGCTGTCCCCCACACATGGAATTTTCTTCTTCAAGTCCTAGGTAAAATCCCACCTTCTACAGTAAGTCTTTCCCAATCTCCCTTAATTTTAGTGCCTTCCTATTACTGAACACATTTATCCTGAATACAGTTTGTTTTGTACAGAGTTGTATCCACACTGACTCACCTATAAGACCGTAAGCTCCTTGAGGGCAGGGACTTTTGCCTTTCTTTGCATCACCACCATCACCAGTGCTTATCATAGTGCTGAGCACACTGTAGGCACTTGATAAATGTTTACTGACAGTTCAGACCCATACTGGAATTCTTTCCAAGAATTTTGAAGAGAGGATATCAGAATTAGGCATAAGGCTAGGCTATATGGCCTGAAAGGTTCTCTTTTAACTCTAAGATTTTACATGAAATGAAATTTCTAGTTATTAATTTTACCTGGCTTTTTCTTTATTAATTATATGAAAAGATTATTAGGAGAGCTGTTTCCAGTATTTTTTAAGGGATACTATGCCTTTCCCAACAGGATGCCATATGCAAGTAGATGCTTAGTTTGGTGTTAATAATAGTGTTAATGACTTAGGAAGAGTGTTATGCAGCAGAACGTAGAGAGGAAGGACCCTTACCTTTATTCCATTCATACTTTCTACATGTATCTGGCATTCTTCCTGCTGTAAGGGATTTGCTCTTAAAATAAACTTTGGTTTCCTGTGTATGCTTTAAAAAAGGGAATTCACTAACAATATCCTACCAAATAGCAATCTAAATGAGTACGGGGTGATAAATAATAAACTCTTTTTAATCACGCCCAGAAAGTTAAAATTTTACTAAACCAAGGTAATTAAAAGACAACTCAGATAAATATGTCTATTTCCAAGTAGGCCATCATCATTACAGCAAAAGAGACTTACTGTTAAGGATGCTATCCCTTTATGGTAGAATTTTAAGGATTCAGCAATACAGGAAAGTGCGGAACTATAATCCTCTTCTTGCAAACCTGTGAGACACTGCTCTGCATGAGAGAATTCCTTCAAACTGTTCAGCCAAAAGTAGAAATGTTCTGAGGCTACCTGAGTCAGCAGACTTTGATAAAGTTCTCTGGCCATGTCATGATTACCCTAAGAAAAAACAAAGAGGTAAGTGACAGTTTTATACTTGGAATAGTTAATGCTGCAGTGAAAAGGAAAACCCAATCTTAGGTAAGTTTCAATAATCAATTTTCATATTGTATACCTGGAGACTCAGTCAAAATATTTCTTTAGGATAAACATACCAAGTTATTCTTATGTAACAAAAATTTAGAACCAAAGACAAAAAAACAATTAATTACAAATTTAAGTCTATAAATTTACTTAGCAAAGAACTCCCTATTAAATAAAAACTGCTGGGGAAACAGAAAAGCAGTCTGGCAGAAATTAGGTTTAGAACAGTATCTTGTGCCATAGACCACAGCAAATTCAAACGGATATGTGACCTAAATGTTTAAGATCACATTGGAAAAAAAAAACATTAGAAGGGAAGTATATCACATACATTTCATAGCTATGGGTAGGAGATATATTCTTTTTTTTTAACTAAAAAAATTTTTTTTATGACTTGTTTATTTACTTTTAGTTTACAAGATTCAGTTCCACAATCACTTGAGTTTCAGATTTTCTCCCCTCCC
>CM053584.1:92136464-92168042 GCA_028627135.1 Pseudochirops cupreus
TGCCTGTGATTGTGTGCAGGTTTTGCCTGGTTCTGCTCTTCTCACTTAGCATCAGTCCGTATAAGCCTCTCCAGGTAATTATGAAGTCCATCTCCTTCCCATTTCTTATAGCACAATAGTATTCCATGACATTCATATACCATAGCTTGTTCAGCCATTCCCCAATGGATGGGCATCCCCTACATTTCCAGTTTTTTGCCACCACAAAGAGAGCTGCAATAAATATTTTTGTACATATGGGACCTTTTCCCATTTCTGTGATCTCTTTGGGATATAATCCCAAAGGAGATATATTCTTAACCAAAGGATAAAGGCAATTATGGAAGATAAAAATATAAATTTCTGATTGCATGAAACTGAAAAGCTGTGCCACAGACAAAACTAATGTATCTAGGATAAGAGAAAGTAAATTGAATGTGAAAAAAATCTTTGTATCCAATTTCTCAAATAAGGGTTTAAGATCTACATATATAATGAAGATATACATACAAATGCATGCCATACACTTTCCCCCCATATGTGTGTGTATATGTGACCAAAAGGCATTCTTCAACAGATGAGTGGTCAAAGGATATGAGCAGTTACAGAAAGAATTGCAAACTATTAGGAAGCCTAGGAAAGAGTACTCTAAACCACTAATAATAAGAGAAAACCAAATCAAAGTATCCCTGAAGTTTCACTTCATCTCCAGTAAAATGGCAAAAATGACCAGAGATGGGAAGTCAGTGCTGCAGGGGCAGTGAGAAGATAAACACAGCGGCGTACTGTGGGGAGAGCCGTGAGTCAACACAACCACTTTGGAAAGCAATTTGGAATTATGAAAATAAAGTTCATTCCCTTTGACCCAGGAATTCTACTAAGAGGTTTATACCCCAAAAAGGTCACCGATAAAAACAAAGTCCCCATGTACACCAAAAAATATTTATAGTAGCACTTTTTGCTACCACAAAATAGTTTTCTATCAACTGGAAAATGACTAAACAAGATGTAGCATATGAATGTAATAGATTACTGTGCTATAAGAAAGGATGAATATAGGGGGCGGAGAGAAGACGGCAGAATAAAGGCAAGGATTCTCCTGAGCTCTCCCTTAAACCCCTCCAAATACCTTTAAAAATGATTCTAAACAAATTCTAGAGCAGTAGAACCCACAAAAAAACAGAGTGAAATACATTTCCAGCTCAAGACAACTTATTGAAGGTTGGCAAAAAAGGTCTGTTGCACCAGAGTGAGAGAGGAGTATAGTCCAGCACAGGCCCTGCCAACTCAGACCAGGCCCCAGCAAACCAGCAGCAGGCCTCAGGGTGACTGAATCAGCGGCAACAGCAGTGGTTTCCAGACTTCTCAGTCCACAGGTGTCAAAGACAACTTAGAAGGTCAGCAGGAAAGGCCTGTTGCACCTGGGTGAGACTGGAGCACAGATCAGTGCAGGCCATACCAGCAAAGCCCTGGCCACAGCAAACCAGGAGCAGGCTTTGAAAGTGACTGAATCATCAGTGGCAGTTGCTGCTGGCAGAGCCCTCAGCCCACAGACAGCAAGGGGGTCAAATAACTGGCCAAAAGGAATTACAGAGATCTTTCTGAGACAAGACTTTGTTGCTCTGTCCATACTTGGATCTGGGTTGCAATCCTGGGTGGCAGTCCCAGGGTGAGGGGGAGCATAAGCATAGCAGGGCCTGCAGGACCCTCCTCACAGTTTCAGAGTGCTTGTGGTTGCTCACAGACCAGAGCACCAACCAGGACTTCTCCTTAGGTCATACCATCTCGGAAGATCTGAAAACTTACAGGTCCCTAGAAGTATCTCTCAAAACAACTGCACAAAACCCCTGAAGCCTGGGACAGTGCGTCCATCACCCTGGAAGCAGAGTCAAGTAACAGGCTTAGAAAAAGCAAGAGAAACAAACTCTGACTATAGAAAGTTACTACGGTGACAAGGAAGATCAAAGCACACACTCAGAAGAGACACACTGAAGAAAAAAAGCACAAAGCACACTAGGCCAAATGATAAAAGAGGTCCAAAAAGTCAATGAGGAGAAGAATGCCTTAAAAAGCAAAATTGGTCCAATGGAAAAAGAGGTTCAAAATTTCACTGAAGACACTAATTCCTTAAAAATTAAAACGGAGCAAATGGAAGCTAATGACTTTGGAAAATCAAGAAACAATAAAACAAAACCAAAAGAATTAAAAAATAGAAGACAATGTAAAATATCTCATTGGAAGAAAGGATGAATATAAAAAAGCATGGAACTTACATGAACCGACCGAGAGTAAAATAAGCAGAGCCAGAAAACAATATAAACAATGAGTACAAAAATATAAAATGGAAAGAACAATCATCACACCCAAAAAATGAACGCAAAATTCTATAAGATAAACACGAAAGACACAAGAAGATACCTCAATTTAGTTCCTTTGCAGAGGTGAGAGGTTCACAGGTGGGAAACATTTCATATAATTTAAGACTTAAAATTTATTGATTGGTTATTTGTCATACAGAATGGTTCTCTGGGAGGGAAGGGGACATAGTAGGAAAAATATTGATGACATAAAAACAAAAGAAATCAATAAAAATTTGTTTGAAAAAATAAACTGAAGGCTAGTCACTTAGGCTTGACTATGAAAATCACCAGTACCTTTTCCTCCCCAGTCTGGAAAGGCACATTTTTCTGCAGGAGAAGAGGAGATAGTAGGGAACTGTAACTATGATTTCCTTTGTGTTAAGAAAGTCCTTAGGTAGAAACGCCCTTCACCAGGTCTCATGGGTGGTGTGCTTCAGAGGTAAGACTGGAATCTAGGCACTCCTGACTCCAAAGTCAATCCTCTACCCATACTACCATTATACTTCTCTATGGGCATATATCTTTTTTGACCTATCTACTGTTCTGGAGAACAGGTGTCTAAAGATCCTGGAATCTTTTATGAAAAGAAAACGATAAACAGATGAATAATTTGTGTTCTAATTGTCTCAAACTTTCTTTTAAGTATTTCTCAAACTTTATTATTGCAAGACCTTCATCACAAAGATTCCTGAAATGCTGATGTCTCCTTAAAAACAAAACAGCAAATCTTTCCTTTGTTTTTCCCACATTAGAAAGGACAGGTGAAGGTTCTGCTGATTGTTGGGGTGTGAGAGGTAGATACATAGAAATTTATTTATTACGTGCAGAGATTCATGAATTCTTTTGAGTACAGGAAAAGGAAGAGGTGAGGTTTATGGAAAGTAATTAATGATAATGATGTGATAATAAACAGAGATTATGTTAACAAAACAGTTAGCCAGACTCAAATATTTTAGACTCCTGCAGAAGCTTCCAATAACTTGTAGTATACAGACTGATATTATGTGATTTTATTAAGAAAAAAAGAGTTTAAAATAAAATCTCTTTCCCTGCATCATACAAATTCTTAACCCAAGCCTCGGAATTCATATTATCATCCTAAGCAGTAAGTGTGGTTGGTAATCCCTCATTCCAAGGGTTGCTTTATGTTGTTTCTGTCAACATAAGGGATATGAAAGGTTGGCACCTTACCATCCTAGATGCCTGTCTGGCAATCCGATATGCTGTCCAACCATTAGAGACATTCTCAAGTTGCTGTTTAATAACAGTTTTAACTTCAGCAGATAATGTTTTCTGACTGGCTACAAAAATCACAGTAGCCAAGGAAACCTAGTGTCAAAGAAAAAAGTTAATTTAATTATCCACGTAACGGCAAAGATATTCCATGATATTTCGCTAAAGTGATAGATTCTCTTGTACTCCTAAATGTTCCTCCTCCTTTTCTTATTCTGTTATGACATTTTCATCAATATTTCAAGGATCCATTATTTCATTTTTGACAAATAGATTGTAACTCTCCTATTCCTTAGTAGGCAGCCTTCCTAAGTGGCTGTGGTTGAAACAAAGCTGGTAACAATCCTCTCCAAATTTAGCCAGGATACCACAAATACAGCACATTACCAGGTCTTTACTCAAGCTTGGTCAAACCAAGAAGGTCATTTAGGCATGTTATAAACTAGAAGAAATTATGAGAACTTTGGATCCATTCAGCTCCATGCCACAGATGTAGCACTGGCCTACGACTTTAATGGAGATATGAGTATCAATAATGTTTTAAGACACTGTAATTCTAGTTAAATTTTAATCAAAAGTAATATCAAAAAAGGCAGTCTGCTTCTGAGAAATAAATCATTTTCATGAGAAACATAACGGCTAAAAAATCCAAACTACTTAAGCAAGAAGAACTAACAAATATCCTGCCACTGATAGCCTGTAATTTGAAAGGTTCATTTAATTATAGGCCACCAGCATAAAGCTTATTGAGGTCACATCAAATATGAACTTCCTGAAGTGTTAAGGAACATCACTTCAATTAGAAATGTGCTTAGCTAGTTATTTCAAACCAACTACAACACCGATGCATTCACAGACTGGCTTAACTGGTATCTTGTTTTTCTACTGAAACTTTGTTACTAAAAGCACTACTCAATGCAGTGCCAACATGCAGTGCCCTCTTGTGGATGACATATAGAACAGTTTTTTTTGTCATAAATTTTCTCTATGTCAGCTGTTTCTACCAGCATTTCTCAAGCATTCAATTAATTAATAAGTATTTAAGTCCCTATTATGTGCCAGGTACTGCGCTAGGAGCTGGGGATACAAACACAATAAATGAATAATCCCTCCTCTATCTTCAAGCAGCTCTCATGTAAAGTTGGAAGAGACTGACAATCCAACTTCCTCATTTTACAGATAAGTAATCACAGGCTAGGAAAGAGTAACCTACTTGCCCAAAGTCACACAGAAGAGGAAGCGGGTAAGGAGGAATTTAAATCCAGTTCCCTAGATTCCAAATCTGTATCAGTAAGGGGGGGGAAGGGGGAAAGAGGAAATGAAGGAGGGGGGAAGGAGGAGAGAGAGAGTAACTAATTTTATCTGGCCCAACATGGTCAGCAAGTTAAACTATATTGGCTGGTGCTGCACCACCTGCCCCTGCCCTTCCTCCCTTTTCTCTTGGCTATACCTTCACCTACAACTTCTGACTCACTGATTTTAGGGAGTTAGGATTCTCCTTGCTCCCTGCCCATGGGAACTTCCAGAATTCCTCTTTACTGTATTCACTTAGTAACTTCTCTTCTAAGATTAAGTCTTAAAATTTTCCACCCACTCTAGATTATGGCAGTTGCAGTATATCCTCATGGGACTTTATTTACTTTCCTTCACTCTATATTCCAAACAAAATAGTCTTTTCTGTTCCTCACACAGGACACTCCATCTCTCATCTTTGTGTGTCCATGGCCCATATCTCTGGAACGTATTTCCTCTTTATTTCCATCTTACTGAATTCCCCCATTCCTTCAAGATGCATCTAAGGGCCACCTTCGACACTGTTTCTTAAACTACCTTGTGTTTTTTCTTTTCCTATTTATTTGTACTTGTGAGAGCTAACAGAACTTTATATTTAGATTTGTTTATATTTATCTTATATACATCTATAAATGTCTTTGTTGTGTCCATTAGAATGTAAGTTCCCTATGAGTATGGACTGTTTTGTTTGTTTGTTGCTGATGATGGCACCTGGTACACACTTGCTTAATAAATACCTGCTGATCTATTAATTGGTGGACATTTGAACCCACTGCTTTGAAATAAAAGTGGTATTTAATTCATAATTTACTTGCTTCACATACAAAAAAAAGTGACTTTTTTGTCACTTGTAATTTAGCTGAAACATTAGCAAGAGTTGAACATTAGCAATTAGCTGAACAACTGTCTTGTAAAGAGGGGTAATGATAGCACCTGCCTCAAGGATTGTTGTGAGAATCAAATGAAATACCTGTAAAGCACTTCGTATAATGCCTGGCACATAGTGGGCAATTAAATGCTTGTTCCCTTCCACTCAGAAGATCCTAAGGGAAAAAAGGTAGTCTAAGAAGTAGCTCAATGTGTCCAAAATTAAAAAGGACTTTCCTTTAGTTATTTCAAACCAACTACAACAAGACTGATAACCTAACTCAAATAATGTTCAATGTTCAATATTAGTCAAACATTTTGGTTCTAATTATAGCACTGAAGTTAATTCTCTCTGTAATTCTATTAACTTCACACTTTCACATATACAATCCCTGATTCTTTACCATTTGCTTTAATAAACAGTTGATCAAGTACTGATGTATTTACTTCAAAAGGTTGCTGTAAGGATCAAAAAAGACTAGGAGCACAGATCTAGAGTTGGAAGGGACCTAGTCCAATCCCTTCATTTTACATATGAGGAAACTAAGGCATAACAGGGAATGGAAAGGGGTGAAGGTATCTGCCCAAAGTCACACAGGAGAGATGTGAACCCACATCCTCTGACTCTACATTCAGTGTTTTACAGTGGTAATACTGTGAGCACCTTGAGGGCAGGAATTTCTTTTGCCCCTTTTTGTCTCCCCAGTACTCAGCAGAGTGTCTGGCACATAGTAGGCACTAAATAAATGTTTAATGTCTGTGATATCTGTAAGGTATTTTGGAAAACCTTAAAATGCTCTGCAAGTATCAGCTTCATTATTATTAACCTGTCTGTCAGCTTCACTTAAGTTGTATACTAGTTTAAAAGGTCTCAAAATAGACACAGCTGGACTGAGTCCGATCCATCAACAGTACATTCCAAAAAAGTGATTTCCTACCAAAAGCTCCTGTTGCTTATCTGTAGCAGAACGTCCAATCACTTTGTAGAGCTCCATTAGGTCTCCAAGCATCCCATCACCCAACACTGGCAGCTGCATGGCAATGGAAGCCAAGCAGTGGCACATGAGAATCCTGGATGCGTCCTGAGCACTGTGCAACTGAGTCAGCAGAGACTCAACCACTGACTGGCTGAGATGAGGACGGCACTTGGCTAGCTTCACCATACAAGTCAAAGCAATCTGCATAGCCAAAAAAAAAAAATCAGAGTTTAGTCAATTCTCATTTTCTAGTGTCTAAATTCATCCTTAATGCAAAAGAATCATGTGCACTGACTATTAACAAGATGGTAGGCAACTTCTTGAAGATAGAATATAATTTTTCTGTGAACACTTCACGTACTGAATCAATACAGTCTTATAATAAGATTTTCCAACTACAACATGCTTAGAACTAAATTAAAAAATAAAGTAAAGCCAATGCTTTATTGATATACCTGGAACTAAGCCTGAGGAGCTTCTGGAAAATTAAGAGGAAAAAATATTTCATGGCCAAATTTAAATGTTATTATCTCTGGGCCTTTATTCACAGAATCAGAGAAAGTGAAATGGGACAGGACCTCAGTGGCCATCTGTACCAAACTATATGGAAGAAAAATCCCTTGTATATTATCCTAGAGACTCCTCTTGCCCTCTACGGAGTAAGAAAAAAAAGGTTCCTTCCTTTTCCTATCAGTGCCATTACATTCTAAAAGTTTAGTAGCTCTTGAGTAAAATCCCTGATCTTATAGAAACAAAGAATTTCAGAAATGGAAAGGACCACTAACCTGGGATATATTATCACTTGACCCTCAGGATGAGGGATGACACTTTTCACATCTGTAAAATGAGTAGGTTGGATCAAATGATCTAAATGACTCTTTTTAGTGATATGAAACTATAATCTAGGTATACTCTCAGCAATTATTCCAATTACTCATACAGAAGATGAGTAAACTAAAGTACAAGGAGGGTTAAATGTCTTTTTTATGGCCTGCCAACTGGTCTTTCTTGCTCATAACTACAGCTAAGTTTCCACTTCCAGAAATAACAATATTGAAGGAAGCAACGCTGGATAAAAGTAGAGATATGCTGTGGGAGTCACTATGTTCCAAGATGTGAGCCTAGTCTTATCTTATGTTCTTATACTATGTTCATTCTTCACTCCTAAGTGAAGGCTACCCTATCTCTGGTTCTTAATTTTTCCTTATACTTACAGATATTGGTTACCCTTGGGTATTGACATCCATTCTACTGTGGTAAGATCATGTGCTTGTAAGCTCTTTTCTCAGAAAAGATAGTTTTCTAATGTGCAAATTTCCCTCAGCTTAAATGCATTAAAAATACCTGTCCCTTACCACAGACACATACTCCGTTCCCCACACGGCAATGTTCTTTAATGCCATTTATTTCTTTAATTTCCCACCATTACAGGTTGAAATTATCTTCTCACTCTTCTATCCCAGGCCTTGCATGATTTTATGTCATTTCCCCACAGCCTTCACTCTTGTTAAAGATAATAAGGAATTACTCCTTCATTGATTCACATGTGGGCTTGGTGGTTGTTCATCACTAGCTTACTTTTGCTGCTTAACCATTCCCTCATCATACACTTTCCAGTGTGTGTATATGTGTGTGTATATATATATATATATATATATATATATATATATACACATAATATACTTTCCAGTATATTACTGCTTCCTCCAAAAGATAATAATTCAGTTGTAGGATGTAA
Source organism: Pseudochirops cupreus (assembly GCA_028627135.1). Lineage (NCBI taxonomy): Eukaryota > Metazoa > Chordata > Mammalia > Diprotodontia > Pseudocheiridae > Pseudochirops > Pseudochirops cupreus. The sequence goes on from CM053584.1 coordinate 92,144,912, forward strand.
GGAGAGTATTTGTAATTCTCTTCCTCCTTCTCTTCTGATTTGCCACCCTCTTTGTTCTTTCTTCTACTCCTTAGTTCAATTTATTTTTAAATGATAGCCTATGTACCTAAGAACTGATTTAATCTTTTCTTATATTTATTTACCATTCTTGTGTTTCTGCTATTTGTAAGAAGAATAATCTACTCATGTTTTTGTTTTGTATTCAAAAAATGTCATAAATGCTTCTCCTCTAGAAAGGTCTATCTTTTTTAATCAGTGTTGCTTAGATTAAAATGTTCAACATGTCATTTGTATTGCTTTAAATACACATATATACACGCTATTCCTTTCTCTTATTTCTCGCTATTGTGAAGTAATCTTAGGTTATTCAAACTGGTCTCTCTTCATATTCGAATTATTTTTCTCTTGGCTAACAGCAAATCTGTTATTACTGAAATTGTGAAATTTAACCAGTGAGTCCTTTAAAGTTCAAAGCATGAGGGTTTAAAAAAAAACTAACTTATGCTATATTCCTCTTATCTTGTGGATTCAGCTTTAGGTACTCTGTATCTAGTAAACAATTCCCTTGTCTGAGGTCTTTGGGTTGTGGAAGGTTGCAGAAAACTGACTTGCCATTTTGCCAGTTAAGGTCCCTAAGAAGCTTTCCTAACTGGTCATTAGCACTACAGTGCCAAAACCAGTACCATGAAACTTCATATATAACCTATAATTATATTCATGTGACTAGATATATTATTCCATCAGCTATTGGTAAAATATATGGCTTATATGCCTTGATATATGTCTTTAGTTTTGCCATCAATGTTATATGTTTTAGATTACAAACTCAAAATGAGAAGAGACTGTCAACTTCATGTTTTACACACTTTTCAAAACTATACCATGTAAATATGTTTAATCCTCCATGGTGAAAAAAAAATCAACTTAAATGTCTATTTTGTGCATCTTTTGTGATATTTTATATTAAAAGACTAGGTTTTAAAGTGAAGATTAAAATAAAGCTTTTTGTTTATGTAATATAAACAATTATGTTAAGCAAGTAATTTTTTACCTTTAAAGTTGCTTGAGCACCTGGACTATCATCTTGACTACAAAGCACCAGGAGAGATTCAAGGCCAAAGACTGCATCCTGCTCCAATGCCAAAAGTTCTGAAAAAATAAATTACACATTCTGGTATGATAAAATATTAAAAATAAAATGAAGTATGTTGAGAACAAACAGCCTGAGAAACAGAAGACCCTAAAATTCATAAGGCTATTACAAAGATAGCAATTAAGACTGAAATAGTTTCATAGGGAAAAAAGGTCAATGTAACATTTCTTCTGAAATTCAAATCTTTATACTTTATTACATTCTTCATGATTTGATAAAAAATATAAAAAAGCCTCCAATACTTGTTAAAATCAAAGTCAATGTCACAAAGTTAGAGAGTAACTGACACTCTTAGGTGGGGAATACTACAAGAAACAGTAAGAATAAAGCATGCCAAATAAAAAAAAAAAAAGAATAAAGCATGCACAGGCAGCTAGGTGGCACAGTGAATAGAGCACCAGCCCTGGAGTCAGGAAGACCTGAGTTCAAATTCGACCTCAGACACTTAACACAAAACTAGCCATGTGACCTTGGGCAAGTCACTTAACCCCAACTGCCCTACCTTCCCCTCTCCAAAAAGCAACAAACAAATATATAAAGCATGCTTTATGTTTCTTTCATGGGCAGCATATTTAATATCTATATGCCTAATACTGCCTGTAATAGCAAGCACCCTAGCACACAAGGTGGGGTGCTAGCACAGGTTCTTTGATCTGCTTTGCTAAAGGAAAGACAACTTTTAAAAGGGTCAACAATCTTACTTTAATTACAGTTAAGTCACAGAGATTCAACAGACATGGCTTCTATTGTCTGAACAAAGTAATACAACCACCTACACACACTACCGGATTAGGAGAACACAAATCTCTTGAGTAGTCAAGGGATTCTTAACAAACAGTTACTCAGAGTGGCTACTCAGAGTTCTGTCCAGGGAATCAAAAAGTCCTTCTAATAAGCAAACCCCCAAAGTAAAATACCAACCTCCCAGTATACATAGTTTTCTACTAATAGGCTCAGAGCCAGAAGGCACCACAACCCATGTGGCTCAGTGCCTAACTGACTTAAGTACCAAGAGGTATGTAAGTCTTCCTGCAAGCAAGCCTGCCCTAAGCAAGCTTCTCTTTAGGCAAGTTCCTCCCCCAGTGGGCTCTATGTGACTCAGGATATATCACAGCTGTGACTGAAATACCTGCGTACCTTTAGACCTGGGAACATGGCCCTTGTTCCAAGGAAAAGGGGACACATGTGGTCACATAGGTATATTAATGGAAGATCTCATATTCCATTAACATTGCACTGTCCTCTAAGAGATATATAAATTATGTGAAGACCACTGTAACTAATTTCCACAGAAACATTGCTCAGGAAAACAGAGACTTATAATTTCTAATGAAAGCTGAACTAAACTTCTAAGACGTAAATATAAATCAAACCAGAACCCTTGTAATCTTATTAAGCTTGTAAAGTCAAGACCAAAAAAAGAATAAAATTCTTTGTATCAAAATTGCTATTTGAATATCCTTTTACTACTTAAGACAGTTCTTCTGTAGTTGTTTTATAACTCTAAATTAATAACCTGAAATCTCAATGTCATCAAAAACTCAGTTTTTGATACATCATCTTTCATTAATTCCCTTCCCTCAGTGGACTACTCCCTTTGACTGGAAGACTAAGAGGGTGGGGCACTAAATTCCTCCCAAGATCTAGAACACAGCAAGTGCTTAATAAATGTTTACTGAATTGAATTTGAATACGGTAATTATATTTAAGATATTTAGGGAGATATCTACAATATATACCATAAAGATCTAATCTGGGTACATTTTACATGATGTTCCAAAAGTCTTAGTGTAGTTTTAAACTACAAAAGTTTCAAATTGCACCAAGACTTTTAGAACACTCATAAATTAGGAAATGGCTGAACAAGTTATGGTATATATGAATGTGATAGAGTACTATTGCACTATAAGAAACAAAGGGGATAGTTTCAGAGAAATCTCGGAAGACGTATGAACTGGTGAAGAGTGAAATGAACAGAACCATGAGAATAATTTATATAATACTAACAATACTAACAAAACTAAAAACAAACAACTTCAAGAGTCTTAGTAACTCTGATCAGCATAGCAAACAACCACAATTCAAGAGGCTTAATGATGAAATGCACTCCCACCTTCCTAACAGAGAGATGAAAGATTCAAGAGTGCAGAATGAGACATGTTATTTTGGATACTGCCAATGTAGAAATGTATTGCACTTGTCTTACAGATGTTTATAACAGGAGTTTTGTTTTTCTTTGGTTCTCATTCAGGAAGTGAGGGTGGGAGGGACAGAAAGTAGATTTTTGCTCACTGAAATTTTTCTTTTAAAAAAAAGGAAAAGTATTACAATTTGTTTTGCCGCTGCACCGTAAGAACCATGGGACTTTTGTGTTTGACTTGCACTTGAAACTTTCTATGAGTCAATCCGCCTTTCAGAATGTGAGCTCCATGAGAGCAGGAACTGTCATACCTTTCTATTGTAATCCTAGCACTTAAAAAAGGTGCTCTGCACATAGTAAGCACTTAATAAATATACTTTATTCACTCATTCACTCTATGCTATAGTGCACATAATAATTATTGAAAAAGTGGAATTAAACCAACCAGTAAGTAGGTCTGATTATCCAAATCAGAGCAACATACAAATCTACAGAGAATGGAAGGCCAATGGAAGGAAATGCTTCTAAGCAGATGTGTTTCAGGCAGAATTACTAAAGACTAAGAAGGACTATATATTTATAATTTCTTAACAAAAGACCAAAGTTAGCAACCAATACAACTGGATATTCTGATACTCACTGCCTTTGAAAACTCAGTGCCATGCATAGTATAGTAGTAAAAATAGTGGATTTAGAACTAGAAAAAATAAATTAAAATTCCAGTTCTAGCACCTACTCCTTGGGTGATCTTGGGAAACTTCCTTAAACTTTGTGGTCTTCAAAATAAGAAGTTAGACTAGATAATCTCCAAGGTCTCTCCAGAGAACCACTGGGTACCTTACACATGAGTTGAATGCTTAATAAATAAATATTACTTGTTGATAATGGAATGCATATACAAATCTTTTTAAAAACCTTTTTAAAAACTCAGAAATGTTAAATAATACATTTTCTCCTAGCTAAAATAAATGAATTTAGGGGTGGCTAGGTGGCGCAGTGAAAAAGCACCGGTTCTGGGGTCAGGAGGAACTGAGTTCAAATCCAGCCTCAGACACTTAACACTTACCAGCCATGTGACCTTGGGCAAGTCACTTAACCCTAATTGCCCTGCCTTCCCCCCTCAAAAAAAAGGCAAAAAAATAAAAATAAAAAAAAATAAAATAAATGAGTTTAGTGTTTTGAAAGCTTCAGATAAAAGAAATGTGCTAGGTTAATTCATGTCTGTCTGCATGAGTCACCTTTTATCGTTTCAGCCTTTGAGTACGTTTAATGGGGACCTTGAAATGATTACACATATTTTCCCCAAAGTTTCCTGTGGTGAATGCTAGTGGCAGAATCTATGACTGGTGGTTAGCTTCAGAGAAGATACCTATCAGGAAGTTAATACACTGTCCCTACTTGCAAGAATACAGAGATCAGAAGAAAAGGAGAAGGAGGAAATGGAAATATCCCCAAATCTTTCAAATTCTAGTCTCACTGCCCATACTATAAGAATCTGCATCATTCTTATTGTGTTCAGTAAGCTTTGAGAAATCTTTATATAAGACCACTGGTAAAGTGAAAACCAACAGAGTTATCATGGTGTGGAATAAGTATTGCTGAAGTCAGGAAGACCTAGGTTTAAATCCCACCTGTGATACTTACTAGCTTTGTGACCTTGGCTGACAAGTCACAACCTCACAGATTTCAGATTTGTAAATTTAGGTCATTAGACTAGAGAGGGTCCCATCCACATCAAATTTACCAATTAAATCCTATAATAGAAGAAACTACTGAAGTAGATAATGAGAGGAAGTTAGAAAACAATAACAACAACAACACCACAACCCTAAACCAAACTCAGGTAAGTGTGTAAGTACCCCCCAAATTGCTTAACATTACCTTTTTCTTGACAAGAAGCAGTTATATTAGTTAGGACCCTCACTCCATGAACTGCTATACCACGATTATTATGGTAACAGCATTCCTGTGCCAATCTGACTAAGTCAGATGACCTAGGTGAAGTAATTGTATTTCCTAAATGAATAGAGGAAAAAAGTCAATACACAGTACAACATATAATTCGTCAGTAACTCCTAAATATGTAATTCATAAGTAATTCCCTGATAAAGATTATATGTCCTTTTTTATTTGTAATTTGAAACCCCCTCCCTCACTTTCATGTCATTTTTCCATTCCTACGGGTATTATAACATCATTTCTTCTCTCTGTTAGGAAGACAAGAATGGCTATGTAAAAGTGTTTTTAAAATGACTTCACATCCTCAGTCTATCCTGAGCTTGCCTTTAAAAATAAATCTAAGAAGAACTAATGCACATACCAAATAACAGAACAATGTGTATGTTACAGGAATGAAGATTCCACATTTCTAGGATGGACTATATTGAAACGTGTAATGCTGCAAGCCTAATCTTGGAAAAAAAGATCCACAGTCTTACATCCAGTTCTGCTCTCATATGTATTTTATGCTTAGAGAAGAGTGATTCGTACAAGACTTGATCAAGACCGCACACCTGGTGAGGCAGCCAGTGAGAACTAGGACTACACAACACTGTTCTCTTCACGTACACCACCTCCCTTAAAGTCTGGGCCACAAGCTACAGTGTTTCTTTCTTCTTTTGACACATGAAGGTTGATGGCGGAATAACTGTACTGTGTAGATTCAGTTTTGGGGTCTAGATTCTCGATTTAAGATGTGACTTATCTAGAGCACTGGGCACACTAATTATATTCAAATAGAAATTACAAATAATCAATAAAGCCAAGTGTGAATGATTCTGGGTGTTAGCCATACCATTACTCCTTTCCCTTTGTATGGACAATAAAAAACAATTATTAAATAAAAGTGCACTTACATAACTATACATGATACATGAAGACCAGCAGATGCCACGGCAACTATGACCAAATATTTAACCCAAATTTTACAATAAGGTACTGTAAACACCCCATAAAAGAAAAAGAAAAAAATTCAGATATCTCTACAAAACGAGGGCCAAAAAATTTTACACAGATTTTCCAGCTCTCAGGGAAACCATCCCCCTAATCCCTGTGATGTGGAAGGGATAACTGTACTTAAACTGCATGGTATTGTAAAAAAAGCACTGAGTTTAAATTCAAAGAACCCAGTCTCACCTCCTGATTCTGCTATTTACTCCATGTGTGACCTTGGGAAAGCAATTTTATTGCTTCGTCTATAAATGCGGTGATTGGGATAATCTCTATGGTCTCTTCCAGCTCTATTTCATGATATATGGAGTCAAATGAAAGAAACATCAAACCAGAAGTTGGTTATAATTATTATCTCATTTGAACCATATGACAACTGCCTCTGGGAGACAGGTGCTGTTATTATTCTCTCCATTTTACAGTTGAGAAAACCGAGGCAGACAGTTTAGTGATTTGCCCAGTTTTACTGGGCACATCCAGTTTTACTTTCTCTGGGATATTTTTAAAAGAAAAGTGTCTTACATATGAATCAAAATCTTGTTTATTGCAGCTCCTTGCAATAGAGTTGTTTAATCAGATGATTTAATTGGTTATAAAAGCAAAACCAGAGCAAAACATTCCACAAATCTTGCTGGAAAAAAAATTCAGTATAAGAGCCTTATTGGTAAACAAACTACTGCTTTTTGGGTCCAACTTAGCATATCTTTGTACTGTGACAGAAATGTGATTTAATCAATTTTGTTGGTTACAATATGCCTCTATAAGTACAATGATCATCCATTTGAGGGTCAGCTTAAATATAAAATCACACTACCATTTTAAGCATCCATAAAAGTACTTTTCTACCCATATAGAAAATTTTTTTAATAGGTCAAAAGAGAGCAATGCTCTTGAACTGTGATCTAGTTCCATCAAAAATAAGTTGTCACTTATCAGTAACTAATGGCCCATTTAGTAACTATAATGAAAGTTGGAATACCATGAAAATACTTTAGGATCTTTCAGGATTTGAAAACTTTTTTTATAAGGTCAAGATAATTAAACATACAACCTAATTTTGTGAAGTAATAACATGCAGAAGACCTCTCATCCTCTTTACCTGGAGCAAGGCTGAAGTAATGCTTAATCGCTATAGTTCCTGACAACGTGGACAGGACAGAGAGCATCCCTAGTTTCAAACTGTCATAAGGAGTCTGGAGGGCACATTCACAGAGTATCTGAAATTCAAAATTGACATAAATAAAAGAGTTAAATCACTCCCCAGTATTATTATGATACATTCCATTTAGTTTAATTTTTCTAGATGCTAAAAAAATTAAGTACCAGTTATGCCATTTTATATGGCAGAAAATCAGAACTGCTTCGGTACCTTTAGGAAAGACCTTTTTGAAAAATTATAACGAACCAAATACCCTCTCTTCACTTTGCTTAGACCTCTTTTCTTATCATAGCTAGCCCTTATATATTGTCTACTATGTGCCAGGCACTGTATTAAGCACTTTACACAAATATAATCTTAGTTGATGATCACAATAACCCAGAGAGTCAGATGTTATCATTATCTCCATGTTATAGTTAAGGAAACTGAAGCAAAGAGAAATAAGTGACTTACCTCAGGTCACACATCTAGTAAATGTTTGAGGCTGCATTTGAACTCAGGTCTTTCTGACTTCCAGCCACTGGATGCCTACCTACCTGCATTTATGGATTAGTATTACTTTATGTGTCATATCTACTGGACTATAAACTCCATGAAAGCAGGTTCTGTGTCTTGTCTGCATCTTTCCTAACAATGAAAACAGAGCTCTGCACATAACAGACATTTAAATGCTCAATGAGTTGAAGTGACTCTTGTAAGACGTGATATATTCTAAAACATACTATTTTGTCAATAAGTCATAATATTCAGGGAGGCAAGTATTCATTAAACACCTACTAGGCATACACAAGCATTCTTGCCTTCAAGAGGCAATAAAACATATGCAGAAGAAAAATCTTTCCCATCAAGTCCTCCCGCTTCCTAACTTTCCTATCTGTAGGGGACATACTCCCTGGTACCAAGGCACACATCTTAGACATCATCCAAGACTCTTCACTCTCTTTCATCCTTCATAACCAATCCATTGCCAAAAACTATCAATTCTACATCCCTGTTATTTGCATTCCACCCTTCTCACTTCTCTGCCATTGCTACCACCCTGGTCCAGACTTTATCATCTGGTTACTACTCTATTTCAGTAGCCTTCTCCTTGCCTTAAGTCTCTCTCCACTACAGTCCATCTTCCATTAGGCTGTCAAAATGATCTTACTAAAGTACAAACCTGATCAGTTCAACCTCCCACCCCTGCCCTAAGTCCAATAAATTCCACTGGCTCCTTATCATCTCCAAAATCAAACAGAAATTTTTCTAGTGTTCACAGCCCTTCATAACCAGGTCCTTTTCTGCCTTTCCAGTCTTCTTATTTTCTGCCTCAACTCCCTATCCATTCCATGATCTGGTAACGCTGGCCTCTTTGCAGTTCCTCACAAAAGACACTATTTTCTGACTATGACATTTTCACTAGCTATCCTCCATGCCTGGAACTCTCTCCTTCCTCATCTTGGCTCTTAGCTTCCTTCAAGATCCCAACCAAAATCCCACTTTCTATAAGAAACTGATCCTAATCCCCCATAATGCTAGTGCCTCCCCTCCACTGATTATTTCCAATTTGTTCTGTATATAGTTTGTTTGTACATAGCTGTCTGCATGCTGTCTCCTTCACAGATTGCTTTTCCTTGAGAGTAAAGACAGTCTTTTGTGCTTTCTTTATATATCCAGGACTTAGTACAGTGCCTGGTATATAGTTTACACTTAATATTTAATTTAGTAAACACATAAGTCACAAAAAGGCAATGTTAAATCTGAGGTCTTCTTTAACAATGTGAACAAATATTTTTCACCTCAATTATTAGTTTAAATTTTAAATTATATTTTTAGCCTTCAATGAACCTGTACATTTGTTTTTATATGCACACTGCTACTGAAAGAAAAAGAGAAAGAAGCAAATCAGTTTGAAAGAGCATATGAAGTCTTTCAAGCCAATGAGGTTAGAGTTAGTGGACTCACTGAAAGTCACATAACAAATGGATTTAAATACCCTGAAATCATCAATAGTACAGAGAGGCAGTACTAAGTATAATGGTAAGAGTGTTATATTGGTAAGTAGTTATAATGGTAAGAGAGTCAAGAGATATGGGTTCCAGATCTGTTTTAGATAGTTAATAGCTATGTGACTATAAGCAAGTCACTTAAATTTGTAAGAAACTTAATATCCTTGTCTTAAAAATGGAAACAATAATACTTATACTCTCTTTATCACATGTTCATAGGATCATATATTTTGCCTTTTGATTATTTTCCTTATCTAATTTTGTGTAAAACCTTTTCAGTTTTATGTAATCTGAGTTTTCTAATTTATTTTCTAAAATTGCTTTTATTCCTTATTTGGTAAAGAATACATCTCCTATCCGTAGGTGTGAAAGATATACAATACACTTCTAACTACACACCAAGCACTATATAAATGTGAGTAATTATTTTTATAGCATGGGCATCTCCCCAAAAAGACCTATTCATTTCTCATAGCTGTATTAGGCTGAGAGATAGGGAACAAAAAGACTTAAGTATCATTCTAACTGTACTATTTCCTAGGCAATAATTGGGTAAATTGGATTCCTATCTGCAAAATGGAGGCACATATATAAATTCTTTATTATAAGGGATAGCTCTCTGGGAGTGGGAGAGAAAGTGGTAAAGTGGTAAACCTGGGTGATATAAAGACAAAAGCTTTCCATAAAAATTATTTTTTAAAATAGCAGTTCTGTTCTTCTGACTTTAAGGGCTGTTGTAGGAGCAACCGCTCTCTTATTCAGCTTAGACTTGTCCTTTAGGAGGGCAGGGTGATTTTGCTTCTCTGTTGCTTGAAGTATTAAAAAGACTAGCCCAGGAGAAGTTCATGTTAAAACCTTCACCTTGCTTCACCTCTATGGAATGTTTTCCTAGCTGTGATGATTCTCCAGAAGTTGAGTATTGGTTTAAAGTTTTCTTTCTTTAACTTGTTTCTTTTAATCTTTGATTTAGTAACTCACAATCAGTTTTTATCTTTTTTTTTCTTTTTTGGGGGGGAAAGCAGGGCAATTGGAGTTGACTTGCTCAAGGTCACACGGCTAGTAAGTTTTAAGTGTCTGAGGCCAGATTTGAACTGAGGTCCTCCTAACTCCAGGGCCAGTGCTCTATTCATTGCATCACCTAGGCACCCCCCCCCCACCATCAGTTTTTATCTTTTATGTGTGTTCACTGCATTTTTAAGCCTTTGAACCTGCTTTAGGATTTTTTAGGACAGCCTATAAGTATGAGGATGAAAATTTTGTTCATGAAATATAAAAGTCAATTCCATCATGATTTGAGGAAAACAACTAAGTAATTATATTTAGTTAATTAAATTTCATAAATTTTTTATGATGAATATACAATTTTCAATGCAGTAAATAGGTCTACAAACTGAAAAAATATAAAAAGCTAAAAAGAATATATTAAGAGGTTAATATAGAGACTGGGGGAGGAAGGAGGTGACGATTATCAGGATCAGAGATGTGGTACTGCAAAACCAAGTGTTTTTTAGATCTTGAATCCTTGCCATGAATTCACAAATGAAGATATGCTTTAATACTTAACAAAAAGGGTCTGATTTAGGTCTACTGAATTATCAATTTCTATACAAATGTAGATTATTCACTTAGAACACTGATCACTGAGAATGCATTACTCGAAAAAGAAACAAAGAACAAAACTGTGACCCTGACTACATTTTAAATCACATTTAAAACATCATGCAGTTTTTCTAAGAAAAATAGTGACGCTGAAGGTCTATATACCTGAATGTTCTCTTTGCTCCATGTATGTGGTGTTTTATTTGCAAGTAACTTTAAGTCCTCAATAGCAAGTCTCTTTACTGCTTTCCTGGGATCATTCTTCAAGTATTGTAATAGGAGTTGAATCTATAGAGCAAGAAAGTTATAATTCATAAACAATATAATACAAATTAGGGTTTAAAAATCTTGTTTGGGAACTGATGGAATAATTTATAAATTACCAAGACATCTTTTAATAAAACATTTTGTATGTTTTCACATTCAAAGCAATAGAGATTTCATTTAACTATAAACACAGACATACCTTAGAGATATTGTGGGTTTGATTCTAGACCACCATGATAAAGCAAATATCACAATAAAGCAAGTCATAAGAATTGTTTGGTTTCCCATTGCATATAAAAGTTATGTTTATACTATACTGTAGTCTATTAAGTGTACAACAGTATTATGTCTAAAAAAAGCAATGTAAATACCTTAATAAAAATATTTTACTGCTAAGAAATGCTATCATCTGAGCCTTCAGCAAGTTGTAATCTTTTTGCTGGTAGAGGGTCTTGTCTCATTATTAATGGCTGCTGATGGTTGGGGTGGCTATGGCAATTTCTTAAAATAAGTCAACAATGAAGTTTGTCATCAGCTAACCCTTCCCTTTTATCTGAGCACTTAGAGGTCATTGTAGGGTTATTAACTGGGTAATTTCAATATTGTTGTGTCTCAGGGAATAGGAAGGCTCAAGGAAAGGGAGATAGACGAGGCAACAGCCAATTGGTAGAACAGACAGAACACACACAACATTTATCAATTAAATTCACTTACTTATATGGGTGGGGTTTTTGGCACCCCCAAACAATTATAATAGTAACATCAAAGATCACTGATCACAGATCATCATAAAAGATATAAAACAATGAATAAGTCTAAAATATTGCAAGAATTACCGAAATGTGACACAGAGACATGATATGAGCACGTGCTGTTGGAAAAATGGCATCAATAGATTTGCTTGATGCAAGGTTGCAACAAACCTTCAATTTGTAAAAAACACAGCATCTATGAAGTACAATAAAGCAAAGTCCAATCAAAGGAGGTATGCCTGTAGGTTTTTCTAAAAGTTAATTTGTTTAATTTAGAAATCTACACATAAATTCCCACAGAAACCTCACTGTAAATGGTAGTTAACCTCCACCGTGATGCAAAAACATCTCACATATCTTTGCTATGAAACATAAACTCAACTTTGCTATGTTACTGATTAATCAAAAGTATAATAAAACTGAACACAACAGTTTTTAAAAATTTCTGAATGCTAGTAAATGAGTAAAAGTAGCTTTAAGTAGAGGAAGATGAGGAAGTAAATGGAAACCACAGAATTTAAAGCAGATTTCTGGGCATTTTTAAGAATTCTAGAAATTAATAGCATAATTACTGTGGAATGGGGTGCCCCTTTCCACGTAGAAATTTGGAGACTTAATTTCTCTTTGAAAGTGAAGATAATGAGAACCAACTTAAACTCATACTTTAGAGGTTGGTATCTAAATGTGTTTCTGATGAGATTGGGGTGCTTTCTAAATCTTAGCAAGGGGCTTAAGGTGACACTAAAAAAGGAAGTTACTAGCTTAATATGTAATTAATACAGAAAAACCTAAACTTGAAATTGCAATATCTGTTAAGGACTAAATGAAATTATATAAGTTTTTAATGACTGATAAGGAATAGCAGCAAAAAATGAATAGTAATAATTTACTAATATTCATGGAAACACTGTTCCCTTCTCAGTCACAACTACAAATGTTTTCTGGCTCACAAATGGAACAAAAAAAGAGATAACATGAAACTGTTACCTCTGAGGAAGCAGAGAAATTTCTATGAAGTAGCAGGCAAAAGTTTGAAAACAGAAGAGGAGGAAAAAGTTGGTTAAAATAGATGAGTGTGTATCTGAAAAACACAACTGAGCTATGAGACTCGAACGACAAAGGAAAAGGAAAGAGGCAGGTATTTGTATGCTCAAGGAGGAGGAAAAGATGGGAAGAACTGACAGTGGGTCAGAGCCCCTTAACTCAGACCTGATCCATAGACCCAGAAACCTATTTGGAGGAAATAGCAGGATAGGGAAGATGCCTTGGGGTGGTGAATAAATACAAAGGCAATATTCTAACTGGCCATATGTAGGTAAAGGCCTATATAATATATTTGCAGTTTGGATAGTCCTATCTCTACTAATATCTGTACAGCCCCCAATTATGGGCTACAAACTAAATAAAAATTGTCAATTTTATTCAAATCTTTTAACTTCCCTATAATAGACAGGGTAACTATAAGATTAAAGGTCCTGAATATGCAAAGGAGAAATATCTTTCGGGAAGGCTTTCTTAAAATAAAAATGTTTCCAATCTTAAAGACTTATAAATATTGATACACCAACCACAATGAAATAAGAGCAAATATATGCAGATTTAACTACCATCTACTGAAAAATGCAGCTTTTAAAAAGAGTCCTCAAAACTGAAATGTCTATTTTTATCCTAGTTATGAGGTATGCGAACAATAAATTTATTAGTTTAAAGTACCTGAAGAGATCACTTGTTTAATAAAGAAAATTAAAATTACCTGTTTTGGGGTATCAACTAAAGATGAAGCAGCAAGCAGGGTAAAAGTGTGCAGTGTAACAATGACCATCTTGGTGGAGGGATAAGATGTGACCAGCTGTTGTAAAAGCTGCCGAGCACTGGAAGCCAGGCTTGCATCATGATGCATGTGTTGCAATATGGGGATCAATTTTAATTTCAAGTCCACTGGTGTGGCTAAACCTAGATGCAAAAAGATATATTACAGCTTCCAAACAAAAATTATTGCTTGTTACAAGTAATTCATACACCATTAAATAGTCAAACAAACAGGAAATAAGGGAGTAAAAAATGTCACCCCAGACTGTAAGGCTTTAATAAGGGGGAAAAAAACCCAACAAACATAGAAAGAAAAGGCTTTTGTTCTACATTCCCTTCTACGTCTAGCCAATGTAACCTATGGTCCTATTTCCTTTCTTCTATGGTGGTGCAGAAGCGGGAAAATTCCACGAGCTCCCCCCACAACCACCTCAAACACCTATAAAATATGACTCTAAACACACTTTAGAGCGACAGAACCCACAGAGCGACAGAGAGAAACAAATCCCCCGCGGAAGGCAGCCCAGCAGGCTGGCAGGAAGGGTCCATCAGAGCATGCTGGGAGCTGAGCCCAGCCCTGCCTGAGCCTATGTTTTAGCCCCAGGGTGTCCTGACCAGCAGCAGCTGGAGCGGACTTCAGGACAGCGGATCACCAGCAGCTGCGACGTTTTCCAGAAATATCAACCCATAAATGTCAAAGACAAAGTAAAAGGTCAGTGAAGAACTCTGTTGGAACTGGAGGGGATGGAGTACAGTTCGGCCTCCGCCCCCCCAGAGCGAGAAGCAATGCCGGTATCGAGGCTCTGCGGCCACCTCCATGTGGCTGTTTCAGAGCTCTTGGCCTGTAGATTGTAGGGGGACCAAGTGACCATTCAGAGGGTAATCGCTCTTGTCTTAACCTGCCTGGATTACGGTCTTGGGTGGTGGTCCTGGGGTGTGTAGCCAGTGAGCCAGAGCTTGTGAGGGCAGCAGAGAGGGCACCCAACTAATTGCTCCAGCGGCTCTGCTTACTTCACTCAGTATCAGTGCATATAGAACTTTCCATGCTTGTCTATATGCATCACAGCAGATTCATGTCTTGAATGATTTAACCTATATAAAGTGCTATATAAATGCTATCATCTGCTATTTCACACTTGCTCTGAGGTATATGCTCACAGAATAGATTGGTGGGCAGAACTGTCAGCATTATTTGAATCATTTTTTTCTTTCCATCTTTTTTTAGTCAAGTACAGGCAAATGTCTGATACAACTATGTTATATAATTAAACTATTCTAATTAACTCAATAGTACATAGAGTGAATATAAAGAAAAACTCACTTACGTTACTACTAAATTAAACTTACATACCTTGAATCATTTCACTGATTTTGTTACATATTCCTGCAGCAAAATCCCTATAGAAAGAGGAAACAGATGATTAAATACACCTTTAGTTAAAGTCACTTAAGTTTTCAAAGGACTGAAAAGAAATGATCTCACAGATCACCCAAAATAACTAGCGATCTCTAAGACAGAAACCCCCCCAAAGCTGACTTTAATAAGTTTTATAGGATAGTATATACAAGAGTTTCCAGTCCCATAAAATGTGGCCTAGCATCACAGAACTGGAAGGGAGCTAACAAACCATCTAGTCAAACTCTCTCATTTAATAGATGAGAAAACAAAAGCTTGGAGAGACTACATGTTTTGCCCTTAGTCATCTAAATAACAAGCAGCTAGGAGAAGATTTAAACAAAGGTTCTTTAATTCCAAATTCAGTGTTACTATACCATACTATCTCTTAGTTCTAGTCTGTTAATGAAATGACCTCATTTCCTTCCTCTCTTAGAACTTCCACTCTCACTAGATCAATCTGATTCAACATTTATCAAGTATCTACACTGTGAAAGCCAGATGTACAGGTACTGGGGATTAAAAAAAAAAAGTCCTTGTCTCCATGGAGCTTACAGTCTAACTGGGATAATAAGACACGTAACAAATAACTATAATACAAGTTAGACTATGGTAAATCTGAAAAGGTTTAAGGGAAAGGCCTCAGTACCACCTTAGATGCTCACTAAAACTTGGTCAGCCTTGGTTTCATCATCTATAAAATGGGGTAACAGCAGTTCCCTCACAAGGTTATTTTGAAAAACAAACGAAATAATACATGTAAAGCGCTTTGCAACCTTTAAAGCACTTTATGAATAATTAATTCTGTCAGTATTGGAGGCTTCCTCAGTAAAACAAAAAAAGTATAAACCTAAGCAATTAGTTTCTTAACATAATTTTTAAAAGCCACATAATTAAGTGCTGGATTTATTTTAATGCAGATTCTTAGTTTTTGGTAGTAAGTAACAATTTTTTTTCCTCACACAATTTCGCTCCTCTTTACTTCCAACAAAGGACTTATGAATGTTGGCCAGTCAAGTAGTCCTGAAACTCTTAACAGATCAGTAAGAACAGATAAACAGGTGAAAAGTATTGAAAATCTGCTTAATAAAAATAAATGAAAATTTGATTCACAACACTTCATGTTTTAGCAAGTTGCTTTAATAAATCTTCAGAAAGGTACTGTTTTTGAAAGCAGTCAACACTGGTGTTAATACTTCCATTTAAAAATAAGAAATAAGGGGCGCCTAGGTGGCACAGGGAATAGAGCACTGGCCCTGGAGTCAGGAGGACCTGAGTTCAAATTTGGCCTCAGACACTTAACACACACAAAAAAACTAGCCATGTGACCTTGGGCAAGTCACTTAACCACCAATTGCCCTCCAAAAGGCAAAAAAAAAAAATAGACTAAAAAAATAAAAATAAAAATAAGAAATAAGCTGTTTGCTGAAAGAGAAAGTTTAGTACTTCTGGTAGGGGAAGTGATATTTACAGAAAATATGCACAAAATACAAACAAAGCATCAATAAAATATATTTAAAATAAATAAAATGGAAGGAATAAAGGGTTGATGTGCACTGAAGAGAGGTTATCTTTTCAGTGGAATAACTATGATTCCTTCATGTAGTCTTTCTTCTTCTCTTTGTATGTCTACTGCATACTTTCACAACACAGAGTTTAGTAATGAATTTTTCCTCTATTTCATCATGTACGATCATCTCTCCTCAACTGGACTAAATACTCCATCAGCAAGAGACCACATTTTATAGTTCTTTTGTATTCCCAAGAGCAAGGTAACACACTGAGCATTTACTAGGCACTTGACAAACATTGAATGGTCACTCAAGGAAATATACCTGGGAATCTAGATGTTAGAAGTATGCACTTACTTGGACTGTGCAGAGAAATTAGCAGCAGCAAATACAGCAGCTTCAACTTCCACATTATCATGGGAATCAAGGCTCTGACGAATACTATGATGGGCATTCTTCCTCTCAGGAATGATAGATGCCAAACTTCCCAACATCCTACAGCAATACCAAGAAAAAGGAGTCAAGGAAAATTTAGAGTAAAAAGAAAAGAAGGCAAGTTGAGCTTTATTAGTAAAAATTTAGAATAGATGAGTATTTTTATAAACCAAAGCTGGAAAAAAATATATAAATTTTGGTTATGAATATGATGCTGTAAAATTCAAATATTTCTACAACATACCTTGAAGTGTTACGTTATCTGATAAACAGTAGGAAAAAGAAAACTTTTGAAAGATCTCAGGAGTCAATTGTATTAAATACCTTTTTTTAATATTGAAAATAAAGATGCAATATATTCTCCCATCACAGACCCCTAAGAATGTCTAAAACAGGGAGACAATGAAGTTTATTAATGCAATTTCATTCCTTTCCAGGCTGCACTCTTTTACTTTGTACAGGACTTCAACTCTTCATGCTGGAAGATCAAATGAAGCTCTTTCCATCTCCAGTGTAAGAATACTTCTTACACTGGAAGTATTCTCCAGCCCTACAGTCTATCCCTTTGATTGGCTGGTTCCTCCTAGAACCTGCACTTTAAGGAAGAGACTCATGCCAACCAGGTCTTCATTCCTCTCTAGGCTGTACTCTGGACTCTCCACTTCGCCAAATGCTGTCTACTGTGTCATAGTGGACACTTCACTCTGGAAACTCACTCTTTTTCCTTGTAAGCTCCTTGAGGAAAAGGATTGTTTTTCCTTCTGCTTGTACGTGTATTCCCAGCACTTAGCATAGTGCCTGGCATATAATAAACACTTGACAATGCTTGTTGATTTAACTTCTTTAGCAGAAAAGTGACAGGATGGGTGCTTTAGGCTAATCAATCTGGTATCTGTACAAAGGAATGGAGGGAAAAAGGAGAATTTGGGATACAGGAAGACCAATTAGCAGGCTACTGAAAAAATCCAAGTGAAAGGTGATGAAGGCATGAATCAAGGTGGCTGTGATAAGAATGGAGAAAAGATGTACAACATGTTGAATCAATAAAGATTAGCAATTGACTGGATATGGAGAAAGGGAATAGTGATAAAATAAAAAGCCAATGATGATTTTTAGCTTTCAAAGTCAGGTGACTGAAGAATGAGTGAATGAAAAAGCTCTTTATAATAAATATTAAGTGCTTATTATGTGTAAAGCACATAGTGGTGGTAGCCTTGACTGAAAGAGAAAATTTAGGAAGAGAAATGGGTTTAGGGGAAAGAGAAAGAATTCAGTTTGGACATGCTGAGCTTGAGAAGTCTACGGGACATAGAGATATGTCCAGCAGGTACTTAGAGATTCAAGAATATAGCTCAGGAAGAAGATAAAGACTGGATAAGTAGACATGAGCGTTAAATCTATGAGAGGTGATGAAATCAGCAGAGTATAAAAAGGGAAAAAGAGGAAGTAGGATGTGTATGATAATCCTCTTCTTTTTCCCAATATAGCTAAAGAACATTCCTGGTTGTCTATAGTTTGCCTTAAAGACTCTATTTGTTCTAACCTTTAGTTCTCCTAATAATATTCTAACAGGAAAGCACTATGCTTTTGCACATGTCATCTGTGACCTTCCACCTTTGCTTCCATCCTTTCTATATTTTTTTTAGATTTCTGAGTTAGATAGTTGAGTCCTCCATGTATCCAGTCTCTTCAGCCATTTTCTGCTTTTCCTCACTGGAACTGTAAATCACTCCTATCACCTACAGAGTTCATTGTTGAATAAATCAATGAAAAAAATTTATTCAGGTAAAAATGTGAAGGTAAGAAAGGCCTTTTTCTCTAAGGCAGGGAACAAAGACCACGACATAAAGTTTCTCAGAATCATTTGAAAAAATATGATCTGCTATTTTAAAAAGTAAACCTCTCTACCCCCACCATTATATAAAAATATTCCTTCTATCTTCAAAATGACCTAAGATTTGAAAATTTTACAGAATACTGGATCCAGAAACACAGATCCACTGGACAAGTGTACAGAAGAAGGCTACCAGAAAGGTGAAGGATCTGGAAATTATTATAAAGGAATGACTGAAATGAATTGGGGATGAGAGATATCTGAAGATAGGGGAGCCCATTAGAGTCATATTAAGATATGTGAAGGCCTGTCAGGTAGTGTAGGGATCAGTGTGAGTCTAAAAGCAACTGTGGTGCTGAGGGTCACAGCCTAGTTGCTAAGCTCATGTGGAAGTCTTTTGTGAGACCGCTGGCCTGGTGAGTAGCAGCTGAGATGACCGGCTCGGCCTGTCCTCCATTGGCCCATTCCTCCAGTGCACAAGGAGATTATGCTCTAATCATGTTACCTCTAGGGTATTTAAGGAGGATACTACAGTACAATAAAGGATAGCTGCTATATGCTTTTCTCTCCCCTCTGGTCTCTTCAGTCCCTCCTGAGAATACAGCCTAAGGCTGGCCCTACTGAGTCAAGAAGCAGCTGCAACAAGGTGGAAGAGGAATTAGGGTGAAAAGTCACAGAAAGATAGACACAGAGTAAACATACACGAGAATTTTCTATCTCTTAGAGCCATTCAAAAACAGAGCAGCCTACCTCATAAGGATAGGAAGCACCCCTTCACTAAAAAAGATGTGAGTGGAAGCTGGATGATCATTGCCAGGTTGTAGAATAGGCTTCTGCTCTGGAAGGAAAGGAAAGTTTCTCTCTAATGTCCCATCCAATCCTTAAGCAGCTACGATTTTATTTCAGATGTGTTTAAGCTTATAAAACAGCAATAAAATTTTGCTTCATTTCAACAGTGGTTTTACATCATTACATCATTTAAAAGCTAAAGACCTACCAACTAAGTTTTACCTTTTAAGGCAACATGTCTCTAACTTTATGATCAAAGGAAGTGTATTACAAGTCAATACTGGAGCACAGATACCAACTGTCTTTTTTAATGAATCAAAGGTCAGATCTACACAGCAACCTGAAATACTAATTACAAGCTTATTATGGAAGCATGCAGCTTTAAATGAAAAGACTGGGCCTTCACAAAACAGTTTAGATATTACTTTTTGTTATTTAATAATGAAACAATAATAAATGGATTCATCTAACCAGAACACCTATATTAAATATATGTGTGTGTACTTTATTATGCTACTATTTAGATAGAAATTATACCATAGGATACAAAGCCTAATGTATTAGGAGCTATAGATTATTAGTTTGTCTTCCTCATTTGAGTTTTAATCTCAAACATAAATCCCTAAAACCCACAAAGAAATTACATTCTAGCTTCCTTGTTTTAAACAGATACAGAATTTAATCTTGTGAATAATATTAGACACAAAGTGAAACTACCATACCGGAGAGTAATAGCTCTTGCCACAGGGTCATTGCTATGAATCACTGAGAAGATCCTCTTCACAAACTCATCCACATTCAGAATCTTCTCCAAATGCTTTTCACTTTGTTGAGTAACTTTAAGCACACACAGCCTGAGGAAGTTGTTTCTAAAAAGAGGAAAAAAATATTTAAAATTCTGTTTGCTTAAAATAGTAATAACAAGGATCAATAATCTCTCATTCTCCATTTTTAATACATTGTTTTGACTCATCATTAAAGGAAAGTGAGTAGGAAGTACTCATAGTGACACTTATTTCCTTTGTGGCATGAATTTTCTTATGAATTCAACTAGCTGAAGCCAATAAGCTAAACCAAATCAGGAAAAAGGCTTTATTACACTGAGTATGTCATTCCCCACCAGCAATTGACAGAGAACTTGGCCAACAAGATGGTTATTCATCAAAACATGGGTAGCCATAAAAAGAAAAATAGAATACCTGTTAAAGGAAAATATGTATCATTTGTTGCAGTAAATAGGTAAAGGAGTTTATTTTCTCAGTACAGCTAGTTTCACTAAATCAAAGAGAACGCTCCATCAGACCAGACAAGGGAAGAGGACATTCCAAGGACCCTGGAATCCTCCACTTTCAGCTACTAAGTCGTTTTGTACTGATGAGAGGAGGAGAGAAAACACTGAAGGACACCAATTGCTGCAGCTGATGTTGCAGTTCTTCAGGGGTCACAAATACAGCAAAAACAGCTGATACAGAACAAGATGGAGTTAGTTATATTCTCCCCCCAAATTCACTTTCAATACCTTCCTAAGCCATGGCCCCACAAAAGGTAGGGATTCATGGAGAAAGAAGAGTTGTGCCAGTTAGTGTCCCTCCCAAAATTAATTGATGTATATGTTATATATGTATGTATACTTCAATATATACATATATGTACAACACACACACATATACACACACACAATCAGAAAGATGACTGTTCAGTCATTCCTACACCTCCTCAGGCTGTTTTTGTGACACATTTTTTTCTTGCAAAGTATGGTAGAAAAGAAGGTGGTCTAATTCATGCTTACTAAAGGCAATGTATTACTTTTTTAGAGAGCTAAAATTTAAAAAGTAGCAGAACAGAGAATTTATGTACTATATGTTCATTTTTATAATACATTAAGAACTCTTCTATAAACAACATGCATGGAACATTTATACCCATTTTATTGTATAAAAAGAGAAGTATGAAACAGTAGTAAAAAGCATTCAGTTAGGAATCAGGAGACTTGGACTCTAGTCTCAGTTCTGATACTAATCACTAATGTGATTTTGGTCAAGTTATTTCAGTTCTGTGAGCCTTGGACTCTTTATCTTAAAAAAAAAGAACTGAAACTAAACTAGGTAGAGTACAATTTAACAATTTCAACAAACATTAAGGAAGCAACTACTATGTATAAGGAACTTTGCTAGTAAATACAAAACCAAAACAAACTGCACACAGGGAACTAATCCTCTATCGTGGTATGCAAAAAAAGTAAACAGAAAAGGTGTAGTACAAGGTAGCGAGTAAAGGGGGCAAGGGTGAGATCAAACAAGATGGTCTAGAAGACTGAGAGGAGGGGAAAAGTGTTTACAAAAAAGAGATAGTACATGAGATAAGTTTTGAAGAAAATTAAGGATGCTGAAAGGGTGAGGTAGTTTGTATAAATGCACAGAGGCAGGTGATAGAATTGGCAGTTCAGAGAACAGGTAGTAGCCTAGTTTGACTGAAAAACTGGAAAAGTAGATTGAAGTAGTATCTTCCACTATTCTTAGAGAAAAGATGGCTAAAGGAGATGTGGACTAGACAATGATACATAATTAGATGGAAACAACTGACTGAATGGCTAAATTCACAGGACAGCAGTTAATGAGAAGGTTGGCCTAGATGGCTTTTGGCATCTTTTTCAGCACCAGATCTGTAAGCCTATGTACTATACAGTTAGAAGCCAATGTGGCTGGATGTATTCAGCAAAATGTTCCAAGGATCTGTGTTTTGGCCTAGGCTGTTTAGCATTTTTATCAATGATTTAGATAACACAATAGATGGAATGCTCATCATATCTGCAGATGACACAGAACTGGGAGAAATAGCTAACACACTGGAGGCCAGGATCCCAAAAGGTCTGACACACAAGAGCACTCGACTAAATCTTTTTTTTTAATTTTTAATTTTTTATTTTTTTTAAATTTGTTTTATTAAATTTTTTTGAGTTACATATTTGCTCCCCGTCTTTCCCCCGCCTACCACCCCAAAACAGCCATCCCAGTGTTTCCCCCTTCCCCCAGTCTATTCTCTCCTATGTCACTTTTTGGTAGGGCAGAATGGATCTCCCAACTGCAGTGCCTGTGTATGTCAAGTTCCAGTTGGATGTAGTCAATAATAATAGTAATAATTGCATATATATATATATATATATATATACACACACACATACATATATATATATATATATATATATATATATATATACACACACATATATACAAAGATAGATAGATAGATACACATTCATAACATTTGATTATGGAACTCCAGATTCCAGATTCTTTCTCCTCCTCCCTCACCACCCATCCCCACTGGAAGGACAAGCAATCAAATAC
>CM053584.1:92168542-92179509 GCA_028627135.1 Pseudochirops cupreus
CTCAGTCCCCCTGCTGCCTGCAGGCCGGGGCGGGAAGCTGCAAAGCTGAGGCGGGTGCAAAACCTCTGCCTTTCACTTTTCTGGTCTGGAGGCCTTCTGGCCGGACTGCTTATCTCCCCCTTTCACAATTCCCATTCACAGCTGCCGCTAATCCGCTCACCTGAAGCTCCTCGGCTCCTCCCATCTAGCCGCCCCTGGGGCACAGCCGGGGCTTCAGGCCAGGCTCCTTTCGGTTCGCAGTGCTGATATGGTTCCTCGTAGCCGAGCTGACTTTAGTGGGAAGTATCTCTGTGTGCATTTTGGAGTTCTAGGATTGGTTTAGAGTCCTATTTTATGGGTATTTTGGGGTGGCTATGTGAGAGCTGCGATATGTTGCTGCTGCTACGCCGCCATCTTGGCTCCGCCCCCCACTCGACTAAATCTAATAGAATGAAATTTACTAACAGTAAATGTAAAGTCTTCCACTTGGGTAGTTAAAAAAAATCAACTTCAGAAGCATAATATGGGGAAGGCATTAAAAAAAAGATCCAATTTGTTTCAATTCAAGAAGCATTTAATAAACATTGACTTTGTGCTAGGCTCTAAGGGTATAAAGACAAAGAACAGTCCCAAGATCTGGGGGGGTTTTAGTATACTTCAATTTCAATGATTGAAAAGAGGGATGTGGCACTCAAAAAGCTGATGTGATATCAGGATGTATTAAAGAGAGCCTTCAGGAAAACAGAAGTGACAGGTCTATTTTACTATGTGCTAGTGTTTTACAGATGAAGACAGTGAGGCAAAGAAGTGACTTGACCAGAAGCCACACAACTAGCAAATGTCTGAGGCCACATGTGAACTCAAGTTTTCCTGATTACATGTACTGAGCTCTATCTACTATGCAATCTATCTGCCTAGAAAAGGAATTTAGATTTGTTTTGCTGAAGATGGGAGAATTATGAGCTTTGGGGACATTGCAAAGAGGCAAATTTAGACCTGACATCAGGAAAAATACTTTTAACAATCAGAGCTATCCAAATTTAGAATGGGTTCCTTTGGGAAGCAGAGGGTTCCTCCTTATTGGACAGCTTTAAACAAATGTTAGATGACTATTTCTCAGGTTTGGTGATGAGCTGGACTGAATTCCTTTCAAATTTTGTGAATAATTGTAATTATTTTGGTCTTTCCTTTTTTGTCCAAGAAGTAACTTTTCTTTGTTGACACTTGAGACTTGTTTTAAGTATCTGCTTTTTATTGTTTTTTTTAATAGATATTGACTTTATATACATATATGAATTTTAAATTTATGTTACTTATCATGTTTTATATTTTATTCAGAAGGAAAACTCTGATGGGAATCATGGTGAGGTGCTAATAGTTGTGTACTTTAAAATTTTTTGTGTATCCTTTTTTGACATTAATTGAATAAAAGTAAAAATATCTAGTATGGGGGTTGGAAAGGAAGGTTGGTTTAACTTAGCTTAGGAAGCATTCATTCAGAATTCATTTGTCACCTAGTATGTGTTAGAAACTTGGGATCAAAACCAAAAGTAAATCTTCCTTGCCTTAAAAAACTTTATATAATTCTGGAAGAAACAACATGCACACAGCTAAGAAAATACAAAATATATACAATAAGTAAAAAAGGACTAAGTGGGTAAAGGAGCTCTAAAACCCTGGGAAATCAAGAAAAATTTTGTGTAGAAGATGACACCTGAACTAAGTTTTGATAGAACCTTGAGGTTTCAAGAGGCAGGAGAGTAGACGGAGAACACTCCAAGCACAAGGGTCAGTCAGCCTGTACCAAAGCTTAGAGGTGGGAAATGGAATATCCATCATAACAACCTGGTGAGATAAGTACTACAGTTATGACTATCCTCATTTTTCTGGAAAGGAAAATGAATCTAGGAAAGGTTAAATAATTTGCCCAGGCACACACATCTAGTAAATGAGGCAAAATTGAACCAGGTCTTCTTGTCCTCTACACCATTCTGCCTGTCAAAGCCCAATAGCAGAGCTCTGAAAAAAGACAAAGGCAGAATATGTAAATTTGGGAGTCACCAGCAAGAAGAAAAATAAACAAAAAGTCAATCAGATAATAGAGACTAAAGCAAGAGAAGAAAGACAGAGAAAAAGAGGCCACAGTCTCAAACCAAAACAAGTAACTTCAGAAAGTGCATACATTAGACTTACCCAACTCTGAATACATCAGCCAGCTTTAGGAACGCAGAGTTGATGAGAATAGGGAATGGATACTTTTGAAAGAGTCTAGGAAAACGTACAACTGCTTCACACTGCTCTCCAAGTTTGCCAGATCTCAACCCTATTAAAAGCAACAACAGGGAAGGTATATACTTTGCAATGCTAAAAGTACTTTTCAATTTGGGGCCCCAAAGGGTTTGTATATTATTAAATGTACATTAAGACATAAATAGTTATAGTAGCAGTTCTCAAACTGTGGGTTTCAACCCCTTCGGGAGTCGAACAACCCTTTCACAGGGATCACCTAAGATCATCGGAAAACACATATTTCCGATGGTCTTAGGAACCAAGAGACAGCTCCTCTATCCATCTCCAGGCTGGTCCGCTCACATGCAGATACGCCCAGATACGAGTATTAAAGAGTCACAGCGTTAGGAAGGTTGAGAACCACTGAGCTCTAGCAATATATTAATAACTTGTTCTGTAAAGCAGAGGTTTTAAATCACCATGAATATTTATATAGAAAAAAATTCTTAAGTTTTTTTTGAAAAATCTGTCAATGAGAACTATTTGGAAACATCCATTCATCAACAGATGAAGACAGTAAAATAAGATGGAAACAATGAATTAAGTTTTTAAGAATGGTTTCCTATGGTACTTTCATCAATACCTTATTCAATTGCTTCCTCTTTTAAAGCTACTCAATTATCACTGGATAAAGTGTTACTCTGACCAATCATTATGTGACCTATAAACCTTGATCAGGACAATTAAATGTGCTGTTACCCATGTACCAAATATTACATTTATATAATCCTTTAAGGTTTGTAAAGTGCTTTCCTCATAAAGATCCCATGAGTTGTGGAATACTCCGGAAGGATAACTGTCCCCATTTTATAGATGAGGAAATTAAGACTGGTTGAGGGGAAATGACTTGCTCTGTAATAATGGAGCTATTTAGAAATCATATCAGTTATTTCTTTTTAAAAATAATAGCCAGAACTACAAAACAAACTTATGGAACACAGGTATTATTAACCAATTTACAGCCTGCTCATAGTGTTAGTAATTCATATGCTTAGACCTCATTCCCCATAAAAATAGCATTATAAATGTTAGTAAGTCTCCTAACATTTTATTAGGTCCACAATAACCTCCTTCCCCAATAATGAATCTGAAATTTTCTCCCAAAGCATCCTAATAAATGGTGGGGAGGTCAAGTATTTATCTCCCCCACTTCATTCCCAGACAAAACTTAGAGAAGTGATGTGTGAAAAGAGCATATACAGGGATAGGGATGATCCACTTGGATACATAATACTTGCATGACCTTAAAAAAACAAGCTTTATGGAAATAAGTTTTCGTATCTGTTAACAAGAGGTAATATGACCTCTAGGGGTGCTTCCAGCCTAAAGTCTACGATCCTAAAATGGATGAGTGGTCAGTGGTGAAAACTGAGATCAGGTTCTGAGAAAGGTAAAGAGCTCCTTTTCTGTAAAATTTGGCTTCAGTCAAAAGGCTGCAGTACACTATGTGCCCTCAAGGCTGAAGGTTCCCTACCCCTAAGACAGACAGTACTAGGAGTGGGAAATAAAAGTAAAGAAGGCTCTTCCTTCCCTGACCCAAGGATGCTCTATAGGGTCAAAACTGGCCAGGGTGGGGGTAGGAGGGAAGGTGGCATAAGGAGTGTTATGGTAACAGCCTGTTGGGGATCTGCCCATCCCTTCTTCTAACTACCAAATCAAGCTGGAATGACAATGAACTGACTAGGAAGGAGGGGAAAAGGCAAAAGAAATATGAGCTAAAGAGATGGAGATGTAAGAAGCCCCATCTGTACCTCAAGGTTCCCTGTTTTTATCTCTCCTTTACAACTGACCTTGACCAATTAGTACTGGTGAGAAACCAAGAGCGGTGATAGGCGAAGTCCTAATAGAGTTGCTGGTAGGGTATCAAGTAGAAAGGGGAAGGTACAGGGGAGAAAAATTCCTAACAGCATGGGGAAGACAAGTTCCTGCAGCCATTTGTTACAGGTTTTCCCCATACATAGAATACCCTCCTTTCTCAACTATGCCTCTCAGAATTCCTAGTTTCCTTAAAAGTTGAACTCAAGCACTACTCCTATCATAATATCTTTCCTTGTTCCTTCCCCCCTCCCCATTAGGGTCTCTTCAGTTCAGTTAATT
The DNA here is from genome assembly GCA_028627135.1 of Pseudochirops cupreus. NCBI lineage: Eukaryota > Metazoa > Chordata > Mammalia > Diprotodontia > Pseudocheiridae > Pseudochirops > Pseudochirops cupreus. The sequence goes on from CM053584.1 coordinate 92,172,908, forward strand.
ACTTCTAACTTAACTATGTGTTTATATATTTTCAAGAGAATGTAGGGTCCTTGAGGATTGTAACTGCTTCATTTTTGTCTCTCACATTCCTGGTGCTAGCAAAGTGCCTGGCACATAACTGACACATAATGAATGCTGACTGGCTAACCGATGCTGAACTCAGGCATGTTAAGGGATGTAAACTGAGTTTCTCAAAGCTTGATATCCTTTAATAATAATGGCTAACATTCATGTAGCACTTTACACACATTACCTCATTTGAGCCTTACAATAGTGTGGGAGAGATTTTACAAATGAGGAGACTGAGGCTGAGAGAGGCTAAATAACTAATAATTTAAGATCACACTTGGCTAAAAAGGGTCTGAGGCAGAATTCATACCCAGGTCTTTTTAACAGCAAGTCAAGACATCTATCCACTCATTATGCCACACTGCCTCCTAAATTCTATAGCAGGTTTTAATGAAATATATACCAATTTTAAGTTGTCATAGAGTAAATAGAAAATTATTAAATTTCAATTATTCGTGATAGTATCTAAACTCTTATCTTACTGGAATAAATGGCCCAGATTATTAAATAACCTTTAAAATAGGGGGGCATCTTACGATCTTGTCAATTCTTCAAAAGAGCTGGTACAATACCTAGGTTAAATTAATGATTTACTCAAAATCATATATTACATTTAAAATATACTAGTTTAAAAAAAGGTTGGATACTCTTAAAAAAAGCTTCATTTCTCTGGTATAAAGGTTCCCAACTAGTTCTAACATTCTTTGAACATATTAGTATGCAGATTATCTAATAAAGAATTTAAATCCATTTCAGGTAACAATAGTACAGGGCTGAAACTAGGAGAAAACAATCCATAAAATTATTACCTTTTCAGTTTCCTCTTGTGTTTTGTCTTCCCCGCATTACATTGTAAGCTCTTAGAGGACAAAGATTGTCTTTTTTTATTATTTATATCCTCAATGCTTACCACAGTGCCTGGATTGCGGCAGGCCCTTAATAAACGTTTACTTACTATTGTCTAATGCACCTCCACTTGCTTTCCTCTCTCTCTCAAATTTCTACTGAATGGCTTCCACCTTCATCATTTCATTGAAACTGCTATGTCAACTGTCAAATCCCATGGCCTTTTTTCAATTCTTACCCTTCTCAATCTCTCTGTAGTCTCTGACACTCTGACACTCTTTTCTCTAGATTTTTGTGACAAAACTCTCCTGGTTGAGAGAAATGATTATCAATAACCAATGACATGGGGAGATCCAGAGTTTCCCCCTTTTTCTAAAGGCATGATTTTAAAAGATCAGTCTCTTGAAGCACATTACTGATAATGAACTAGGATTTAGATCCCACCCAGGTGGGGAAGCCATAGTGCCCTACTCAGGTTTGAGTAGGGATAAAATATCTGAATAGATTGCCCAAGGATAGGGCTAATCAAGAAGTAAATGACATAATCAAAGTTCAGGTCCAGCCCTTCACTGTAATATTCATTCTCTCATTTTTAGCCAGAGTTGACTGCCATCCCTCACCATCTTCCAATGGACAAATATAGCTGTGAGCCTCCCCATGATTGTCTTTGGTCTAAAAGAGAGGCAGCGAAATGACCATTCTTTTTTTAACTGCTGGCATTATTAATAAAATGATTAAATTAGCCAGAAATTTATGTCTCTTGAACCTTTTTAAAGGCCATGTGGTTCACTTACCAATCTGGTCCTTTTCAGTATCATTTGCTGGATTTCCATCCAAGCCATACATACCCACTAACTGTGAGGGTCCTAAAGGGCTTCATCTTAGAACATAATCTCCTCCATACGACTTCATTTAGCAATCTCTTCAGCTGCTATGGATTCAGTTACCATCTCTACACCAACGATTCTCAAATCCATTTATCCAGCTGTCATTATCTCTCACCCCCCCCCCCATCCAATTTATTGCCTATCTTTTTCCACCTTTGTAACACTTCTAGAGTAGGCCCCATTCTCTTCTCTAACACTAAAACCACCCTGGTGCAGGGCCCTCATCACCATACACACTATTGCAGTATCATTTTGCTTGGTTTCCCTGCCTCCAGTATCTCCTACCCCACTCATCTATCAAATTTGTCTTCTTGAAGGGAAAAGTTGGATCACATCCTCACCTATCAACACCAGTGGCTCCCTCCAGGATCAATTATAGAATTCTTTGGCTTTCCAAGTACTTTAAAAAACACTGACAAGTTCTTACATTAATCTCTCCCTCCTAACTCTGCAATCCAGTGGCCCTTGCTGTTCCTCACAGGAGACACTCCATCACCAGACTCCACAAATTTTCCATGGCTCTGTCCTATACCTGGAACTCTTTCCCTCCTCAACTCTGCATCTTCTGCAAGAAGTATTCCCTTGTGCTCCTTAATCTTAGTGCTTTTCCTCTGAGATTATTTCCAATTTATCCTGCAGATCCCTTGCTTACACACAGTCGTCTTCCCCCCTAAACGTCCTTGAGCCCAGAGAACTGGTCTTATTTTTTCTCAGCCTTTCACAGAGGGATGCTGCAGCCAGACTGTGGAGCGCTTTAAATGCCAAAAAGGAAGAATTTTTTACTTTATCCTTGAGGCAAAAGGGAGCCACAGGAGCTTTTTGAGATAAATACCTACTAGTGCTCTGTCAAAGGATACCCAGTTTTATAGCCCTTTGGGCACAGCCCCAAAATGCTCTGTAGAATAGTTCACAACTCCACCAACAACAGCATTATCAGTTCCTCAGTGCTCTACGTTTATCTTTTTCTTATTTTGTCATATTAGCCAATCAGATAGGTGTAAGGTGGTACCTCAGAGTTGTTTTAATTTTTATTTTTCTAATCAATAGTGATTCAGAGCATTTTTTCATATGACTACAGTTTTGATTTCTTCATCTGAAAACCGCTTGTTCATATCCTTTGACAAACTTTATCAACTAGGGAATGACTTGTATTCTTATAAATGTGACCACTGAAGCTTGAGTTGGGCAGTAGAAACAGCTGAGACACTTCCGACTTTTAGTCTCTCATAATGAGTTAAAAGCAACAATAAAAGCCCCTCCTCCTGTTATGTACCTTCTGGACTTGGATTTGTATTGAACACCGTAGAGACAGTATTCAATACAAATCCAAGTCCAGAAGGTACATAAATCGCCGGGAGGGGGCGCAATGGATACAGCACTGGGCCTGGAGTCCGGAAGACCTGAGTTCAAATGCAAACTGACTAGCTGTGAGCAAATCATTTAACCTGCTTGTCATAATCCCCTGGAGAAGGAAATGGCAAACCTCTCCAGTAGCTTGGCCAAGAAAACCCCAAAAGGGGTCACTGAGTCGGACACGACCGAACAATGAAATGCTACGTTAAGTACTTTGGAGAGACACTTAAGGCACCCACTCATAAATAATCATAAGACTTTTATAAACCATTTCGACTTTGGGGAAATTAAAGGTTTCACAGGAGGTGCGTTGCTGGCGCGTGAATCCATGGTTCCAAACACCCGTTACTTCACGAGTTTTCTCCGGTCCCACGCCCTTTCGCCTTCCCCCTTCCAGCTCTCAAGCAACAGGCTACGGGCACTTAAAAGTTCATCTCCTAGAGAGCATTCCTCCCGCGACCCACGGAAAGCGTGGACTAAAACCACGCCAGCTTTCCAGGGAAAGGACGACCCCACTTCCAAGGTTACTGCGCATGCGCTGCCAGGGCGGTCTCGAGGCCTCGACCAGCTGGTGGCGCCATTTCTCCCCGTCCATCCCCCCCCCCCCCCCCATTTTGACGCGAACGGTTAGCTCCCGTGATACCTTTATCCAATTCCATGAGGGCTGAGTTCGCATCCAGTTCCTGTTCGCCATAGCCGGCGTCTGCCAAGAAAGACTTGGTCGAATTCGACGCCATAGTGCTCTAACAATGACCAAACCAGCCTATTCAGAATTGGAAACTCTGCAGCAGCGCAACCATCTCCCTCCAATTTGTTCTCGCGTGTTTTCTTCCCCCCCTACATCGGCTCTCAGCCAGCTAATACCACGCATGCGGCCTAAGTGCTCCGCCGTTCAGCTTTCAGTCTTCCCCCGGCGCAGGCGCAAGCGGAGCCAATAGCTAATCGCCCTGGGGCTTCCTCGGTGGGGGGAAGGGGAGCGAGTAAGAAAGAGGCGGGGATCTCGAGGCAGGCGTGGCTTGCGCCTCTGCAATGGAACAGCGGAAGCCAATCACATGGCGTTACGTCAGTTTGGCGCGGAGTTTGTTGGTCCGACCCGGCGGTGGCGGGAGTTAGCCGGCATAAATGGGTTGGGGACTGGGGAGAGGGCGTGGGGGCTGTACAGTTTGGACTGCCTGCGGATCTGTTCTGTTTGCTACACGTTTCCCGCCGCCCCAGATGCTTTTCCATTCGCTCCTCCGCCAGCCCCGCCTGGGCGCGTTTAGGAATGGTAAGTAACGGTTCTAACGGCCGCTTTCAGGTCCGTGTCTCAAGGTCTCGGGCTGCTTCGCTCTCCCTCAGCCCTTTCCCTCCCCTCCGCTACCCGGGCAATCTGGATGTTCTCTACCCCCCGCCCCCCAGCTCCCCGCCCTGGGCTTTCGGCGCTGCCGAAGCGCCCCGAGAGACGGGGAAAGCATGTGGTGACCCCTCCTCCTCCACCCGCCCAGGGTGGATGGTCGCCTTTGGCCCCTCCGGGAACTTGAGGAAGCGTGGCAGCTTGGAGCGCGCTTTGAAAATAGGGGCAAATGGCTCCTCATTTGGGGAGGGGGCGAGGGAGGAGCATGTCCTAGGTGGTCGCTTGAGATCTCTTTTAACTCCGAGTCTAATTAACGAACTAGGTTGTAAATATTGTAAAGCATTCAGTAACTCTTAAAGCGCTAGATGGATGCTGGCTGTTATTGTTAATATTATTGCTCCTTGGTTTCCTTCACCTGGCTTCCTTCCAAGACTGGGCTCAAATCCCACCTGCAGGGGCCTGTCCTAGTCCCGGTCCTCTCCGTGTCTAGCCTCCACAATTACCGCCCATTTACATCAAATATAGCCTGTTTGAACAGCTTGTTGGTTTTTTTGTAAGGTTGTTGACTCTTAGAATTGTGAGCACCTTGAGTGAGCGTCGCTGATCCCAGCTTCTGCAGAAAACCTGTCTCCCTCCAGCGCAGCCTGTTTGCGCTCGTGTGTACGCTGTTGTTTGCTTGTTCCGCATTAGACTGAGAGTCCTGGAGAACAGAGAGCAGTAGAGAGCATCCCCAGAACTCAGCACCGTGCCTGCGGGGCACAGAGTGGTAGTTGAGTAATGCTTGTTGTCTCGAGGGCAGGCATCGAGTTTTTGCCTTTTCTTTGTATTCCCAGGACTGAGCACCGTGTCTGGTACCAAGTAAATGGTTAAATTGTTGATCGACTGGTAGTCTCGCTAGTCTTCTCTGCAAGCCTGAGCTCCCTTGCATAGGCTAAATAAAGCCTTACTTCTTATCTTCCCAGCCAGATTCCTCCCCGCCTCTCTTCCGTTTAGCTCTGACTCCTAGGCCTAGAAACTAATTCTTAACTTATCCCTTGCCTGTTAAATAACTGTCTCCTTTCGAATTCCCTGATTCCCTTGTTCCCACCCCTGTGATTTATATACATTTTTCTAGAGCACTTTGTCAAGATCTCTTCTTTATTCTTATCACATGTATTATACTTGAATCATACTTGTGTGTATATGCAGTATACCACTCCCCCCATTATATTACAACCCTCTTGGAGGCTGAGACCCCTGTCCTTTCACCTTTGTATCCAGTACAGTGTCTTGCAAGTATAAGGTCCCCAAACCTCTTAGTGCTTAAAAAACAGAACTTTCAGAACATCTTATATTAGGCTTTTAATAAATATTTGTTGAACTGAGAAATCTATTTAGAATTAAAACATCCCTAGCATTCAGATCGATATTGTCTGTTTGGGGCAGACATTCTTACAGGGCAACCAAATACACATCCTAGAAACAACAAAATAGTTTTTTAAAGCATATTAATCAAGAATATGGGATACTTGCTAATCAAGCAAATGTTAATTTTATGGCGCTAAGTACTACAGGTGCCTGTTTTGATGTATTTACAAAGAAGTACAAGCAACTTGAAAATTATTTGTGTTCCAAAAGTTCTTTGTAAATTAGTCAAGTTCACACATTTTTCCATAGAAACAATATTGTAAATTGTGGTTAGATTTCTGGTCTAATCTTTCAAAACCTGTTTAATCCACAATGAAGATGAAATAGTACCAGATGGTATTATTCTGGCGAGGGAACCTACTAACCATTGTATGACATTGTTTCTATGGTAAATGAGAAGGAAAGGATTGTGATAGTATTAGATGAGTGCTTTTCTCCTCTCTTCCACCATAGCAGTGAAATAGTGCAGCTTGGCAAAGGGTAAGAATGGAATAATTTGCCTTAGAGAATTCTTCTAAAGAAAGTCTGTCCCTGGTGCAGTATAGTGTGGATTAACCATTTTTATGTATAAGGGATTTGTGTATCAGGGAATTTTGGTTTAAGACATGGGTTCTTGGATCTTCATTCATCTCCTAAATATTCAATTATCATTTATAATTGGACATGTCTAAAATTAAACTCTCATCTTTCCCCTAAACTTAGTGTCC
>CM053584.1:92179609-92198660 GCA_028627135.1 Pseudochirops cupreus
CCCCCCCCCCCCCCCCCCCCATTTGTTGTTTGCAAACCAACCTAGATTCCCTGTGTCCTTGGGAGACAAGACAGGCACCAGGCACCAGTCAATCTGTGCCAGGTTGGGAAAATGCTTGTGCAGCAGGGGGCCTTTGTCTTCATAGTTTAGTGCATAAGTTTCCTAAGTGGAAGATATCACTCCCTGGGGGGGGTGCTGAAAGATCAGGGGGGTAGCTTCAGGTGCAATTGGAGGAGCTGAATAAAATTGAAGGTTAATCTTAATCTAACCCCAGTGGGGCACTGAGTAGTTTTTTTTTGAAAAGGGGGCAGTAGGCCAAATAAATTTGGGAACCCCTGGTTTAGTGGTTTCCAGTGGAAAAGAATGGGGCTTTCACCATCGCCTTGTTCCTCCTTTTTGGAAGGAGTTTTGTCCTTTTCTCACCTTTACTACACCTTTCCCTTCCCATGTCACACCCCTTTAGGTGGAAATATGTTTTCTCCTCCCTTTGTTGTACTTTCATAAATATGTAAACTTCTGTAAGATCTGTGAACTCTTTGGGTTCCACATGCATGTTTATTTCTCTTGTAAAATAAAGCTGGTTTTCACACAAGTCTTGTGATGTGGTTGCCTGTTGAAAGCTTGGGACAAAGTAAGTGATTAATAAATTGTTTTTTATTTATCTGAGCACTCAGGTTTCGAATCCTATTGATTATTCATAATATGTCTCATGGCTGCTTCTTTCTTTCTGTTCAAATTGGCACCATTCATGTCCACGAACAACAGTAGTCCAACCTGTATTTGAAAAAGAATTTGCTTTATAGCATTCAACAAGTAGAGTTGTCTGGTCTTTACAGGAAGACTTTAAGTTAGGGTTTATATATTCTGTGGTAGCTTCTTCCACTTTTGGATAAATCTCGTTATTAGGTAATTTTTTCTTTACAACAAACCTTAAATTTGCTTCTTTACAGCCTTCCCCCATTGCTCCTAAACTCTAAACTTCTCTGGGACCAAGGAAAAAAGTCTAATTGTACTTTTCACTTACTCAGAGACAACTATCATGCTCTCCTTCCTGTAGCTTTCTTTTTCCCAACCTGAATATCTCCAGTTCCTTCAGGTCTTTTACCATCTAGTTTACTCTCTTCTGGATAAACTTTAACTAATGACCTTTTGAAAATATCATGCTCAAAATTTCACTATGCTCCAGATGTGGTATGAGCAGATAACAGGGAGGGAGCAAACATAAGTATTTTTGAGTTAATGGGGTACTTAACACTTGAATTACATATTTTCTAAATGTAATTTTAAAAAGAGAGAGTGTGTGCGCGCGTGCATGTGCACATGCACGCACATTTTTGTTTTTTTAAATAAAAAAAGGCAACCCCACTCTCCCTGTTCCTCAGGATCACAAAGTAGGTATCATCCTCAACTCCTAATGATCTCTCACTGCCCAGATCCAATCTGTTTCCAAGGCCTGTCAATTTCAATTTTGCAACATCCCTGGAATGTAACCCCTTCTGTCCTCTGACACTGCCACCATCCTGGTATAGGCCCTCATCACCTCATGCTTGGACTTTTGCAACAGTCAACTAAGTCTGCCTGCCTCAACTCTCTCCCCACTTTAATACATCTTCCATTCAGCCACCAGAGTGATTTCCTAAAGAACAAGTCTTATCATGTCATCACCACCCACCCTGCTCCCCACCTCAATAAAGGTTTCTAGTAGTTCCTTATTGCCTTCAAGGTCAAGTATAAAATCTTCAGGTAGGAGTGCAGAGAGGGTTCAGAGGGAATGATAATGAGTTTAGTTTTGGATATGTTGATTTTAAGTCTACTGAGCATGCAGTTTGAGATGTCTGAAAGGCAGCTGGAGATGGGAAATTGACAGTCTGCAGAAAGGTTAGGACAAGATGTGTAGATTTGAAAAGTGTTGACTTTATTATTGTTCAGTCTTGTCTGACTCTTTGTGACCCCATGAACCACAGCCAGTCTCCTAAAGTCTGTCTAAACTCCTGTTGCTTCCAATTCACTGTCCATCTCATCCTCTGCTTGCCTCTTGCCTTCAGTTGTTCCCAGGAGCAGTCTTTTCCAATAAGTCCTGCCTTCTCATTATGTAGCCATCTTTAGTATTTGTCTTTACAATGAATAGTTAAAGTTAATTTCTTTAAATATTGATTGATTTGATCTGTTTGCTGTCCCAGTCGTTTCCGACACCACAATTCGAAAGCATTGATTATGCAGTACTCAGCTTTCCTTTGCAGTGCAACTCTCCCAGCCATACACTGCTGTTGTAAAAATCATAGCCTTGACTATATAGACCAGTGGTTCTCAACCTTCCTAATGCCAGAACCCTTTAATACTTGTATGTGGGCAGACCCACCTGGAGGCGGATAGAGGAGTGGTGTCTTGGTTCCTAAAACCATCGGAAATGTTTTCCAGTGGTCGTAGGCGACCCCTGTGAAAGGGTCATTCAACTCCCCCAAAGAGGTGGCAACCGACAGGTTGAGAACCACTGATATAGACCTTTGTTGGTAAGGTGATGTTTCTGCTTTTTAGTATGCTGTCCAAATTTGCCATAGCTTTCCTTCTGAAGAAGAAGCTCTTAATTACATGGCTGCAGTTGCTGTCTGCAATGATCTTTGAGCCCAAGAATATAAAATCTGACATCATCAGCATAGAGATAGTAATTAAATCCATGGGAGCTGATGGGATCAGCAAGTGAAATAGTATAGAGGGAAAAGAGAAGGGAGGAGAGGTTGATCAAGTGTCAAAACCTTGCAGAGAGGCCAAAAAGAATGAGGATTGAGAAGAGACCATTGGATTTGGCAACAGAGAGATCATTAGTAACTTTGGAGAGAGTCATCTTAAAGGGAATGATAAGGTCAGAGGCCAGATTGTAGGTTTAAGAAGAGAGTGAGAGGGGAGAAAGTAGAGGCACCTATTATAGAAAGCCTTTTCAAGTTTAGCCATAAAAGGTGAGAGATATCTAGAAAGACCAGGTGAAGAATAGGGGGGCATGAGCATGTTTGTAGGCAGCAAGGAAGGAGCCAATAGGTAAGGAAAGACTGAAAATAAGTGATAGAGTGGAGATTGCAGAGGGAGCAATCTGTTGGAGTTAACCTTGGTAAGCAGGAGGGGGTAGTGGCAGAAGGCATATGGGTAATAAAAGATGAGGAATGGTGGCTCATTGCAAATGGCCTTTTTTGTGAAGTGTATGCAGTATAAATGTTTATGAAAAGTACTGGCTCACAAAAGTGAACTTTTGTATGAAATGTATAAAGATAAGTACTTCTTTGTTTATAAAAACTGCTGGCTCATGTGAATGGCCTTTTGTATGAAGGGTATAAAGATAATTAACTTCTTTGTATCTGAAGTTGATAGGCAATGGTAGTACAGTGGAATACCAGTTGTGCCTCTTTATGACCTTGGGCAAGTCACTTAACCTCTTTGGGTATAACTACATTTCTTCATCTCTAAAATTAGGGGGTTGTATTAAACTTACTTTTTTATTTTAGGGTATCCTCTCCAGTCACTCCTAGCTGGCTACCAGTGCAGTTATAATGATGATCACATTTCTTATGGAGAGATGGGAGTTCCAGTTCCTCCTTTTGGGTGTACCTTTTCTACTGGTAAGGCCTTAGCCACCTTAAAAGAGGTAAAATCCAAGTTAGGCCTAGAGTAGAAATTTATCTGTCTCATTCTTATGCTATGTTAAGAAGTCTTTTTTTTTTAATAAAACATATGGGGAGGAGAGGTTTTAAAAAATAATATATTCTCTAAACTAGTTAGCTGTATGTTAGCCCTTTCCTTAGACCTGGCACAAAAAAGAGTGGCACTTTTCTACTTTTTTTTTAAATCAAGGACTTTAATCAAAATAGTAAAGTTGAAAATTGTCAGTTTCCCAAAGCCCCCAATTTCTTTTGGGATATGGTTAAGGCTAAAGACCCTTGGCTTGGCCTGCCTATACTTTACCTCCCAAGCTATAGCACTCTGAGAAAGATGAAGAGGTGCTGTGCTTTATAGTACCATAAGTGTTCTGCGCGGTTTCTAGAAGCACGAGTTTTGGAATTAGTTCTAGGAATATCTTCTTTCTTTTTAATAATACCACTTCAATTTCTAATATTCTTTATTGAGAAGCAGAATGGTAGTATGGATAAAAAACTAGCCTTGGCATCAGAAAGGCACAAGTCAGTTCTTGCCTTTGTATGACTATGGGCAAGCATCTGTCAGTGTTGTAGGCAACACTATGGGCCAATTGCCAGGCATGAAGGGATTCTCCACACTGATCACATTAAAATCACAGGTATAGACCAAAAAAAATCTTTATCAGTGTGTCATTTGTCAGGCCGGTGATGGATTTTTTGGTTTGTTTTTTTACTGCTGCATATTTTTTAATGAATCCACCTGTTCTTGGTCAGTTCCATATACTTATTTCCCTAGATCATTTTAGGAACAAACAAATGGTGTTTTGCATAGGCAAAAACAAAGTTAGTTAATAGAGAAAAATGTAGGGCTGTAAAGAGGGAAAATCTGAAATTATAACTCACCCTTCCAATGAGCTGAGGCACTAGTGGTCAAATTGTAACTTTTTGTTAGTAGCACCCTTGATTATTGACAACTGTCTGAATTAATTCATCCCTTCTTTTAAGAGTAAGCTGTGAATTGTATAAATTAGTGCAATCATCTGGCTGTACCTAAGAACACTATAAAAGCAGGCTTAAAACCTTGATTTTTACAGTCCTAAGGTTGGAAGAGGTTATAGTGTTATTTATAAATTGCCATGGGTAAGTATGAGATAGAAGTTCAGGTTTTATTAGAAATTTGAATAAACACAAGGAGACCTTGCAGAAATCTTAAGGAAACTTTTGTCTTCAAATTAATTCCTACCTTAACTCCTGCCATTTGACTTGTATCATCTTTTTCAGTCTAAAGTACATTTCCTCTGTAGTTTCAATTCCTTCTGATGGAATCGTTTTATTTTAACATCTTCAGACTATACTTTTGGTGGTAGTGTTCATATTGGTCTTTACCTTTTTCTTCATTAGCTCCTAACTTGGAGCACATCCTTGCAGTGGCCAATGAAGAAGGCTTTGTGAGACTATATAACACAGAATCTCGTACTTCCAGAAGGAAGTTCTTCCAAGGTAAATCTTCTTAAATCCATAGACTTAAACACATTGGGGAAAACATTAATTTACAACTTCAAAGTTTTCTGGTCCTATGTACTGAGTACTGTGGAGAATTACAAAGCACATTAGGATATGGATGTCTGTTCTCAAGGAGCTCACCACTCTAGTTGGGAGGGCGTGTGTAGAGGAATAAGACAAGCACAGAAATAGGTACATTACAAGTTGAATATAATAAATGTCATAGGTGGTACAAAAATGTTATGGGAGTTTAGAGGAGGAACAGGAAAGACTTATGAAAGACAAGGCATTTGAACTGGATTCAAAAGATAATTTAAATTTCAGTGGGAGGAGATTGTTTGGGGGTGGGACACTGCAGGGAGAAGAAATGGCAGGAGTAAAGGTCTGGAGAAGGTAAAGCATGGAAAAATGTCCCTAGTGATGAAGGAGTGAAAATACAGCAGGTGAGTTAAGATTTAGTGGCCACCTGTTGCTTTGAAGGTTTTTAAGCAGATCAGATCTTTGCTTTAGGAAAACTAATTTGTCAGCGGTGTATAGGATGAATTCAAGAGTGGAATGACCAGAAATAGGGAGATCAGATCAGTCACAGATAGTGACAGCATAAGCTAGTATGGTGACTGGGAATTGGGTGGAAGAAATGGATTTGAGATTTTGACAGGAAACATTGATAAGATTTGACAACTTCTGCCACACTGTATTTGAATGCTGTAGAAGTAGTGGAGATACTGGACCAGAAACAAGAAATTCAAGTTTTAATGTCAATTGCAGCAAAATCTCATTTCTGCTTTAGTAGATATAAATTTCTAACTTTAGTATCATTTGTGTTCTAACTATTCTGAAAATGGACCCTATTTGGTATTTATTTGTTCATTCATTATTTATATGAATTAATAGTGGTTATTGTTCTGACTACTGATCATATACTGCTTTTCTAATTTGTTTATTCTCAAAAAGAATGGATGAGTTTGTCTAAGACAAGGGCCAGAGTTAAGATAGTGGTGACAGTGGGAGCAAGACACTAAACTGCTGTAGAAGTGGCGATGAAGCAGTGACAGATCACATTATGTCCTCAGCTTGTCTCCAAAGGTGCCAGAGTAGTTAGATTACTATTAGTGTGGTTCCCAAGGGCACTGTTCTAGTTAGTTCTTACCTCTCTTTTCTTTGTGTAGAATGGATGGCCCATTGGAATGCTATCTTTGACCTGGCCTGGGTTCCTGGAGAGCACAGACTTGTAAGTGACTTTCTTGTTGATACTAAATAAATACTGGTAAGCTGCTGACTAAACTATGGTCCCTTATTTCTGGAAGGTCACAGTATCAGGAGATCAGACAGCCAAGATCTGGGATGTGAAAGCTGGTGAGCTCATTGGAGTTTGCAAAGGTCATCAATGTAGCCTCAAGTCAGTTTCCTTCTCTAAATTTGAGAAAGGTGAGTATTTGCACCTGTTCTTTCAATTGTACCATGATGAACAGTTTGATTTGGAGTTAAGGTGTCTTGCCTCTGCTACTTGGGACCAAGCAAGTCACTTAGCTTCTGGGCCTCAGTTGTTTCCTGTATTATAAAGTACAAATACTAAGGCTGATATAACATCAAATACGGACAGTTCTTGCTTTATGTAAACTCTGATTCTGCAAATTCAATGGGGGGAAGGGGCAGGCACTGAAGCCCTCAGGCTGGGTGGGGTACAGAGCTTAGGACAGAGGAGGGGGAAATCTGTGGTAAGTGAGAACTGGCTATACAGGAATGACTTTATTTAAACAGATATAGAGAGGATCTGTGTTCAACCCTATAAACAGGCAATCCCACTTTCTTTTTCTTTCTAATGAGCTCTACATTTCAGGAATTGAAATAGTCTCTGGACTTACAGCCCTATTGGGGTTGAGGTCTCCATCTCTTCCCACTAGAGAAAAGTGCCGAAGGCCAATAGAGTATTAACTCCTTAACCCAGAGCAAGAATCTACATATATAGTGAAAAACAAGGCGCCTGTTGTTGTTTCTCTGTGATTTTCCTTGGTTCCCATTATTACTTTGATGAATAATGAGCTAATTCCATTACTGCTAGCTCAAATTCCATCCCCTCTAGCTTGGCCCTGCAGTTTACCTTTTTGTCATTGCTGCCTTGGGCCATACACAAGCCTCTGTGAATAGCTGAGTCTGTTCTTTAGGTTTAGTTCCTTTTGCTGTCTTTCTGGGCACGTGTTTCTGGTCTTTTAAAAAGCCAAGTCCAAGATTGTAGCCCTTCATCAATCAGTCTCCTTTATTGTGGTAGTAAAAGGGCAGGGAGGTGGTGCAGGGACCATGTGCTAGGTCTGGTCACATCTTATCAGTGAGTTAATCTTGTTCAGGTAGCTTGGGGATATAAAGAGAGCACCTTCTCCTGGGTATACCCTCTACACATATAGAGCAGTTTTGAAAGTTTCATTTCTTTGGAAAGGGCGATTACTTTTAGGTACAAAGGAACGTGTAAATTAGCTTCTGTACTAGATTGTTCATAGAAAAGTCACTTCGTATTTGTTTGCCTACTACTGACGTTGATAGTGACAATCTATCAAGGGACAAATACAGTTTTGATTTTTCCCATAGCTTTTCAGAAGCATAGCTATTTTATAAAGTGTAGACACACCTGTAGCAGAGTTGATTCTGAGTTCTCTGTGAAAAGAAATTTGATTTTAAAAAAAAACCCGAAATTTGATGCTTAGAGCCCTTGAGAAGAATTAACAAATGAAGAAAAGCATGCCTAAATCCTTGTTTTCTTTAAGGTATTTTGTTGATAATTTTTGTTTGTGGGGTGAAAAGAACTACTGGGTCAACACTTTTAGTCAACAGCTTACATTTTAGGATTATTTATTCTCTTACATTTTCTGAGTTCCAGTCTCGACTCACAAGTGTGTGCCATAGCTGAGGGAAACAAGCCTGGATCTAAATAGGTTTAGAGTCAGAGAACTAGATTTGAATCTGAACTCTGCTATGGAACTGTAGGCAAAGCACTCTTTTGGCCTCAGTTGAATACAAAGGTCGAGCTAGATGACTGGTGATTTTCCCTTCCAGTTATAAATTCTGTGATTTCCTTGGATAATAAAGAATTGACTCCATGTATGTATGTATGTATATGTGCATACACATACAAGTCAATTGATCAGCAAGCATTTATTAAAATGTCTACTAAATACTAGGCGCTATGCTGGTCATTGGGAATTCACGTGGAAGAGTATAATAGCCTCTGATTTCAAGGGGCTTGCATCTAGTGGGGGGGGGGAGGGGGTGTGTGTGTGATTTCTTAAACAGTGGCTCCATTTTTTTCACAGCTGTCTTCTGTACTGGTGGAAGAGATGGCAACATTATGGTCTGGGATACTAGGTGCAATAAGAAAGGTAGCAATTCTGTTTTAACTTGGCAAATAGGGGACTCTTTCTTTAATCTTATTACAGTATCTGGAATGAAATGTAGAATGATCTTTTCTAATGACCACTAGGGGGAATGTGTGTTCACATAGTTGTTTAAAGATCTCTAATAATCATTGGGAGCATCACCTGTTAAAATTTTTAGATTTCCTTCAGAACTAAGTTTTAAGGGACTACAGGTTCAAAATGTTGCATACATTATCAGATGTGGTCACTGTCTGTTGATTTTTCTTAATTGATTTAGTTTGTTACATAGGAAGGCTTGTTGGGTAAGAAGTATGTCCAGAAATGACAGGTATAAAAATAGTCACCATCACTAGAACACATTATTTTTTAAAAGCAAATTAATTTGCAAATTATAGCAAAGGTTGTAAATAAAGTTATGAACTAGGATAAAAAAGTGAAAGTTGCCTTAATTCTAATTTAAATAACTTGCTTTTAGAGATTTGGATTAAAGGTCAAATGCAAGGTCAAATTACTTTGTAATCCTATTCATTAGAAAGCTTTGTAACAGCATTCTTCTGTTACTTTACACCTAGACAGTGACTTTTATTGGTTCTATCATGTGTTATTTACTTTTTTTCTTTAGTACCTAAAAACACTTCACTAAATATAGTATGGCTATTTCTAGCACTAATTTCAATTACCTAATCACAGATGAATTCCAAAGGAAGCCAAATCTTTTCTGTGATGTTTCCATTCTTTTCATTATTAAGACTCAACATGAGATCAAGTATCATAAAACTTAAATGAAATTAACTGGAATATTTTTCAGATGGATTTTATAGACAAGTGAATCAGATCAGTGGAGCTCACAACACTTTAGACAAACCAACCCCATTGAAGTCCAAGAAGAAGCAGATTTCAAGAGGACTTGCTCCTTCTGTGGTAGGTTCTAAAGATTTCTAAACAAGGAATTGTTACCTAGGCTTACAGTGGTGGCCTGGAATTAAGTAGGATTTTATTCAATTGTCGGTGCCACAGATTCAAGTAGACTTGTATTAAGAACCTGCCATAGGTATGCTAGACATCGTGAATACAAAATATAGTCTTTGCACTCAAGGAATGTTTATTATTCTCTTGGGAAGATAATACGTACACAGATAAGTAAAGACAAGGTATTTAAGGCTGAAGAAATAACTAATAAATGGGCAGTCTAGAAGACTTTATGGAGGAAGTGGTACTTAGCTGAGATTTGAAAGGAAGAGTTGACAAAGGAGAATGTCCTAGGCATGAGGCTATATTTGTGCAAATGTGCAGAGACAAGAGATAGACGGTTAAGTTGGGGAATAGATTGTACAATACATCAAAGGGAGCAGTATGAAACAAAGGGGAAGAAGGATAGACTTTGAGCTACTTTGTGGCAGGTCCTTAATGCCAGGCTGACTAGTTTTGTATTTGAGGAGTATTTAGAAACTAGTGAATGTTTTTGAGACGGGGGTTTCATCGTTGGATCAGTGGCTTAGGAAGGTTATTTTTGACAACAATTTAAGAATGGATTGGAGAGGGGAGAGACTGGAGACAAGGAAACCAAATGGGAGACTGATCACCTGTGTAAGAGGTGATAAGGGTCAGAATTAGGGTCCCGAACTGATGGTGTGTTATTTATTGTTTTCTGAACACCTAAGTGTTAAGGTTCTGTCCTGACTATGGTTCCTAATTTCTAGCCACTTACATTTCAAGATTACATATGAGGCATAATGCATATTTCTTTCCTTTTTAAAAATAACACTTTGATCCCTTTCTTTTCTAATTGTTGGTTGGTTGGTAGTTGTCATCTTTTCTCAGAGAGCACCAAAATGACATCACTATGTTGGAGTCAAGTTATGTTGTGTCCAACTGTGGCTGATTAGACAAATACAACCTTGGAATGCTCTATGGGATTGGGCACAAATAATCCATATGAACATTTGGGGTAGATTTCAAGAATGTATTTTAGAGAAGAGCAATTGCTAGGATATTTGATGTCAAGACACTATATCATAAATAGGGTATAAACTAGAAGCCACTTCTCGATTCTGTCTATCAAGGAAAGAAGATGGGAGTTAGAAAACTAGGTAAGGCGAAGATAGTTAATGAAGTCATTAATGTTGTCAGCATCAGAAGCAAAAGGAATTGACTTCTTTTTTTCTTTCTCCTTGTCTTGTTAGGACTTCCAGCAAAGTGTAACAGTGGTCTTGTTTCAGGATGAGCATACACTTGTGTCTGCAGGAGCTGTGGATGGGTAAGAGTATGGTTTGTACTACCTTTGAATAAACCTCTCTGATGGAAGTGTGATAGGGAAACAACTTAGTGCCATTACAATTCAGCATGTATTCTCTGATAGGATGACTAGCCTAATTGAAACCAAGACGCCAGTAAATAAATCCAGTTAGGTCTCTTCTACCCTGAGAACAAGAGAGAAAATAGTTCACATGCTTATGAATCCTTTAAGATTTACAAAATACTTTCCTCATACCAGACCTATGAGTTAGATCATAGAAGTATTTTTATCTCATTTTTATATATGAGGAATTGGCTTCATAGAGGCCTTGGTTGCACAGCTCGTAAATATTAAAGTCAGGACTGAAATTTAGCCAGGTCTTATGCCTCTTAGGACTAGTACTTTTAATTCTCTGCTACAATAAATCTATCCTTATTTTAACTGCCAGAGTTTCTAGTGTTTGAGGATGAGACATCTCTCTCTCTGGGTTTAAGAATAGAACCTCTGTGTGACCTGGAATAAGAAAACTGGTTATTTCAGATTTTTTTTTTCACATTTTTGATTGGAGCCCTAACAAGAACTGGCTGCTTTTCTAGCCTAACGATAAGGTCTCAATATCTTTTAGGTATGTATATTTCAATGATCAGTGATTTTGTTGATGTGTATATTCAATCCCCTGTTGGAGATCCTAATCATTTTAATGACTTTGTAAGCTATCCTTGTAAATTTATTGGCCAGCCTGACGATGAGCCTCTTTGCATGGAACTAGGCTAGTTCTTGGACAACATCTATAGTCCATCACTGTTACATAAAGCTTTTCCCATATTGTTAGGAACTTCTAGACCTTATGCTCTGGAGGTATAACCTTGAGAGCCAAGAGTTTCTGCTATACCATAGGGAAGCACTGAGTAGGAGTAAAGGATCAAAAGTGTCCACCATAATTCTTTTGCCTCTTTCTGAATTGTTAAAGAAATCAGTCTGCTTGGATTTGCTGATAACTATTGATATATTGCTCTGTTGGGAAGGGAAAAAGGTCAAAAGCAATATTGCTTCATGGATATGTATTTGCTTCATGTTTCTGCATAAGCTTTTTGAAAAGAAGAGCTATGATTTTTCTCATTACCTTCTTATATTATCCATAGTACCTAGTACAGAAGTTAATATTTGTTCAGTTGGTAGAATGTTGACTTTCTGTCCTCTAGAAGTTGGCATCTTTCTAGAGACTGAAGTCCTAGGTATCAAAGAGAAATTGATTTCATTTATTAGTTATGTTTAGTTGACTGCCATTTCTTAGTCTGTTTTTGTACAGAGGTACTATGTACTAACCCTAATACTTTATTTTCAAATTGTCAGTTTATTTGAAGTGGAATATTAAGACAGTTATTTAATTTCTTATGTTATCCGAGCATTTCAAGGTACAGCTAGTCTCAGTTATTTAAATTATTGTTTAAAATCTCAAAAGAAATAGCCTTAGCTGTCACTCCATTTGCCAGTGTTGAAGAATGTATGCTGAGTATTATAGGCTTGGAAAGTGCTTTCTGAAAACAATGGAATAAGTATTATCAAGAGCAACCTTCTTCCTTTTCCCTTCAAATAAACTGCAAGGTAACTGCTATCATTGGGTCAAATCACATCTGTTTCCCTTTTGTCAAAAAAGTTTTGCAGTCAGCTGTCTATATAAACTTTTAGTCAGCATTTCTCGATGAGAATCCTTCAGTATACCTGGTGGACATACCAGAGGAGTTCTGCCAAAAGTCATCCCAAACTTAGTAAGTGTGAAGCAAATTGGAGAAGGGAAGAAACTGTTCTAAAAATCTTCTGTCTTCTGTTTTGGCTTTCAGTGTGGTCAAAGTATGGGATTTGCGCAAGAATTATACTACCTTTCGACAGGAGCCTCTGGCTTGCAAATCCTTCCCATACCCAGGTAGCAGCACTCGAAAACTAGGTAAGTAAGCCTTTGCTTGGGCAACAAGGGGAATCAGGAGAGTTTCAAGTTTGTCTCAGAACTTAAAAAATGAACATGTCACATTAACCAACAATTTTTTTAGTTCTATAAATGAGAGAGTTGCCCTTAGGAATTGTTGGATTATGTTCTCTGGGGTTGTTGTTTAGTTTTTTTGGAACATAAAAGACTAATACCTAGAAATTTCTGGGATTTGAAGATCTTTCTCTCCATGTTAAAGAAAAGATTCTCTGTCCTGGAAGAAGCAGAAATTGGATCATTATTTTGGTATGGTCTATTCATAGCTGTGATCCATTTTTATCTCTAAACTACTGCTAGTGCTGCCCACTCTTACCAGTGGCCTGCTGATGGGAGTCTTCTTTCTTCAGGGTACTCAAGTTTAATTTTGGACTCTACTGGCTCTACTCTGTTTGCTAACTGTACAGATGATAACATCTACGTGTTCAATATGACAGGATTAAAGATTTCTCCAGGTAAGATGTCATTGAAATGACTGTCAGGAAGTTGAAGACAATTTTGTTCAAAGTTAGCTGCTAATTTAGCTTCATTTAGAAACTTTCAGACTTTTCAGAATCTTTTTTAACAAATATACCCACTTGACATGAATTTTTTTTAATCAAATGTTTAAGACTTGTTTGTATTGTATGTACATAATGGTCTATATGGTGATAAAATAACTTAGTTCATTTAGTATCTTCTTCTCCACCATTTAGCATCTCTGCCATTTATATTGTGCCCTATCCTTAGATTTAGTCCTGATATTTCATTTGCTCTTTTCTGGGCTCCTGAAATAATTTGAATGTTTATGATCTTACTTATACAAGAAAATGAAATTATTCCTTAGGAAGTCTAAATGATACCCAAACATTAGATTTTTCATTCAAAAATTTCTTGGGCATCTAATAAAGAACAGTGAACTATTTTGGTACTGTGGAGCATGTAAGAGATGGATAATATATGACCCTTGATCTTAAGGAGCTTATAGTGTATTAGGAATATGTCTTTTGTTATGTTATGGTCACATGTTTTAAATGTTTTAAATGCACAATCCTAACTGAAAGGGCCAAAGGAGGCCCTTTGGAGGAGGTAGCATGTAAACTACCCCTTCAAGGAGATAAGTGGGATTTGAACAGGAGATGGGAGGAGGGGTGTAGAACAGTCAAGGTAGAAGAAATAAAGCAGAGGCAAGAACTGATGGTGTAATTATGAGGAGCAGTTAGGAAGCCTACTTTGGCTAACAAAGGAGTAAAGGGAGCTAAGGTCAAAAGTAGTTCATTTAGATCATAGAAGACCTTTAATGCCATAAGCTTTGGAGCTTATTCAGTAGTAAGTATACTTTAAGAAAATTCCCCTGGCTACAGTGTATAAAATGGATTAAGGAGGGAGATTAAAGGTAGGGATACTCCTTAATGGTCTATTCCCAGAGATGAAAGTAATGAGAACCTGAATTAGAGTTTTGGCCATGGCAAAGGAGAATCTGGAAATGGATATGAAAAAAGACTTAGAGGTAAGGTCTATATGGCAGTTGGAAAAACTCCAGATATTTAGCCAGAGAACAGAAAATTAAGTAGGGACATTACTGCTTTCAGTTATAAGGAACTCACGGGGGAAAGAGTTTTGGATTGCCCACAGAGAATAATATTAGGAGTGATTGAAGGCTGTAGAGAGGCAGATTTAGATTTGCTATAAGGAAAAATTTAATCAAAGTTAGAACTTTCCAAAAGTGAATTAAGCTTTCTGAAGAGGTTGTAATAGGTCTCTTTTTACTGAAGGTCTTCAAGTGGGAACCCGATAATTGCTTGTCAGAGATATCCAAGGTGGGGTGGGATAGAGGGGGTATAGGTTGGGTTATACCTCCAAGCTTCTATTAGTGACTGATTAGATAGGAGGGTGAAGGAGGAAGAGTCCAAAGTTGATTATAGCCTTTATAAATAAAAGGATACTAGTGTTGTTCATAGAAATAGGGAAATTCAGAAGATGGGGGATTGGGATGGGTTTTGTTTGGAGAAAGATAACTTCTAATATGGATAGACTGAATTTCTAATGCTGATAGATCATTCAAGTGACAAAGCTCAGCAGACAGTTGAAGTATAGCCCTGGAACTTGGGAGAAAGAAGTGAAAAGATGCAAATTTGTGACATCCATATAAAAGATAATAGTTGAAACCATGAAAATGAGTGAACTTGCTAAGAGAATACCTGTAGAGAAGAGGGACTTAGGATAGAACTCTGACATTTTAGGGGTCAGGAGGACTGGGTGGGGGAAAGTGACAGCTAAAGAGGAGAGGTAAGTAGAGATACAGAGAAATTATTAGATATAGAAAGTTGTAGGAGTTCATGATCTCAGCAGTAAGTAAGGTGATGGGATTTGATACAGAGGAGAAATGTAAAAAAGTCCAGACTACACTGAAAATGATTTCAAAGCAAAATAAATGATGTCATCAGGGGACAGCCAGTTTTTGGCAATGACAAGGAGAGGGAAGGAAATTCTGACAGTGTATATCAGTTGAAATTTTTTTTTCTGTTCTTTTAAATATCTCTGAACCCTTCAGGGCATGTCTTGAGGTCAATATATGCTGGGTGTAACCTCTTTATCTATAGTACTGTATAATACTAGCTGATTAATAATGATAGCCCCCAAAGTACTTTAAGAACCCAAATAAACAAAGAAAGATTAAATTTAACCTACCATTCAGAATGAAACAAATGATGTAATCACATCAATTTTACCATGAACCAGCAGAGGGCAGTAAACACTTATGGGTTTGCTGGGAAGTCCAGTCTAGTTTGACAGTCACAGTTTTAGGGTAGAAGGTAAGGAAGAGAGTGACGATTCCAATTTTAAGGTTTTATATATATATACACATACATATATTTACATATATATACATATTAAAGTTATATAGAGCAAGGGAACCAACTTTTCTGTGGTGTGTCACAGTAATATATTAGTCCCCAAAATCTGTGCTTAAAAAAAATGAAGACTTTTAGAACAGTATGTGTGTGCAAACATGTAAAATTTCCTTGAATTAATTTATATCCTGCTTAGTTTTCATCTAGAAAAATGAAAGTATAAGACTAAGCTTTATTCTGCCTAAAGGGGGGAGGGGAAAAACTCTTGAGTTCTTGCAAGGTCTAGCTTTGAACTTCATTCTCCCTGCTGAGAACTTAGTGCATGATTCTGCCTACTCAATCTGTTAAATTCTCCTCTAACAACTGAAAGAGCTTTTTCGTAGTTAATCTGCTGCCAGAAGTCTTGTGATCTAACCTCCTCGAGTAGAACCCCTCAAGTACATTGTGCTAAAATTGAGTAATGTGACTTGCCTGAATACTGGGAAGTTCATTATCTGAAGACTGGGCCCAACTTTGTTTTGCTGTTATGATTTGAATATACCATTTTGTACCTTTTCCTGCTCCTACCCCCAACTAACCACTGACGTGTGGGGCATCTGAGCTATCTGAAGGAGTTACGTAAATAAAAAATTTGCCATTTCAGGTGAGATTAACCATAACCAGAATACACATGATCTTTTTACTAAAAAGAAATGTTGTTCATCTAGAAGATGTCTAATCTTACATTAAAAAGACCTGCTTCCTTATTAGTTAAGTACACAATACAATTTTCTTTTCCATACCATGCTCAGAAAGGTATCAGAACTGAGATCAGGGTAATGCCTGTTTCTCTGACCAGCTTCAGGGCAGCCAGGTGGTGCAGTAGATGGAGTGCTAGACCAAGTCAAGAAGACAACTCAAGTTGAAATCCAACCTCAGACACTTATTAGCTGTGTGACCTTGGGCAAGTCACTTAACCCAACTTGCCTCAGTTTCCTCATCTGGAAAATGAGCTGAAAGAGGAAATGGCAAACCACTCCAGTGTCTTTGCCATGTTCTGGGAGTCACAAGGAATTCGACAGCTTGAAATTATTTGCACCAGATTGTTTGATGATACTAATATATTCATATTCCCAACTATCTGATATGTACTACCTTTTTTCTTTTAGAAGTAAAATGAACTAATGGGAGAATTAGCACTTATTAAGCTTCTGTGCCAGACACAGGGCTAAATTCTTTTTATAAATGTTATCTCATGTAATCCTCACAACAACCTTATGAGTTAGGTTCTATTATTAATCCCCATTTTACAGTTGAAAAGACTGAGGCAAATAGAAGTTGTAACTTACCCAGGGTCTCAAGCCACTAAGTGACTAAGGTGGGATTTGAACTCAGGTCTTCCTGACTCTAAGCTTAGAACTTTGTCTACTGCACTGTCAGCTGCTGGGCAAGAAGAGGGAGGTGCTATAGAAAAGTTATGCAACTTTAGTTGAGCCCTCGGAATAACAAGAGCTGGCATTTTGTTTTTTTCTTCCTTTGACAGTGGCCATCCTCAGTGGGCACCAGAATTCAACCTTTTATGTCAAATCCAGCATTAGCCCAGATGATCAGTTTCTGATCAGTGGCTCAAGTGATGAGTCTGCCTACATCTGGAAGGTGAGTGACCAAACTTCCCTGCACAGGTAACACTAGAATACTGTTGCCACCTTCTTTCTTCACTAGAGATGGTGTGAATTTGGTAGCGATCCTATAATGTTAGCAATATTTCCCATGCCAGGTATTCATCAAAACCTGCTTCTTGCCCCAGTCAATAACTGTGTTCTCATTGGTTGTTAAAAACTTGTATGTATTATAAAACATACAACTCTTGTATTAGGAACTTTTCAAAAGAAGTCCTTTCCTGAACTATGATCAAGTTGCTCAGGAATTTAGGAGTTCAGGAAGGTGGGTAGAATATCAATTACTTTTTCCTCCTCTTCTGACAAAAACATGATGCCTCCTGTGTCTTCTGTATGGAACTATTAATCTATACCATGACTAGGATTCCTGGTAATAATTTTCCTTTCCCCTACTCACTAGTAACATTTTCCCCCAGTGGGCATTAGAAAGTTCTAAGTCCCAGTCCCTATGGCTACTCTTTTAGTCTTATCACTACACAGTTACCCTAGTGAAATATCATGATTTGCTTAAAAAATTTAACACCCTACTTAAGCTTAATGTCTTGAGCCCTGTTTTTTGGCTTTTTATAGTTTTATTATGTGTAAAGCTTGTTGGCAGCTGATATCTTTGCCACCATTTGGAACTCTGAAAAAAAAAAGTATGAGTGTCACTTAATGAGAAGCATTTGCTGGTTATTGAGGGATATCTAAGGAGAGGAAAAATGGGGACAAGGGGTGAGGATTGGTTACAGCAATACTTTGGGAGCTCAGAGATGGAGAAATACTAATAGGCTTTGTAAAATCTGAAAATTAAGTGCCCCATGAGGTTTCTACATCATTTCCCAAGTATTAATGGGGAATTAGTGAAAAATAAGTCATCTAAGCAGTGGCAAAAGGTTACAGGGTCTAAATCTCATCTTCAGAGCCTCTCCTGGGTCTCATAAATTCAAATCCCATCAATTCTCTCTCCTTCCCAAGATAGAGCTGGGGTGGCTTTATTGCTTCCTAAAGGTGACAGAAGTAAAAAAAACTTAAGGCCTCCGCTGAATGTAGCTCTCTGATTAACTTCATTTGTTGGTGTTGGGGGACAGGGATGCTCTTGATCAACAGGTGACAATTTTTATGTATCTATGATAGTGAAAACCTTTTTAAAAGCCTATAGCAGTATTCTAAGTGTCCACAAGATGATAGTAGTGTTTCACTGAAAGAATGTTGCACTTTCTGTTCTGTGTTTAACAAAGTTGTGTGTTGTATGTTCTTAATTGAAAGCTAGAAAAGTCAAGTCTCTACATTTCTTTCTGATATATTAAGTTGCTTTTTACTTAATGTAATTGTCTTTCTTTTGCCTGAATAAAGGAGATTTTCTACCCTAACCCTTGGGTTCAGAGTGTCCCTGTAGTGGCATAATGCTTTTGTCAGAAAATTTTTATCAGATCTATGTTACTGTGTAGCCTGTGCTTCAGAACTCTCCTTTTATCCCACCACTACTTTCTAAAATTCATTTGACTTTGGATCCTGAGTTTTACCAATCATGTTCTTTACAATATCATCTGATTCTTTAATTGATAAGTAAATGTTAGTTAAGTGACCACTTTTTTTTTGAGATTATATTTCTTTTTTTTTTTTTTTCGGTTTTTCTAAGTTTTAATTCTATTTTTTTTTTAATTTTTTTAATTTTTTTTTATTTACTCATTTACTTTTAATTTACAAGATTCAGTTCCACAATCACTTGAGTTTCAGATTTTCTCCCCTCCCTTCCCCCCCCCCCCATGGTGGCGTGCAATCATGTATAGGATCTGCAAATACTTTCACATTGTACAATAGTTTGGTCATATAGAAGGGTTGTAACCAATGAGTGATCACTGGGAA
>CM053584.1:92199160-92256064 GCA_028627135.1 Pseudochirops cupreus
GCGTTGTTGAGGATAGTCCAGTTTATCAAGGTTGGTCATCATATGTACGATGTGTCTGTGATTGTGTACAGGTTTTGCCTGGTTCTGCTCTTCTCACTTAGCATCAGTCCGTATAAGCCTCTCCAGGTAATTATGAAGTCCATTGAGATTATATTTCTGACTCAAGTTTAGGCTCTCTTATTTTCTTATCCTTTAATTGTTTTTCCCTCATTCATTTTTCCTTCACTATCTTATCTGCATTCCTTCTCCCATTTCAGTTTTCCTTATTTTGGCTCCCAACCTCACTAAGGAATTTATTTGTAGTATAATTTTTTACAGACATTTCTTAATAGTTTTTGAAAAGTCTACCTTCTCCCCACCATATGCATACTAAGAGTCTTTTTTTCCCCTCTTCTGTGGGTGTTCAGGGGACTTTTTCCTTCCATATAAGAATAATGATAAAGTTATTTGACTGGGTTTTCCATTTTCAAGCCATTGCACATGTGTGACCTGTTCTGATTTTCATGGCTAGGTCTGTATTGAGTGACATGGTTTGGGTGATATACTTTCCCGCCAGGCCACACATAATTCAGTGTGAGCCTCTGATATTTGAGACTCTGGCAAGATTGTTGCTGTTCCTAAAATTGAACCTGCCTGGTTGGGTGGTTCAGTTTCTCTTATCCATTGTGAAAAAAGAAAGGAGATGTTTTCAAGGCCAAAACAATCTTAGTCTAAATGGATATCCAGGGCATTAAGTTGTCACCCTGTTTGAAAGTTCTAGAAATCAACATTCTCATAAGCTTTCAATGCCCTCATTAAGGCTCAGAGGACACATAGAAGCGGAAAAAAAAGAAGTTTTAAATCCTAGGAACCAAATTGAACTTTAACTCTTTGATTACTTTGTAAAAATTAGCAAAAGAGAAAATATGCTCTAGGTAGAAAGTGTTTATGATACTCTGATCCAGGTAGGTTTTGTTGTGTGTTTAATGTAAGGGTTTTAGTGATAGTTTTTTCTAATTTATTTTGCTCCCTCCTGATTCTTTTCCTATGTAGCCATTGAATAGTATAGAGGTGGCTATAAATAAATGGTTTTGGCACAATCGCCGACTGCCACCGAATGGCAAAACATTGAGCCTGACACTTTAGGAAGTGTAAATGATCTCATGGAAGGAATAAAGATTAGTCTTGTTTCCAATTGGACAGGATAAGGAGATTCTGTAAGGAAAGATACTGATCTTATTGCATCCTCAAGTGTGAAAAATAATTTGATAAGGGTTACAGATGAGAGTTGAGAGTAAGATACTTCTGGAGTCAGCTGAATAGCTCTCTAGGGGTTTGAAATTTTGAATCCTTCATGCCTTGTATGGAGGTTCTTATGTTTGTATTAATCAGAACTGATGAGGGAGAGCCCTCTGCATTTCTTTCTAGCCTCTTACTTGTCTTCAAAATAGATAAGAATAAACATGTACCTCAAAATGCTTCCACTTTCAACTAGGAAGCAAAGTATAAAGCCTAGAATGATTATACAATAATGTATAAGCAAATAATGCCGTTAACAAAAAAGAGACCTATGTTTTCATCAGAGAAAGTTGATCCTCAAGTGAAATAGTTTTTAAGACTGCACTCTAACATTAAAACATCTAAAGTGATGAATCACTTGCTATTCAAGACTATAAATATTTGTCAGGCTTTTTTCAAACCCAGTGGTCCAGAGCTCTACGTTGTTAAAACAATCTGATTTGGTTTTGGATTGCTGTCTTTAAAAATGAACTTTTTCCCTTGATCATCCTTCTGTTAAGTATGGATTTCTTATAGTCCTGATCCCTAGTAAGAAAGACTTTACTCTAAGAGATATTTATCCAAACATTTAAACAAACCATCTGGAGGGACTAGTATTGTTGTTTCCATAGCATTACAGACTTTGGCTGTGAGGGTGTTTGTTATGGGTAGTGGAAGCTCACTTTAATCATAACAGTTATTAGGTAACCCATTAAGGCAATGGACTACATTCTTTTATTTTTTCATTCATTGAGTAAGTACATATGGAGAGGAGTAAATTTATTAAAACTCACCAGGTTCCTCCAAAAAACTGAGTTGGATAACCTTTCAACTCAAGGTGCTAGGCCAATTTGATGATTTTTATCATAGCCAAAATAAATTTGATTATTTAATCTTATGAGGTAGAAACTAGGGATTTTATGCTGTATCCTGGATTCCTTTTAGTCAAGTAGAAATGTCTTCAATAAAACCCACAAGCTGAGGGAATATATTAAGTTCACTTAGTCCTTATCACTAATTCCTTTCAATGTTGCCTCCACTTTTTTCATGAAAATGAGCCATGATTTAGTTCCTTGGCAAGATAAGAAGAATCTCAACCTCTTTATCCCTATGTCTCCTACCAGCCTTCTTCCTAGTCATTTTCTAAATTCATGTGCTAATAATAGTGATATGAAGTTGTATATAATCTTTTCTACTGATTAATTCTCATGACCTGTGATAAAGAAACAATTGACAGCTATTGTGTGAGTCAGTAACATTCAGTGAAGGAAAGTGAATCTCTTAGTCATAGAAATAGCATCATACAACATGACCCACCTTTAAAAATCACACTGAAAATTGCAAAGATGACACATCCTTGAATGTATTAAAATTTGAATAAGAAAATTAGCTAGAATGGGTTTTTTGAAGAAATTTCTACTTGACTAGGAGGAACCCAGGATACAACATAAAATCCCTAGTTTCTGCCTCATAAGATTAAATAAATAAATTTATTTTGGCTATGACAAAAATCATCAATTTGGCCTTGTAAGCTCATAGTGACTTTGTTTCCAGAGCCTGAGGCATGTTTCAAGCACTTTCAGGATTCACAGTTAATTTTATGTCCTAAAAGTAACTGACTAGAGAACCTAGAATATCTAGCCTATGCAAAACAGAGACCAGATTGATCCTCTGAATTTTCCCAGTAAACATTTCAATTCTTGACCAGCCTTGAAAGTTCATTAGCTAAAAGCAAGCTAATCCTGCCCCTGAACTTTACAGAATATGTGGAGAATGTGATATCCATTCTGGAAGAATTGGTTTAATGTGAAATCTTTCCTAGGTTATGGGCTCAGACCATATATTCAGTCCAGATCAAGAAGAGAAATAGTTAATTTCACTATAATAAACAGGGTTTTTTTTTTCTGGAGCATTATTATTAGAAGGTTACTGGGCAGTCAGCCTATAGGGCTTGTTTGTTTTCATCTAATATGGTCCAGGGTAAAAACTGGAGGTTTCAGAATCCTAAACACCTGTATAATCAGTAGTAGCCTCAGCCTTTTAAAAGATAAGGCTGCTTTATTGCTATTTTAACTTTGTTTTCTATTTTGTGGAAGAATAGATCTCAGAGCCTTGGTGTCCTCCTACTTTGCTCCTGGGTCATTCTCAAGAGGTCACATCTGTGTGCTGGTGTCCAGCTGATTTTACTAAGGTTAGTAACTATATCTTTGTGGGGTTTTTGAGGATTGGCTTCATAATTATTTAAACTTGGTTTCAGCATTACCTTCAGCATGAAATAAGTCAGTCAGAAGCCTGGATTGAAATTATTTGCCCAGATTCTAATTTTGCCTATTGTTAGAGAAACCTTATTAAACAGCCATGAGTAGGAATGAATTTCAAGTCTCTTTGACTCCTCCACATAAGTAAAATGCCCAAAAGTTTAATTGAATTTATATGCTTTTTAATAATAATTCAAGGTTTTTACTTTACTGCGCATTGTCAGTGTGATGGTCATTAAAAATGACAGCTTGATCATTAAACGGTCCAATTTGGACTTTAATATGCGATGTAAATATTAAGTACGTTAGACCTTTCTGAAAAGAGCAAAATTTACCAACTATTTCTTTTATCAAGCGTCATTGTACTGCTCGTTACACTAAAACAAGTCATACATGAGTGTTTTTTTAAAAGCTAATAGGAACTAATGGTCCTGTACTATGCACTAGATCAGTGGTTCTCAACCTTCCTAGTGCCTCAGCCCTTTAATACTTGTATGTGGGCGTATCTGCATGTGGGTGGACCCGCCTGGAGATGGATAGAGGAGTGGTGTCTCGGTTCCTAAGACCATCGGAAATATGTGTTTTCTGATGGTCATAGGTGACCCCTGTGAAAGGGTCATTTGACCCCCCCCCCCAAGGGGTCATGACCCACAGGTTGAGAACCACTGCACTAGACAGACAGACATCTATAGTATTATGTTTAATTATGGACACGAGGAGCGCAGTGAATAGAGCACCAGCCCTAGAGTCAGGAGGAGCTGACTTCAAATTTGGCCTCAGACACTTAACACTTATTAGCCGTGTGACCTTGGGCAAGTCACTTAACCCCAATTGCCCTGCCCTCCCCCCTCCAAAAAGTAAAAAAATTAAAAATAAAAAAGTTATGGACACTATACTTTAAGAGGTGACAAATTATAGCACGTGTGGAGAAAGGTGAACGGGATGGTGATGGTCCTGGAAACCATTTATGAGAACAGTTGAGGGAACTGGAGAGATTAGCCTAAGGAATAATAACTCACATCTTTATAATTCTTTTTGGTTACAAAGAGCATTTCCTACATTATCTCATTTGATGCTTTCACTAGCATTATGAATTTTAAGTCGTGTATTATCCCTGTTTTGTAGCTGGGAACTAAGCAACTTGATTTGCCCAGTGTCATATTAGGTGTTGATAGGACTTGGACTGAAACTGAAGTACTCTGTAGACCAAGGTTCTTTCTACTAGATGAAATTGTTTCTAACGTGAACTGTTCATGGCCCTGAAATAAATCTTAATGCGAAGTCAGTAGTTTAGAGGGGAAAATTATTTTTAGAGTCCTCAAAGTTTGGATTGTTTACAAACAATTGAAAGACTTAAACAAAGATGGTATAAGCTATCTTCCTGTCCACAGGTGACACCTTTACCTGCTAAACACTTTTTAGACATTTCCCTAAGAATACTTCATCGTAAGCCTAGGATGAATAGATCTAAGACTACTGGAATTACAGGCATTTTTTCCATACCAGTTATAGAGTCCTAGAGTCCTGGTAGGGAAAGGAAAAAGCTAACCTTCTCTTGGGGGCCAGAGCTTTGGAGGACACATGAGATTTTTTTTCCCCTTCAGTTACTGAATTAGAGAAACTAATAAACAAATACTCAAGAGCAGCTCTGGCATTGGTGGCCAATTGCCATAAGTTCTTCCAGGCCAAACTTTCTTTGCCATAAAAGGCCTGGGCACTGGAATGGTCAGATATTTTTAAAGAGGCAAAGGTTATTTTTAACTTTCTTAAGTTTAGGGAGCCAGATGTTTTCTTATTTGCTTTTGTACCTATTGGAAGATGAACCTCAAGGGAATCTTCTCCTCCTGCTCGTCACACTCTGCCAGACTCCTGAGCTCTGCTGATTAGTGAGCCTTGGAGAACTGGCTGGGAGTCAGAAGAGAACTAGGTATAATTACACTGAACTGACTTCAAAAGGTCTGTGATTTTTTTGGTGTGGGCATTTCCTTTATATACGTTCATCAGCTACTAACCTCCAGATAATGAATGTGGCTCAGCTGGTCCTTGGGCAGTATCCTGCTGCTAATGCTGTATGTACTGTTAACCTTGCACCCTGGAAAGGTTTTCCAGAACTTTTACTACACTGTCATAGCCTCAGGAACCCAGGGCTACTGCCATACCATGAGGTATCAGTGTAGAATTTGAGTAGCAGGAAGATGTGATGAGTGTTCAAAGAAACCAGAGAAGAAACTAGATGTCTTAACAACAAGATTCATATTTAATAAAAGGTATTCAAAACTTATTAGAAAACTGATACTAATATCCCTCTTGCTATGACTTACACAAGCAGATTATAGCATAAAGGATTTACATTAGATTGCAGGAAGAATTTTCTGACACTTTAAACAGAATGAACAAGTGAATGCAATAAATCCACAGTAAAATAATGTAGTCTAATTATATAGTCTTAAAGAAGTAAGGAAGAGAAGTCTTGGGAGAGAATCGAGAGTGGTCTGGAAATACTTCATAGATTATCCAGTGGAAGGAGATCAGAATTATTGTTATTTGTCCAAAGGCAAAACTAGAAGCAAATGGGGGAAATTGTAGGTGAGGCAGATTTCTACCTGATATAAAGAAAAACCTTCAAACACTTAAAACTATCCCAGAGTGGAATGAACTGCCTCAGGAGTAGACTTCTCACTATTAGACCTCTTTTAGTAGAGGTTGGATAAGCATTTTGGAGATGATGTAAAGGATTGTTCTGTTCAGGCATGGATTGCAGACCTACCTAGATGAGCTCAAAGGCCTTCTAATTTTGAGAGAAAATGTTTCTCCCCCTTTTGTAAATCAAAATGAAAGAATCACTATTTTCATCTA
Source organism: Pseudochirops cupreus (assembly GCA_028627135.1). Taxonomy (NCBI): domain Eukaryota; kingdom Metazoa; phylum Chordata; class Mammalia; order Diprotodontia; family Pseudocheiridae; genus Pseudochirops; species Pseudochirops cupreus. The sequence goes on from CM053584.1 coordinate 92,205,532, forward strand.
TCTTAGGTTATCAAGGCATAGCCCAGGGGTGGGAACCTGTGACCTCAAGGCCACATGTGGCCTTCTGGGTCCTTGGATGTGACCTTTTGACTGAGTCCAAGTTTTACAGAACAAATTAAGGGGATTTGTTCTGTGACCTTTAGATTCTGTCAGAAGGCCACACTTGAGGATCTAGAGGGCCACATGTAGCCTCGAGGCCACAGGTTCTCCACCCCTGGCACAAACTCACTTGAAAATAGGGAACTGGACCTTAAAACAATCTAAGGACAAGGGATTTTTAATCAAGCAAAATACTACACTAATAAATTATTTCTAAAGGCCTAACTTACTTTGTTTAGTTGCAAGTCTTTAACTCAGTTGCAGGATATAACTGTGAGTTGAGTCTCTTCAAGAGGCAACATGCTCTGGTGGCTAGAGTGCTGTACTCGAAGTCAGGAAGACCTGGTTCAGATCTGCCCTCTGACAATTACTAGCTATGGCTACTTAGTCTTGAACCTCAGTTTATCTGTAGAATGGGGATAATAGTAATACTTGTAGTGTGTACTGTACAGGATTGTTATGAGTTTCAAATGAGATAATGTATGTAAAGTACTTTGTAAGCTTCAAAGCTTATATAAATGTTGAATTTTCCTCCCAGATTGCTACGTGCTCTGATGATAATACCATGAAGGTTTGGCGTTTGAAGCGTGGCCTGGAAGAAAAACCAGCACTAGACAAACACACATTAGTGGGTTGGGCATATCAGAAGAAAACAGAGGATAGAGTTGGCCTAGGTAAGTATTCTATTCACTTCATAATTTGTTTGGTGGTTTGAGTAAAGGAGATTTGTTTATTTGCTCTTACAGATAGTTGCAAACCAAACTTCATCTTGTTTCCATATATAAGTAAAGGAGCAAATTGTTATCTCCCCAGCTTAAATGGATCAGCTCCAGGCTGCTGAGTTTTGACCTATTGTGAGGGTCAAAAAATATCTAGTGAGTTACCTTCCAGGTGCTGAGCACTATGCTATATACCATGAGGATACAGAGTAAGAATCTCTGCTCCAGAAATTGCAGTCTAAGGGAGACAGATGTGTTATAGACAACTACATTTATAGGAGTGAACTATAAGACCAATGCTAAGTGCTAGGGTTAGAGAAAGAAAGGCAAGAGAGTCCCTGCTCTTAAGGAGCTCATTCAGCTGCCTGTCAGATGGAAAGGCCCCATGATCTATAGAGTACAGTGGCAAAGCAGTTGGTAACGTGTCTTCTGTAGTGTCGTTTCTGTTAGTAAAACCATAACTTTCTGAAATTGAACCATTTGAAAGCACCAAGGCCTTTTCTGGCTTTTTGACAGCTGTAATAATTAATAATATAATAAATAATGGCTCTCTCTGAGGAGGCAGGGACTGTAGAACTGGCAGGTCTTTGTTGTGAACAAGGGTTGCTCTCTTGAATAGTAACTGTAAGGACTAGGCTAGAAGAAGCAGGGTTAGTAATGGGTGGAAAGGGGCATCTTGGACTCTTGAGGCGCTATGGTTCTTGGGGTTCTTGGGCTCTGAATCCTAAGCTGCCTCCACTGAGGTCCAAGGAGAGGTAACTCCACTGATCCATCTCCTGTCTCTCCCACAGGATGCCTTGCTGCTTCCTTCACAAAGCCTTACATAAAATTACAAATGTTTTTCAGAAGGTAGAAAGTGAAACAGGAGGACCTTGGGCAAATAACTTAATTTCCCCATATCTCACCTTTCTCATCTGTAAAATGATAGGGTTGGACTTGATGACTCTGAGGTCCCTTCCTGCCCTGAATCTAATAAGCCATTCTGTGTCTCAAATTGTTTGCTACAGGGTTAGGGTTAGGAGTAAAAGCTCTTTATTAATCCCTGGTACTTACTACTTTCTGTGATTTTGTATAGATTTTCTGTTTCTGCCAAGCGCCTGGCACACAATAATATTTAATAAATATTTGTTGAAGTGAAATGAATCTGACCCCTTTATATAGACATAGCAGAATTATTTCCTTGTAAAAAATGAGTTCTCCAACATCCTTTAGTGAAGAACTGTCATTCAGGAAGTCTGCAAAACAATTGTTTACTCTGTGCTAGTTGTCCTTCCAGTTCGAGAACACACCCTACCTAGGGTCAGTGAGTGAGGCATCCATTTGGGTAGGTAGAGAGCACAATATTTCATGCTATGAAGAACAACTACACCAGTGGTTCTCAACCTTCCTAATGCCGCGACCCTGTAATACAGTTCCTCATGTTGTGGTGACCCCCAACCATAAAATTATTTTCGTTGCTACTTCGTTAACTGTAATTTTGCTGCTGTTATGAATCGTAATGTAAATATCTGATATGCAGGATTTATTTTCATTGTTACAAATTGAACACAACCCATAGGTTGAGAACCACTTAACTACACCAACTTGGATTTCATTAGAGCAGGTTTTACAGTAGCCAGATCAGTGTATCTTCCTCCCAACCCCCACGTCCTCCTACCCCATTGTAACATTCCTGAAGGAAGAGGAAATGCCCTAACCTTACAAACACAACAGGCTTCCTGCTAGCCCAGGTAGAGATCATGAAATGTGTACTTGGAGAGCATCAGAGAATTTAAAATCTGAACAGTCATTGGCTCGCTCTTTTCCCTTTGCTTCTTTTCCTATTCCTAAAATCAGCACATCACAAAGCCCATCAAACTGTTTCAGGACTCTGGCTGAAATGTTCCTCAGACTGTTCTCCCACCCTCTTGAATGGAACAAGTGTCTCCTCTGTGGCTGTACAGTGACTGTTGACCTGTACTGAGGAGCACAGCAAATGAAAACTTCCTTCCCTCCTGAAATAATAAGTGTACCCAATCTCTAGAACATCACCTCTTAACGCAACCAGGAAGCTCTGTGGACAGAGTCCCTGCTGACTTTTAACTCCTTTTTCCTATATTCTCTGTGTGTTTGATATAGACTGAATTTTTAGCTGACTTCTTCTATTGATGTAACACTGTCAACTTGGCTACACCTCATGGCTGGAAAGGGAGGTTTGAGCTCGGGTGGTGAGGAGGAGGGAGTCAGAGGTTAATTCCTAAGAATGACTGTAAATAGCAGGAACTACAGGAGATCTGGATGTAAATTAATGATGGAGGGTCCTACAGGAAACTGTAGCTTTTTCTCCGAATCTAGCCTGAAAGTATTTGGTTTAAAGAGGGCTCTTACTTTTTCTAGGAATGTAATGGGAGGATTTGTTTTCTACAATTCCTGATGGACTTCTTTTGGGAATTCAGGATTTCTGCTTTCCAATCCACTCCTTTTTTTTCCTCATAAGTCCTCAAGGGCTGTTAGAAGATAGAGAGAGAAGACAGAGAGTTGGCAAATGTCCATTCTTAGATGTGAACCTACCTCAGTAGTGAAAAAGTTTGTGATTCAGGACAGCTAAGTCCTATGTGGTTAGTCCTAATTTAAATGTTTATTTAGATCAGGAGGAAAAAGGCATACTTGCGTATTAACCTTCTTACAAATCAAGTTCCGTTGTGAGTCTAATTCAGTAATTAAACTAATCCAAGTTCTAATTCCAAAGCTATGGTATGAATAGATACCTTCTGCATGCCATTTAAAGGTAAGAACACAGTTGTAGAGAGTCTGAACTCAGGAAAAAATTTAAAGGTTGCATGGGTGTGGCTTTTGTAAAGTAGGAGGAGTGGATGGGTGTGGCTTTTGTAAAGTAGGAGGAGTGGAAGATGTATAGAATGTAGAGATTTTTCCAGGGTAACTGCCATACTTCACTCTTGCCACACTCCAGAAATGAGTATTAGAATAATAGGACGTGCACAGAACTGTCTTGTCAAAACCAGGATTGCATTGCTTTACAGAGAATAGGCAGAAACTTGAAAATGCATGTTTCCATATCACTTGTAATTCCATCAGCAACTTGGCACTTCTTAAAGGCATAAAGATTGACCTATGTTCTAGCTTCAGAACACTCAGTGTCCTTTCAAGTACATGAACTCTCAGCATCAGAACAAGGACCCCCCCTTACCTAAAAGTCAATAAGTTCAAGGAGATTTTTGTTACACTTAGAATTTCTCTACCTCCTGTTAGCTTGAGGGCCCTCTGTACAAAAGAAAAAAAAAGTTCACAAACAGGTTTTACCAATTTCCATTTTACCGTGTAGATCACATTCTTGAGCAGATTTCTCTGACTTTTCCCTTGATGCAAAACATCCTGGACCTTTGCCATGTGACTAATGCAAAATTTTAGTTTGATTCAACAAACATTAAGTACCTACTATGTCTTGGGTGCCGTGCTAGGGCTCCAAGGGTTAAAAAAACTATCCAGGAGTTTATATTCTACTGGGGAATACAACACATACACAAATAAACATAAAATAAGATATTTTAGAGAGCATAAATGTGGTGGGGACAGGAGAGGTAATGGGTGAAGTATGGTAGAGGAGGTGGTTTTTGTTGTTGATTAGTTGTTTCTGACTCTTTATGACCTCTGTTTGAGGTTTTCGTGGCAAAGATACTGGAGTGATTTGCCATTTCCTCCAGCTCATTTGACAGATGAGCCGGAAGTCAGGAAAACCTGAGTTCAACTCTAGCCTTAGATATTACTTAGCTCTGTGACCCTGGACAAGTCATTTAACCTACTCTGCCTCAGTTTCCTCAACTGCAAAAGAGGAATAATAATAGTTATCTCCCAGGGTTGTGAGGATCAAATGACAATCATATTTGCAGAGCACTTAGCATGGTGCCTGGCACATAATAGGCACTTAATAAATACTTGTTCCTTTCCTTTAGAAAAAGAGAAGTTTGGAGAAAGGCTATGTCCAGATGGGAAGACAGGAGATACCCAACAGGCAGCCGACACTATGGGAGTTCAGGATAGAAATTTGGGCTAAATATATAGATTTGAGAGCCTTCAGTACAAAGGTATTTGAATCTTTGGGAGCAGATGTGATGATAGGACAGAGGACATCCTCCACTCAGTGATGAATATTTTTACCCCTGGTCCTATCTATCACATCCTTGCAGCTTTGAATTCTTGTAGATGGTTATCCAAATTCCATTCCTCACCCTTACCACCTGATTCCTCATTCTCATCAACAAAAGTTTCAGCCTAACTCCACCGACTGTGTATTCTGGAATGCCTTTGTTCCATAGGCAACAAATTTCCCTTCATCTTAAATATTTTCCTCTTCCATTCCTTTCATCTCCTAGTTCTTACTAAAACCTGCTTTCCCCTGTTGATGCTACGTCCCTGGCTACCCTTTCCTGTACTGACTGCACTTTCACTCACTGTCCTTAGCTCACTGGTTGAGGCAGGGAATTAGAAGACTCCTTGCTCCCCACTGCCTCTTCCAGGTTCTCCCCCTACCTTGATCACTCAGTAACTTCTCTTCCTTTGAAGTTCCTGCTATTTATGTTGACCACCTCATCAAAATTCTGATAGTTGTTTTCAAAAACCCTTCCCACCTCATCTCCCTACCTCACCCTGTTTCCTTCCTCAATGAGTTCAATACGTGGGTCACAATTTTTCTCTCCAACTTCTGCCCTCATACTAGGGCACTTCAGTGTACATATTGATTCTCCCTTAAATACCCTACCCACACAGTTCCTCAAACAACTCACCTTCCATGAGTTATTTCTCTATCCAACCTCAGCTGCTCACAAAAATGGTCATGTCCTTGATCTCTCACCCACAAAATATCACCTCCTTATATAAGAATTTTGAAATCCCCTTATCTGACTATAATCTTTGATCACAATCTATAATACTTTCTCTCCGTCTGCTTTTCCTTAAATAGCCTTACTCCTCATCTGCACCCTGACCTCCTTGACCCCTGAATTCTCTCCTACACTAGCCACTTTCTTCTCTTCTCCCATTCTTGACTCCTTGGTGAACCAATCCAATTCTTTAATGCCACCCTTTCTTGAATCCTTAGCCCCGTTATATCACCAGTTACACCCAGCCAAAGCTCAGCCTTAGATCACTTCTATCCATTGCTTTATCTCCTCCACATGTGCTGCTGCTGAACAAAGACAGAGAAAGTCATCTTTTTGACTGGGTCCACTACAAATTGATGTTATATAACCTCAACTAAGCCCTCATTATTACCTGTCAATCTTCCAATACCTCCCTTATCAACTCATTATCTCACTCTCCACAGTGACTCTTCCAAACCACCTCCTCAGACCTCCCATGGTTCTCCCTCTTCTCACCCTCTCAGCTAAGAGCCTTGCCTCATATTTTACAGCAAAGTCTGAGGCCATTTGCTGTGAACCCCTTCTTGTCCTCTCTTCCTTATCTCCTATCACTCAGGTGCCTTCTGCTATTTTCTCCTTCACCCTTATCTCATATGATAAAATGACTTATTCTTTGCCAAGACCAACCCCTCTTCCTGCTCAAGCAAAGTAACTAATGATCTCTTAGTTGCCAAAGCCAGTGGCCTTTTCTTAGTTCTCATTCTTCTTGATCTCTCTGCAGTCTTTGACACTATTGATCACTCTCCTCCTCCTTGATACTCTCTTCTTACCTGACTTCTCAGTCTCCTTTGCTGGATCCTCTTCCAGATCAAGCCCTTTAACCATAGATGCCCCTCAGGGTTCTGTCCTAGGTCTTCTTCTCTTTTCCCTCTATACTTTGTCACCTGGTGATATCATCAGCTCCCATGGATTTACTTACCATCTCTATGCTGATGATTCTCAAATCTACCTATCTTGCCCCAGTCAGTGTTCAGTTTCCCACGTCCATCTGTTTTTCATATATCTCAAACTGGATAGTTTCAGTAGACATCTTAAGTTCACTATGTCCCAAAAGAGAACTCCATGCTTAGAACACTCTCCTTTTACTCCCAACTACTGCCCTCCCTGGCTTCCTTTTAAATCCCCAACTAAAATTCCACTTCTTAGAGGAAGCCTTCCCAAAGCCCTCCTATTTCCATCTGTTATTTCCTATTTACCCTGTATATAGCTTGTTTTGTATATAGTTGTGTATTTCCCTTTCCCCCTACCCCATTAGATTGCAAATTACTTCAGGGTAGGGACTGCCTTTTGCCTCTTTTTATGTCTTCAGTACTTAGCACATAATAGGTGCTCAGTAAATGTATATTGATTGATAATAAAAGAAAAGAACCTAGGGGACAGCACCTGAGGAATCACCCATATCAAGGAGGCTAGAAATGTGCTATGGTCCACCAAAAGAGACTAGAACCAGGAAAGAGCAGTATCACAGAAGTCAAGGAAAGAGGCCAGGGAATAGTCAGCAGTCTTAGTAGTTGCACAGAAGTTAAAGAAAATGAGGTCACAGAAAAGACCAGTTAAGAGACCATTGACATATGCAATTACTATTAAAAATGCTACTGGAAAACCCAGTAAATTTAACCTGAACATTGTAATGACCAAGCTTGGCTCCAGTGAAGAGCTGAAAAGATGTACCTCCCTCCATGCTTTTCAGAGGTAGGGGGCTCTGGGTGTGGAATACTGAAATACGGTGTCACACGTGCTCCTTGTGTTAGTTGGTTTTGCTGAATTGTTCTTTTCTTTTCATCTCTGTTAAAAAAGAAAGCTTGGTGAATAGGAGAAAAGGCAAGAGGATATTTGAAAATGAATGATGTAAAAATAAAGACATTTAAATTTTTTTGCTATTTTTTTAAAAGATAATTGGTAGGGGCGGCTAGGTGTCCCAGTGAATAAAGCACCGGCCCTGGAGTCAGGAGGACCTGAGTTCAAACCCGACCTCAGACACTTAATGCAAAAACTAGCCATGTGACCAATTGCCCTACCTTCCCCTCTACAAAAAAAAGAAAAAAGAAAAAGATAATTGGTAACCTTAGCTTTAGGCCAGTGGTAGAGTTGAAAGCCTGATTACAAGGAGCTAAGAGTGTGTGAATGGTGAGGAAGCAGAGGCAGTGAATATGAATAATTTTTTTTCTCAAGAGTTTTCACTGAAAGAGAGAAAAGATAAGAAATGATAAGTAAGTGAGAGGGGTTTTGATTTGTTTTGTTTTGTTTTTTCTTAAGAATAGAGCAAACCTAAGCCCATTTGTAGGCATCAGAGAAGCAGCTAATAGATTGAACACAAGAGAGGAAATGATAAATTAATTGAAGCAAACTCCTGAAGGAAATAGGATCAAGGACATAAGCAGAGGTGTTGGCCTTGTCATGAAGAAGAGTCACTTCTTTAGAGAGAGCAGAAAAGAAGGACAAGATGTAGGGGGTATTTTGAGGTTCTTAGAGGGAACACAAGGAGTTCGTGATGGGTGTCCTGTTTACCCCTGCAAAGTAGCCAAAGGCATCTGTTGAAAGAGGGGTGGCTGGGGTGCCATTAGAGTATTGAGAGAAGGGAAGGTTTTGAATAGGTACTGGGGGGAGGATAAAAATTGAACAAAGAAGAATTAAAAAGTACAGATATACAACAGTGAGGACCTAATTAAGATTAGATAATGTGAACTTTTAGTGGACCTAGTTGTTCATTTCTCACAGGGTCATTCTAAATTGATATATGTAATGTAAAGAACCTTGTGAAATTTAAAATACTTTATGGGTCAGGTATCATCATCATCATTATTATTATTTCCAGTGACATATTCAGTAGCTTGAGAGTAAAGAAAGTTGTGAGCCAGGATTGAGTGTTGACAAGGTATGCATAACTATAGGACAGGGTGGCAAGGAACTAAAAGCTGAAATATTTTGTATAATAACCACTTACATATAGCATTTTAAGTTTTGCAAAGCACCTTGTATACATTAGCTCCTTTGAGCCTCACAATAACTATAAATTCCCCATTTTACAATTGGAGAAACAAACTGTATGGGTAAGTGACTTGCCATGGGGTCACACAACTAGTAGATGTTTAATATGGATTTAACCTAGGTTTTTCTGACTCCTGGTCTAGCATTCTATTCAGTTACTGAATTGATTAATAAGACTGTGAAAGGAGGAACATGGGACTAGAGCAAAACTGGGAGAATAGGAAATAATGGAGGAAGTGAATGTCACAGTGAGGAATGTTTAGAAACAGTAAAATAGAGGGAGAGGTGGAGGGGCAAGAGATAATGAATGATCAGACCATGATTTCAGAGTTCAGAATCGTGGAGTTACAGGTAATGCTAAGAACTTAAAGTATGATTCTCTGTGGGTGGCTGGGATGGAGTAAAGTTGTAGGTCATGGGAATTGAGGAAGTTGGTTAATGCAAAGGTCACAGTGTTTGAGAGGATCTGTATATTGAAGTTCCCAAGTATGAAATAAGGGTTAGGGGAGATAGACAGTAAGTCAGGTATTGAAATCCTTGAGAGAAAAGGAGGGTAGATCACAGCAATGCAGATCTGTGCCAACATATAGAGATAAATGGAGTGAATCTCAAAAGACAAGAGGCTGCTGAGTGATGATGACAAAGGGAGTATCTGGAAGTGTTGGTAGTAGTGGAGTAGAGCGGGGAACATTTTAACTTCTTTCTGCCCAAGTAATACACTGTAATGATTGAATGTTTGATCTTGGGCAGTTCTTGGTTACCCACTCTAATGTGGGCATAAGCATGGATAACTGAAAAGCAGAGGAATTCTGATATCAATTGTTGGTGGTAGCCTCTTTACCTACTCAGTCTTTCATTAGAACAGCTGATAGAAACCCATTCCCATATTGCTCTTAAGTGCTAAGGAATAGAAAAAATAACTTGGCAACATCCAGAAAATGTTTCTGGTTTTAATGTCTGACTTTTCTTAACTCTCTCTTCCTCAGCAGCAATGACTAGCGACCAGATGACTCCTGCCAAAGCTCCTAGAGAAAAGAACAGTCCACTTGTTTCTTCTCCCTGGTCAGCATCTTGTGCTCCAAATTATGCCGGGGATCTTCCTCTCTCCTCTAACACTCCTACATCCTCTGTGAAAACCCCTCCTGCCAAGGCCCAGACTCAGACCAGTCAAAAGGACTCTCTATCTTCCATTTCCCCCAAGCCACCTTCATCTTCCAAGATTTTGTTTCAAAACTGGGTGAACGAGACACCCTCTTCATCCCCATCCAGCACGCCACCTATCTCTGAGATCCTGATTCCATCTCCCAGGAAAGCCCTCATTCCTGTGAGTCAGACTCTGTCCCAACCAATGGCCAACCCTGAAACAGCAGCCCTATCCAGAAATAAAGCTAAGAGGAGGCTGGATTCAAGCTGTCTGGAAAACACAGATAAGAACTGTTTAAAGGGCTGCAGCTGTGTCACAGAGCTGGAGGGGAAGGCTAAAAGATCTCATCTGGATCTGTGCTGCCTGTCAGGGAACCAGGAGACCAGTAGTAATGACTTTCTGGGACTCACCAAATTAAATGAAATGGAAAAGGCCAGTGAGAATACTCCAGCTCCATCATCTCCTGCCAGTGGCTGTACTCCAGCAGGCTTTGGATCACCACCTCTTTGTTTCAAACCTTGTGGAGGAGGGCCTGCAGTGGTAGACAAAGAGAATAGTTCCCCCGAGAGAAAAAACTGGCTGTTGGCTATGGGGGCAAAATGGAGGACTGAAAAAGGAAGGAACCAGAGTCCTTCCAGTGGTTCATCTTCTCAGACTAAAAGACAAGATGGAAAGACCTCTCCAGTAAGTCCATCAGGCATCTTGATTAAATATGGTAAAAAGCCTTCAACAGATTTTCTAAGCTTAAATAGTGCTGCATACAAATCTATTGGGGATCCAAATCCCTAAAGGGAAGACAGCCCATTTAACTCCCTTGTTGAACTATTTTCCATAGCTATTGCTATCCCTTGTAATTTAAGGGATTACAACCTTATGATAACTGACAGGGAAAGGATTTATTGGCAGTCCAGGATAAGAAATGAATTTCAACAGCTATTAAAAACTACATTGAGGTCTCATGCCCTAGGAACAGGGTGCAGAGGAATTTATTTAAATAGATTGCTGAGCACCTTGCAGAGGGAATATTTGCCATAATCCCTGCCCTGTAGAAACTTAAATACTTTGAAATGTAATACACATTTTTCTGCATCTTCTAACAAATACACTGAAGTGCTGATCAGAAATCTGTCTTCTTATAAAACTTCAGAAGTCAGGCATTCTGTTGCTGAAATGAAAAGAATTGCTATCCTCTGCCTACCTTGTCACATCCGTAGCATCCAGCTACTTGGTAACTGGGTCAGAATGAGCAAAAGAAAGCCAGTTCATTAAGCGTTAAACATTATTACAGTCCTTTGGAGAGACTTGCTTACTGAAGAATGTCAAGTGTGTTTTATCACAGCTTGAAATTTTTACATGCCATGTTATAGGAAGGCGCTGAGGTTAAGGGATCGTAGGAAGCACAGAACCCCATCTGCTCCCTATTCTCCCTAGAGAAGAGGGGTTTTGGTGATCGGGTTTTGCCATTGGCAGCTGCCTTTCCAGAGAAACTTTTAGCCTACTTGAGTAGTTTACAAGGTTCCTACAATCCTTCAAGCCCAAAGAGACTTAGCCAGTCTTTCAGAGATTCCACAATAATAATAATTAGCATTTATATAACACTCTAAGGTTTGCAAAGTGCTTTACCTATACATATATGTGAATATGTGTATATATAGATATACATGTATATACCTGTAGCCAGTTTGTAATAGAACTAAGTCCAAACAACTTCACAATTAACTCTTAGTTGTCCGTCATTGCTGTAAGAAGGCACAAGATTCACATAAAACCATCAATAATAGCTTTGGTGTCTACCCCAAGTAAAGTTAAGTGAAGCAGACTCTGGTGATTATGAGCAAAAATTCAAGAAGAGATAAATTCAAGTCAGAGATTAAAGGAAGCCTTAACTAGGACTTGATTAGTATACCCTAAAGTGTCAAGTTTACTCTCTCTGATTAGCCTAACTTTCCCACATGCTCAGGTAAAGTCCATATCCAGTTTATGAATGGGTAGAGTTCTAAAAAACGTGTTTGATGGTTGGGACTTGGGATACAGTTTCCCAGAGAAACAATACCTAGGTTCTCTTGGTTGCCCACAAAAGCCTACTTACCTCATAACATAACAAAATAGTGACAACAGCTGACATGTAGGGCTTTACGGTTTATAGAGCATTTTGTACAAATTCTCCCATCCTTATTTTGTTAAGTAGGAAACAGGCTTAGGACAGTTAAGGTAACTTACCCAGGGTCACACAGCCAGTAAGTGAGGTGAGATTCACACCCAGATTCCTCCTAACTCAAAGTACAGTGCTCTAGCCATTAGACTATGCATAATTATAAAATTAATAGTATTAGCCTGAAATCTGTCAGCAGAAGGCCATGTGGTACAAGATGAGGAATAGTTTCCTCTCCCTTTCCTGGCCACAAGGCAGTCTAATTAGATTAATATCATGAGCCAACAGTCAGTCCCATAAGCCTCTCCAACTCTCTGAAATATTTGCTTATTTTTTTTAAGAAGATACTTCTTATAATGATTTCTTCTCTGGCGGAATTTTAGGCAGTATAATGAAGGGGAAGGAAAAATCAAGCAGCTTCAGGAAATCAGACATTTGTAGGTATCACAGAGTTGTTAATGTGGATCAAATGCGAATATACATAAAACATTTTGCAAATCTCCAAGTACATCATAAATAGGGATTGCTGTTATTGCTGTGACAAACCAACCTTATGTTTTACTGGCAAATGCAAGTATAGCTACAAGAGATAATAGTTCTGGGGTATTTAATACTGAAAACTGACAGAATAAATGACCATATCTGTATCAGAAGTATCTTGAATTTGCTTTTTAACTTCCTGAGAATAATAAGAAGCACTGGACGAACAACAATTAGACCTTGATGTTTGCAACTTTTAGGTTGCAGCTACACCTGGTTCCATGAGGAAGATCTGTACGTACTTTCACCGGAAGTCCCAAGAGGAGTACCGTAGTCCTGAGCAGTCTTAAGGAACTGTAGATTGTTCATTCAGAACCTGAACATGGTGAGTTAATGGAGCTTTGTTTCTCTGCAGAAACAATTCAGATGATCTAAAACAATTACAGTTAAACTAACTTTTTTCCCCCTTCTTTTTAAAGGAAATACCTCAACGTTGAAAATCAGCATGAAAAGCTATGTCCTGGAGGTAGCTAGCACCTAATTCTGTTAGCATAGTGTAGATTCTGCTTCTGTAGGGGAATGCAGGCTTGCGTTTTTAAAATTTGTTTTTTTAAAATTCGATCATTTTCTATAGAACATTTTTGAGTAACTAATTCTCTTTGGAGAAATGACATAGCTGCTCTGCATCTTCGAGTAGGCACAGGACCTAGTCTTGTCACTCTCTGTTCCCACAGCCTATCATGCAGAGCAACCAAAAAGGCCGGGTGAAATCTTCTGAAGTTCTCCAGATCTACTCAATGTTGTATTCCTTTGTATAGCAAACATTTGTGGCTATTTATGAAGAATTCTTGTAATTTGTTGTAAATATAAAACTTGCATTTGGATGACTTTTAGTATTATGAAAAAAAAAATTAAATGAATTAATTTTAAAAATGTTTGATTTTTATTTACCCTGACATAATATTAAAATACTCCTGGAAAGGCAGAAATTTTTTAAAGGTTTGGATTGGTAAATTCTTATTGTAAGGCTAATGACCAATAACAATTTGGAAGAACAGTATGGCAGAAAAAAAATATACTGGATCTGGAAACAAGAATCCTGGGTTTGAATCCCAGCTCCCCTTAAAACTGTATGGCCTTTGAAACATCCAACTCACCTCATCTCTCTGAGCCTCAGTTTCCTCATTTAGGAAATGGAGATCACTTTCACTATTTATTTGTTGTAAAGAAACTGCTTTAAAAACCTTAAAGCACCACAGAAAAATGAGTTCTATTTGGAGAATAAGAAAAGAGGAAGAGGAGCTTGAGATTTCTTCCCTTGCTCAGTTCCTTATTCATCTTAACAGGTGTTTCGGCTTTTTTTCCATGCTGCTGGTATTCTAAGAGCTGGAATACAAAAACAAAATAGTCCTTGCCTCCATGGAGGTTATATTCTATTGAGGGGAAAATATGCCCAGGTCAGTAAATACAATTTATATATAAATCAGTTTCTGGAGGGTGAAGAAGGGCACTAACAACTGGGAAGATCAGATTAGCTCTTGTACAGGAGATAGCACTTGAGTGAGGCTGACTGAGGACAGTAGTTTTCAAAAAGGCAAGAGGGACAGCTGGGACAAATGCCCAGAGGAGGAAGATGGAATGTCATTGGGGGAACAGTGAGTAGTGCAGTTTGAATGTGAAGCAGAGTCATGTGGAGTAAGCCTGGAAAGGTAGGTTGCAGCCAAATTGTGAAGGGCTTTGAATGACAGAGATGCCTGTATTTTATGATAGAGGCTGTAGGGAGCCGCTGGCACTTCTTTAGCAAAGAAGTGACATCATCACCTCCACAATTTAACATTTATGTAGTGTGCCAGGAACTGTGCTAAGTACTTTGCAATTATTTCATTACATCCTCACAACAACCCTGGGAGGGTAGGTGCTACTATTACCTCCATTTTACAGATGAAGAAACTGAGGCAAACAGCTTGTGATTTGTCCAGGGCCACACAATGTCTGAGGCCAAATGTGAGCCCAGGTCTTCCTGATGCCATGCCCCGAATTCCAGCCACTGTGCCACCTAACTGTCCCAAGGTGAACCTATAGTTGAATAGATGTCCATCTTGCAAGTAAATATTATATTATAGTGCTTAATGTTTTAGCATTTTGACAAAGTAATCTTCCTTGTTGCATCTATATCGCATTTTATTTACAGTTCAAAATTTTTTCCATTTAATACAGGAAGAATACATAACACTTTATAAATCACAGTGAATTTGGATTAGAATATAGCCGTACTACTTAGCTTGGTGAGAGGAGTAAATAACGATCCACTTTCAACTCTAAATAGTTTTATTTAGGGGAGAAAAAAAGTAGTCCAGGCCTCATTTGACCTGTTCTAGTCAAGTCCTAGTTTTCTGGGATAGATATATCTAGCTTTTTCCATACTTAGCCTGACTGCAGGCCAGTCTACTTGCCTGCTGTCACTTCATGCAATTTTCTTCCTAGTTTTCTACCTGTAATGCCAACTGGGTGTACCTTGGCCCCTGGGTATTTGCAAGTTGTAAAATTTGGAAAAAATGTGTTTAACATACGTAACTTCTCCTTAATAAACTTAATGACTCACTTGTGAGTTGATTTTACATGGGTGTGTTTTCAATATGTAATTTATAGACTGATATTTAAGCTGTCATCTTCTGTCCAACCAGAGCAATCTGATTTTGAAAAAAAGTTACCCCAGCTCTATAAATTCACTGACTAATTCCGATAATGTATTTCATTTCAGAGAGTGCCTGTCCCCTCAGTTGTAGAGTCCTGGGAATTTTGTCCTGTCCATATCCTTCATCAATTTATCGGCTTAATAAAATAAAATCCTCTAGGGGTGGCTAGGTGGCACAGTGAATAGAGCACTGGCCATAGAGTCAGGAGGACCAGAGTTCAAATCCGGCCTGAGACGCTTAACACTTATTAGCTGTGTGACCTTGGGCAAGTCACTTAATTAATCCTAGTTGCCCTGCAAGTAGTTTGTTTCAGTCTGCATTCAGACTCTGTAGTTCAAATTTATATATTCTTATTGGTTTATATTTTGTACCACTGCAGTAAGGCAGGATTAGTTTTAGTTTTGTATTTGTACCGCCAGTGCCTAGTCAACATAGTGCCTAGCACATAGTAGGTACTTAATAAATGTTTGTTGGACTTTATGAAAAAGTTATTCTTTTATGTTTTTGTCTTATTGTGGGAAGTGATTATTTATAAACACTTGCCAAGGATAGTATTTGTCACCATTTTTAAGGCCCTGTATCAGCAAGCACCCTAGCATACCCAGGATAGCATACCCAGGTTCTTTGATCTGCTTTTCTAAAGGAAAGCAGCTCAAAAGGGGTTAACAATCTTACTTTAATCAAACACACATATATATCATTCACTTAGTTCAGAGGAAAAAGTACCCTGAACTTCAGAAAATACAAACAAATTACAAGCAGACAAAAAATAGAGACAGAGAAAATAACACAGTTCAACAGACCAACAGACAGGGCTTCTAGCTCTCTGACCATCACATACGTACGGTTAGTTACCAGAGAAGCACCAACATCTGGGTTTTCAAAACTGGGTGGCTCAACAGCTACTCAGAGTCTCATCTGGCCCAATCATACAACTCTTCCCATAAGTGAGTCCCAAAGCAAAACCTCACCTTAGAGATCTATCTGAGACCTCTCCAAGGTCAGAAGGCATCACAACCTGCATGACCCACTGCCTAATTGCAAAGTAACAAAAGGTATGCCTTCCTGAAAAAGAAGCCTCCCCTCAACAAGCTTCTCTTGTTGGCCTCCAAATGAGGCCCATTAAAAAGCAGGGAAGATCTTCAAATTTCCTTACCATCACAGGCCCACAGAGGAAAAAAAAAGATAGAAGAAGAGGAAGAACAGAAGATAATTTTGTTAATTCCAGCAGTATGGCTGAAAATTGGGGAAAATGAGCCCAAACTCAATGCCTGTAATCCTGTTTGGGAAACAAGCATTTTAATTGGATGCTGGAGGTCAAATGTAATGAATGTTACCCCAGTTGTGTTGGTGTTAGACTTTGAGCTTATTGAAAATAACAGTTGTCATAAATCCTTTTACTTTATTTAGTGTCCCTTTCTGACACTGCATTTAGTTTCAAGAGTTCTGAGTTTTACAGAACAGTGCTTGATATTGGATGAAGTCTACTTATTTCTAAGGATATGATCTAAAGCCAAATGAGGTTTCAGTAAAACCTTGGCTGGTCAGGGTTTGGATAATTAAGATGCTTTGTACTTTATCCCTATTATGCTAACAGTAGTGCGTTGGTAGTGGCCTCTTTATATGTATAAAGGATTGTAGGTAACCTGGGCTACGTTTCAGTTGAGGGAGGGCGTAGAGCCAAATACTTGATTGTCTGACCAGAAACCTGGCCACTAATGTTATTAGCTTCCCCTGAGCCACCAGTGTTCCCTCTCCAGTCTCCTGGTGACTATCACACATTTGGAAGTTACTGACCAGGAATGGAGAGAAAACTTACTACTTCCCATGCAAATATTTCTGGGTTGTAAATTACTTTATCAGCCCCAGACTTGGGTTCCTGCCATATCACTGGCAACCAGCCACCCACCTAGATGTGGGGCATTGTTGGAGACCTGGTATTTGTTCTCTATGTATTGGTTGGGTGATTATAGATAAGCTGTGGTCATCTAACATCTTATTTTCCTGTTAAATGAAAGATGATTTTTAACACTTTATGACATTGCCAAGAATACAGTTACACAAGCCTGACTTGGTCAGAATTTCAATTTTTTCCTAGCATGGTGGGAAACCCTGCAGGATCAGCTCCTGGGCTGTTTTGAGTGAACACTAAAAATTGTGGATGGTATTAAGGAAGGAGTTAAGATGACTATATTGAGAATCTCAAATTTATTAGCTCTCTACTGACATTGCTGTGCCTAATAGTAAAACAAGTAAGATTTTTACAATAAGAAGATGAGGTAAATTGGATCTCGGATACCTTCCCTGATAAACTAGGAGAGAAGATTTCAGAAATACACAGAATTTCTTTTATTTTAAGTTTCCAAGATGTAATTATGTTCTGTTCTTTAAATTTCCTTTGTAATCTCGTAATTGCATTCATGTACCTATTTGACCTATTTGATTTCCATTCAAACCATTACAAGACATATGAATAGCATTTATTCCCAAATACAACTTTGGTAGGAGAGTCAAGTAAGGACTTACTCTGTGCCAGGCAGTGTGCTAAGAATTGGGGATTTAAGGAAAGGTTAAAAACAAAACTTGTCTGTACCCCAGGGAGCTCACATTCTAATAGAGGAAAGAGAAAGTTTTTACAGTGGTTCTCAACCTTCCTAATACTGCAACCCTTCAATACAGTTCCTCATGTTGTGGTGACCCCAACCATAAAATTATTTTTGTTGCTACTTCATAACTAATCTTGCTGCTGTTATGAATTGTAATGTAAATATCTGATATGCAGGATGCATTTAAATTTAACATAACCCACAGATTAAGAACCGCTGGAACAATCATGTGCATGCAAAATATATTCACAGTAGGTGGAAGGTAATCTCAGATGGGAAGGCACTAGCAACAAAGGAACATTTTTTAAAAAGACCTCCAGGACATAAAATTGCGTTGAATCTCAAAGCTGAGAAGTGGAGAAGAGGACAGAGCATTCTAGACATGGGGGACAAGCTGGACCAAAGTAGAGAGTTGGGAGATAGTGTCATATTTAAGCAGCAGCACGTAGACCCTTTGTGGCTTGGTTGTAGAATGGGCCAAAACTTAAGTCTGGAAAGACAGGAAAGGGACCATGTTATGAAGGGCTTTAGATGCCAGCCAAAGGATCTTTTATTTGATCTGGACAGTAATAGGGAGTCATTGTGGCTTACTGAGTGTGGAAAGGCAGGGACATGGTGAGACATGATGAGAAAAGCATTTTGGCAGCTGATCTGATGATAAGATTTGAGTGGGAAAAGACGAGGCAAGAAGACCAATTAGAACAGGCAGCTAGGTGGCACAGTGAATAGAGCACTGGCCCTGGATTCAGGAAGACCTGAGTTCCAATCCAAGCCTCAGCCTTGGGCAAGTCACTTCACCCCAATCGCCCTGCCTTTCCCCCTCAAAAAAGCAAACAAAAAAAGACCAATTAGAAAACTGTTATGGTAGTACAGGTGAGAGGTTATAAGATTTTGTATTAGGATGGTAGTTGTATGAATGGAGAGAAGGGATGTATATGAGGAAGATTGTGAAGGTAGAAAGGACAAGATCTGACAACAGGTTAGCTATGTGAGGTGAGTTCAGTTGAGGAGCTGAGGATAAAGGGGAGGTGGGGGAGATGAGTGGTTTTAAACATTGAGTTCGTGATGCCTGCATAACGTCCGGGGCCATATTTCCAAAAGGCAGTTGACAATTAGGGACTGTAGCTCTTCAAAGAGATTTGTATTGAATATAAAGATCTGGGAATCATCTGCAAAGAGATAATTGAACCCATGGGAACTGATGAGATCATCACGTGAAATAGTATGGGGGGAGGGGGAGAAGCCTTTCTAGGACAGAACCATTAGGAGATTTGACACAGATGAAGATCCCACAAAGGAAACTGAGGAGCAGGAGAGGAGATAGTATCCAGGAGGAAATAGTGATCAACAGAAATTTCAGCATTTACAAAGGAATACCTAATGACTGACACATTTAAATTTATTGAAGTATAAAGCACAACTCTATTCAATAGGCTGTAATTGGAACCAAAAGGTTTTCATTGTAACACGTTCTTGATACCAATTCCAACCTGACACAGCCCTGCCTAACCCTAGAATTCACCCTCCATATTCAAAATAACTCCATCCTCAAAAATCTCCATCTGTTCATTATCGATTTCCTCTCTGTAGCCTCTCCTTCAATCCCATCATATCCTATTTTAAAAATTATTTTGAAGCTTTTCCCCCCTTATTTACATCATTATCACCCCCCAATGACAACCACTCTCTATTCCCTCTCCCCCATAGAATCTTTCCATGTAATGCATGGTTCAGCAATATGTTTCACCTAAAAGTTTCCAAGTCCATCCAACCTTGCTATTGTTTAAAAAAAAAGTAACAGGGTTTTTAGCAGGAGTAAAAATCTCCATTTATGAGGAAAATAGGCAGTTATTTATCCCAAGGCCAAGTCTGATTTTTGAATCTTTGGGGGTTACATGGTTTCATTTAGTGAAGAGATCAGGTACTTTCTTTGTACTGTGCACTATTCAAGATACCAAGCTATACGAGGCAAGGTTTCTGTCCTCAAGTAGCTTAATGTAACCTGCCCCAGTAGTTGTCAGG
The DNA here is from genome assembly GCA_028627135.1 of Pseudochirops cupreus. Taxonomy (NCBI): domain Eukaryota; kingdom Metazoa; phylum Chordata; class Mammalia; order Diprotodontia; family Pseudocheiridae; genus Pseudochirops; species Pseudochirops cupreus. Next base: position 92,225,354 of record CM053584.1, read on the forward strand.
CTTCGTGGAAGAGGAGGTAGAGATCTAGCTCCTACCTGTAAAATCAAATTAAAACTCTGTAGCTCAGTTTCCACAAGGTGATAAGGCCTATCGTTTGGATTACTATCCCTTGTATTTGAACATGACATTGCAAACTGCTTGTTATCATTGAGAATGATGAGGTTGTGATAGAGGGGCATGTAAGGCAGATTTAAGAAAGATTGTAGGTCAGATCCCATCTGAGATACTTACTGGCTCTGAGACCAGAGGCAAACAATTTCATTCTCACTGAGGATCAGTTTCTTCCTCTGTAAAATAGGAAGAATGATACCTGTGTTGTCTACCTTAGAGTGTCATCATGAGCGAGTGTAAGGGACTTGTACCACATAATATATTTTAACTTCACTGTGCTGTATATTGTCATAAATATTGTCTCATTTCTTTTTTCTGTCCTTTTTCACCACACATAGTAAACTTGTCAGGTAGGCAGGACAAGAATTACTATCCCAGTTTAACAGCGGAGGAAACAGCCATAAAGAAGATAAATACTAGAGGCAGCTCGGTGACTCAGTGGGCAGAGAACTGGACCTAGAGTCAGGAAGACCCGAGGTCAAAACTAACCTTGGATGCTTAGAAGCTGTGTGACCTTGGGCATTTAAATTCTGCCTGCCTCCATTTCCTCATCTGTAAAATGGAAATAATTGTACCTACCTCCCAAGGTGGTTGAGAATAAAATGGGATCATATCAGTAAAGCACTTTGCATGCCTTAAAAGCCCTATAGAAAGCTATAAATGATAGTTAGTAATTATTAGGCAGCTGGGTGGCACGGTAGATAGAGTACCAAGATTGGAGTCAGGAAAAATTCATCTTCCTGAGTTCAAATCTGGCCTCAGACACTTACTAGCTGTGTGACCCTGAGCAAGTCACTTAATCTCCTTTGTCTCAGTTTCCTTCTCTCTTAAATGAACTGGAGAAGGAAAGGGCAGAGCACTTCTGTATCTTTGCCAAGAAAACCCCCAGTGGCATCAGGAAGTTAGACACATCTGAAACTACTGAACGAAACAACAAGCCTCATATAACTAGTTGTCCCACTCATTTATAGGAGGGTTGCAATCTGCAACAGTTGAAAGAGTTCCCACACACATCAAATCATGAGTACTTGAAGGATAAACATGTGGACGCTGAATGTCTGTTATAGAGACTGTTAAGGTTCCTTGGCCTTTCCTCCTCGCTGCCCATTCTTGCCTTAACCTCTCCTTGCAGAAAAAGAAGCTGATTGGGAAAAGAAGTCAAAGTTAAAATGAGTGGCTAATGAAAATTATATTATTAAGTATATAATGATATAGTAATGTGATATGTTAATTTCATAATTTTATTATTACATTGATATAATATTAATTACAAAATTATAATTAATTCTATTTCCTGGATTTATAGGATTATATATATAGAACAATGTGCCCTCCAGACCCACTTCCAGCTTCCCTTTTATGTACTCTCTTTCCCCCATTACATTAGAATATAAACTCCTTTCAGAAAGGTAAAGCAGGGATTGTCACTTGCTTATATTTCTATCCGCCCTTAGCACAATGCCTGGCACCTAGTAATTAATTAGTAAATGTTTTATCTGTCAGTGCTAAAAATGCCTGCCACCAAAGTCACTTTAACATCTTTCTGGGAAAACTCCCCACTGGAGACATGATGGGCAGCAGAGAACCTCCGACTATTGCTGCTGCTGCTGTGGCTGCTATTTTAGGACCTTTGGTTGCAAATTCACAGGGCTCCTCCTGCAATGTGACCCTGTCTTATCAGGAGGCAGGATCTACAGATCTGCAAACAAGGTGGGGAGCCTTCTCAAATTGCCTTCCCCGAACTTCTGTGCTAAAGTTACCCTTTCAAATGGAGGACTGAAGGGTTGAATATTTTTCCTTGCTGCCATTCCTTATCCTCTAAGTCAGAGTCTAGAAAAGTATCCCACAAACAGTATTGCCAGAGAATAGAATTCTATGCTATTGAAATAGTGAACTAGAAATAAAACCATCTGGCCCTGCTTTGTTGACAAGAAGTTAGCAAATATTGTCATACTAAATCACTCAATAATTATTCAGCATCACTCTCTTCCTCTTCTTAATTTCTTCCTTTTTTTTTTTTTTTTTTGCTATTTGGAGGGGGGAGGGCAGGGCAGTTGGGGTTAAGCGACTTGCCCAAGGTCACACAACTAGTACGTGTTAAGTGTCTGAGGCTGTATTTGAACTCAGGTCCTCCTGACTCCAGGGCCTTTCAGACAATTGTGAGATGGTAAGATGTAGTTGTAGAACTTTTTAATGATCTCTTTGTCACTCTTTAATATTAACAGTTTAAGAGATTTTTTTCATGCCTTTCCTATTTTCCCTTCCTTCAGATACCTTGGTCCCTCACATTAACATATGAATAAAATTGGTAAGTAATATGTTCAACCTGAAAACCATGTTCACATTACTTCCTGGCCATCTTCACACCATGCTAGGTGTGAATACCATCCAAGTATTCACTGTGCCACCTAGCTGCCCCCTCTTCTTAATTTCTTAAGGTTACTGTCCTCTCACACACAACACACCTGAGTGGGCACTTACATAGTTTTCTAAGTACCTGAGAAGAGTGAGGAACCTGCTTAAGTGTGACTGAAAAACCTTTTATATTTGGGAAGACAACCTGTGAGTCAGGGGAAGGGATCCACAACAGAGGGGAAGAACCCTCCCAGCAAGCATTGCTTGTGGTGTCTCCAGTCCCATTAGGCTCCAGGTGTAAAGGTAGCTAATTGTAGATGCAAAAGCTTCAAAAGGTTTACTGGGTTTGGACAGCTTAATTTGGGAGTAAGGAACTCTAGCATTAAAACTGTTGTCTGTGTTGAGGCAAGCCAGTATTTGCCCTCAAAATGCTGATGTTCTACGGGAGGGAGATAAAACATTAAAGGGAACTAGGAAAGGTATAAAAGCTGAGGTTGGGTGGGGTAGGGTGCGGTGGAAGGGGCATCTGGTGTGGAGATGGCCAAGGAGTGTCATGAAGGCCACAGGCAGGGTCCAAGGTTCTGGTGAGGGTAAGAGATAAGGATGATAGCCAGAATAGAGACAGCATAGAATAGAGATAGGTGGGGAGTGTCTGGTTCTGGACAAGATAATGAGAAAGCTCAGCTATAAGATCATGGAATCCCATGCATAGAGTCCAAGGTTCCAAAGGGATTAGGGATGGAAAATGGGGATGACTCAAGCAGATACAGCATGGTGTGACGATGACCAGGAAGTAATGTGAACATGGTTTTCAGGTTGAACATATTACTTATCAATTTTATTCATATGTTAGTGTGAGGGACCAAGGTATCTGAAGGAAGGGAAAATACCAAAGGCATGAAAAAAATCTCTTAAACTGTTAATATTAAAGAGTGACAAAGAGATCATTAAAAAGTTCTACAACTACATCTTACCATCTCACAATTGTCTGAAATATGGAGACAACATAAGATCCCACTGCGCTCATTGTCTGTTGGTTATGTAAAAGGCATTGAATCAGCAGAGCAAAATGCTACCTTAAGTATGCCCTTCCATGATGGTTCACATTCATGCATCAAAAAGATTACAGATTCGTTTAAAGATAGAACAGCAGAGACAGCCTTATTAGATGACCCTCTAATAATAAATATTAGGCAAGGCACAAAGCAGGAGATGTATATTTGCCAAAGTTGTTTGCCACTATTACAGAGGAGATCCAGGGCAGAGTCCAAGTTGAAAAGGGATTCTATGTGGTCAGATTGGCTACTGTCTCCAGACTCTCCTGTTTGTGGATGACTTGCTGTTTGCTTTAAGTCTGTAATATTGCTGTCTTCTGTAAGAGATTTGTGACCATTCTAAAGAGTTTGATCTGACCATCATACAGCAAAAACCAAATAGATGAAGAACGTTGTCCAGATTTCAACGATCTGTTACATAGACAGCCTTTAGGGCAGGAGGGCTCTTAACCTTTTTTTTTTTAATCCTAGAATCTAATGAAGCCTATGGACCCCATCCTTAGAATAATGTTTTAAGATGAATAAATTAAATGCATAGGATTACAAAGGAAGCCAATTATGTGGGGAGAACAGTTATCAAAACATTTTTTTTAATTCAGGCTTAGAGTCAAGAATATCTGATTTCAAATCTGACCTCAGACACTAACTGTGTGACACTGGGGAAGTCACTTAACCTCTGTCTACCTCAGTTTTCTCAACAATAATATGGGAATAATAGTACCTACCTTACAGAGTTGTGAGGAACAAATGAGATAATGTTTGTAAAGTGCTTAGCACAGTACCCGGCACAAAGTAAGCACTTAATAAATGCTTATTTTCTTCCTTCCTTCTTTCCTAACTCCTTTCCTTTCCTTACTTTTTCTCTCCTTCCATTCTTCCCATCACTTTCCTTTCCTACCTTTTCCCCTTCTTCCTTCCATCAGTATTCAGTACAAATAGATAAGGCATTGGGTCCAGAATTAAACAGAAGAGCAGTGTGTAATTACCTTCAAGAAACCACAAAGCTCCTTTAATGACCCCAAGCTTTTCCCAGAAACAAAGTCACATCTTTATAAAAACCAATATTCCGATAATGTTGTTGTAAAGCTTTGAGTTAAAGAACATGACATTCTCCAAAGAATTAAAAATAAATGTCACACAAAGGGAAATGGAGAGGTGTATGGTGGGTGTGAGCAGGCTGCAGAATAAAACAAATAAGGACTTCAAAGAAGAACTGGAGAAAAGGAAGTTATCAGGAAATAGTATAAGTGAAAAAGATGGACTGGTCAGCACCATGACAAGAGTAAAGAATAATAAATATGTGGAAAGCTAGAGGCTCCCACTGGTACCTTGTGGTATCAGAAAGGAAGATATGGACTCTCATGGGATGGGCAGGCATGAATGGATAGTACTCTGCATTACAAGGGATAGCATTCACATCAATAAGACCACATATCTATTTGAATATTTTGAAATATTTGAGTACATTGGGCCACATAATTTCCCTGTTTAAAAACCTCCAATGGTTCCTCATTTCCTCTGGTCTGGCATTTAAAGCCTTCTTCAACCTGCCTCCAAACCTACTTTCTGCTCAAATGTCACACTTCTCCCCTGGATATCCTTCAGATTCTATAGGATATATATAGATATATATCCTATATATAGGAAGAGGATATAAAAATGCTAGCTCTTTGCCTTCCCCATCAAATCAAAACTAGTCTAGGAGCTCATTTTCTGACTGTAGAAAATAAAGGGCAAAGGACCTGTACCAAAACTTTTATCACTGTTCTTTGAATTTGGAGAAGATACCAAAGACTGGCCACCAGCCTAATTGGACTAGTTACCATCTTGCAATCATGGCCCACCCACTCTGATCTCTTTACCTTTATTTACTCCTTCCCCATAACAAAGTGGACCTTCTATTATTGCATTGGCCTCCTGCATCTCCACCTATCAAAATTCTGTCCTTTAATGTCCAACTTGGGTGCATCTCCTCCATGAAGTCTCACCAGAACCCTAGCTGGATGGGGTCTCTTCTCGCCTTGAATTTTTCTTAGTACTTAATATAAACCTCTCCTTTGTATTTAACTGTACAATCAATCAATCCACAACCTTTGTGGGAATAACATTCCTAGAAAATGATGAACATAAAAAACGAAAATGTTGATACATTGAATCTATGGGAAATAGGGGGTTAGGTTCCCATGACCACCAAAAACGATAATTCACTAGAGATTGCTGAAAATACACTTTTTTGCATATAGTTTTTATAACAAAACATTAATTCTGATAATATGCACTTTTCCTAACACAGTAACCCATAAAATGCAGTACACAAAATAAAATTGGTAACATGCAAAACATTTTTTCTCACTAGTAATTCCCTAGAATTTTGTGTCTTTTTGTGCTAACATCTCAATAAAAAAAAAACAAACATTAAAAAAACCATTGATTTTGGACAATATTCACTTTTCATAACACATGAAATCTACACTACCATAAATACTGTGCAGCAGATAAAATGATTAAAACCAAAGCATTTTTTCAAACCTGAATCTTACTTTCCACCATGTTAGATGGTGGTCTGAGGGTGTTGTACTATACACTATATTACCGTGAACTTCTTTACCTTGGCTGCCTTCTGAAAACCAACAGAGAGATTTCTGGGATTTTAGCCCCTGCTGTCTGAAGATGCCAAGACTGCTGAAATCTCTACATCACCACTGACACACTGTCCTTCACAGCTGGAAAGAACACACCAGCTTGAAATAATCCCTCAATGATTTCTGCTTCTTGCCCTGTTTGAAATCCCTGAGGGTCTTGTAATATGGGAGCATTAGCAGGGGCAAATTGACGTTTAACCTTGAAGTTGTGATCATTGATGGGTATATCAGCCTGGATATCTCTAGCCAGCTGGTTGATTAGTCCAACAGCAGCTATAGACATTCTGGTGCAAAGTTTGTCCAGTACCTTTATTTTCTCACTAAACCTCATCATTGACTTTGCACACTTGGGCTTAGAGCCCAAAGGCTTTTTGCATTAGGCTTTGGGGGCATAATCACAACACAAAACTTGAGTTCTAAAGGCAAATATTGAACATATGCAATGAATGCACGAGGAACTCTGCAAAGGTAGGGTGTACAAGACCAGTAAAGCACCTAGCAGGATACTAGTCACTCCACAAGCCTACATACATCATACCTCTTTATTTTTCTTCACTGTGCATAGTTGAGAATGTGGGGGGTTGCCAACTTGAAAATGAAAATGAGGTTGCTAACAAAATCACATAAATACTTGAAGTTGTGAAAATGGAACGTGTGTGAATGTTGAGGATATACTGTACTTTGTATTATAGTCTTCTGTACATATGTCTTACCCCTCCCCCCAGATTATAAGCTCCAGGAAGAACTGTTTCTAATTTCGTCTTTGTATGCCCAGAACTAAAACCGCGTATAGTAAACTTTCTTTACTTAAGTTGAATGCAGTTTAGTACGACTTGTTAATTCTCATTGTCCTATGGTGCCCTCTTATCTTACTATTTACTCTGACAGTATTTCCAATTTCATTCATTCATTATCTCCTTTTCTCTTTTATTTTGGCCACTGAAGTCAGTTGGTTAGCATATGAAGCCAAACTTTTGAGTTCAATCCTCCAGTGGGGCTGGTTAGTTTCATTCTGTTCTGCTGCCTGAGATGTTTCACAAATGCGTGCCATGGACCAGTTCCAAATTCCTGAATCCCAAAGCCACTGCTTTGGCACAATAGAATCATTCTGGCATCCCCAGAACTAACTAGGCTAGTATATATAAAGATCATCAGCATCTGACCTGGCTCTCATTCTGCCTTAAATAACCCTGCTACTAAATGAGTAATGCTGAGAAATGGCGATCCTTGATGGCCAACTGGCCAACTCTTTACCCATGTCTGTTTTTCCTGGTGCCTCCATATTTAGGGGATATGTCAACCTTATCTTCTAATCTATACTGTCATGAGGCATTTCCATTTTTTCACTCTATTCCTTTGGAAGGAAACTGTTGCCCTGTGTGTATTTTCTTTTTTGCTGCTTCTGAAATGACAGCTCTGATTATTTCTACTGTTTGTTGGGAGCTTCTTTTTCCATATTCCTTACCTTATCTTTCTAGTCAGCTAGGTGTCCCAGTGGGTTAGAGCACTGGACATGGAATCAAGAATTCAAATCCCAGGGGCGGCTAGGTGGCGCAGTGAATAAGTGAATAGAGCACCGGCCCTGGAGTCAGGAGGGCCTGAGTTTAAATCTGACCTCAGACACTTGACCCACTTACTAGCTGTGTGACCTTGGGCAAGTCACTTAAACCCAATTGCCCTCAAAAAAAAAAGCATAAAAGAAGAATTCAAATCCCTCCCCAAGCACTAACCAGCTTTGTGATACTGGATGACTCACTTAACTTCTGTCAGCCTGTTTTCTTACCTGTAAAATGGGAGCAATAAAAGCATCTAATTTATAGGATTGTTGTGAGGACCAAGTGAAACAACTTAAACAGTGCTTTGCAAGCCTTAAAGAGCTATATAAATGCTATCTGTTATTATTATTAAACTTCCCACCTTGTTAGTCCTTTCTCTTCATTATCATATTAATTAAACTCAGAACCTGAAGACTACTGCCTGCTTCCACCTTTTGTGGCTCGATGATAACATCCGAATTTGAGAAGGGACCTCAATGGCAATCTAGCTCAACCTGAACATGAAAAGAATCCTTACTATCATATACTGACATCTGGAGGCAGAGAGATGGACGTGGTCATATCTAGTTGTCATAGAATCATTAATCTAGAACTGGAAGGGTCCTTAGAGCTCAGGTTGTCTAACCCCCTCATTTTACAGATAAAGAAACTCAGTTCCACAGCAGTCCTACCCAAGGTTAGTTGGTAAGGGGCAGAGTGGAGGTCCCCTCCAGATTTAATATTTGGTTAATGAATTCACGAAAAAACAGTATAAGAAGGGTGGTTGAGTCACTCTGTGAGTGTGATTACCCTCCTCTGACCATGCTAGCATGTTGTCCTAGGTGGATGTGGTGAGGAGAATGCCAGGGACTGTCGTAAAGGAGCAAGACTTAGGAGAGACAGGAGGTGCAATACTCACTGAAGTTTGCATCCTTTTCTGTTTGGACTTCCCAAACTTTATCTCTGCATTAGCAACTCATTTTCCTGCTTATCTTATTCAGATATTCAAATGGATCTAATACATCATTGATTAGGTCAGCAGGAAAGGTCTGTTGTACCAGGGTAAGAGTGGAACCCAGTCCAGAACTATGCCCCAGCTAACCAGCAGTAGGACTTGGGAGTGACTGAATCAGTGGTGGCAGTGGCAGTTTCTGGACCTCTCAACCCACAGATGATAAGGGGGTCAGCATTGCTTGTTCTTGGATTTGAGTCAGTCTTGGGTCTCAGTCACACTACTGCACCAGAACTTGCCACCAAAGGGCAGCTGGTCACAGTTCCGGGGCAGGAAAGAGTGATTGTGGTCACTCACAGACCAGAGCACAGGCCAGGAGAGTAGGAAACATATCACCTTGGAAGAACTGAAAATTTACAGTTCCCCAGAATTACCTCTGAAAGCAATAACCCAAAAAACCTGAAGCTTGCAGCAGTGCCTGCTCACTGCAGAAACAGAGCCTCAATTTAGCATAGAGTTAAATGTCAAGAAATAGGCTAGAAAAATGAGCAAACAGCACGAAAAGATCCTGACTATAGAAAGTTACTATGGTGCAAAGGAAGATCAAAACACAAACTCAGAAGAAGACAACAAAGTAAAAACTACATTCAAAGTCTCAAAGAAAAATATGAACTGGTCTCAGGCCATGGAAGAGGCTCAAAAAACATTTTAAAAATCAAGTAAGAGAGGTAGAGGAAAAATTTGGAAGAGGAATGAGTAATATAAAATAATCACGAAAAAAAGAGTCAACTCTTTGGTAAAGGAAACAGCCAAAAAAAAAAAACCAAAGAAAGTAATACCTTAAAAAACAGAATAGGCAAAATGGTAAAAGAGGCACAAAAATCCAATGAATAGAAGAATGCCTTGAAAACTAAAACTGACCAAATGGAAAAAGAGATACAAAAATTCACTGAAGAGAATAAACTCTTTTCTAAAAGCTAATTTGATGTCAGCTGGTTGATTGATACTGGAAAGCATATTGGATGAAGACTTATGAGTAATTGAGAAGCCACAGCCCTTCCCATTCTACCCTTTGGGAATCTAAGCTATTGTACAGTGCCAGCTAAACAAGTGACCCCAAAGGAAATAAATAAGGACAGTGTATTATACTAAAAAGTTCTATGCTTAATGAGGTTAGATTAGTCTTAAAATTATATTTACCTAATCTGTAGAAAAACTTACAAAGAATAATTCCAGGAAGGAATAGATTTTTAAAACCAATAATACTGGGAAATTTTAATAAACCACTCTAAGAATATGACAAATTCAATGGATATGTAAGAAATAAATTATTAAATAGAGTAGTAAACAGATTGAGCTAAGAGATATGGAGAGAATTTAATGTGATAAACAGAAAATACATTCTAAAGTTCATGAAACATATCATGTGCCACAAAGAAGATAAAGGCAAATGTTGAAATTGAATTTGATATATATGGGCACCATAATGAAATAGCACTTTAACATTGTTTACTTCCCTACTGTCCTTCAAAGCTAAAAAGTGTTTGAGTATTCACTGGTTAAGGGAATAACTGTGCCTTTGGAATTAGAAGATTATTTCTCCCCTCTGAATGTGCCAGTAGGGTCCCTGGGCCTTAATTTTTCTATATAAAGTATGGAAAATATGCATTGTTAATTTCTCCTTTGTTGGGGGATGGTAAGAGGTGATAACTATAAAAGTATTTTGAAATACTATGATTCCAGAGAACTAATTTTGAAGCAAGTTACTCATTTCCTGACAAAGAAACGATTGACTCAAAATGAATGATATGATATATATCTTCAGACACAATGTGGAAATTTGTTTTCCTTGACTTTGCATATTTCTCACAAGGGTCTTTCACTGTTTTCTTCCTTTATATTATTGTATAGATTGTTCTCTGGTTCTACCTAATTCCCTTTACATGCTCTTTCCAGATTTCCCTCAAATTTTTCATGTTCTTCATTCCTTATAGTACAATACCATTCCATTCCATTGACGTGCCACAATTTGTTCATCCACTCCCCAGTAGGTGGGTGTCCACTTTTTTATAAGAGGGAATGTTGTAAGCCAGGGGCTAAAGTCATTGCAAAATGTAGGAGAGAGTCCTTGAAGTCTGTAAATGACAGCCGTGAGCCTGGGGAGAAAGTGAAATAAACTCACATGAACTTCAAAATAGGAGTTTGTTGAGTGATCAGGGGAAACCATGGTCTGGAATTTATAGAGAGGTATTGTACAGCCTGGAGTGTGTTAGCTTGTCTTCCTCTTGTATGAGTGGGGAAGGAGTGATAGTGATGAATGTGTTAGAAGAAGGAAAAGACTCCAGTGGAAATAAGGTTATGAGTATAGTGGCATGATCCAAAGAAAATGAGATTTCAGGTGAGGGGAGGTGATAGAAACAGTACATGTGGTAGAAGTGGAGGACAGAAGGAGCTGGTTTCTAGTTTATGATTTAGTATATGGTTTAGAGACCACCCCTAAATCATCCTAGAACAGAGATTTTTAGCTTGGGGTCTGTGAACATGTTTTCTTTAGAAATATTTTGATAACTATATTTTAATATAATTGAGTTCCTTTGTAATCTTGTATATTTGTTTTATGCATTTAAAAAATGTTATCCTGAGAAGGGATCCATAGGTTTCCTCCGACTTCCAGAGGGATCTGTGACATACAAAAAGATTAAGAACCCCTGGCCTAGAAAAAAGCAGTAGCTTGGTCCCATTTGGGTCCAGGATCAAAGTATTCACGAGAAGAGAGGGGAAACAGCAGCCACCTTTTGGTTGGATATGTCACTTCATCTCTCTGGGCCTCAGTTTCCCCCTCTGTAAAATGAAAAAGTGGGACTTTGAGTTCCCTTCCTGATCCAATGACTCCCTGCTACTGCCCTGGCTGGAATGAATGGCTACCAAGAAACTCACATTTATAGAGCACTCTCCAGGTTTATGAAGCAGTTTCCTCAAAAAAGCACTGAGAGGTGGAAATCACTATCCCAGCATCACTGTCCTTATTCTGTGGATGAAGAAACCACACAGCCCAGATAATAACAGCTTCTATTCCTAAAGTGCTGCAGGATTCACAAGATGCTTTTCACACAACAGTCATGTAAGAAGAGTATCATCACCGTCTTATGGATGAAGAAGCAGGAGCTAAGTGGGACACATTTATTTATGTGCCTGTCCTCAAAGGGTTTCCATTCTACTTGAGTTACTTACTCTATGGCCTAAATGACTTGCCCATATTCACTTGGGTACTTTTGGTGGCTCTGGAGTCAGAAAGACCTGTATTCAAGTGTGACCTTAAATACTTACTAGCTGTGTGATCCTGAGCATGTTACTTAACCCTGGTCTGCTTCAGTTGCTTCATATGTAATGTAGGCAGCTAGATGGTGCAGTGGCTTAGAGTACTGGACTTAGGGTCTGGAGGGCCTAAGTTCAAATCCTGTCTCAGCCACCCTGTGACACTTCTGTTTGCCTCAGTTTCTTCAACTGTATAATGGGGATAATATTAGCACCTCTTTCCCTCCCAGGGTTATTATGAGTCTTAAATGAGATAATATTTGTGAAACACTTAGTGTAGTGCCTGATACATAGTAGGTGCTTGGTGAATCCTTGTATCATTTCTTCCTTCATCCACAAGAGCTCATTGCGCGTTTCAGCAAAGAAGATAGTAACTCATTCAGTCTCATCCTCCATTACTCTTGCTTACGTCTTCTTGGAAATCCTCTGTGAGGGTTTGCCCACAATGTTTGTGGGCCTTTTCCCCCAGTTATTACGTGTCAGACACAGGAATGCAGGGACAGTTCTGGAACTCTCATCTCTTACCAGACCGTTTCTCATGTCCCGTTTGTTGTATCCCCTGCCGGAAGTAGACATTTTCAGTGCAGGTACCCCCACGGTTAGAATGGGAACTTAGAACCCAGCTCTACTAGGTCAGCAGCCCTGTCCTATTTCTGCAAATTTGGTGTGCTGACTAATGGCTTGTCTGTTGGTTCCAGTTTCCTGTACTGAAGCAAGGGGAAAGTGAGAAGTCTGGATTGGCACCTTATTTTGGGAGCTGTCGTCAAAGGCCCGGCTCTTGGGTTTTGCAAGCCTGGCATTCATCAGCAGCTATTACTACTAGCCTGGACAGCCAGTCTCTGCCTGTGCTTGGCTGGGGAACCAAGTGGTTTTAATCCCTAGTTACAATGTTCTGTACACAGCAAGCACTCAGTTAAGTGTTGGCTGGCCAATGGATGCATTGCCCAACTTCTTTGTGCCTTGACTCACCTCTGTTAAATAGGGATTATACACACACACACACACACACACACACACACACATACACACACACACACATATACACACTACCAAATAAATTATATATGCATGCATAAAATATATAATATGCATTTTATAATATAGTGTATATTGTATATTATATAGTATATATTTATTATATATTTTAAATATGTGTCTATATATGTATACATACATACATAATATGTACTTTATATATTATGTTATCATCATTTGATTGTTTTTTCAGTTTGTCCAACTCTTTGTAACCTCCTTTGGGGTTTTCTTGGCAAAGATACTGGAGTAGTTTGCCATTTCCTTCTCTAGCTGTTTTACAGATGAGGAAACTGAAGCAAATAAAGATAAATGACTTGCCCAGAGTCATACAAACTAGTATGACTGAGGTCAAATTTGAACTCAGGGAGATGAGTCTTTCCAACTCCAGGCCTGGCATTCTATCCACTGTGCCACTTAGCTGTCTTTATTATATGTTATATATTATATATAAAATAATAAATATTAATATAATAAAGGTATATTATCTATAATGTATAAGTATATAATATAATTATAATATAAATATTACATATGTATAAGGGTAGTACATATACTATATGATATATTGTAGTTTATATTATATAATATAAATTAACTATATAATATATAACATACTATGGTATAATTTTATGTATGTATGTGTGTATACATATATATAAGTATATAAGTGTGTTTCTGTTCTCTGGATATGAGTTGGATAGATTAACCCACCACATTAAATTTCCAGTGGTAGGATTAGCCTTGTGCTGGCCTGCTCAGGCCCTCTTGGGACCATGACAATGAGTCTTTGAGAGGCCTGTCTGAGAGATGGCATGAGACTAACAAAAAAGTATTGTTCTCTAAATTGAGATTGGTTTTAGTCCTGCCTTTTACATTAACTAGCTGTGTAAACTTGGACAATCCCTTTACTCTCTCTGGATCTCACTTTCCTCATTCATGAAATTAGGAGATTATACTAAATGATCTTTAACCCTTTGACCATTCCTGTTCCACACAAAGCCATGAGGTCTTTGTATGTCCACTTCCTAGCGTAGTGTCTATCTGTGCATTAGATTGGATTAGATGGTCTCTCTGGCAATAGCACAGATTCGGAGAGTTTAACCCAAGGGAGTTGGTTGATCTCAAAGTCAGTGCCTCCCCCTAAACTTATCTCATTCAGTGACTTTGAGTCCAGGATCTTCTCCCCCATCTGCGTGGGAAGATTGATAAATGATATTGTATAATGGAGGGCTAATGACTAGTGGGAGAGGAGAGAGCTTTATAAATATTATCTCAATACATCTTCACAACAACTTTAGAAGGGAGCTATATTTTACAATTGAGGAAATGGGCAAACAGAGGTTAAGTAATTTGCCCTCGATCACACAGCATCTGAGGCAGGATTTGAACTCGAGTCTTCCTATTCCAAATCCAGTTCTCTAAGCCACTGTAACATCAGGCTACCTACATTTTAGATATGAGGCAACTGAGGCAGACAGAGGTTAAGTGGCATACTCAGCATCACACAACTAGTAAGTATTCAAGGTTAGATTTGAATCCAGATCTTCCTGACCCTAGGCCCTAACTCTATCCACTGAACCATTTAAGTGCCTCTAATGGGGACAGGTGATGATGATGATGTTAACTATTACAATATGCTGCCCATATAAGATGGCGCTCACTCTTCATCTGATCTGACAGTTGGTTTTCTGGCTATTTTTCTCGAGCAGTGGGGATGATTCTCACTGAGCCATCCTTACTCTCTCACCTAGTTCCCTTTGTGCCCAATGACACACATATTCAAAACAGCTGGTGAGAGCTAGAGAGTGTCCTGTCTGGATATGGAAATAGAGTAGAGTTAATTGTCCTATATAAGGGTCAAATCTGTGACGCTGGCCTGATGAACACCATGTTCTGACAAACTGAGCTAACTACCCACGGACAGACTTTAAAAATAGGTTTGTAGGAATTGTAACAGGGCATATCTGTATGACTGAATATTCTGGGGACACCATTAGGCAGGTGGTTCTTTGATTTCAGGGGCAGCACACCCCCTTAGATTCCCTTTGAGACTCGCTCAGTACTCCCTCAAAAGTTCCAAGTGGCTTTCCTGCCTTGGCTTTCATTTCCTTATTTCATCCCCTTAAAAATTAAATCCTAAAAATACTTTTTACTCTCCTTTCAGCATTTAGTATTATTATTCAGTACCTTATGATTTCATTGGTGTGCACAGTCCTCCCAGTGGACACATCCATAAAATGAAGAGATTAGAGGAGATGGTCCAGGAAAGCAGCATAAGGAAGGTTCAATTTAGAGACAAAAGACCTGGGCTTAAATCCAGGCACTGCCGTTTATTAACAGGAAAGTAACTTTGGAAAGTCACTAAATATCTCTGAGCTTCAATATTCATTTATAAAATGAGAGGATTGAATTATGATTTCAATTTGCTGACCATCAAGCATGCCTTTCTCCAGAGAGATTATAGGATATAGATGCAGAGCTGGAAGGTCATTGAGTTCAATAGCCTCATTTTAAAGATGAGGAAACTGAGGCCAGAGAATTAAAGAGACTTGCCCACTATCACACTGGTTAGCATCTGAGGCAGGAAATGCACCCAGGTCCTCCTAACGTCTAGGCCAGGCTCTATCTACCACACTGCCCTGTCTTTGGCAGATACTCATTCAGCAAGTTCAACTATGTGGGGGGAACTGGGTTTCAGCAGCCGTATGTGTGGTTTTTTTTTAAGATCATCTATAAAACAACAACTGAGGAGACTGAATTTGTTGACCTGTGGGATCTTTCTAGCTCTGACTCCACTATGATGACCTCTAAAGGTGTCCTGCAGTTCTGACAGTAAGTGAATCTAAGTAAATGATCCTTTGTTTATGTTAACTCCCTCTCTGCTGGAATTTCACCCAGATAGAAAATAATTGTCCCTAAGCCCAAAGCTTCTATTGAGAACATGATTGTTTCTCTTTCACTGACAAGCAGGAACTGCCCTAGGGGCAAGGGAAGCACACACGTGGTCTGAGTGTCTGTCTCAGGCCAGGATGTGCTGGCTTCATTCCCTGGGCCCTGGGCTTATGCTCTGCTGATGTACAATGACCGCATCCACAACTTGTGCATTTGTCCAGTGGAACATAACAACCTTATCACCATCTGCTTGCACCTTGGCTTGATATGGCATTGTTATTCTGAAAGGCCTAAGGTGTTTCTGGGGTGATTTAGCTTAGTCCCTTTGAGTAAAGTTATAAGAAGGCCATTGTGACTAAGAGTTGATTCTACTATGTATGTATGTAAGCAAGTTTTCTTTGCACAGAAAAACTCCGTCTCTTGGCTGTAGACTAATTCTAGAATGGTAGAGCTGGAAGACAGTATCAGCTCAATATCAAACATTTATGTAGGCCTAGTATGTTCGGAATTACCCATTGATTCTTAACTTAGGGATCATAGACCCCTTGGAGAAGAAGATACATTGGAGTTATTTCAATGGATCCAGGAATCCATATTCTCACCAAGCACTGTTATTTTTTCATTATTAAGTAAACATACCTCTTGTAGGCTATGGAACTGTCTTTCAAATCACCATTTTTCAAATGTTCAACCAAGCATTGTCATTTTTGTCTTTTTTAAGCAAACATACCTTCTATAGTCTAAAGAAAGAATGTCAGGCGGCTAGGTGGTGCAGTGCATAGAGCACTGGCCCTGAAGTCAGGAGAACCTGAACTCAAATCCAACCTTGACACTTAATACTTACTAGCCATGTGACCTTGGGCAAGTCACTTAACCCCAATTACTCTGCTTTCCCTCCTCCAAAAAGCAGCAAAAAAAGAAAGAATGTCTTTGAAACTGCTGTTTTTCCCAAATGTATGTAGAAGCTGTTGGAATTAACAAAGTACAAATTGGGGGGGAGGAGGGCAGAGCCAAGATGGCAGCATAGAAGCAGCAAGGTTTTGCAGCTTGCACATAGCCACCTCAAATACCCATAAAATATGACTCTAAACAAATTTTAGGGCTCCAAAACTCACATAAAAATACAAAAAAACACATCTCCCACTGAAGGCAGCTCAGCAGGAAGGGATCAGCGCACACTGGGAGCCAAAACCAGCTTAGCCTGAAACCATGGCCTGGAATATGATATTTCAGAGATCAAGGGAGCTAGGATTAAAACCAAGAATCACCTACCCAGCAAAATTGAGTATAATGTTCCAGGGGAAAATATGGTCATTCAGTGAGGTGGAGGACTTTCAAACATTCTTGCTGAAAAAACCAGAACTGAAAAGAAAATTTGACACTCAAATACAAGAAGCATGAGAAGGTAAACATGGAAAAGAAATCATAAGGAACTTACCAAAGTTGAACTATTTACATGCCAACATGGAAAAACAATAATTGTAATTTATGAAACTTTTCTCAGTATGAGGATAGGTGAAGGGAATACAAATGTATGTATACATATATATACACTTGTGTCTATGTAGGGGGATTTATATATGCATATGAACACATATCTGAGTATGTGTATATATGTGTACATAGAGGGCATAGGATCAATTGAATAGGAAGGAACGATACTCTAAAAGGTGAAATTGTGAGGTGGGAGAGGATTAGAATGAGAGGAGACAGGGAGAGACAGAATGGGCTTAATCATCTTATATAGAAGAGGCTAGGGATAATTGTTACAATGGAGGGGAAGAACAGGAAGGCAAAAGGGAAAGGGTCAACCTTACTCTCATTGAATTTGGCTTAGAGAAGGAATGACATAAACTCTAAACTGGGTATCTTGCCACACAGGAGAGTAGGGGGGATGGAGATAAGAGGTGGGATGATGGAGGGGAGGGCAAGGTTGGGGCGAGGACTTCTGTAAAGGGACAGGGACAGGGTAGAGAATAGAACAAGGTGGGTGGGATAGGAAGGAGGATCATATAATCAGTCTCTCATAATATGTCCACTATGGACATGTCCTGCGTAATTACACATGTACAGCCTATATTGAATTGCTTTTCCTTCCAGTAGGGGTGGGTAATGAGGGAGGAAGGGAAAGAATCTAGAATTTAAAGTGTTATAATCAAATGTTAAAAATATATATGTGTATATATATGTATATATATATATATATATATATATATATATATATATATATATAACTGTTATTATTATTAACTATATCCAACTGGGAATTAAGATATACGGGCACTGGGGTAGGGAGACTCCTCCTGCCCTACCGGAAAGTCAGAGAGGCGATGGGGGAGGACACAGGAGAGAGCAGATTGGGGCAGGGGCTATACAGTGAGATTGTTGTTTTGGGGTGGTGGGTGGGAGAAAGACCGGGAGAAAATTTGTAACTCAAAATCTTGTGGAAATGAGTGATGTAAACAAGAAAATAAATTAATTTTAAAAAAACCAAAGTACAAATTAGCTTAAAAGCTTTTGTCTTTCTGTCTGTTTTTTTCAGTATCCTTTACATTTTTTGGCATTAAAAAGGGATCCTCACACAAACAAGTTGGGATCCACAGTGGCAGTCACAAAGAGATAGAAAAATTTGTTTAACAAAGAAAGAAAGAAAGAAAGAAAACACATCTCCCTGACTTTGTGGTGCTCATAGTCTAATCAGGACTTACCACACATTCTCTAGAAACTTTAATACAAAATGGAATGTGATAGATACAGATAAGAAATATAAACAAAATGCTATCTGTGGACCAAAAAAGGGGAAGATAATTTCCATCAAGGAGGATCAGGGAAGACTTCTTAGACATGTCCAAAGTTTAGAGTGACAAACGAGAACGACAAGTCTTAAGACAAGCAGACAAATTTAACCTCATAGATATCACTAAGACTCAGTGGGATGAAACCAATGAATAGGTCTAGATGGGTGGGCATCCCTAATATAAAAAAGAAATAGGACAAATAAAGGGGGTGGAGGTGGGTGAGATAGCACTGTATATTTAGAAGGTATATTTCTATGAGTGAATCTAGGAATCAGAGTGAGAAAGCATGATAGAGAATATTTAGGTGAAGGTCAACAAAGGGAGAAACAGAAGGTATTTTATAATTAGTGTATACTACAGACCACCTGGGCAGCAAGAGGAAATAGTTAGAAGTTTGGGAAGCAAATCTCATGCCTGGCAACGGAGATAGGATATAATAGTGATGGGGGAATTTAATTATCCCAACATCTTCTGGAGCTTTCTCTCTGCCAAAAGCAGAGCAGCTAATCACTTCTTGACTTGCCTTAGTGATGATTTCATCTTTCAAAAGGTGAAGAAATGCACAAGAGGTAAGCTGTATTCTAGATCTGATTCCCACATACAGAGAAGAACTGGTTGCTGGGATAGAAATGGAAAATCATGCATCATAGATTTTGGAAAAGTAGATTTCAAAGGATTCAGACAAAAGATGAGTAGGATCTCATGGGCTAAAATACTATAGGGGAAATCTGACCAAGAGGGATGATGAGAGATGCTCAGGAATGAAATTCCGAAGATACAAAGGGAAACTATTTCAATGAAGAGGAAAAATGAGATTTGTCTGAAGAGATTAATGTGTGTGAACAAGGAACTAACAACAACCAACTTAAATTTTAAAGAAGAAATGTATAGAAGATGGAAGAGGCAAGACCATTTAGCAGCCTCCAAAATGATTTTCCTAAAGTACAGATCTGACCATGTCACTAGTGGCTCTACTCAATAAACTCCAGGGGCCCCTTATGACCTCCAGGATCAAATGAAAAAAATCTTCTGTTTGACATTTGAAGTCATTAATAACCTAGCTTCCTCCATCTTTTCAGACTTCTTACATCTTAACCTCCCCTCCCTATCACTTTTTTTTTTAGGGGAGAAGGCAGTGCAATTGAGGTTAAATGACTTGCCTGAGGTCACACAGTTAAGTAAGTGTGCCAAGTGTCTGAGGCAGGATTTGAACTCGCGTTCTCCTGACTCCAGGACCAGTGCTGTATTCACTGTGCCACCTAGCTGTCTCCTCCCTATCACTTTTCAATTCAGTGACACTGGCCTCCTTGATGTTCCTAGAATAAGACACTCCATCTCCTGACTCCAGGCATTTTTACTGGCTTTCCCTCATGCATGGAATGCTCTCCCTCTTCCTTTCTGCCTTCTGGATTCCCTGGCTTAAATTCTAGCTAAAATCTATAGAACACCTTTCCTAATGTCTACTAATTCAAGTGCCTTGTCTCTCTTGGTGATTTCCTGTCTATCCTGTATACAGCTGAATTGCACAGAGTTGTTTTCATATTGTCTCCCCCATTTAGATTGTGTCCTTGAAGGCTGGGACTACCTTTTGCTTTCTTTGTATCCCCAGTGATTAGCATAGTGGCTGGCACACAGTAGGTGTTTAGTAAATGTTTATTGACTGACCTGTAAGCTTTGCAAAATGCATTGTATGTATTATCTTATTTGATCCTCTCTAAGACCCTCTGAAGAAGACGCTATTATTATCTCTATTTTACAGACAAGAAAACCAAGTTTTTCATAGTCATCTAGACAGGCAATATTAGAGGGCTGATTTGAACCCCAGGTTACTCTTGAATCCAAGTCATTATTCCATCCACTACTTCACGTGCCTCTTAATTGACAGCTTCCTGGTGATGAAGAAGTTAGTAATAGACTATAAGCTCCTTGAGGGCAGGGACTGTTTTTACTTTGTCTTTTTGTCTAGCACTTAGCACTGTGCCAAGAGCAAAACAAGTGCTTAATAAATGCTTGTGGATTGATTGATATGAAACTCTCTGGATTTATATAGATCCTTGGATAGTGATTTATTACAGAGCCTACATTTTAAGTCTCTGTAACTTCCTTCTGTTGATTATTTTCTATTTATCCTGTACATAGCTTGCTTGTACATAGTTGTTTGCCTGTTCTCTCCCGTATTGGATTATAAACTCCTTAAGGTCAGGGGCTGTCTTTTGCTTTCTTTATAATCCCAATAGGTTCTGCCAGAGCCCAGGCTCATCTCATTTCATCTCATTGAGGTGTTATTATAGAGCTCTTAGGATAGATACTAGAATAGAAAAAATATACAATATATATAATATACTATATATAATATATAATATGCAATATATAATAAAAATTAGGTTAATAATACCTATGAAGAAACTTTAAAAAAAAAGAGAAGCTATTCAGATAAAAGGGTTCATTTTTATATAGAAAGTGACCAGAGATAGTGTGATCCATTGTTTTCTGTCTTTCTTATGAAAATAAAAAGAAAATGCCAAATAATGCACATATGACACACTACTCAGTTGTGTCATAAAGGCTTTAGATGAGATTGAAAGAATTCTCTAGTAGTAAGGTAGTATATTAAACAAGATTAATGAATGTGAGAAACAGAATATTCTCTTCTATAATTTAAAGAATTGAGGGTGGCTAACCTGGGAAAGAGAAGGCTTAGAGGAGATATGATACCTGTTCTTAAGCATCTGAAGGGATATAAAGTGAAAAAAAGGATCAGACTGTTCTTGGTTCCAGAAGGTAAAACTAGGAACTGATGGGGCAAGTTTCAGAGGAATAATTCTGCTTTATGTAAGAAAAAAACTTCTTGACTACTAAAGATATCCAAAAGTGAAATAGGATGTATGAAGAGTCTTCTTCATCACTGGAGGTGACAGTCCATGATGGATGATGGAGGGGTGAGGCTGACAGCAATGACAATATGTTATCCATATAAGATGGCACTCATTCCTGACTTGATGTATCAGACATGAACTCCAAGTTACTGACCACTTTGGGCTTCTGACCTTTCCTCCTAGCACTTAGGATGATTTTCACCAAGCCATTCTTCTCTTAACTAGTCCCTTTTGTTCCAATGGCACACATTTGCAAGACAGCTGAGAAGAGCTAGGGCATATTTTAGATGGATGTGTAAATAAATGTAATTGTCCTCCTTCCTGGAGGTCATTAAGTAGTAATAAGAATAAGTGTTAACATTTATATAGCACTTGAAGGGTTTCCCAATTACATAAATTATCTCCTTTAAACTTTACAACAACTCTGTGAGGTTGGTGTTATTACTCTTCCATCTGACAGATGTGGAAAATGAAACTTAGGTGGAACAACTTGCCTCAGATCATACAACTAATGAATATTAAGGGTGAAATGTTAGCCCTGGTGTTCCTGGTTCTAAGTCTCTATTGGGTCACTTGGGGAAGTTGTAGATGTGACACCTGTATTGATTGGCTTAGATGTCCTCTGAGGTCTCTTCTAATTATAAGATTATATGACATATTGAGGAATGTACTTGATTTTATTATATGTTCTGATCTTGGGGAAGTGAACTGAGAGGCTGCCAATGCATCAGGCAGCCCACATTTCCTGAGTACTCATTCACATAACGTTGTGTCTATACACTGTGAAGGCAGAGATGATAAAGCATAGTCTCCTTCAGGAAGATTAGATTCTAGCTGGAGAGACATAAGATGACTTAAGACTGACTTAAGAAGTATGAAGTCACATATCAACAAGAGCAAATTATTGTGGCATAGCAAAACCAGGAGAGAAATATACACGATTAATATAACAATAATGTAAATTAGGAGAACTCTAAAAAGAAGTCAGACTCTAATTATAATGACCAATAAAGGTCCTAGACTACAAATTATAGAACATTTTCCTCCTCTTGTCAGAGCAGTGAAAAATTATGAGGATAGAATGTGGCATATTGTCAAACATGGTTACTGTATCATTGGGTTTTTTTTTTCAATTTTTTTTTTCTTTTTTGTAGGGCAGTTGGGGTTAAGCGACTTGTCCACGGTCACACGGCTAGTAAGTGTTAAATGTCTAAGGCTGAATTTGAACTCAGGTCCTCCTGACTTCAGGGCCGGTGCTCTATTCACTGCACCACCTAGCCACCCCCCATCATTGGGGTTTTTAAAAGTTTTTCTTCCAAAAGGGAAAAGGAAAAAATAAAATAAAATTTATAAAAGGAAAAAAGAACCTTTTGTACAAAATTATTTATAACAGCTATTTTTGTGTTGACAAAGAATTGGAAATTGAGGGTATGGCATCAATTGGGAAATGACTGAACAAACCGTGGTATATGTTTGTGAAGGAGTACTGTTGTGCAATAAGAAATGATGAGCAGAATGATTTCAGAAAAACCTGGGAAGATTTATATGAACTGATACAAAATGAAGTAAGCAAAAAAACACAAGAACATTATGCACAGTAACAGCAACATTGTAATGATATCAACTGTGAAAGAGTTAGCTATTCTTATCAAACAATGATACAAGACAATTCCAAAGGACCGATGATGAAAAATGCTATCCAACTCCAAAGAGAAAACTGATGAACTCTGAGTGCAGATTTAAGCATACTTTTTTAACTTTCTTCATTTTTCTTGTTCGTGTAAGTTTTTATTTGCAACATGGCTAATATGGAAATATGTTATGCATGATTTCACATGTAAAATCAATATCATATTGCTTGCCTTTTGAAAGGATAAGGGAGGGGTGAGAGGGCAGGAGAGAATTTGAAACAAACGCTTAAAAATGAATATTAAAAACATTTCTACATGTAATTGGGAAATATTTAACAAAATAAATAAAAAACATATTTTTTAAAAGTTTAACAAGGGAAGGTTCAATGCTGAATGGTAATATCTATGTGTGTGTACACACATATACATATGAATGTAAATGATTGTGATGTAAAAGCCATCAAAATTTATTTAGAAAACTGTATTGATGATTAAATATTATAAAATATTTTTATTTATAGTCTACTAGTGCTGAGGAATTGCAGTAAAGAGAGAAAACCAGAATTTAGGGTTAGTCAGGGAAGAAATCCAAGTGACAGTTAATTTATCAAGTCAATGTCTCCTCCAAACCATCTGCAGATAAAGTCCCTTTGGCTAAGTCCATTTGACATTTAAACAATGATTCCAGCCAGCCTTAAAACAATGTCAAACACCACAAACAAAAAGCAAAGTCCCATTCATTCTCCTTGTAGCCAAGACAGGAAAAGATGGATTTCCTTACACTCTTCAAATCTCTTCTCTGTTTAGCTTTAAGCTTAAACCTTCCATAGCACATTCTTAGCAAGAAGGATGTGTAATGCCAGCATCCCCTTTTATGGTAGCTCTGGGTAGATGAACATCCTTCTCTTTGCATAGGGAGCTGAACTGATTGCAGTTAGGACTCCCATTAGTCATGGCTTCAAGTCTGTATTCCACAGAGGGAGCAGAGTGGAAGGTAAAACCCACTATGGCTGGTTTGATTCCAGACAAAACCCAAAGGCCAAGAACTGTAAGGGGGAAGCAACCAAAGAATTGAGTTGGAGTTAGAAGGAATTAGGAAGGACGCCAAACCTGTGCCCAGGGACCTAACTATTTACTTTTTCTAAAAAATTGTGCAAGTTACCCCGACCAATATACTCATGTATTTTACTCCTTTATCAATCTCACGAATTCTTTTTTTAATAATAATAATCTGGAGCCAATACTGTCCACATTATCTTTTGTGTAAGTTTACTGTGTCTGAGTTGTATCCTCCTTTTGTGTTTTTGTTTACACTGAGGTAATTCATGCTGTACTACAATAGTTCACAGAAGTCTTCCCATGCTAAAACAAACAAACAAACAAACAAAAAACTACTTTGGATTTTTATGTTTATAAGGAAAGCAAGGTGACTAAATTTGGTTTCTATCTTCATTTAGTAGTAGACAATTAACTGAATCAGAATCTCACAAATTCTTAACATTTTACCTTTGGAAGATGCCTCAAAAGCCATCATTCCTGACTTAGTCCACTGTTACTTCCTCTATACCAAGCTCCTTTTTAGAAAACACTTTGGTCTCTTGGTGTCCATCTTCTCCCCACTTGAATTCACCTTCCATAGAACTGCCAAGTCTATATTTTTAAAGCAAATGTCAAACCCGACAACTCTCCTGTTAATGAAGCTTCAGTGACTTCCTAGGAATTGTCCTAAGCACTGAGACTACAAAAAAGAATGACAATTCCTGCCCTCAAAGAGCTTATAAACTAATAGGGGAAGACAACACACAAAAGAAAGCTGAAAAGTGGAGGTTGGGAGAGTGCAATTATGGTGGGGTCAAAATGAAAGAGTGCAACTGGTAGAAAATAGGTTGGCTGTGAGCCCTTGGAGCCTTCTTTAAATGGAGGGTTTCTTTTGCTTTGCTCTTTAGCCCTCTAATCAGAGGAACTGAGGCAACTGAGAATACAGATGAGATGGGAGTATCAAAGTTGATGCCGTCAGAATGATGAATTTGCTGGTAATGAGCTCTTCTCCTCTCCACCAGAGCCTCCTCTCCGGCTTTGATGCTTCTTTGCCCATCACTCAGCAAATGGCCTAAACGCGACTTGTCTTTTCTGCCTCACCTCTCCATTCTTCCTCTCTCTCCTCTTCATGCACATCACTACCTTAAGTTGGAGACATCGAGATGTTCATTAAAATATAATGTCTTCTTTTTTCACTCTGTTCTCCATCATCCTAAACACAGCATCTGAGGGCAGGATAGAGAAACATAAAATTGTGACTAAAGGGCTTTCTTGTTGTGGTGCCTTGTGCGATGGGAATACCCAAAGAAGTCTGGTATCTTACAGGTTGCCAAATAGGCAGTGAGTGTGAGTTTAAATTCCATGTTCTCAAACAAATTTTAATAAAAGCTCTCCCTCCACCCCAACCCCTACTCCCCATCTTGGGGAAGGAAGGGACTTTCTATTAAGGATCCCTTAGCAGAGGCAACTTGTGCAGCAGTGGTACCTATGTCTTTGGGCCTTGAATTGGGTGAAAACGTGAATGAAGTTCTGTGTAGTAGCAGCTAAAGGAAAAGCAGTAAGAAACTAGTTCATCTTTCTGTGCCTGTAGAATTCCTTCTATGTAGTTCCCCTCTGCTGGAGAATGGAAAAGGACTTTATTTACAAACTTCCTCTCCCTGGGGGACCTGGCTCTTTGTTAGTTTGATGGATTCCCAACACAGTACTCCTTCCTCTTGCTGGACTTTGGTCTGTGATATGATGTATATTGCTTTTGCAGACTTGTCAGGTTCAATTGTTTTTCTGCTGGAACAATCTTTTAACAATACACAAATGTTGCTTAATTCATACCGGGTATGTGTTGGGGGTGGGAGGAAATCAAACTTCAACACACTGAGTGAATAATGCTTTGTTTGCAGATGTTGGGGTACTGTGAGTGTGTAGCACAGAATGTATCATCAGATTTGAGTAATATGTTGATTACTTTTACTGAAATGCCCCCCCCCCCTTTTTAAAAAGTCTGTCATGACAGATAGTTGTCTAAGGAGAAAGGATATATTAGAAAAGGAAGGTGAGGTGAAACCAAAAGTCATCAGTATGACTTTAATTTTAAAATGAAATCATGTGCTAAGAGAAACACTTAGAAAGGCTGCCAGTTTGACCCAGGATAACATTTCTGATGCAGCTACCCTTTAATGAGCCTTGAACACAGGAAGACCTACACTTGAGTTATGATACTTACATAGCACCAGTCTAGCAAGAAGTTCTGGGTGTAGAATCAAAGCCAATGGTAGTTCATTGTAAAATCTAGAAAAGTGAGACTAAGGGTAATTCACACCCTTTCCCACCTTCTCCTTTGGCAAAGAGGAAGGCAATCTGGTCTAGAGTAATCCTAGTGGTTTCATCCCTATCCCCCAAGGACCCTTTGAGATACTAGGTTACCCTGGAGCTTGTCAGTCCTAATATTGGACTTTCAAGAATAGGAATGACAGCTGTATGAACTTGGGCAAGTCACTTAACCCCAAATGCCTCACCAAAAAAAGAATAAGAATCACAGAATTTTAGGACTGGCAGATACCTACTCCAATGTGTGCTTGAGTAGCAATCCTCTTTATATTGCCAACAAATGGTCATCCAGCTTCTATTCCAAGATCTCCACTGAAGGGGAAAACAGCATGTCCTAAGGCAGCTTATTCCATTTTTTGGAATATTAGGAAGTTTTTATTTTTCTTTTAAATTTCAGTTCTTATTGATGTTTTAACATTATAAACATTTATAGATTACTATCACTTCAAGAGAGATCTTTTGTGATGAAGTAAAACAGTTAAGCAAAACTATAATACACTGACCTCATCTGAAAGTTCATGTAATACTTCACAACTGGAGTAACCCTCACCTTTCTTTTTTTAATTAACAGAAATCTATTTTTTTTTCTTTCCCATCTCCAACCCCATAAAAAAGAAATAACCAAAAAAAAAGAAGCAAATTTCTTGTACCACACGTGCATGGGTAAGCAAAGTAAATTCCCTCAATGGTTGTACAAAAATATATGCCTCATTCCATACCCTAAATCCATCACATCTCTGTATTGGATAGCATGCTTCATCCTCATTTGTTTAGAAGAGAGGTGTCAAAAATGCTTTCATGTGGCCCACAACACTCTCCAGTACAGCCAAAAAAATATTAAAAGGTAATTGGGGTAAAAGCAGGAAAATTCCATGAGCTCCCCCCATAATTACCTCAAATACCTATAAATTATGACTCTAAGCAAATTTTAGAGCTATAGAACCCACAAAGTGACAGAGAGAGACAAATCTCCCACTGAAGGCAGCCCAGTGGGCCTACAGGAAGGGTCAATTGCAGCATGCTGGAAGCCAAACCCAGTCCAATGTGAGCCTGTGGTTTTAGCCCCAGGGTAGCCCCAACCAGCAGTGGCTGGAGCAGACTTCAGGAGAGTGGATCACCAGCAGCTGTTGCATTTTCCAGAATTATCAACCCATAAATGCCAAAGACAAAGTAAAGGTCAGTGTGGAACTCTGTTGGAACTGGGGGGGGGGGGGGATGGAGCATGGTTCGAGCCCCTGCCTCTGGAGTGAGAAGTGGCAGAGGCACTGCGGCTGTGCAGCTGCCTCCACATGGCTGCTTCAGAGCTCCTGGCCTACAGATCATAGGGGGGAACAAGCAACCATTCAGAGGGTAATCACTCTTGCCTTAACTGCTTGGATCTGGATCACAATGTTGGATGGAGGTCCTGGGGTGTGTGACTAGTGAGTCAGAGCTTGTGGGGCCTGCAGAGAGGATACCCAACTAATAGCTCTGGCAGCTGTCAAAACCCCAGCAATTTGGGACAAAGTTCTCTCTGGAAGCAGAGTTCTACTTTGGCAAAGTCAAGTAATTGACTGGCAACATAAGCAAGCAAGGCAAGCACAGCAATGAAACCTTAGATTCCTTTTTTGGGGACAAAAGGGATCAAAGCATGGAACAGGAGGAAGACAATGAAGTGAGAACTCATGCACCAAAAGCTTCCAAGAAAAATATGAATTGGTTACAGGCCATGGAGGAGCTCAAGAAGGATTTTGAAAATCAAGTAAGAGAAGTGGAGGAAAAATTGGGAAGAGAAATGAGAATGATTCAAGAAAATCATGACAAGCAAGTCAACAACCTGACTGAAGAAAATAACACCTTAAAAATAGACTAACTCAAATGGCAAAAGAGGCCCAAAAAGCCAATGAGGAGAAGAATGCCTTAAAAAGTAGAATTTGCCAGATGGAAAAAGAATCTCAGAGAATAATTCAGAATTAGATTGGAGCAAATGGAAGCTAATGACGTTACGAGAGATCAAGATACTATTAAACAGAGCCAAACAAATGTAAAAATAGGCAATATGAAGTATCTCATGGGAAAAACCACTGACCTGGAAAATAGATCCAGGAGAGGTAATTTAAAAATTATTGGACTACCTGAAAGCCATGATAAAAAAAAAGAACCTAGAAACATCCTTCAAGAAATTCTCCAGGAAAATTGCCATGATATTTTAGAACCAGAGGGCAAAATAGAAATTGAAAGACTTCACCGATCACCTAATGAAAAAGATCCCCAAAAAACTCTTAGGAATATTATAGCCAGGTTCCAGAGTTCCCAGATCAATGAGAAAATATTACAAGCAGCCAAGAAGAAACAATTTGAATATTGTGGAAACACAATCAGGATTACACAAGGTCTAGCAGCTTCTACACTGAAGGATAGAAGGGCTTGGAATATGATATTCTGGAGCTCAAAGGAGCTAGGATTAAAACAAAGAATCGCCCACCCAACAAAACTGAGTATAATGTTTCAGGGGAAAATATGGTCATTCAATGAAATAGAGGACTTTCAAGCATTCTTGATGAAAAAAAAACAGTTGAATAGAAAATTTGACATTCAACTACAAGAAGCAAGAGAAGCATGAGAAGGTAAAGAGGAAAAAGAATTCATAAGGAACTTATCAAAGTTGAACTATTTACATTCCTACATGGAAAAATGATAATTGTAACTTAATGAGACTTTTCTCAGTATGAAGATAGATGAAGGGAATATAAATGTATATATGCATAAATATATATACATATATGTATATATATGTATATACACACACACACACATATATATAATGTGGTAATATAGGAGGGTATATGTACATACAAATACATATGTGAGTATATGTATATATGCGTACATATATACATAGACAGAGTGCACAGGATCAGTTGAATAAGAAGGCATGATATCTAAAAAATAAAATTAAGAGGTGAAAAAGGAACATAATGAGAGGAGATAGGGAGAGACAGAATAGGGTAAATTATCTCATAAAAGAGGCAAGAGAAAACTGTTACAATGGAGGAGAAGAACAGGAAGGCAAAATGGAATGGGCCAACCTTACTCTCATTAAATTTGGCTTAAGGAGGGAACAACATACACACTAAATTGGGTATCTTACCTTACGGGAAAGTAGAGGGGAAGGGGATAAATGATAGATGGGAGGGCAGATTGGGGGTGAGGGTGGTTAGAAGCACATGCTTTTTTTTTCTAGAACAACAATGTAATTTTATTTTTTTTTGGCCATCTTTACTTATTTCTTTTTAAATAAATAAATTTATTTATTTTCTTCTTTACATCATTCATTTCCACGAGATTTTGAGTTACAAATTTTCTCCCCATCTTTCCCCTACCCAACACCTCAAAACAGCCATTCCACTGTATAACCCCTCCCCCAATCTGGTCTCTCCTATGTCCTCCCCATCGCCCCTCTGACTTTCTGGTAGGGCAGGATGGATCTCCCTACCATAGTGCCTGTGTATATTAATTCCCAGTTGAATGTAGTTAATGACAATAATTATATATATATATATATACACATACACACACACACATATATATATTTTTAACATTTGATTATAGAACTTTAAATTCTAGATCCTTTCCCTTCCTCCCTCATTACCCACCCACACTGGAAGGACAAGCAATTAAATACAGGCTGTACATGTGTAATTACGCAGCACCTCTGCACAGTGGGCATATTGTGAGAAACTGATTATATGTCCCTCTTTCCTATCCCACCCCTCCTTGTTCTGTTCTCTGCCCTGTCCCTGTCCCTGTCCCTTTACAGAAGTGTGTGCTTCCAGCAACCCTCCCCCCACCCTGCCCTCCCCTCTGTTATCCTACCTCTCATCCCCATCCCCACTGCTCTCCTGTGTGGCAAGATACCCAGTTTAAAGTTTATGTCATTCCTTCCCTAAGCCAAATTCAATGAGAGTAAGGTTGACCCTTTCCCTTTTGCCATCCTGTTCTCCCCCTCCATTGTAACAATATCCTTTCCCTCTTCTATATGAGATGATTAACTCCATTCTGTCTCTCCCTGTCTCCTCTCATTCTAATCCTCTCCCACCTCACAATTTCACCTTTTAGAGTATTGTCCCTTCCTATTCAATTGATCTCGTGCCCTCTATGTACTCATATAT
>CM053584.1:92256564-92441511 GCA_028627135.1 Pseudochirops cupreus
ATATTTCACATTGCCTTCTATTTTTTCATTTGTTTGGATCTGCTTAATAATATTTTGATTTCTCATAAAGTCATTTGCTTCCATTTGCTCCACTCTAATTCTGAAGGAATTATTCTCCTCAGTGAGCTTTTGAGCTTCTTTTTCCATCTGGCAAATTCGACTTTTTAAGGCATTCTTCTCCTCATTGACTTTTTGGGCCTCTTTTGCCATTTGAGTTAATCTATTTTTCAAGATGTTACTTTCTTCAGGCTGTTGACTCTCTTTTCATGATTTCCTTGCATCATTCTCATTTCTCTTCCCAATTTTTACTCCTCTTCTCTTATGTGGTTTTCAAAATCCTTCTTAAGCTGATCTATGGCTTTTAGGCAGTCTTCATGTTTCTTGGAAGCTTTTGGTGCAGGAGTTCTGACTGTATTGTCTTCCTCCCATTCCATGCTTTGATCCTTCTTGTCCCCAAAGAAGCAATCTAGAGTTCGGTTGCTGTTCTTACTTTGCTTCCTTTGTGTGCTCATGTTGGTCAGCCAGTTACTTGATTTTTTAGCTCTGTGGGACTCTGCTTCTAGAGGGGAAAGCTCTGTCCCTAATTGCTGAGGTTTTCCCAGCTGTTGGAGCTATTAGGGGGCTGTCATTTTTTGCAGCCCCCACCAACTTTGGCTCACTGAAAACGCACCCCAGGACCACCACCCAAGACCACGATCCAATCCAGGCTGCTCAACACAAGAGCACTTAGCCTCTGAATGATCACTTGGCCCCCCTGCAGTCTGCAGGCCAGGAGGTCTGAAGCAGCCATGTGGAGGTGGCTGCAGCACCACTGTTTCTGCTGCTTCCTTGCCCTGGAGGCAGTTTGGCCGGACCACTTTTCTCCCCCAAGTTTAGCTGAGTTCCACTGACTTTTCACTTAGTCCTTGTTTCTTATGGCTTGATAGTTCTGGAAACTGCCACAGCTGCCACAGATCCACTCTCCTGAAGCTCCAGCTGCGGCTCGTCCTGGCCGCCCCGGGGCCAAGCCGTGGTTTCAGGCTGGGCTGGTTTTGGCTCCCAGCACTACAATGATCCCTTCTTGCCAAGGTGCCTTCAGCGGGAGTTGTATTTTTGTGAGTTTTAGAGCCCTAAAATTTGTTTAGAGTCATATTTTATGGGTATTTCAGGTGGCTATGTGGGAGCTGTGGAACTTTGTTGCTCCTACGCTGCCATCTTGGCTCCACCCCCCAGAAGCACATACTTTTGAAAAGGGACAGGGTCCAAGTAGAAAATAGAACAGGGGGACAGGTTAGGATGAAGGGAAATATAGTAAGTCTTTCACAATATATCCACCATGGAAATGTTTTGCATAACTACACATGTACAACCTATATTGAATTGCTTATCTTCCCAGTAAGGGAAGGGTGATGAGGGAAGAAGGGAAGGAATCTGGAATTCAAAGTTTTAAAATAAAATGTTTTTTTTAATTATTATTATTATTTTTACATACAAATGGGTAATAAGATATACAGGCAATGGGGTAGTCAGAGGGGGAATGGGGGAGGATATAGGAGAGAGCAGATTGGGGAGGGGGTATTCAGTAGGATCACTGTTTTGGGGTGATGGGTAGGGGAAAGATGGGGAGAAAATTTGTAACTCAAAGTCTTATGGAAATAAATGTTGTAAACTAAAAATAAGCATAAAATTTAATTATTAAAAAGATTTTTAAAAGGTAATTGGGAAGTATTTAACAAAATAAATAAAAATATACATAATGTTAACATGTGGTTTTCTAAGTCAATATGTACCTACAGGCCTCTTTTTTTTGTAGTTTAATGACCTTATTTCTATTTGAGTTTGACCCAAATCATGATCATTGTATTGATCATAATTCTTACAGCTTTCAAAGCTTGTTTTTACAGGATTGTTGTCATTGTATCACTTGTTCTCCTGATTCTCTCCTGTTCATTGCATTTTTATTACTTTATAAAAGTCCTCAAAACTGTTCATTTTTTTTTATAATATTGATGTTAATAGTATTAATTTTGGAGAAGGAAATGACAAACCGCTCCAGTATCTTTGACAAGAAAACATCAGATGGGGTCACAAAGAGTTAGACACAACTGAAAATACTACAACAACAAAAGCATTCATTATTCTTCTGGTCCTACTCACTTTGCTCTGAACTAGCTCATGTCTTTCCCTGTCTTTTTGAAATCATCTATTATTTCATTTCTTGCAATACAATAATATTCTCTCCCATTCATGTACCACAACTTATTCAAGCATTCTTTAATCATTGGATGTTCTCTTAGTTTCCAGGTTTTTTGCCACTATATGTGGTATACCATGTATATTGTTGTACAGAAAGACCTTTTTTTCTCCTCTTTTTTTCCCCCAGTGGTATAGGCCTAGAAGTGTTATAGCTACATCAAAGGACATACATTGTTTAGTAATTTTTTGTCTGTGTGTTTTAATTCAAAATTGCTTTCCAGAATGGTTGTACCCATTCCAAAGTCTACCAACAGTGATGCATTAGTATGCCTGTTTTTCCACATCAACTCCAGCATTGATCATTTTCCCTTTTAATTATCTTTGCCACTCTGATGAGTATAAGGTAGAATCTCAGAAATGCTTGAATTTTCATTAGGAAGATGTTCCTAATATTAAGCCTTAATCTATTTTTCTGTAGCTTCCAATCAGGACTCCTAGTTCTGCCCCTGGGCCATAGTAGAACACTCCTAATGCCTTTTTTAATGACAATTCTGTGAAACCTTAAATATACTAATAATATAGATACCTCCCACTAACCCCCAGCAAGGTGGCTCTTCTCTATGCCAAAAATCTCTAATTTCTTTGACTAATCCTCACAATCTTTCATCCCCTCATCATTGCTCCAGCTTGCCAATGGCCCTTCAAAAATGTAATGCCTAGACCTAAATACAGTATCCCACACATGATCTAACCCAAGCATTGGGAAATGGGGCTATCACCTCATAAATCCTAAGGAATGACTTCCTTAATGTAGCCAGACTTTTCTTCTTTTTGCTGCCATAATGCCCTATTGCTTCATAATCAACTTTCAGTCTCCTAAAATGTCCAGCTCTTTTTCACATGACCTATTGTATTGTTATGAATGAATGGATGGATGGATTAAAAAAAAAGCATTTATTAAACATTTACTATGTGTAAAGCTCTGGGGATACAAATGTAAAAAGAAGACAGACCTTGCTTTCAAGGACTTCACATTCTAATAGAGCAAGAGTTCTTAACCTGAGTGGCATGGATAGATTTCAGACGGTCCGTGAACTTGGATGGGGGAGAAAAAAAAATCTTTATTTTAACTAACCTCTAATTGGAATTTAGCATTTCCTTCAATTATTTAAAATCATTGTTCTGAGAGGCTTCACCAAGTTGCCAAAGGGTCCACAACATAAAAAAGGTTAAGAACTCCTATAGGAGGTTTCAGTTGCAAATCAGAAGGAAGTCCCATGGTTCTTAGAGTCTATTGGCAAAGCAGTGGTAATGCACTTCCTTCAATGTCATTTTCACTGATAAAACCATATCTATTTTTGATGTTGAACCATTTAGCAGTGCCAAGAAATTTGGTAATAAGAACATTCTATTCCAGGAATTCAGTAGCTTAGGCTGCTGGAAGTGGGAAGATTGTAGTACCTGCAGAAACAGTTGCCAGGTTGAATTCCCACCAGGGTTGATTCCCTGGATGATGGCTAAGGGGGCTGGGCTAGAGCAGGGCCAATGATGATAACACTGGAGCACTGTTCTTGGACCTCTTGAGCTCAAAGTCTAGAGCTGATTCCCCTGGGGTCTGAGGGAAACTGGTGGTTGAGGTGGTTTCATTGATTTGACTTTCTTGGCCTGTCACCTCCTGTCTCTCCTGCAGGGCACCTGCCCCATGGGTCATTGGTTAGCAGTTGATGGGAGTGGCTAATCATGCCTATCCCATCATGTAGTTACACAGTTAATTTTGATGGACAATAATGGAATAGACCAATGGAGGTTAGGACAGGAACCAGGGTAGACCAGGGGGATTGATAAAAATCTGAATATTAGATAGAAAGGGGGCATAGTTGTGGAGGGTCAGCAGGAATAGGGGGGATATATGAGTACCTTATAGGAGTAGATAGGTCGTAAACCCTGGGTAAGTAGGGCATTTGAACTGGGTTGCAGAACATAGACAGGAAGTGGGTTTCTGCTCTGTAAGCCAGTTAAAGTTTGGAACAGAACTTAGGGTGGGTGGGAGAAGGAATAGAGCAGATGTTGGTCAGTTGGAGAGGAGAGTGTGGTATAAGTGGACAGTATGATTAAGGCAGGCAAGCAGAGATGAGTACCTAGGACATCTGGCAAGGTGGATTGGGGACACAGGCAAAAGACTAATGGAAACAGGCACAGGGATGTAATTACCCAGGGATTAAGCAAAAAATGAGCATTAGGGACCTCTGGTTCCAAGGGAATTCAGATACATGAGTTAGAATTCAGACACAGGGTCCTGGAGTTATCATAAACCAGATAATAACAACTCACATTTTAAAAAAATAATACTTTAATTTACAAAGACAGGCAGCATGTTTTAGCGATGAGAGAGCCAACCTTAGAGTCAGGAATACCTGGGTTCAAGTGCTAGGTTTGATGCATCCTGGTTGTATAACCTTGGATAAATCAATTTACTTCTTAAGTAGTCTAATACCTTAAATTGCAGAGAAGGTTCCCATCTGCACTGGTAAAGGGAGTTTCCCATACCAATAACATCACAGGTCTAGTCCCATCCTGTCCCATCTCTAAGTCTGCAAAGCACTTTTTCATTACAAATTCTGAGAGGCAAAGAATGGGAAAATTATTATCCACATTTTTATAGATGAGGAAACTGAGGCTCAGGGAGATTAAGTAACAAGCAAGCATCAGGTTTTGTGATTCTTGCCAATGTTCTTTCCAGGACACAAAGCTGCCTCTCAGACTTCCTGGGCACATGGAATCAAAACCATAGAAAACAAAGTCAGCTCCCAGCAAGACTTGATAGCAGATTCCAAGGCTGCTATCTCCTGAGAACCCTTACCTCAAGAGCTGCTTTAGCCCCAGAGAACAATCAACATTGAGAGGGAAAGGTGTACTTAGCAGAAACCTCAGCACTTTGAATCAACATGCTCTCTCTTGAATCAATATTGACTAGTCAAGGATTTGGGGCTTGCCCTGCTTTGTTCTCTTGATAACTTGAAGTTAGCTCCAGCAGAGGTGATCTTGTTATGCATTCCACCCTCACAAGACTCAGTTAGGAATGGCCTTTGGGGCCAGGTCTGTCCATAGCTTTTTTCTTTCCCACCTTCTCACTTTGATTCTCCTCCAGAATTGTCATGAAGATGGGAAACAATTGTGTTTGGTTTCCAATGAGTACAGGGCAAAAGTGTGTGTGTGTGTGTGTGTGTGTGTGTGTGTGTGTGTGTGTGTGTGTGTGTGTGCGCGCGCACGCGTAGGAAGCGGTAAAGAGATTCAGGTTAGATAGCAGTAAGACTAATCTTTGAGGTTAATGAGACAAGATAATGAGTTTCCGAGGGAAAATTCCCATAATCTTTAAGAGAAGGGCAGACTATTAATTTTGGTGAGTGGTTTGAGAGGAAATGATGTATAATGGAAAGAATATTGGATTTAGAAGACCCAGAAGACCTAGGTCAAAATTCTGGCTCTGTTCACTGTTGCCTATGTAACTTTGGGTCTCACTTACCTCATCCGTAAAATGAGTGGATTCAACTAGATAACCTCCCTTGAATTTATGATCCCAGTAAGACCTCTTTGGAGACATTGAGTTGGACTAGATGACCACTTAAAGTCCCATTAAAGTCAAAGGATTCCATGAATAGTTTCAAGATACCAACAATTTTGGGCTGGGCCTGACAAAGGGCCCTTGTAGTATATCTTTGATGTTGAAAATAAATGGAAGACAACTCCAAAAGACTTATGATGGAAAATGCTATTCACATCTGGAATAGAGTCTGAATAGAGTCTGAATGCACTATTGCTCTATTGCACTATTTACTCTATTGTTTCTTCTTTCTTGTGGTTTCTCCCATTGGTTCTAATTCTTCTTTACAACATGATTAATGTGAAAATATATTTAATATGAATGTATCTGTATAGCCTATATCAAGTTGCCCACCATCTTGGAAAGGGAGGGAGAGAAAATTTAGAACTCAAAATTTTATGGAAGTGAATGTCAAAAACTAAAATAGATAAATAAATTTTTAAAAAGAAAAAAAAGAAATGGGACAATAATAGGTCACTCAACAGTAAACAAAAGGAAATTTACCTAGCTATAGAAGAGAAGGCTGCTATTCTACCAGGGATGAGCTTGGTCTGTCAGCCTAGGGCTCCAAGTGTCTCTTTCAATTCCTCTTGACTGATTGACATTACTCAGGAAGTAATGCCAATAGTCTGAACTTTTAATTCCCATAGCCAATTAAGTCTTGAGAATATTTTAATACCTTTTAAAGGTATTTTCACCGGTAGAGGTAGAATATTTCTCCCATCACAAGGTAGGGGATCTTTCACCACTTAAATGACTTTAGGGTTGTTACTGATCAACCTTGACCTTGGGGATTCAATAAGCCTGACATAGGCAGCAATGGAAGAAGAAAAGAAAAAAATAAAACATAAATATAGCCCAAATAAAACCATGTAATAGGTCACTGAAGTACTGGCTGAATATGGTAGACTAAAGACTCCAAATCTGAGGCCTCACATTCCTAGTCTCCCCTCCTGTGTCCCTTTACCACCCTCACTCCTTCCCTGTTTGCAGTGACTAAGTCCCAAATCTAAACTCTCTGATCCATGTGACTGATGCCAAATCTTTGCCAATCACAGTGGGTCTTTGAATGCAAAGAGGTGACCCTAAGCAGGAGTAGCACCAGGAACATCAGGGCACACTCCACAGTCACTGATTCACATCCCAGGTCAGGATGAATTGCCCTGTACCACTATCTACTTAATCTTCTCTGGCTCATGAGTTAAGACCTGTTCTTCCCTAGGAGTCTACTGGGAGAGGGAGGGAGAGATACCAAGTCTTTACTCCATCAGGAGCCTCTGAGGGACCACTCTCCTTCTTTGGGGTCTGGGTAAACATTTTCAACTCTCCTTTGTTGTCAGAAAACAAGCCTCTTTCCAGCAATGCTATCTCTGGTTCCCCAACCCCCCTCTAGAGAAGTCAAACCAGGAAAGATGATGGGGAGATGGCTCAAGAATAAAATTCTGAAGACACAAAGGGAAACTTCCAGTGAGGAGGAAAAATAGGATTTGGCTGAAACCAAGTCTAGGAACGTTGAATTTAGGATTGCCTACAGTTACTCAGGAAAGAAGGTAGTAGTGGGGTCAACTGGGAGAGGCCTCCTGCTGAAAGTAAGATATGAGCTGAGACTTAAAGGCAGCCAATGAAACCATGAAGCAGACTGGGAGGAGGTAGAGTGTTCCATACCAGGGGGATGGCTCATGAAAAAAGAGATGGAGTAGCATGTGGGAGAACAATGTAAGGCCAGTTTGGCTCTGTTTTAGGTTTCATTTAGTATTTATCAGGTGAAATAAGTCTGATGCTTCTTAAAATAATCAATAAACACAGTAAGATCTTTTATTCACCCATGGCCTTTGTGAGTACATACATACATCAGGCCAACTCCACAAACTTTTCTCTTTTTCTCTCCAAAAAGAGCCTGTAAACAATTCTTCCAATATCCTCCTCATGTCTTCTAGTTTCCTTCATTACAAGAATACCAGTATCTATGTGGGTCAGGTCTTTCAACAGTAGGATACTTCATTGTCTTTGGACCGAGATCATGTTTAGAGTAAAATGGTGCCTCCTTTTTCAGACATACTCTAACCATCAAAGCACAAAGGAGCCATATAGGACTTTAGGTCATTTTATATTTTTCTTTGTTTCATGCGTGGCCTTAAGCCAAAGAATTCATCAGGTAGTGGCCAACCTACCGATGATTAATGTTCCTATTTTTGGCTTGGCTGTTCTTTGACTTATAGCATTAGTCTGTTGCCAGGGCTACACTCAAAGCATTTTTTACTGGGTAGAATCTGACAGAACATATATTCTGCTGGTATTGCCACCAAGAACCTCAGGTCAACTTTGTGCCACCATAAAGCATCAGAACAGGACTTACAGGGTTCATAATTAAATAAAATAGTCATTAACAATCCAATATAATTGAAGCAGATATCAAATTTCTTCAGCACCTATTTTTTTAAAAATGACATATGAAATGCAACATAGTTCTACAAAGCACAATCTACTTGCTTTTTACCATAACACTGGGACCTGGCTGCCCCATTTTACTTGGTGAAAAGCATGCTGGACTTCGAGTCAAGAAGCCTGATTCAAATTCTGTCTCTGGTACTTACTAGCTTAGCAAGTCACCAACTCCCTGAGCTGAAGAATAAGCAAAATGAGGAAGAAATGACTTTTCTCTACTCATTAAGAGAGATTTGGAGCTAAAAGGAGCCTAGAGATTATCAAGTCCAACTCTGTCATTCTACAGATGAGAAAACGGAAGAACTGAGAGCTGCTTCTGTTGAGAGGCTTTTGTGACTGGCCTAGGGTGATACATCTTGTAAGAGTCAGAGGAAGCATTTAAACCCAGATCATTCTGACTCCAAGGCCACTGTCTCATCTGTTACACGGCACTGCCTCAAAAAAGTATTGCTGGAAGGAAAGTGCTCTATAAAAGTAATTTGTTGTTGTAACCTAGTGATGGTGGCAGGGCCAAACACAATGGCCAGAACCAAAGGTTCCAAAGCTTTTCATCCATCATCTTCACAGACACTTGGTGAATACTTCTCAATAATATTATTGCTCGATGATACCATTTTATAAAAGTTACCTAGTTCGTTTGTTCAGTCATGTCTGACTCTTCATGACCCCATATGGGGTTTTCTTTGCAAAGATACAGGAGTGGTTGGCTATTTCCTTCTCCTGTGGATTAAGGTTTAAGATTAGAGATTAAGGGGTGGGTAAGTGGTGCAGTGAATAGAGCACTGGCCCTGGAATCAGGAGGATATGAGTTCAAATCTGGCCTCAGAAACCTAACACAAAAAAACTTGTCGTGTGACCTTGGGCAAGTCACTTAACCCCAATTGCCCTAACTTCCCCCTCCAAAAAGCAATAAAAAAAAAGATTAGAGGTTAAGTGACTTGTCCCGGTCACACAGCTAATAGTATCTTGAAGCTGGATTTGAATTTAGGTCTTCCCGATCCCAAATCATATGCTCTATCCACTGAGCCATCTAGCTACCTCCAAGACTATCCCAGCTATCCCAAGTCATACAGGTAGTGAGTGGCTGAGGCTGAATTTGAACTCAGGTCTTCTTGACTCCAGGCCCAGTGCTCTAATCACTAAGCCACCTTGCTGCCTCTAAGGCAAACAGAGATTAAGTGACTTTCCAGGGTCACACAGCTAGTTAAGGAAACTAGTTAAGCGACAGCTTGCTGAAGGTCACACAGCTAGTGTCTGAAGTTGGATTTGAACTCAGGTCTTCCTGACTCCAGGCCTAGAATTCTATCCACTAAACTACTCAGCTGCCTCTGATTTAGTTCATACTCTTTCCAAAAAAACATGTGGTAGACATCTATGGGGATTTGGAGAAATATGTTCCAGCTTTAGGCTACCACCTACTTGATAATCCTTTGACCTACAGTGGACTTCAGTTTTACCATCTGAAAAACGGCCAACCTACTTATCCAACAAACGTTTTGTTAGAATGAAATAAGATAATAGATGGGAATGAAGCTAATGCCGTTATCCAAGATCAAGGGTTTGATATTTTCATTCCTTTGGGTATTCTGGTCCTAGCACATAAAAATTAACAAAGGACATTAACGAAGTTAACATATTATTGAATAAAGAGCATTGGATCTGGAGTCAAGAGACCTAGATTCAAATTCTAACTTCACCACTTATTGAGTTCCTCTCTCTGAGCCTCAGTTTCCCCATCAGTAAAAAAGAAAGGTTTTTTTGTTGTTATTGTTGGTTTGGGTTTTTTGGATCATCCCTAAAGGACCCTTCTAGTTCTGAAACACTCTCATTTTAAATAGGGGCAGCTAGGTGGTGCACTGGATAGAGTGCAGGGCCTCAAGTCAGGAGGGCAATTCAACTATGACCTCAGACACTCTGTGTGTGTGTGTGTGTGTGTGTGTGTGTGTGTGTGTGTGTGTGTGTGTGAGCTGTGTGACCCTGGGCAAGTCACTTAACCTGTTTGCCTCAGTTTTCTCATCCGTAAAATGAGCTGGGGAAGGAAATGGCAAACCACCCCAGTATCTTGGCCAATAAAACCCCAAAAAGGATCACAAAAAGTTGAACATGACTAATTGACCAGAAAGAAAAAAGTATAAATCAGGAACATTAGCATTAGGGTTACCCCTGCATAAATAGTAAAGTTAACAAAGTTTGTTTTGGTTATGCTACTGTATCCCTTTTAAACACTTTTCCTTTGTCATTTTGCTTTCCCCAAATCCACCTCTAGCCAGATGAGGGGTCCATGAACTTAAAAAAATTTTTTTGATACCTATGTTTCAATATAGTTGATTTCCTTTGAAATTCTGCCTGTTTTATTTTTTTTTTATTTTTGCTTTTTTGGAGGACAATTGTTAAGTGACTTGCCCAAAGTCACACAGCTAGATTTGTGTTAAGTGTCTGAGGGCAGATTTGAACTCAGTTCCTCCTGACTCCGGGGCCAGTGCTCTATTCACTGTGCCACCTAGCTGCCACTGTATTTTATTTTACGGACCTAAAAACATTCTTTTAAGAAGGGGTAAGTCAGTAAGTTTCCCTGGACTCCCAGAGGGGTCTACAACACAGAAAAGGTAAAGAAATACTACTCTGAAGCTTTCTGTTTCTCCCCTACAAAGCCTTGATCATTCAGCTAGCTATTATTTAGTCATTCCCTCAACAGATCTCTAGTGAGGACCTACTATGTTTCCCAACCCTGTACAGACTCTGTGGGGCAGACAGGAATATAACTGGAGGACTTATCTCCTGCAGGGCTGGGGTCAAAGGCTCAAGTGCATCTGCCAACTGCCAAGGAGAGAGAAGACTAGGTGGTTAGCCTACCTAACCCTACTCTATCCTACCCTGAGGCCAGAAAGTTCTCATCAAAGATGTTACTGTCCCAAAGCAAGTCATTATCACTCAAACCCTTTGGCACTCTGCCCAGGCAGCTTGTAGCACGGTCCTGTGTTCAGGCCTAAGAAACATGGAGAATGCTGGGGAGCCCAGAGACACAGGGAAAGTCACTCTGAAAACATCACACCCTCACAGCCACAGTACTCAGCCACGAAGTCTCAGCCGGCTCTTTCCCTCATTTCTGGGTAACCAGCCCCAGCCTAAAACACTAACCTAGAGGCTATGGCTCTTCCTGTCTTATTGCCTATCTAAAGACTACCTCAGAGTAGAAAGCCTGACAGTAGTCAGAGTCCTTGCCTTGAAATTGCCCCACACACAGTTCTCTACTTGCTGAACAGTTCTACTGCCCTGGTTTCCTTAATGTGGCAATGTGTGAAGATTCAGTGGAAGGGCTGGAGCAGAAAGAGAAAGCCATATAGATAATGTTGAAAGGAAAACAGTTCATCTGGGCTTTTATCTTGATTAACCGGGCAAAACTCAGGCTTTTATTATAAGTACTTCAAGGTAGCAACACATGGATGGGCTGATCGCTGAAGATCACCAATGGCCTCAAGGTGGGGACAGCTTTTATGGGTAACTTTAAGACCATCCAGATAAGTCCACCTCAGCAAAAGAGGTGGGGCCCTTGAATCTCAGCTCCTCCCCAACATAGCAAGAACATGACAATTTACAGGTAGGGGTACCTAACAAAGAGCAGGTGGTACAAAAGTGGCATACTTGGTGTCTCCTTCCCCAGAAGAGCCTTCCCCAACACTGACTGATAAGCAGGGCTGGGAATGATGAGATGCTGAGTTAACATAACTTTGAACAAAAAGACATGGCTTGTTCTGGACCTTGAAGGATGGAAATAACTTGGAGAGTTGGAGAGGGATGGAGATATCATGCAGTGGGGAGTAATATATAAGCATAGGTCCAAAATGAACATGGAATAAAAATTGCATTTGTTGTCAATGGATGTGGTTTTTTTAAAAAGGGTGTCCTCTTGTCCCTTTTTCCTCCCCCCTGCCCAAACCAAAAAGCCTTTAAGAGTTAAAGAAATTAATTCCTATTGATAGATTTTCAGACATTGGAACAGTGTGAAGGCAATATTTTGAAAGCCAAAGAGAGCTTTCCAAAGTCCCTTACAGTCATATTGTATGAATGGTTGCCTACTTGGCTGATACTAATTATAACCATTTGTTAATAAGATACATATTTGGTTGCAGAACAGATATTCAGCCTCTGAATATCACCTCTGAGTATCACCTCTGAAATTGATGTCAGCTATGTGAACTTGTCCTTGCCACAGACAACAATGAGGGCAGTGGCGCTGGGAGCTCTCTGACTGAAAGAGCTTCAAAGAAGCCTAGAGGGCAGGCTGGCTACATTGCTCAGGTCTATAACAAAGCTGAAGCAGAGAGTTAGTAGGAGACACGGGTAGCAGAGCTCCCCATGCTTTACAAAGAAACAAAGGAAGCTGGGATGGAGATAGTACATCAGTGCAGGATGGTAAAACAGAAAATACCGTGGAACAGACATAGGATTCAAATCCCTTCTCTGCCAGTTAAGTAGTAAAGCATTTACTGAAAGCTTACTGGAGAATACACAG
Organism: Pseudochirops cupreus; assembly: GCA_028627135.1. Lineage (NCBI taxonomy): Eukaryota > Metazoa > Chordata > Mammalia > Diprotodontia > Pseudocheiridae > Pseudochirops > Pseudochirops cupreus. Next base: position 92,269,299 of record CM053584.1, read on the forward strand.
AAAAGCAAACAAGACTGTTCCAGTCCTCTGGGTGCTTATGTTCTAATGGAGGAAGACAGTTTAGAAATGGAGGGTCAGAAATAGGGAGGAGGGAGACCTAGGGTGGTTGCAGGGACAGAGTCCAGGTATTCAGTGATGAGGAGAGAGGGATGATGGCTGGAGAGCAGGCAGCATGGCTTGGAGATGGCTGGGAAGTGACTTACTACTTGGGTAACCTGCTGCAAGTCATTTAAATTTCCTCATCTGTGAAATGAGGGGATGAAACAGGTAGGTTGGTGGGACAGTAGGCAGACCCTTTAGTAAAGAAGGCCAGAGTTCAAATCTCACCTAAGATGCTTATTAACTATGGGACCCTAGGAAGGAAAGGAAGGAAATTAGCATTTATTAAATACCTACTCTATGTCAGGCACTGTGCTAAGTATCATATACATTATTATATTATTGTATATTATATTTATTAATTAAATATATTTTATTAATTAAATATTAACATATTAGATATAATATATTAACAAATATTTATTCTTAAATATATTATATATAAAATATATATTATTTCATTTGGTTCTCCCAACAACTTTGTGAGGTAGGTGCTATTATTATCTCTATTTCTGTTGTTGTTAAGTCATTTGCAGTCATATCCGACTCTTTTGTGACCCCATTTGGGAGTTTCTTGGCAAAGATACTGGAATGGTTTGGCATTTCCTTCTCTGGCAGATTAAGGCAAACAGAGGTTAAGTGACTTGTCCAGAGTTACACAGCAAGTATTTGAGGCCAGATTTGAACTCATGTCCTGACTCCAGGGCTGGCACTGTACCACTTAGCTGCCCTTTATCTCTATTTTACAGTTGAAGAAATTGAGGCAAACAGAAGTTAAGTGACTTGCCTGGAATTGCACAACTAATATCTAAGACAGAATTAATTCAGGTCTTCCTAGCTCTATGCCCAGCACCTCATCTACTGAGCCACTGACCTGCCTCTGTTTCTGTTTCATCCCTTAACCTCTGTTTGCCTCAGTTTCCTCATCTGTAAAATGGGGATAATAATAGCACTTACCCCTCCATTGTTGGTAGGCTAAAATGAAATATTTGTAAAGTTCTTGGCAAACATTAAATCACTGTGTAAATATAACAGTTATTATTAACTAGATAATCTCTAAGGTCCTTTCTAGGTCCAAATTCTGTTATCCTATTTCTCTGAAACCTAGTACTCCTTTGAGGGCCATGCTGACTATGGTGGCAACCATACTGGCTGTTGCCAGGATGGCTGCTAGCACAGGTTCTTAGATTTGCTTTGCTAGGAAAGATAGCTGTCTAAGGGATCAACAATCTTTTTAAATTACATTCACTACTAGTTCAGAGGAAAAATCAGCACCCTGAACTTCAGAGAAAATACAAGCAGAGAAATAAAGACCAACAGACAGGGCTCTGACTACCTGAATCAACTATACACTTTACATACATCCCTGGATCCAGAGAGTCTTTAGATCTGAGCAATCAGGGAGCTCTGAACATACAGGCCACTCAGAATCTCAACCAGGGAATAACAAGATCCTTCTTATAAGCAAGCCCCCAAAGCAAAATACCAACTCAGAATATATATACACTTCTCAGAATCAGAGGGCATCACAACCCTCAGTAACTCAGTGCTAATTAGAAATTAGCAAAAGGTGTGAAAGCCTTCCTACAAGCAAGCTTCCCCTAAGCAAGCTTCCTTTAATGAGCTCCAGGTAAGGTCTATTAATGGGCAGGGGAAGATCTTATATTCCATTAACATTACACTGACCTCCTGCCATTTTGGACCACTAAAATAAACTCCCTCATGACTCTTGTCTTACTGACTTTGTTAGTTGAGAAATCTGGCTTTACTCCACCTTTTAGACTTATAACTTGGACCCAGCCTACTAAATGTAACAAATTAATCACTCTATTATCAAACATCTTGAAGTTTGGATTCAGTTGCTCTTGAGGACCTAGAGAGTCACATGTGGCCTCCAAACCACAGGTTACCCACCCCTGAATCCTTTTTTAAAAAGCCTCCCTTTAGTCTTTCTCTTACTATAAATCTACTATCCTATTTCTGTACTTCTTTTCACAGCTAAACTTCTTGAAATCTCCTTCTATGTCTGATGCCTCCACTTTCTTGATACTCAAACATTTCTCAACTCCTGGTGATTTGGCTTTCATATCCCAGGTCTATTAGAGTTATTCTCTGAAAAGGTCATCAATGACTTCCCTCATAATAAATAAAAGAATATGGTCTGTGAAGTTTGGATTCAGTCAAAGAGCCATACTTGAGGACCTAGAGGGCTACATGTGGCCTTGAGGTTATAGTGTCCCTCCCCCCAACTCAACGGCATGTTAATTTATGTTCCTGAATAACTACATCCTGAAATCTAGGCTTCATCTCTTGCCAGTCCTTTCTCATTCCTGGTCCTGACCCTATTCCTGCTTCAGAAATTGCCTACTACGTGTGTGTGTGTGTGTGTGTGTGTGTGTGTGTGTGTGTGTGTGTAGTAGAGGAGGCAATGGCACAGAAAATACTACACTTCAGATATAGTCTTAACCAGAGAGTTCAGACCATGCCCTCGTGGCTCAATCAGTAGTCCCTGACTCATCTCTGCCCAACTCTACTCTTTCTCCTCTTCCAAGAAGGAGGTAAAGGGCATAATGGTAGAATTTAAGCCTTAGGCTCTAGGAAAAGGTTGTCATGGCATCAGGCTAAGAAGTATAGGCAGGTTGCCAGAAGACATGAGGCATGGGGATAATGAGCCAGAGGACCATCATGAGGAAGAACTAAATTCTGGGTGGGTGTTTATATTCCAGAAGAGAGTCCCAACTACCCCACCCTAGTTATGGCTGTCAAACCTGTTCTTGATCTTGGCTTGTTGGTACCAAGATTCTGACCTTTTCCTGATGAGTATCTTTTTTACTATAGTCTCTTTTTCCTTCCCCTGCTTCTCCAAACCAGAGAATGTTCTTTTTTTTTTTTTGGAGGGGGGGAGGCAGGGCAATTGGGGTTAAGTGACTTGCCCAAGGTCACATGGCTAATAAGTGTTAAGTGTCTGAGGTCATATTTGAACTCAGGTCCTCCTGACTCCAGGGCCCGTGCTCTATTCACTGTGCCACCTAGCTGCCCCTCAAACCACAGAATGTTCAATCAAGACTGCTTAACAAGAGCCTACAAAGACCAAGTTAGGAGTTGTTGAGTCATTTCTGTTGGGTCCAACTCTCCCCCCCTTGCTCCCTCCAATGGTAGGTTTGCCATGATTCCTCTTTATTTCCCTCACTAGATATTGGCTCTCAGGACAATGAACCACTATTTATATGAACACCTGTCAGAGAAATTCTCCAAACAATTGCAAATATTGACAAGTGTGCAACAGATTAATTTTGCTTCACTCCTAGGTTCTCCAGGAACAGACAGCCTTACTGAATACAGTGGCTCCCTAACAACTGCATTCTCTTAGGTATCATCAGGTATTCTGCATATAGGGTATTTTGACAACAATAAAAGAAACATTAACAGTCCCTTCTGAGACAGATCTGCCTCCTTAATAACGGCCAAGCAGTTGCATGAAGCTTTTGCTTCTAAACCTGAGATTATCCATGCAGATGAACCCCTCCCCCACAAAAAGTTTCCTTTTTTGTCAGTTAGATTTGTTAGTTTCCTTTTTTGTTTGGTATTTTATTTTTCCCCAATTACATGTAAAAACCATTTTTAACCTTTGTTTCAAAACTTTTGAGTTCCAAATTCTTTCCCTTTCTCCCTCCCCACCGCAGCATTGAGAAGGCAAGCAATTCGATATAGGTTATACATGTACAATCATGCAAAACATATTTCCATATTAGTCATGTTGTAAAAGAAAACACAAGACAAAAAAATAAAAACCTCAAGAAAAATAAAGAAAGTTTTAAAAAGTATACTTCAGTCTGTATTCAGACACTTTGGATATGGATAGCATTTTTTCATTGTAAGTCCTTCAGAGTTGTCTTGGATCGTTGTATGAGAATAGCGAAGTCATTCACAGCTGATCATCTTACAATATTGCTGTTACTTTGTGGACAGTACATTTCACTTTATGTTCATGTAAGTCTTTCCATGTTTTTCTGAGAGGATCTTGCTCATCATATCTTAAAGAACAATAGATTCCATCACAATCACATAGCACAATTTGTTCAGCCACTCCCAAACTGATGGGCATCCCTTCAGTTTCCAGTTCTTTGCTACCAGAAAAGAGCTGCTGTAGATATTTCTGTACATATAGGCCCTTTTCCTTTTTTTTATTTTTTACCTCTTTTTGGACATAGACCTACTGGTGGTATTGCTAGGTCAATAGATACGCTTGGTTTTATAACCCTTTGGGCATAGATCCAAACTGCTCTAAAGAATGGTTGAATCAGTTCACAAGTCCACCAACAGTGCATTAATGTCTCATTTTTCCCACATCCCCTCCAACATTTTTCATTTTTCCTTTTCTGTCCTATTAGCCAACCTAATGGGTATGAGGTAGTAACTCAGAATTGTTTTAATGTGCATTTCTCCAATTATTAGTGATTTAGAGCATTTTTTTCATATGCCTATAGATAGTTTTGAATACTTCATCTAAAAACTGTTCATGTCTTTTTATCAACTGGGGAATGGCTCTTATTTTTATAAATTTGACTCAGTTCTCTATATATTTGAAAAATGAGGCCTTTATCAGAGAAACTTTCTTCAAAATTTTTTTTCAGTTAATTGTTTTGTATTTCCCTCTATTTTCTCTCTCCTTTCACCCTGTCCCTCCTCAAAAGTGTTTTGCTTCTGAATATTGCCTCCTCCAAATATGTTCTTTGTTTCATCACTTTTTGTCCTGCCCCCAGTGCCAGCAAAGAGACCCCTGTAATCTCCTTCTGGTTAATTGTTTGATCCCCTTACTGTCTTTGGGCTGAGAGCTCCTGAAGCAGCTGCTGTTGCTGTTGATTCAGTGGCTCCCAAGTTCTACTCGGTGTTTTCTGGGACCAAGTCAGTACTGGACAGTGCTCCACACTCAGTTGGACACACCTTTCCTGCCAACCTTCCAAGTTGTCTTGAGCTGGAATATTATTTCAGCCTGTCCTTATATGGGTTCTGCCAGTCCAGGAATTGTTTCATGGCATTATTTAAAAGTGTTCAGAGAGAGATTGGGGGAGAGCTCAAGGGGATCACTGCTTTTTCTCTGCCATCTTGGCCATGTCTAGCTCTTTATGACCCTGTTTTGGAGTTTTCTTGGCAAAGATACTAGAGTGGTTTGCCATCTCCTTCTCCAGCTCATTTTGCAAGTGAGAAACTGAGCCCAACAGGGTTAGATGACTTGCCCAGGGTTACAAAGCTACTAAGTGTCTGCAGCCAGATTTGATCTCATGAAGATGAGGCCAACAGGGTTAAGTGACTTGCCTAGGGTTACGTATCTGGGGCCAGATTTGGTCTCATGAAAATAAGTCTTGCTGGTTCCAAGTCCAGCACTCCAACACCTAGCTGAAGAGGTTTTCCCCCAAAAAGGGTCAGGGGTTGCCTGAGACCCCAAAATACCAACACGCCAAGTCCTGCTGAAAGAATTTAGTTCAAGTCTTCTCAGCCAAAGAAAAGTAAAGTTTATTGGAAGTTTGTTAAAAGTTCACCACATGGGATAGACTATTAAGGAGCCAGCCAATCTATGCTAGGTCATTCTGTGGCACTCTCACAGAGCAAGTCTGTGCCAGGGCCTTCTGTGGTGCTCTCACATCACATGGAAGGGAGATGGGATTCTTATATACAGAGGAATCTAGTGGTGGTCTAGAGGAAGAGTTTGGGGAGGGTCTTCAGGAGGAGTTAATGAGGTCAATGCAAGAGTGGATTGATATTTTGATAGGCTCAAGGGTGGGAAGCAGATGGACAATGGAGGGCCAGGCTAGTAACAGAGGTTTGGGCCCAGCCACAATGAAATACTTATGGCTTCTGCAAATGCCTCTTCAAGTGGGAAGATTCAATCAGACTTGAAGGGGTTTCCCAGAGCCTGTATCTCAAAGATTCAAGGAGAGCTCAAAGGGGGGTCCCAGAGCCTATACCTCATCATAGCTACCCCTGAACTAAGAGGAGTAGCAGTTTAGTAAATCTTCAGGTTCTTTAAATATCCCAACTAGTATTATCCTTCCAATAACTACATAAACCAGTCCCAGGGGACAATAATTAGTTTTGCTTTGATATCTTTTCAGTAGCCACATGTGTTTCAGCTCCGCTGCCAGACCCATACCCTTAAATCATCTACGTCAATAAGCTTTTCTTTAATGTTAGTTTTATCAAATGGCAGGCAGACTACCTGTTCTGTAGAAGATCTGCTATTGTCTCCCCTGCTCCATTTTCTTGAATCTGTTTTCTAACACACTCTTGGGTTCATATCACATTGGAAAGCAAGCAGTTGGTTGTGATAATTATTTATCTTCTTGGTCATCAACCAAGGTTCTGTCTGGAGTATGTAAGGAAGAGGACCCCAGAGACAGGAGAACCCCAAACAGAGAAAATTCTTTCATGGAATTTTGACTTGGCCACCCAGAATAGGATTTAACTCACTAAGTACAGGTACCTTAGGTTTGGTAGAGGGTGTGTATGAGGGGGTTGGGTGGGGGTGGTAGTGGTGGAAGTGGTCTCCGCCCTCTTGAAATCCTTCCTCAGAAGGACAGAGGCATCACTGTATCAGCAGGAAATGGGTTCAAACAGTAATAGGAACAAAAGGGAAAGAATCCCACCCAGTTAGCTCCTTGGGGTTAAGCTGATGCCCGTGGGAAGTACCAGGCCCTGCCCATTTACTATCCCTAGTTGCCCCAACTCTCCTAGCACAGTGACCTAGAATCTGGAGGCTGGAGAGAGGGATGGATGAAGGTGGGGTTAAGGTTTGACGTCAGAGATAGGGTGGGGAAGGGGCTTGGGGCTTAGAAAGGCTGGGTGGAGTGAGGTGACTCAGGAAGGGGTGGGAGGCCTGTCTGGGGTTGGACTTGGCAAGCAGGAACAGATCTAGGGAAAGCCAGTGAGCTATGGATCTTGGGCCTGGCGCATGGGTCAAAATCATTGGAGAATCTGCTGAGCAGGAAAGAGGCAGCCTCCTCCTCCAACTGGGTTTCAGTGAATGACCTGAAGGGCTGTCCATGGACCAAAACACTAAACAACCTTCCCCCAGCCACTCCTTGAAACAGGACTATTCTAGAATTCTGCATGCTGAAATAGGATGGATTTCCCAAACTGTTCCTTTTGGTGGAAGGTGACTGTCTATGTGTTTCTAGGAGCAGATTTCTGTGGAGTAAGTTCATGCCAGTCTTTACTGCCTCCTTTTAAGCTTTATCTTCCTTCCTAGGTTTTCAGTCCCTTCAGCTGGGGACTGGGGACTGCTAATCAGCTCATTCATGCGAAAGGTCCCAGGAGGATTTGCATTTTAAAAGAGGCTCAGAGAAAGAGGGTGGGGGTGGAGAAAATCCTGCTAATGGGATTTCAGGCCTCAGCGGGGAGATAATTTGGATCAAAATGTCTCCCTTTCCCTCTATTCACATGGGCACTATCCTACTTCAGCCGTTCATCACTGGTCTAACTGGACTACTGCAGTAGCTTTTTAGTGGTCTCCCTGCTTCTAGTCTCTTCCCACTCCAATTCATCCTCCACACAGCTGCCAAAGTGATTTTCCTAAAGCACAAATTGACCAGTCATTCTCTTTCTCAAACCCCATTGGTTCAGTATTATTTCTTTGTTGTCCAGTCACTTTTTGGACATGTCTGACTATTCGTGACCCTCATTTGGGGTTTTCTTGGCAAAGATGCTGGAGTGGTTTGCTATTTACTTCCCCAGCTCATTTTACAGATGAGGAAACTAAGGCAAACAGGGTGAAGTGACTTGCTCAAAGTCACACAGCTAGTAAGTGTCTGAGACCAGATTTGAACTCAGGAGTCTTCCAGATTCCAAGCCCAGTGTTGCATCCCTTCTGCCACCTAGCTGTGATTCCCTGTTAGGTTTCAGATCAAACATAAAACTCAATTTGGCCTTTAAAGCCCTTCATAGCCTGTCTACAGTCTACCTTTACAATCTGATTATGTGTTACTGCCTTTCATACTCTCTGTGGTCTAGCCAAAAGGACTTCTTGAGGTTCCTCACACACGATGCCCCATTTCCTTACTCCACACTTTTACCCAAACTGTCTAGCGTGTTGGAAAGCCCTCTTTCCTCCACTACCTCTTAGAATTCTCACCTACCTTTTAGAATCCCTAATGCTCTTCAAAGTTCAGCTCAGGAACCACTTTCTACATGAAGCCTTTCTGTCTCCTCCCAGTTTCCAACCTCTTCCCATAGCCTCCGCCCAGACCCCTGATCTATACTTATCTGGGAGCAGCTAGGTGACACACTGGCCTTAGAATTAGGAAGACCTGAGTTCAGATCTCACCTTGGACACTTACTAGCTGTGTGATCCTGGGCAAGTCACTTAACCTTGTTTGCCTCAGTTTCCTCATCTGTAGAATGAGCTGGAGAAGGAAATGGCAAACTACTCCAGTATCTTTGCCAAAAAAAAACTCAAATGGGGTCATAGAGCATCGGATATAACTGAACAATAACACACATATGTGTATATGTTGTATCTCCACATAGAATACAAGCTCTTTGAGCGCAGGGACCATTTTGTTTTTGTCTTTACCATCCCAGCTTCTAGCTCTTAATAAGATCCACTGAGGTAGGGATGAGGAGATAGTGAGGGAAATCTTCCTAGGTCCCTCAGATTTTAACTGCAAGTTTGGACACCAGGAATTTGGTCCTGGGATGTCAATGACTGCCTGGAGGACCTCAGACAAATCTCTGAGTATCAGTTTCCTCACCTGTAAAATGGGTGGGTGGGTGGGATTAGGTTGAACTATATAAGCTCTAAAGTCCTTCTAGTTCTGATATTTTAGAATTTCCTTCAAAACTGGGTAAAAAGAGACTTTAATCACTTTTTTTTCTTTGCTTTTTGGAGGAGGGAAGGCAGGGCAATTGGGGTTAGGTGACTTGCCCAAAGTCACAGAGCTAGTGTCAGGTGTCTGAGGTCACATTTGAACTCAGGACCTCCTTACTTCAGGGCCAGTGCTCTATTCACTGTGTCACCTAACCACTTAGCCACCCCTTTAATCACTTCTAAGGCAACTGAAAGGTTATGACATGACATCCAGTGTAAAATTGGAAAGTACCTCAGAGGTCACCTAGTCTGACCCCACTGATAAGCACACTGAAGTCCACAACAGTTAAAAAGATTTGCCCAAGTGAATTGGTTAACCATAAAATGTAGAGGGTCTGAGTTAGGGGTGCTTGAGACTCCAAAATACCAATACGCCGGGTCTTGCTGAATGAATTTGCCTCAAGTCTTCTCTCAGCCAAAGAAAAAGCAAAGTTTATTAAGTTTGCTTGTATTGGAAACAGAGCAAGTTTGTGCTAGAAAATTCTATGGTGGTGTCACACACATGGGGGCAAGAAGGGGTCTTATAAACAGAAAGGTTATGGGAAGAATCTAGGGGTGGTCTGGAGGAAGAGTTTGGGAAGGGTCTTCAGGAAGAGTCAATGAGGTCAGACTCCAGTAATGAGTTTGGGAAGGGTCTTCAGAAGGAGTTAATGAGGTCAATGGGTGATTAAGGGTGGGAAGTGACTGGAGGCTACCTGGAGCCAACAGACAATGGTGGGCTAGGCCAGTTCAAGGGTGGATTGGTATTCTTATAGGCTCAGGGGTTTGAAGTAGATGGACAATGGAGGGCTAGGCTAGTAACAGAGGTCTGGGCAGAGCCACAATGAAAAGCTTATGGCCTCATGCAAATGCCTCATCAAGTAGAAAGATTCAATCAGAGTTCAAGGGGTTTCCCAGAGCCTGAATCTCATCACAAGAACACATAGGAAGTAAGTGAGATAGCTAAGTTTCAAACAGAAGTCCTCTGACTCTAATTGAAGTGCTCTGGAATGCCGGTTCCTATTTCAATATAGCCTAAAAAATCCGTTATTCTGGGCAAGCCAACATTGCCCCAGTAGACAACCAAATCTATTCTATTGTACCCTTCAGACTTCTCATTTTTGCCATTGCATCCTAGGAGCTATTATGAGGTCATTATATTCACTCCATGTTTCAGTTTACATCATCAAGAAAATGGGCAAGTGTTATCCATATCCACTCAAGAATGTAAACTAAAGAAATCTGGGGGACACATAGGAATAGGCAGCTTGAAGAGTGTCATGGGCCTCTTAGAGTCCTTCCTCCTGCACAATCCCTTCTCCACCCTGGAGAGTAGGTGTCCAGGGTCCCCTGTGAGCCAGAACAGAGGGAGTATCCTTGGCTCTGGTCCTGTGTTTATGCAGCAGTAGAAAAGGATGAGGATTTCTGCTTTGGCCCCGGGGCAGAAACACTTGGGCAAGGCCAGCTGGAATGTAAACATTGGAATGCCAGGGTCCTGAGCTGGCATTGGCCTTAGGGCCAGGTAGGCACGGGGTGACCTTTCTGCCTACTCTTCCTTCCCTGAAAGTGGGGCAGGGAGGCATCCAGGTCCCCCTTGTTTCTAGTCTTTTTCTTTTGTTTCATTCTACTCCTAATTCCCATTGGATCCTGCCTCCCAGTCCCCACAGATGGGAGTGACTTTCAGGGAGGGTGTGCAGGTGAACAGCTGAGGTTGTAGAGTTTGAGGAGCATGTGTGTGTGCGTGTGTGTGTGTGTGTGTGTGTGTGTGTGTGTGTGTGTGTTAGGTCTTTTGCATTCCACCTTCCCCAAACCAAACCCATCTTCTAATAAGTAACTTGAGTAACAATTATGCACACTAAATATATGATGTTTTGCTCTTCAGATTAAACCATACCCCAGACTGGGATAGGAAAGTACCTCCAGTGGCCCTCTCTACAGGGAATGCCGGAAGGTCTACCTGCGGGGCTGATCAGGCCTTGCACTAGGACAATAGCCTTGTCTTTCCACTGCCCTGCTGCCCAGTGTCTATCACTACCAACAAAAATAGGATTCAATGAAACCCGTTCTTATCAAGCATCTACAATCATTGAAAGCCTACAATTACAGGCAACTTTACAGTTTACAGAGTACTTTCTTCTAACAGTTCTGTGAGCAAGGCAGTAGAGGTACAATCTCCATTTTAGAAAAGGCAAAAGTGACACCCACCCTCTGATTTGTCCATGCTTAGGTCTAGCACAACTCATAATACTTGAGTTTACTCTGTGTAATGGAGGAAAGGACGGTAGATTCAAAGTCATGAGAGATGTTGTTCTAGCTCTACCTTTGCTGTTTACTCTCTATGTGGTCATAGGCAAGTCACTTCAACTCTGTGTGGCCTCAGTTTCCTTATCTGTAAAGTGGATATAATCCCTGTAGCACTTACCTAACAGAGTTGTGGTGTTGTACAGAGACCCAAATCCCAGGTCACTGCACACCACCTGATTTGTGGCTCGCCGTTAAGCCCCCTTTATATTTCTGTCTTTGTCCCTATCCTATATCCTGTCATAGCTTGGAACAGCTTAATGGCATGCCTGGGCTTGCTCAGGGCAAAGTTCTCTGTCCCCTCCTTCCCCAAATTAGCATTTTATATATTTTCCTTGAATCAGTATGAGTGTACAAAGTGCAACTCAGGGTTATGGTGTAATATAGAGACCACCCTGTCCTGTTCTGCTAACCAAGCAGGGTCCCCACACCCTTTGCCTGGAACATGACCCTGGCCTGTTCTGGGATTTTCCAGTTCCCCCTTACCCCATGACCTGCCAGCCTGTTCTGGAAAGAGCTGACTACCCCTGCTCTTCCAAGGGCCACCTGAATCACAGGAAGATTGTACCCTGTACCCTTGCGCCATATTCCAAAATTAGCCCTGAACTATAGATCTAACCAATGGCTGTTCTTCACTTCTGTACATCAAGGCTTCTGCTAGCTCCCCTCTCTGATTGTGGTTTTTGTGATTTTAGCCTTTATAATCAAAGTCTGAACCCCCAAAAGATCACTGCCAATCTGAGTGAATACTCTGGTAGTCACTTGCTTGATCAACAAATCCACATCTAAATTTACCTTGAACCCAGGTCTCAGCTCACTCTTATTTTCTGCACAACAGTGGAGAGGGACAAATGAGATCAAGTATGTAGAGTGCTTTGCAAAACTCTAAGCAATATAGGCACATTAGTTACTATTCTTATTTCCTTCTAGAAAGAAATGTATAGGGGCGGCTAGGTGGTGCAGTGAATAGAGCACTGCTCTAGAGTCAGGAGGACCTGAGTTCAAATCTGACCTCAGACACTTAACACTTACTAGCCATGTGACCTTGGGCAAGTCACTTAACCCCAATTGCCTTGCTTCTCCAAAAAGCAAAAAAAAAAAAAAGGAAGGAAGGAAGGAAGGAAGGAAGAAAGAAAGAAAGAAAGAAAGAAAGAAAGAAAGAAAGAAAGAAAGAAATGCACAAAAGGGTCATGCTGTCTCTAAAGTCTCCAGGAACATATACAGCTGGGGAACACCTCCTCACCCCCCTGCCCACCCTCTCCCCCATCATTTACACAGGTGTGGTTTTCAACTCAGAGTTACAGGAGGAAATGACAGGTTTCTCCTTGGAAAAAGAGGTCCATTTGTGTTTGTGGCAAAACAGATTGAAATGTGATGTGCCAATGAAAACACACTTCCCCTATGCCACCTCCTACCAACAACCTGGTTCCTGCTGGGGTGGTTTTGATCCTGATCCAAAATGCTCCTCTACCCACCAGGCTGTCAGTCTGCCTGGTCCGAGTTCCTGCCTGGATCCCTGTGTGAGTTACGGCAATCTATTCCAGAGGCTAGAAAAATAACATAAAGCCGAAATAGTATTCTCCCCTTCTGGCAAGACCTCATGAAACCTGGTGGCTCTTCATTTCAATTAAATCAACAAGTGTTTCATTATCTATTGCTCAGCACTGAACTTAGCTCTCTTGGAGATACAAAAGAAGTGTAAGACTTCTTCCAAGCTCAACTCTCAGCTTAATAATAATAACAGTTAGCATCTATATGGCAGCTAAGTGCCAGGTACTGTGTTAAATGCTTTACAATTATTGTCTCACTCCATCTTCACAGCAACTCTGGGAGGTAGGTGCTATTTTTAATACTCACTTTTTAAGTTGAGGAAACAGGCAGACAAGTGAGTTGACTTGCGCAGGGTCACCCATTTGAACTCAGGTCTTCCTGATTCCAAGCAGGATTACAAGACACAAGACATACACAATTAATAGAGCTATGGTAGGTAACAGTGCAAGACAGTATCTGAATTGTCGAGGTCAGATGTAAAAGCACAGACCTAGGGATCTTTTATAAAACTCTAGTTTTCCGTAGTTTTGGATTATTTGGCTGGATCCAATGAAGGAAATTTGTCCTAAAGCTATGTTACCTTCCCCCTGGATTAATAATCTTCCCAGTAACTTTAACCCTGACATCCTTAAAGCCAAATTTTTGTTTCACAATCCAACACTCATTCCAAACCACTTGCCACCAGCTAATGTTTCTCATTGAATGCCCACCTCCCTCAGCAACTCTTATACGTGGTAGGAGCTCAAATGGGGTCATTTCAGGCATGTCCAACCCTTCGTGGCCCCATTTGGGGTTTTCTTGCGAAGATACTGTAGTCTTGGGCAAGTCACTTAGCTACTCTGGTCCTCAGTTTCCTCATTAGTGAATAGATGGCCTCTGAGGTAACTTCTATGTCTAGACCTAAGATTCTATGACCCAATACAAAATACACAGAGATTTTAGAGTCTATAAAAGTGATCTTGGGTAGGATAAGTTATCGCCCCATGACATCTCTTTCCATCTGCCATCAGAATGGCCATTTCTTTTTTTCTAGAACCTTCAAGTGGTTCTGGCTCTGCCCAGTTTCTAGTTCCCTGGATTAAAAAAAAAACAAACAAACCAACACGTGTTAATTTCAACCATTTGGAAATGGCCACCACTGGCTAGTTGGACAGTGGTGCTAAACTCACACAATCCCATTTGGTGATCATCTGCTTTCTTGCTTATTTCATTTTTCCTTCCCTCAAAGGAATGGCACCCGACATTCAACATATCAACATTCCAAGATTACTACAATTTCTCTCTCAAACAGTGCCACAGGAATCCAGAGATGCAGGAAAATAATAAGGGCTGGAGTGGTGGGAGAAAACTTTATGAGGAAGTCAGGATTTGTGCTATAACTTGAATGAAAGATGAAGGGAACAGCTAGGCCAGGGGTGGGGAACCTGTGGCCTTGAGGCCACATGTAGCCCTTTAGGTTCTCAAGTGCAATCCTTTGACTGAATCCAAACTTCACAGAACAAATCCTTTTATTAAGGGGATTTGTCTAACTGCTAGACTACTAAATAGGGTAGGAGGAAAAGTATGAGCAAAAGAATATTTGTAGGAATAGAAAACACAAGGAAACTGACTGGAGTGGAAGATTTTCTGGTGGGGAATTAGTGCGATATAAAATTGAACAGTAAAGGTTGGTTCTTTCTTTGGTCCTTCAGAATAATCTTTTATTGGGGCAACTAGGTGCCACAGTGAGTAGAGCACTGGCCCTGGAGTCAGGAGTACCTGAGTTCAAATCTGGCCTCAGACACTTAACACTGAAAAGCTGTATGATCTTGGGCAAGTCACTTAACCCCAATTTCCCTGCTTTCCCCTCTCAAAAAAAAAAAAAAGACCAGAATAATCTTTTGTCTCCTTCCTCATCCTTATAGGAAGTGAAATGGATTCTACTCTAAGACTATAATAGAGGGTTAGTGATACAAAGCAAAAAAGATCAGGAGGGAAATTATGATAGTAGATGTTTGTCTCAATTTCCCCCACTATGGGTGGAGCATGGCCAAGTGATGAATTGCATTCTTTTTTGCAGGATGTAATATTTCAGCAGCTGAGTCAATTTAATGCTGGATAGAGTCAAACAGGTTGTTTAGCTGTGTGTCATTTTCCTACCTGGTCATAACCTGGTCTGTTTTGTCTTTGATAGTCATCTACCTAAGATCAGGAAAGAAAACTCAATAGAGACAGAAGAAACTGGGATGCCACCCATTGATAGCCAAATAGTGGTTAGATGGAGACAAGGCAGCTAGCTGCAGGAGACAAATTGCTGCTGCCACAACTATCCCTCCCTCCAAAGGTTCCCAAACTTAGTTGGCCTACTGCCTCCTTTTCAGAAACAAATTACTCAGTAATTACCCCACCCCCCACTCCCAGGAATCTTTAACCTTTTAACTTCTTTTTAAAAATTTGTGTCTTTTCAAAAAATATATAAAAAATTTAAAAGACATCTTAAATTTGTGGGTTTTTCCCTGCATTGAAATTTTGATGACATAATATTGTTGTGTAACCATATAGTATCATATTATGAATAAGCCATTACACACACATATTCCTGCGGATGCATGCTGAACTTCCCAACAATATGCTACACACTCATATGCCAACACTTGCTTGTTGAGACCTGTCAGTGGACCTGACTGCTGATCAGCTATAACTTGCATTTTGTGTGTTTATTTGGAAAGTAATGTAATGATTACAACTTCAACTCTGTCACACAACAGATGAAACATGTACAGATGGTTTTTCAAAATTTTCTTCTCTTTTTTCCTTAGGCTTCCACCAGTCCCTTATTTTATTTAATGCCCCCCCAATTGCACCCAAGACTACTACCACCCCCCCAATCTTTCCAGCGGCTCGCCCTCAAAGGGTGATATCACCTACTTTGGGATCCTCTGCCTCCCTCTATCAAGAGAATAACAGTAGTTCTTGCCTCAGTCACTACCAGGAAGAGAGTATATCTGTTTGTATTGTATCGAATTTGTATTCTCTTGTATTGTACTTATATTCATCCTGAGTTCAGGCTTAGGAAGATAATTAAAAGGCTTTTTATCACCATACAGCAAGCCAAGGGAAACATTTAAAGCATACCCATGCCTGCTCTGAAAATGGGGGAAGATCCTTTCTTTTTACCTGGAGGCTCATCAAGCCTCTGTTTAGGTTGGTACCAGGCAGAGCACAATGGGCATGCTCTAAGAATGAGGCCTTCTCTATCCATTCCTCCTTTTATGTTTATTATTATTATTATTATTATTAATTATGTTCCATAGGCATGGAAGAGGGACAAAAAGCTAGACCCAAAGATGAATAGAGAGAATAAAGTTAACTAGTTTGAATTTGGAAGTGGTAGCTATTACAAGTAAAGCTGCTTAGAATGTTTTTGTATGACTAAGACCATAAGCATTTAAGGGAGGAAGGCACAGACATTGGTTTCTGTCTCTGCCTATGGAGAAAGGAGCATGAGTGCAATTGGTTGGTACTGAAGAAGTCCTTGAGATGAAGTCCAACTCCATTAATGAGTTTGGGAAGAGTCTTCAGGAGGAGTCAGATGAGGTCAGACTCCAGTAATGAGTGATTGAGGGTGAGAAGTTGCAGGAGGCTACCTGGAGCAGACAGACAATGGTGGGCTA
Organism: Pseudochirops cupreus; assembly: GCA_028627135.1. Taxonomy (NCBI): domain Eukaryota; kingdom Metazoa; phylum Chordata; class Mammalia; order Diprotodontia; family Pseudocheiridae; genus Pseudochirops; species Pseudochirops cupreus. The sequence goes on from CM053584.1 coordinate 92,285,745, forward strand.
GGCCAGTTCAAGGGTATAACAGATTTGTGTATGGATATTTTGGGAGGATCCAGGATGGGAAATTGCTGGACAAAGGAGGGCTAAACTAGTAACAAAGGTTTGGGCAGAGCCACAATGGAAGGTTTATGGTCTCAGGCAAATACCTAATCTGGGAAGATTCAAGGAGAGCTCAAGGGGGTTCCCAGAGCCTGTACTTCATCTCTTGGGACACAGGGACAAAACAATTTTTAAGGAGGGTACTCCCTCAGAAAGAGATTCTTATTTATTGAAAAAAAGAGCCTGTGAAAAAGACTGTTAATTACGCTTAATCTGAGAGACTTGCAATCTTTAAAGACACTTAGGAACTAGGAAACCTGTCACTAAATTTGAAGTTTTATAACCATTTAAAGCCTGTAGAGATCTTCACCACTCCACAGAAATTGTGCAGAAATGTCTGTTTATTTACCCACAATACCTCTTAATTTTCCTTGAAGTTGTTGGAAACTCAGAATGAAGGAAGGGAGAGGCACTGAATGGGAGAGGAGAAAGATAACATTAAGTGAAGAGTACCAGGTGGGCAGCACCTGAAGGCTCCTTTGTGACTGCACCCTTGGGAAATACCTGCTGCAATCCTTTTGTGTGAGATGAAAGAGTTTGGAGTCTGAATCTAAGGTCAGAAAAGGTCTTTATTCTTTCTCAAGAGAAAGGACTCTACCCCCTGTCGCCCAACATGGCATCTGCAGGGAGAGAGGGAGAGGTAGAGGCAGCCCATGGTTATATAATCTTCCAATGCAGAAACCCAACCCCCCCAACTGGCCTTAACTCATATTGGTAGGGGGTCTGTCCCACAACCTAAGCTCAGGAATCTCTCTGAGACAAAGGACCGGGAAACATGTGGGTGTCCAATGAAAACAGTCTTAACCTTCTTCTGCTATATTGGCTCTGGGGGAGGGTCTCCATTGCTGTAATGCTTGAAGGTCAAGTGACTTGACCTTAGGCCTAGTGAGTACTGAAGCCATTCTAGATTTGATTTTTCAGAATGGGGAAACTTCACTATAAATTATCCCTCACACCTTCCCCCACAGCAGGGTTCCAGCAAATTTCTCCTCCTAGACCACACCTTCTGCTTGTCCTTGAAAGACTCTTCTCAAAAATCCCTGCAGTTTAAGGAATTCCAGAAGTCTCTCATTCTATAAGCAGAATAGCTTACGATAGTGAGCAGAAATTTAGGGGCACAAATTGTCTATTGTAGGACTTTGGTAAGTTCTAGATCAGGAATTTTAAACTTAGAGTCTGGGAACTTGTTTAAAAAATATTTTGATAATGATATTCAATAGAATTGCGTTCCTTTTCAGTTCTATGTGTTTCATTTAAAGACAGTATTATTCTAAGTAAGGGTCTATAGACTTTACCAAACTGCCACAAGAGTTCAGGGACCAAGACATACTAAGTCTCCTTTAAGTCAATTAGTTTTATTTGGATTAAAGCATTTTTTTTCACTCTCCTAGACTTCCTGTTTCCTCCCAGGTAGCTTAGCCTTTTCTATAACCCAGTCCTGCAGGTTACTACCCAACCTTGCTTGATGCCCCTGACATTCTTCCCTTAGAGCAGGGGTTCTTAATGGCTTTTGTCCCATAGACCCCTTTGGCAGTCTAGGAAAATCAACGGACCCCCTCTCAGAATAATGTTTTTTAAATGCACAAAATAAAATACATGGGATTCTAAAGGAAACCAATTATGTTAAAATTGCTGTTGTTCAGTCGAGTCCCATTCTTCATGACCCCATTTGGGACTTCCTTTTCTTTTTTTTAACACCGAATTTCTTAAACTTTATTGTATAAACAAACGAGAAGGCCATAATTACACCTACATATCAAAAGCATATACACATGCAAATCATCTCCACACAGAAGCATGAGAAATTACAATATTTAAATACCCAACTCAAAATAAAGCATGTTTTAGTTTTTACCTAACAATTAAACTGTATAAAACCATATACATGAATATATTTCATTGTTCAGCCTTTAGGAAAGCCAATTTAATACGAAATTACATAATAAAAACAACTTGGGAGCACACAATAGGGGTCTTCAAATATTTTAAGGTTGTATGGAAAAGGATTAGCCTATTTTATTTGTCCTTTGTGGACAAGCCCAAGATACAATGAAAAGTCAAATTCATTGACACAATGCCAGAAAAGAGCAGGTCAAATCATCGTGCAACAGAGCTATTATACAAGGTTGTCCCAGAAACCTTAGTGCTGTTTTAAGCTTTAATAGCATCAGAAGTACACATGCCACAAATTTACAAAAAACAATTGAAAAGTTAATTTACAATTTAAAATACTGATGCTTATTAAAATGCAATATAACCACCATCTTGTGCTATACATTGCTCTAATTGATTTTCAAATCGTGAAAACTTTCATCAGCTGCTGCTCAGTGACTGAGAGAATGGCATTTGTAATCCTTGCCTTAAGATAATTCAAAGAACAAGGTTTTGATGCCTATACAACAGTTTTGACATAACCCCACAAGAAAAAGTCTAATGGAGACATCTGGTGATTGAAGTGGCCATTCAAGAGGACCTCCTCTACCAATCAACTGATCTGAGAGAGTGGTATCCAGAAACTGTTGCACAGGCAATGCATGATACCAGAATGGCCCATCATGATTTGCCACTGACTGTAAACTTTTCAAAAAAGAAAGGGCTGATAATGCATGCCATCCTGATGACACACCAAACATTAACTTTTGGGGATTCTATCTCATGTTGCCAGACTTCCTGAGATTTTTCTGTGCCCTAAATTTGGCAGTTATGATGGTTAACTATGCCACTTACGTGGAAAGAGGCTGCATCAGAAAAATCTCGATATGTCCAGAAGGTCACTGGAATTTTCCATTTCTGATTTCATCATCTGACAGAAGTCTAACCTTGCAGAGTAATCTTCTTCTTGCAGCATCTGAATAGTTGTAACTTTGTAAGCATACTTATATAGCTTCACTGTTAGTATCCTGTGCAAGGTGGTCTTCAGAATGTTTAATTTGGCAGATACCCCGCACACTGATTTTTGGGGATTCTGTTCAATTTCAATTTTAGCCACAGTCTCTTCACTTGCTCCATATCTTCCAGATCTAGACTTGTTGAGAATTGAGCCAGTTTCATTGAATTTTTTAGTCCAATTGTTAATTAAATTTCTGTGGGGAGCTTCCCTCTTATAATGGGAGGCAAATTTTCTTCTTATTGTTGTGGTGGGCTTGAGTTCAGCTAACCAGAGAACACAGTTTACTTTTTCTTCAATGTATGTCATCATTGATCAAACAGATATGCCCTGGAGCCCGGTCCCCTTCCCTGCTCCCCACAACTGAAGCCTGCTGCATGCCCCCTCCCTGCCTGTGCAGCCCCTAGTCCAGAGACCAGTGCCCAGCAGGCCAGGCCCAGAGGCCAACACCCTTAGCAGCCCATTCGGGTTTTTCTAAGCAAAGATACTAGAATGGTTTGCCATTTGTTTCTCCAGCTCGTTTTACAGATGAGAAAACTGAAGCAAACCGGGTTAAGTGACTTGCCCAGGGTCACATGGCTGGTAAATGTCAGAGATCAGATTTGAACTCAGGACTATTCACAGTCCTTATCATCCATATTTATTAAAAACTCATGATGGGTAAATCTCTTGCTTCTCCATGCTTTAAGATAGAAATCTTCTTTGCGAATTCTGTACTTTTCTGGAGCTTTACTTTGTTTTACTAGAAACTGAAGAATAAAGTTTATTTTATGCTCCATTGTCACCATCTGGGTCTTTCAACTTTCCACTCTGAATCACTTTGTCAGATACTAATGTCCATCATGAATTGGGGAACTCGGGGTAAGGCTAACACAACCCTCAGTCTGAAGCACAGTTAGCAGAAACAGTGTTTTTCACTACTATCAAGATACAAGAGAAGAAATGACCCAGGCCTCAACACTTTGGATCCTACAGTGGCCCCATTCCTCACAGTCTCAACCGGGCCTCTGTATTTGTAGACTCACAATTCACTTGCATTGCTTTCTTGCCACCAGGACACAGAACAGCCTGAACAGTAGCCCTGCAATGGGGCACAGCCTGTCTTCCCTAAGGCTCTTGGTAAAAAAGTTCTAAGGCAATCAATCAGACTTCACTCCACTCAGCCTCTCCCCACAGATTCAAGAAATTCTTTCCTAGGAATACAGGCTGTCCCACTGGGAACCCAACTATCCAGTTCTGGTTGGACAACGCGGCTTCTTCTTCCTTTCTCTCCCTTCTGTTCCCTTACCCCATACCCTTCCCCTTTCGTTTCCTTTCCCTTTCTCTTTCTCTTTCCCCTTCCCTTCTTTTCCCTTTCCTATTTCCTTTTCCTTTATTTTTTTTTGTCCCATCTCTTACCTAGCCTTAATCACTGAATGGGTGTTTCTTCAGTCAACCTGAGATCTGGGAAAGATTTTAGCTTAAAAAGGCCAAAGTCTCCCACTGCATCAGGGCCTTCTCTAGTTGTCCTGCACTATATCTGGCTATATACTATATACTTATATATGGAGCCACATGGCTCCAGAGGAGAAAGTGAAGCCAGTGACTTTGCATAGCACTGCTTCACTTGAATCCAATTCACTTGCAAGTCATGGTATCACCTTTCTGATGCCTTGTTCCTCTTTGAGAAGGAAGGACAAACAACAACAACAGGAAGGAATCAATCGCACCCTCTCTAATCACATATGCCTCTTAGTGCCCCATTCTCCCTATTACACTGGCATCTTTGGGGATTCTCTTCAGAGTCTCATCTTCAGAGCTACTCTCTCTTCTGGGAACACTTGAGAACAGCCCATGTAAACTCAGTCACATTTGAATTCCTCTGGTCCCAGCTCGACGGGGGATATTCTTAACTCCACATAAGAACGTTTAGAAAAGGAGATGTGTCTTTTACGCAGACACAATCCCTATCTACTGTCAGAGATCACAGGAAACAGCTGGTCTGAAGCTAGCTAGAGAAGCAGGTGCTTCTTTTAATGCTTTATTACCTCCCTCTCCCCTGAAAAACATCACCGAGAAGTTACACATATACAGTGATCATATTTCTGATGAGTGGGGAAGGGGTCAAGGATCACAGAGAGAATGAGAGCAGGACCTAGTGGACAGAGTGCTGGCCTTGGAGTCAGAGATATCCAGGTCCAAGTTGCAGCCATGACTTTTACTAGCTGTATGGCCATACACAGGTCACTTCATTTTTCTGATCCTTGATTTCCTCCATCTCTAAAATGGGAATCATAATATCTCAGTATTTACTTCCCAAGATGATTATGGAGTTCCAGTTAGATAATGGATGTAAAATGCTTTGTCAGCCTTAAAGTACTCCGTGTGGTTATTATTCAGTCGTTTTCAGTCATGTCTGATTCTTCATGACTCCACTTGAGGTTTTCTTGGTAAAGATAATGGAATGATTTGCCATTTCCTTCTCCAGCTCATTTTACAGATGAGGAAACTGAGGCAAACAGGGTTAAGTGACTTGCCCAGGGTCGCGCAGCTAGTAAGTGTCTGAGACCAGATTTGAACTCAGGAAGATGAGTCTTCCCAACGGCAGGCTGGAACTCTACTCACTGCACCACTGAATCTATAATCTTGTAGGTGTGAATGTTCCCTCCTAAAAATTGTGATTCATCTATGCCTGCCCTCTCTGCGCAAATCTTATTTTACTTGATCACTACATTTACCACAAAGGGTCCACTGAAGATTCTGGGAGCCTTTGTTTTTTCTTGACATTACAAGGAAGCCACTGGAGCACACAGGGTGACTCCTGATTTTCCTTCACTCTTGACAAGCGATCAACTTATCGTTTTTTCAAGAATACATTTCTTCAATGACATGATTTACTCTGGTTTGTCATGGTTTCTATATCTGTGTGTCCCAGTTTGCTCATATCCAGTGCTCTCTGTGCAGTACTAGCTTTTAATTCTTATTTTTAATTTTTATTTTTTTGCTTTTTGGAGGGGGAAAGGGCAGGGCAATTGGGATTAAGTGACTTGACCAAGGTCACATGGCTAGTAAGTATTAAGTGTCTGAGGCCATTTTTGAACTCAGGTCCTCCTGACTCCAGGGCTGGTGCTCTATTCACTGCACCACCTAGTCACCCCTTAGTTTTTAATTCTTGAGAGACTATAGCATGGTGGTTCTCAAACTTTTGCTCACAGTATAGCATTCTTTAGCAGAACAAAGGGGAAAATCAGCATTTTTGAAGTGCCTACTATGTGTTAGGCATTCTGCTAAGCACTTTACAAATATTACCTCATTTGATCCTCAGAATAACTCTGGGACTTGGCTCCTATTATTATCCTGTTTTACTTGAGGAAACTGAGGCAAACAGAGGTTCAGTGAACTGCCCAGGGTCACACAGCTAGTACATATTTGAGGCTGGATTTGAACTCAGGTCTTCCTAATTCCAGGTGCACTAATACCACTTAGCTGCCTCCAAAAATTTTTGAGTCATGCAAATTTTTAAAATTCTGCTTCACACACTTACAGATGCATGACCCTGGAAGAGTCACTTAATCTCTCTGCCTGCTGCAGTTTTCTCACTTGTAGCATAGAGATAATAATAGCTTCTACCTGTCAGAGTTGTTCTGAGGATCAAATAAGATAATATATGTAAAGTGCTTTGCAAACTGTAAAGTACTATAGAAATATTATTATTGTCATTGTCGTTTCCTACATCATGCTGGGTTTTTTTGGAGGGGGGAAGGCAGGGCAATCGGGGTTAAGTGACTTGCCCAAGGTCACACGGCTAGTAAGTATTAATTGTCTGAGGTCGGATTTGAACTCTTGACTCCAGGGCTGTAGCACTATTTACTGTGCCACTCAGCCACTCCTACATTATGCTTTTTAATAGTATGCTATAGTAGTAAGAGCACTGGACTTCATCTGGGGCTCTGAAAGCCAGAATAAGTGCCTTTATTCTCTGGCTTCTAGATTTCTTTCAGGGGAGGCATTGAATAGAGGGGGACAGTGTTTAGGGCCAAGAACATCCTGTAATCTAGGGAGAGAGAAAGAGTGGTTTGGTTCAGGCAAAGTCCAGTAGATAAATGTGAATGAACACTGAACTTGACGTCGCTGAGGGAAGCCTCGCTGAGGGAAGCACGGCATGTTCAGAAGGAAGAGTATAGGCCTGTGTTAGTGGCTCAAGAGAATAGAATTGGGTTGTCTGCCTAGAGTTCCTCCCCAACTATGGCTCCTTGAGTGACCTCAGGTACTCTTGGTTTAGATAAATAGCCTTATAAGAGTCCAAGCTAGGGCCTCTAAGGTATAACCCACCTGTGGGAGTTCTGCCTCTTTCTGCTCATCCAACAAACGTGTTCAGTTCTTCCTTATTCTAAAATATAAATATTTGTCTTGCAATATTGCTAATCTACAATCCTATCTTTATCCTTACCTTCCCTGCCAAACTGATGATGATAATAATGATAATACATAAAAACTAACATTTATGTGGTACTTTAGGATTCACCAAGCCCTTTACAGATGTTATCTTATTTTATCCTCACTACATTAGACCACATTAGATTTGAGGGCAGGGACTGTCTTTTGCCTCTTTTTGTGTCCTTACAACTTAGCACAGTGCCTGGCACCCTGAAAATGTCTAACAAATGTTTATTGACTGGCTGATAACAACCATGGGGGGTAGGTTTTATTATTATCATCACCATTTTATAGATAAGGAAACTGAGGCAAATAGATGACTTGCCCATGGTCACACAGTCAGTAAGTATCAGACTCTGGTTTTGAATTCAGATCTTCCTGACTCCAGACACAACACTGTTTGCTGGGCCACCTAACTTTCTCAATTTCTATAAAGAACAGCCTATAGCTACTGCTTCTATTTCTTTACTACCTATCCATTATTTAATCTTTTGTGATCTAGCTTTGAGTGTCTCCAGCTTAGAAGAACTCTTCTGGAAGTCCCTTGATGACCTCTTAATCACCAAAATTGAGAGCTTTTTGTCAGTCCTTATTTCTACAGACATCCTATCTATCATTCGGAGAGCTTGTTAGCAAATTGGGGGTCAATTGAGGCAGCAGAGAGACACATACTCCAGACAGACAAAGAAAGAGAAACATAGTCAAATGAGGGAGGAAAGAGGAATAGGATCTCTGGTAGTAGAAAAGAAAGATGGCTATGGATTCAAAAGAGAGATAATTCTAGTTACTGAGAGCTGAGCTGCAGAGCGGATTGAACAAGGGAAAAAAGGACCCTCAAGCCTTGAAGTTTCAAAGTTGTGATTTGATGTGTACCTCACTACTCTAGTTGTACTCACTCTTTTCCTGGATGCTATGTGTGCTTTTGGGAGACTGTACCCCAGGTTTGAGTAGGTGGGAAGATGGGAAAGGAGTGATATTTTATAGCTACCATTTTTACTATGCCGCCTTATTAAATGCTTTTTACTTAGAACTAACTTAGTCTACTGACTGATTGGCAATGTGAAGCATATCAATGGGGGCTTATGGTTTACTGTTTTCAAATGGTTAACTACGAGGTAACCTAGAACCTAGTAGTAGCTGCCAGTCTCTGGAGACCCAACCTGTCAGTGCAAGTACAAGTTGAGGAAACAGAACAGAGTGGGTACTATGTGAGTAGCAGCAATGGAAACTATTACTATACAAGGCCCTGCTGAGGGTCTCAGAGATATGTGATTGTGCTACTTGTATTAAGGGCTAAGGACTTGAAAACTGGGCAGTCATCAGGCAATAAGGTGAAAGTCAATTGCTGGGTTTAAGCATATCCAGGTATGATCCAGGTGAAATCTCTCCTCCCTCTTGGGTCTCCATAACAATGAGTTCTCATTGTTCCACAGCTGCGACCTGTATTTTGGCATGACTCAAGTTCACATCTACTTCATATACTGGAACTGTGCCCTTAGGTTTGGTCTTTAAAAGGAGCTGAAGAAAGAGGTGGTCAGATGGGGAGGATAGAAAAGTTGCACATGGCCACAGAAGCAGTCCCCCTGGAAGGAAGCTCATGCAGTTATAGTGCTTGCTACTGCCACCACGGCCCTGAGGCTGGTAATAGGTGGAAGTGATGGTGGAGAAATAAGAAATTCCTGAGCCAAACCAGGAGTTCCAGGAACACAAATTGGCATCAGTGAAACAGCAACAGCAGCAGAATGACAAAGGAATCCTGGCCTGAGCCAAGAATAAGGTTCAATCAAAGTTAAGTATGAGGAGCAAACCCAGAACTTGCCCTTTGCTGCTATTACAAGTTATGTGGTCTGTGCAGTTTTGGGAAGTAGGAACTGACTCTTGAGGAAACCCAAATTCTTTCATTGCCAAGGTAAGCCCAAATGCACAGCCACTTCTACAGTCACTCCAGAAGTATAGGATCATGTTGAGATCAAGGCACCCATCAAGGGAGAGAAGATGATATTGCCAGAGAGTCAACTGCTACTTTCCTGGACCTGTATGGTCCACATGACTAAAGGTTCCACTGAAGGTTAAGGTGTGGGTTTTTCTTTTCCTCATTTTCATGGTCCTTTGCCTGGTTCTTTGATTTCATCTCTAATATGTTGACTTGGTCCAAGAATTCCTCTGTTATTCTGTCACTGCCTGATCCGGTTCACTCCCATTCCTGTACCCATGTGGTATCCTGGAAGGGAGAGAAAGGGGACAAGCATTGATTAAGCTTCCACTGTGTACCATAGTACACAGTACTACATGGTACCAGGCACTATGCTAAGTTCTTTATAAATATTATCTCATTTAGTCCTCACAACCACCCTTAGAGGAAACGGCTATCAATATTATTCCCATTTTATAGTTGGGAAAATTGAGGAAGACAGAGGCTAATGACTTGCCCAGGGTGTCACAGAGCTATTAAATGTCTGAGGCTACATTTGAACTCAGATCTTCCTGATTCCAGCACTATCTACTGTGCCATCTAGCTATCTCCTGAATATGGGGCGTGTGATTATGCAGGCCTTATTCCAGGCAACTCTTTCTTTCTGTGTGTGTGTGCCCTCTCTTTCCTGTGTAAGATTTACTTCCTCAAATCTCCTTATGTATGGCTATAACTTTATTTTATTTATAAAAATTTTAAAAATATTTATTCGTTTTGAACTTAAATACAGAAAGACAAAAAGACAATATTTCCGTGTACACAACACAATACAAAAAGATGATTCAATATAAAACCATGAATTTCTATTTTACACTGTTTATTTTTTTTGAAAAAACAACTATGTAATAAATACTAGACATTGTTTTCAAAGCTATCCTGTTTTTCTGTGCTCCCAGCTAGGTTTTCTTTTGTTCTCTGCTAGGCAATTTTTTTTCTTCCTCCTCCCCCCTCCAAGGTTACCATTAGACACTAATGTGTGTGTGTGTGTGTGTGTGTGTGTGTGTGTATGTATGTGTAAAACCATATTATACATACTTCTATCTATCAGTTCTTTCTCTGGATGTGGATAGCATCTTCCTTCATGGGTCCTTTGTAGTTATTTGAGTATTTATAATACAGTGTTCTCTTGGTTCTCATTTTACTCTTCATTATTTCGTGCAAGTCTTTCCATATTTTTCTAAAATCAACTAGCTCATAATTTCTTTTCTTTTTTTTTTTTTGCAATCAGGGCTAAGTGACTTTCCCAGGGTCACACAGCTAGTAAATGTCAAGTGTCTGTCAAGGCCAAATTTGAATTCAGGTCCTCCTGACTTCAGGGTCAGTGCTCTATCCAGTGTGCTACCTAGCAGCCCCTCAGCTCATAATTTCTTATAGCACAGTAGTATTCCATGTAACCTCATCTTAAACATCAACCTGCAAGGGTCCTCTTCAAGGGCATGTGAACTAACTGTTGATTTGAGCAATTGATGTAATAAAATACCTTATCAGTGGAGCAGGGGGGGACTTTACATCTTGTGTAGGATCTTGTTAAGAAAGCAAAAGATGTAGGAAAGGCTCATCTTAGAGTATTCCTGGGTCTACTCAGTATTCAAGCAAAAAGGAATCCAGCATGATGGCCAAAAGTCCACAGGTAGATGGAAGGTTAGAAGAGAGAATAATATTAACAATGCAAGAGTTGGCAGCAGATATGAGGTAGGAAGAACACAGGTCATTCTTGAGCACAGAATAGGATAGTTGACATGACTGCTAGGGAAGTCTTGTGGGAGTAATGAAATTTAATGGATTGGTTCTGATGAGACAGTGAATAGAGTTGCTGGACTCTGGCATCAGAAAGACCTGAATCTAGTCCAACCTTGGATACTTACTAGCTACGTGACCTTGCGCAACTTAACCTCTGTTTGCCTCAGTTTCATCATTAGGAAAAGGGGGATAATAGCACCTGGCTCGCAGGGTTGTTGTAAGGATAAAATGAGATAATATCTGTGAAGCGCTTTGCAGACTTTACAGCACTTTAGAAATGCTAGTTATTAGCTATGAAATCAGGCAGTCAACAAGTTTACTCTGTACCAGACACCTTACTAAGCATTGAGGATTACAAAAAAAGGCAACATTAATAAATGCAACTATTCTGAAGGATTTTCAGGCCTCATAACCTTGCTCATTCTGTTTCTTTTTTTTCTCTTTTTTTTTGGAGGGCAATTGGGTTAAGTGACTTGCCCAAGGTCACACAGCTAGTTTATTTTGCGTGTGTTCAGTGTCTGAGGCTGGATTTGAATTCAGGTCCTCCTGACTCCAAGGCTGGTGCTCTATTCACTGCTCCACTTAGCCACCCCAGCTCATTCTGTTTCTTAAAGGCTACCGTCTCAGCCAGGCTCTTGCATAGGGGCTGATGAAGGTCATCCTAAGCCCATAGGTAAGAGAGCAGGTAAGCAAACGTACCTGGCTGGCTAGGAGAGCGAAGAGACAGTTGTTGAAAGGAGATCCTGACACTCTTATTGTCTTGTTCCATGCAGAGTACATGAGGTAACAATGACCCATGTCCTAGTAGACTCGGAATTATGTTAGCAGAGCTTCCTTCCTTTCCTCTAATGACAACCTGCTTTTCAACAAAAACAATCATATCTGCTTATTACTGGCAGCCATCCACGGTCTGGACAGCAAAAATAGACTGGTCAGTCTCTGCTGATGCTCTGCTTTCGTTGATGAGAAACAATCAACCATTTGGTTTACTTTCCCTTCAAAAGGCCAGGAAGCCTTTTGACAAACAACACTGGGGAGGTTTTAGTGAAAGGCAAGAGTTTAAAATTTGGAGTCTAAATTATCTGGCAGTTCTGGGAAGGTGATGAAAGCCAAGGAACTCACATTTAAGCAGAAACTCTTGGACTTCCTATCTCATCGTCTAAATCTGGTAGAACATTTATCATCATTACCAAGAGGAAGGTTTCAGATCTACATAAGAGGGAATGTTTGAAGAAATAGAGCTGGTCATCAGCTGAGTAGGCTGCCCTAGATGGAGTACGCCTTCAGTGAAATGAAGAGACATAAGCAAAATCTGCTCTATCATCGTTGGTCTGGAAGGTTACAGAAAGGATTCCTCAATGTGCCATTCACCTCTTGTGGAGGAGAGGTGGTGGATGAGAGATGCAGCATGAGATCTACATTTTCAGACATGGGCAACGTGTTAATTTACTTTGCTTGACTGGGCTTGCTTATTTCAATAATAATAGTAATAATACAATGATAATAATAGCTAGCATTTATACAGCACTTTAAGGTATGTGAAGAGCTTTCCACACATAAACATATATACATACACATAAGGTATAATCTCCTTTGATCTTCATGCTGAGGGGGGGAGGTGTGTGCTATTATTATTCTTATGTTACAGATAAGGAAACTGAGACTGAGACAAGTTAAATAATTCTCCCAGAGCCACATAGCTAGTAAGTATCTGAAGCAGATTCAAATTTAGGTCTTCCTTTCATTGGTGAGAGGTGAGTTAGTGGATAGTGATAGAGATGACAAAAAAGAAAAGGAAGTATATTAATAACACGTTTTAAAAAAGAATAACAAAATACATTTCAGAAGGGGATACAAATGGGACAATAGTGTTACTTCTGTGTTAAAGTTAATACATGCTACAAAACGAATGTGGCAAATTTATGGTTTTATATGTATGAATCGTTTTTTGTTTTTCCTCTCTGTGTATTGATATGTTCATTGTTGGTGATTAAGTTAATAATAAAAAAGAAAATAATTTAAAAGAGAAAGTTTCCTCCTTTTCCCTAGTTTGACACCTTATTCAGCCTTGACCATGTTAATGTTTCTTTATCTACTGCCCTAGAATGCCTTCCCCTCTGACCTTCTGCTGCTCCTGACTTTTGGTTTCTTTGTCCTGGACAGGGCTCACCATCCTATTTCTCCACTTCTCCTAGGCCAATGAGTGTCAATGGATAGTCAAGAAATCAAGTTGATTCTTCCCACTACAAATTCATAGTGCCTCAGTTGATATAATTTTTTTTTAAAAATCCTTCTAGTGTCTTACTATGAAGTTCCTCATTCCCCATGATGACCATTCCAAACCTTTCCTTTTCCTCCAGCCCCAAAATATAATAGATGCTGTAATAGATAATTTAGCTTTTACCTTAAAATGGGAGAAATTTGAAGGCAGATTTCCCCTTCCATTCCTTAAAACATCTTAAGAAGCATTATTTATTCAATCCTTCTCTCTGATCACAAAAGATGAAGTATTCTTACTCTTCTCTCAGGCTCATCTTTCTACCCTTGATCTCATTCCCTCCTGCCATGTCAAGGACCTTCCTCTTATAGTCATTCCCTTTCTTCATGTATTTTTTTTTTAAATTTCCTTTTATATGATTGCCAACTTGACAAACATTAACAACCATGATCATGACCTTATATGCAGAAGAGAAAAAGACACCATCTATGTATATTATATACAACTTGGTTTTTTACTAGAAAGCATAGAGATAGAAATATATAATACACACATACATATATGTACACACACATATATATATATATACACACACAATCTATGCATACATACATATGGCCACATACATATACACTCACATACACACATACAAATATAGATGATTTAATTCAGTAGGTCTCACACTGCCCTGATTGTCTGTGTCCCCATCTGAACTTTCTTCTGCTCTCTTCTGTATATTTTTTTTTAGAGGTCCAGTTCATTTGGAGTTTATTTTTTCTAAAAAAGAACAGAATATTTTCATGCAATGCATACTTAAGTTTTTAAATAATCATGACAAATGGCAGGAAGAGTTCAGGAATGCTGTATTCATAGAATTCCATGAAATACACAAAATGCCCCAATATTTTGGGTTGTACATAATAAAGGAATACCTTAAATACATTTTCAAAATATTATAGCAACCAAGATGACATGCCTTATGAGGGCACAGGAATGTAATTTAGGAAAAAATCACACAGGGACTACTCATTTCCTTAAAAATCACAAAAGCAATATTCATCTTAATATACTGATTTTATACACAATTCTATATAATATCTTTTCTTAAATCAATCCAACAGCAAAAATTAAGACTCTCTTCCTCTTTTTTTGGTAAACAATTGCATGGTAAACCTAGATGACTTTTTCCCTCCTGGATTTTACCTGGGAGTAGCCTTTTTATTTAAAAAAGGGCAGGTTTGGCACTTTTATACTGATGTCACCAATGTTAATATTTCTTGGGATCTCGGGAAGATTCATATTCTTTATGGCGGATACTGCACGGGCTGGAGCTCCTGCTAAGCCAGCCTCAGATTTCTCCAGTTTATTTTGGGCATCAATCTGAGTAACAATTTCATTCATATTGGTCTCCAAAACCATTCCCCCCATCACCATTTCTGCCAGAATATTGTGAACCTTGTCTACATGGAAAATCAAATCCAGTTCACAGACATTTTCAAAACACTTGTCTAGTGTTTCCACGAACACTTGTATTAGGTCTAAAATGCCAAGTTCACTTTCTGAAGAATCCACACAGAAGACAAAATACAATGTGGCATAATGTCTGTAAATCAGTTTGTTGTCAGATCCACCTATTAGCAGTCCTCCTTCTAGGAAATTACAGACATTTTCATTGAGACACCAAATGGAAAGTCTCCCTGATGATTTGTTGCTGTGTACCTTCACTATAGGGCTGGTAAAACTTGGAGAGCCGGGGTTTCCCGTGGTTGTTGAAGATGAGGATCGCCTTGATCATGATGGAGCCCGAGGCAGAGGAAGAGTCTGGGAAGAGGGAGGGGTGGCCGGGTGGGCACCGGGTCCCAGGCGGCGTGCGCGGAGCCAGCGCAGCCCTCTTCCTCTTCTGTGTATTTTAAAAATCTTTCATTGGTGTTTTTTTCATTCTTTCCCCCACTTTTTTGGTATTGCTCTCACTTCCCTTACTTCTTACTCTCACCCCACCCTAATTCTCAGAGTCCTCTCTTGTCACAAATAAGTAGCTCAACAAGACAAATCTACACCCTAGTCATGTCTGAAAATGTGTGTTTCATTCGACATCTCTACCATCTACACTTTACACCCAATCTGATCCATTTTGTCGCCAGATTAGTCTTCCTCATGCAGAGAACTGGGTTGAGGGGAATCTGCTTCAGAGGCTAGGATGGTTCTCTGTTGCCTACCAAGAAAATTTCAGACTCCTTATTTGTTTCATGTTTCATGCTCTTCATGATCTGGCCCCAGCCTACATTTTTAGATTACTTTCATATTATTCCTTTCCTGAACTATACACATTGGTCTATTTGCTATTCCTGGTTCATGACATTCTACCCTCCCCCTTTCTGCCTTTGCACAAGCTCTTTCCTATGCATCGAATGCTTTTCTCCGTTTGGCCTCTCAGAGTAGTCTTTTCCTGATCCCTGCTTATTGTTTTTCATCCCTCTACTGAAGTAACTTTCTATTCATGTTTTATTTATTTATCTGTGAACTTTCCTGGATCACAGAATTTGAGAATTGGAAGGGAGCTCTGCAATCATCTATTCCAACCTATGCATGAAAAGAATCCATATTATAACATACCCAGTTAGTGATCCTTCAGCCTCTCTCTAAAGACCTCCAAGGAGACGGGAGCCATCACCTCTCGATGTGGTCCAGTTCACTTAGATAACTCTTAACTGTTAGGAAGTTTTTCCTTGTAACTAGCCTAAATTGGACTTTTCGCAACTTCCAACACGCGTGGCCAACCAGCTCAAGTTTAATTCTTTCTTCACGTGAAAACCCTTTTAAATCCTTGAAGACAGCTCTCACTTTCCCAGCTGACTCTTCTGTTCTCCAGACTAAATATGCCATATTCCTTTGACTGAGTTTCAAAACTTCATTATCTTGGGTGTTTTTTTCTAGACCTTCTCTAGCTTTCCTAAATCATAGTACCCAGAACTGAAAGCAATATTCCAGATGACATCTGATGAGGGTGGAGCAGGGAATTATCTCCCCGTTCCTGGTACTGGTGATTCTCTTAACAAAGCCCCAAATCACATTATTTTTTTGGCTTCCACATTACATTACTGACAATATTTTTGTGGTAAAGATAGTGAGATGTGGACCAGGTAATAATACAATTATATGGAATTTGCCATCCACTAAAATTCCTAGATATTTTCCTGAATAACTGCTATCAAATTATGCTTCCCTCATCATGGATTTGTTCTTTGTTTTTGTTTTGCTTGTTTGTTTGTTTTTTTGTAGAAGGAGTTATGTAGTGTAATAGATAGATAGAATGCCAGACCTGGAGCCCAGAAGACCTGAGTTCAAATCCTTCTTCAGGTACTTACTAGTTGTGTGACTCGGAGCAAATCACTTAACCATTGTTTGCCTCAGTTTCCTCATCTGTAAAAAAGGGGGAATAATAGCATCTATCTTCCGGGGTTATAAGGATCAAATGAACTAATAAATTGTAAAGTGCTTGGCACAGTGCCTAGGATATAGTAAGCACTAGGTAAATGTTACTTGTTATTATTATTTTGTATCTGAATGTAAAATTTTACCTTTATCCCTGTGAAATTTCATTTTTTTTGATAAAGCTCAATGTTAGAGCTAAATCTTTTTTGGGTCCTAACTTTATTATCCAGTATGTTAGCTAGCTCTTTTAGCTTTAAGTAATCTGTAAATTTGATAAGTGTGTTATCTATGCCTATATCAAAGTCAATGATAAAAATGTTACAAAGCTCTGGACCAAGAACCTGACATAAGCCACTGGAGATTTCCTGCCATGTTGACATTGAGCCGTTGACTATTCTTTGAGTCTGAATGTCCAACCAGTTCTCAAATTTATATACTTGCATTATTACCTAGTCCATATTTATCTTATCTTCTCCATGAAGATAGCATAAGATACCTTATCAAAAGCTTTGTTAAAATCTAGGTTAAAGTACTATGCCCATAGCATTGCCCTCATCTACTGGTAAGATAATCCTGTCCATAAAAGGAAAATCAGGTTAGTCTGGCACAACTTGTCCTTGAAGAAGTCACGTTGGCTCTTAATAATCACTTCTTCCCTTTCTAAATGTTCAGGAACCACCTCTTTAATGACCCATTTGTCAGCTGGGTGGTACAGAGGATAGAATGCTGTCCCTCAAATCAGGAAGACCTGAGTTCAAATCCAGCATCGGACATTTCCTTGTTATTTAGGCAAGTCACTTAACCTCTGTCTGCCTCAATTTCCTCCTCTGTAAAATGGGGATAATAATAGCATCTACCATCTAGGGTTGTTATGAGGATCAAATGAGATGATAGTTGTAAAGTACTTAGCACAGTGCCTTGCATGTAGTGGGCATTTAAATGTCCT
Organism: Pseudochirops cupreus; assembly: GCA_028627135.1. NCBI lineage: Eukaryota > Metazoa > Chordata > Mammalia > Diprotodontia > Pseudocheiridae > Pseudochirops > Pseudochirops cupreus. The sequence goes on from CM053584.1 coordinate 92,303,452, forward strand.
TATTCCCTTATTCCCATCCATCTGAGAAATTTCCTCCTTGATGATATCAAGCTTACTGGCATATTGTTTGCAGACTCTGTTCTCTTTCTATCTTTTGTTAAAAAAAAAATCAGGATTTTTCTCTTCTCCATTTTTCTTAGTTGATGATGTCAAGCTTACTGGCATATTGTTTGCAGACTCTGTTCTCTTCCTTTTTAAAAAAAAAATCAGGATTTTTGCTCTTTTCTGTTTTTTTGTGAAATGGAATCCTCTTTTCAGTGCCCTGTGTTGCTCTTCAGGTTCATGAGGCCTTACTATCTTCTCTGCCACTTTGTTGGGACACTAAATGTGACCTTTTTGTCCGCTATGAAGCTGAATCCCCATGCATGTATCATCTCCCCTAATTAGAAAATGATCTCTTTGAAAGCATTGACTATCTAGAGTTTCCATTGACTATCCACAGAATACTTGGCTATTGGTTCATGGTAAGTGCTTAGTAAGTGTTTTTCCATTCATTGATCTTTCAAATTTCACTGACAGTAGTTCAGAGAGTACATCTACTAGTTCTTTCAATACCCAAGTTCATTTGGGCAGGTGGCTTAAATTTACCAAACCCAACCAGGTGTTCTCTTACTATCTTCTTATTTATCTTGTGTATCGACTTCTTGTTAGTCATTTTTGTTCTATCCTGTCCATTGCAAAGACCTCTCTCTCTCTCTTTTACAGAGAAAACAGAAGGAAAATATAAACTGAGCAGCTGTGCAATCTCTCTGTCAGTTATCATCAACCCCTCCCCCGAAGTTGAAGTTCAAGTCCTATCACCTCTTTGATCCTCCTAATTCTCCCAAAGTAGCTTGAAAAGCAACAACAACCAAATGCCCAAAGTTTTTGGTTGTACTTATCTTCCCTGGCCAATCTCAGCTCAGAATGAGCTTCTTCAGAAGCATTTTACTGCATGGGATCCTCTTTTTCCACTGAACTCTTGGAAATGAATTTTCCCAAAATGTTTATTATTGGTTTTCTAAGTCAGTACTCAGCCCATAGTGATCCGTTTTTACATGAGTTTGACAACACTGCCTTAAAAAATAATAGATATATGGATACAGGATATACATGAGAAGACTCCTATGAACCGTTTTGGAGAAAAGGACCAGGAAGATTAAATAAACAAAAAAATAACAAGAATATAAGTAATAACAACTGGAAACTCAAGTCAAATGCAGCAAACAGGCTAGACCGTGCCAATATAATAAAAGTGACAATGCTACCAAATGTCATGATTAAGATTGGTTCCAGATGACTGAGGTTGGAAAACGCTACCTTCTACTTCAGAGAAAGATGGTGGCCTTTGAGTAAGAAATATTGCATACTCTGTTAGTTGAGGTTAATGAACTTTTCTTGATCCTTATCCTTTTTTTTTTTGCCTTTTTTTTGGAGGGGGAAGGCAGGGCAACTGGAGTTGAGTGACTTACTCTAGAGTTTACACAGCTAGTAAGTGTTCAGTGTCTGAGGCGGAATTTGAACTCAGGTCCTCCTGACTCTAGGGCTGGTGCTCTATTCACTGCACCACCTAGCTGCTCCATCCTTATCCTTTTTGATCTTTTTGCAATCTTTGACCTTGTCAGTCACCTTCTTGATATACTTTACTTTATCGAGTTTTGTGATACTGCACCCTTCTTGTTCTCCTTCTACCTGTCAAACCACTTATTGGATTCCTTTGTTGAATCTTCATTCAAGTTATGCTTGCTAACCAGGGTGTTTCCCAAGACTCTGTCCTTGGTCCTCTTCTCTTCGTCTTTTATACTTTTTGTTGGGTGATCTCATCAGCTCCCATTAAATCAATTAGCATCTCAAGGACTCCCAGAAATACTTATTTGGCCCTGTTCTCACTCCTGATCTCCAATGTTAAATATCCAGTCGTCTTTTGGATATCTTAAACTGTGTGTCCCTTAGACATCTTAAAATCAACATGTACAAAACTGAACTTATCTTTTCTCCCAAACAATTGCCTTTTCCTAATTTTCCAGTTTTTGTTGAGAGTATTCCTAGTCACCTAGGCTCTCAACATAGGTGTCAACATTAACTTCTCATTCTTTTTCCCCACCCATATTCAATCATTTGCCAAGTCCTGACTATGTTATCTTCTCTTTTCCCTGTGATTTTACCATCACTATGGCCTATGCAGATCCTCAGAACCTCTCACCTGGACTTTTGCTATAGTCTATTGTTTAATTTCCTTAACTCAAGTCTCTCCAAACTCTATTCCATTCTCCACTTAACTACCAAATTGGTTTTCCTAAAACACAGATTTGACCATTTTATACCCTTATTCAACAAATTCTAGTGACTTCCTGTCACTTCCAGGATCAAATATGAAATCCTCCATTTGGCATGCAAAGTACTTCAAAATCTAGGCCCAGTGTACCTTTCTAGTCTTCTTATTCCTTATACCTGATCCCCTCTACTGCATGGACTGCATGATCCAGCTACACTGGCCTCCTTGCTATTTCTCAGACAAGACATTTCACCTCCTAATTCCAAGAATTTTCAGCGACTGTCCCTCATAAAATGGAATTCTCTCCTCCACCTCTGTTTCCAGGCCTCTGTGGCTTCCTTCAAAGCCCAGCAAAACTCCCACCTTCTACAGGAAGACTTCCTGATTCCCCCTTAATTCTAGTGCTTTTCCTACCTTGATTATCTCCCGTTTATCCTGTACACACATAGGTTGTGTATACATAGTTGTTTGTAAGTTGTCTCCCCAATTAGACTGTGAGTTCCATGAAAACAGGGAATGTTTTTTTGTCTCACTTTGTATCCCTAGGTACGTAGTAGATGCTTAAGTGTTTGTTGATTTGACAACTTGATGAATTAAATTTAAAGTGACATCAGAAGGACCAGAGTATACTCATAACTCTCTGTCTCTGTCTCTGTCTCTGTCTCTGTCTCTCTCACACACACACACCAATTACCTTGTCTATCTTTCGAATTTAGTTATCTGTGTACACATATACAGGATCAGTGTTATTTGGTGGAAAGAACACTGACTTTGGAGTGTGAGTGGATATGGGTTCAAGTTTGTCATTGTTAATGAGTCATTTCAGCTGTGCTCAACTCATCATGAGTTTTCTTGACCAAGATATGTATTGGAAGTGGTTTGCCATTACCTTCTCCAGCTCATTTTACAAATGAGGAAACTTATGTAGGGTGAAGTGACTTGCCCAGGGTCACACAGCTAGTATGTATCTGAGGCCAGATTTGAATTTCGGAAGATGAGTCTTCCAGACCGTAGGCACAGCAGTCTAAGCACTGCACCACCTAGCTGCCCAACTGGGCAACTCACTTTTTCTCTCTGGTCCAGTTTCCTGGTGGGTAAAATCAAGGAGGTGACTGGGAACCACTTAATCTCTAAGGTCCCTCAGGACTCTAAACCAATAACTTCTGTTGTTTCCCACTGTAAAATGTTGATTCCTTGAGGGCAGGAAATGATTGTTTTTGCATTTATATAACCAATGCCTAATTCTCAGCCTTACATGCAATAGGTACAAGAACGCTTGAAGAATTGAATTGGTAATTCCACAATCTGTCACTCTTTCTTTTTAGCTTTACCTCGGATTACCATATGCCTTTGCTCACTCAGTTCCCTATTGCTAGAATGACCTACTTATCCTTTGCTCCTATTGAATTCCTACACATCCCTTAAAGATTAATTTAATTTCTTCAGGAACCCTGGGGAGATTTCTGTAGTCATTAACAACCTTATCCCCTTGGTCATCACAGAGAATTTTGTTTTGTACCTCTAATGCATTTGTGACATATTATTGCTTTCTGTACTTGAGTCTTTCTCTCTTCTAACTTCCATGAAAGCAATTACTCTATCTTTGTATCTTTCCCAGTGCCTAACATGATATGAACACTTAATTCATGTTTGTTGAATTGAATTGTTAAATTCCTCAGTGAGCAAGAGTTTGGATTAAATGGCCTCTTGGGTATCTTCCAACATTAAAATGACAGTTCTATGATTAATATCATGACCATATGTTCCAAAGCATTGTTAAATATGTTGCATGTGGTGGGTGGCTGGGTGCCGAACAGATAATTCAGTAGATGTGGTACCTATTCTGAGGAGTTTCCTATTATAAATAACATGACGAGGAGAGAAACTGGTAGGTTGGAAAGGACTGACTCAGGAGGTAGGTGCCTTTCACTAGGAGTCAGTTGGCGAGGCTGAAGTGAGAAATTCCTGGTAAGGGTTAGATAGGGTGGGATCTGAAGTACTTTTCAACTCTAAGATTCTGTGACTTTTTGCTACTGACTGAAACTTGAATGGGTTCCAAGGGTCAATGGCCTAGTTTTCACGTTTGTGGATTCAGAACATTGATTTTACTAGTTTACTCCAAAGCGATTAGATTCTGGGAAATCCATTCATAGATAAGATTAGATATAGAGCTGGAAGAAAGCTCAGAGACCATTTGGTCAAACATCCTCATCTTACAGATGAGGAACGGAAGCCCAGAGAAGTTACATATCTTACTACAGCTAGTAAGTGGCAAAACCAGTTGAGCTCACATTCTCCCACTTCAAATCCAGCACGTTTTCCATGGTATTTCCATTGTCTTATAAATGGTACATAATACACTTCCTTCTAGTGAAAGCGAGTCTCCATTCAGACGATCAAATTAGAAAACAGAAGGATGCCTAATCAGCAAGCCCTTAGAACAAAGTGACTTGGATGTTCTTCAAGGATTTTCCCATCAAGCTAAAATGGTAGAAAGAATTTTCTTTCTGCTTTCTAAGGATTTATGGTTGTTGTGGTTTAGTAGTTTTGGTTACGTCTGACTCTTCATAACCCTGTTTGGGGTTTTCTTGGCAAAGATAATGGAATGGTTTGCTATTTCCTTCTCCAACTCATTTTACAGATGAGGAAACTGAGGCCAGTAGGTGACCAGGCTTACTGTATCTGAGACCAGATTGGAACTTAAGAATATCAGTCTTTCTGACTCCATGCTCTATACTCTACCTCCGTGTCTAAAGAACTGGGGCTGGTCCTGTATAATTCACCTCTCATTAACAACAATGTGGACAACATGTTGACAAATGCATTTACTACCCAGCCCTCTATATTCAATATTCCTTATTAGTCACCAAGAACTTCAATCAATCCATGACCTCATGATGGACATATTATGTTTTCCCAGAATACAACTCACTCTACATTAAGTACATTTTAGATTTTTTCTCCTGAAGAGATTTTAAGGAGGTCCCCTGACTCCTCAGTAAAACACTCAAAAGGCATCTCTTATGGCAGGTTATTTCTAGAAAGATTTCTACAGGTGATTAGTCACATTTCACATGAATTATTGTTGCCTTTAATTAATGCTGAATAAATGAATGATTATTCATGTTAAAAAGAGCAAACTCACATTGGCAAGGTGGTTTTGGTTACAGTCATTTGGATATGTAGTCTTCTTTTATTTTCACCAACAGGCCAACGAGGTAGGTAATATGTTTGATTCTAGAGACAAGGAAACAGATTCAGAAAAGAGAAGTAGCTTATCCAGCCTAACAACTTCTAAGAGGAGGATCCAGGTCTTGGTTCTTCCAACTCCAGAGCCCATTGTACGACATCATATTCCATCTTCTTATTAGTTTCAGTTTCAAAGGGTGACATTTTCTGACAGCATCTTTAAATCTGAAAGGTATAACTAGAGAGCTCCACTCCTGTTCAAGAGCCTTCTGGTCATTAACTATACTTACAATCTAAAACCAATTAATTCATTTAAGTAAATATTTAGAGAGCTCCTCTTACTACAGAAATAAAAGCACAGGATGTGGGCTGCCTGTGGCCAGTGGGTCACCTCGGTTCTAGGCCAGAGGATTTAGTCAGGTGGGTGTGGCTTCTAAACATCATGCCAAATGAAAACCAATGCATGTACGTTTCACCAAAAGGTGGCTCGGTGGTGTGGTGGATAGTGGCCTGGCTCTGGAATCAGAAGGATTTGAGTTCAAATCCAATTTCAGATACTAAGCTGTGTGACCCTAGACAAGTCACTTAACCCTGTTTACCTCAGTTACCTCATCTATAAAATGAACTAGAGAAGGAAATGGCAAACCACTCTAAGATCTTTGCAAGAAAACTCCAAACATGGTCAGGAAAACTTGGAATGAGTGAACAATTCTCTCTCCTAATGCAATTAAATGAGCTTTTAAATTAGGAGCTCTGTGAACACGTTAGGGGCAACTGCTCTTCAGTGATTTCTACTTTGTTCTTTTAGGGCTTCAATACCAATGGGTTTTGAATTCTTACATGGGTTACTTCAGTAGTAATTTCATCTATGTATTTCTCTTTGATCTCTTCCATGCTCAAGAGAAGTACAGTAGAAAAAGTGAAAGATTTATTGTCAGAGGAATAGTGTTCAAATCCAGGTTCTACCATTTACTACCCACATGACCTCGGGCAAGTCATTCTCTTGGGCTGAGTTTTTTCATCTGTGTAATGAAGGTGTTGAACTAGATCAGCACTTCTGAAACCATGGGTCAGTGACAGTTTGGCAACAGAAAAAGGTTTCTGAACAAGCAATGACCAAAAATTAATTAAAAATCAAACGCGCAATGAATCCCAGGTGTTTCTGGAGCACTTGTCCATGTAGCATCACACAACTTCACTGAAGCCGGTTCTGAACACAAAGCATGTGAATTTTGAATTTTGCACTGTGCATGCTCTCAAGCCGCACAACACCAGCAGTTGCTGATGAAATAGAAAAGGGGTTTCCAGTGGAAAAAGTTTAAGAAGCCCTGGCCTAGGTCTAGTCTAGGACTAAGTCAAAGGTTCTTTTCAGCTTTAAATCTAGGCTACCTGGAAGTAAAGAGTCATTTTAGGGCAGAGGGAATGCCTTGAAATCTGATTTCCTGGCCATTTTTGATTTGGGGCCAGAACACTTCTTTTCGTCCCATTATTATGAATTTACTAAAGGGGAAACACCTGCAACCTACAGTCTGTGAAATTCTTGCATGTATTTAGAGTACTTTTTCCCTGACACAACCCGTGGAAAGGTCACAGGTGCAGTGGGACCAGGTGGCTACTACACCAAACTTTCTTCTAGCTGTCGTGTACAACTTCTATTAAATTAAATGTACTTTACTTGTTTCTGGCCTAGATATTCGAGAGAGAGAGAGAGAGAGAGAGAGAGAGAGAGAGAGAGAGAGAGTGTGTGTGTGTGTGTGTCTGTGTGTGTGTCTGTGTGTGTAGTTTGTGTATGGCTTCTCCCCCTTCATCCCCCTTAGATTAGAAACATGGCAGGTCAAACATTATTCCTATTAGACTGTGAGTCCCTGGGAGCCATAGACCACATTTATTCCTTGTAGAACCATAATGTTTAGTATTCGTACTTGGGATAATCAGCATGAGACTAATCCTCAAATGCTGCTGGGAAAGGGAGAACAAGGGGTCAGTAATCTGGAAAAGGGAGCTACTCCTTTGAGGTACAGTCTGCGTGGTGGAAAAGGGAAATACCTGGTAGTTTCACATTTTGTTATTATTACTTTTTGCAATTTTTTAGGAGGAAGGGCAGGGCAATTGGGGTTAAGTGACTTGCCCAAGGTCACATGGCTAGTAAGTGTTAAGTGTCTGAGGCCAAATTTGAACTCAGGTCCTCCTGACTCTAGGGCTGGTGCTCTATTCACTGCACCACCTAGCCACCTCTAGTTTCACATTTTAACTAATTATTTTTGCTAAGTACATGCCAAATGCAATGGTTTGGGTTGTTGGTTTCCTCTGAATTTCAGTACCCTGGGGGCAAAGTACTAGTTACAACTCAATTTCATGTATCCTTCTTCCACCTTACCACATAGTGCCTAGTATAATGTCCTTCACATAGTGACTTATTGATTTGTGGGCTGACTGATTTACTCAGAAAAAATAGTGAAAATAAAAACAAAACTCTTCTCTGTAATGTATAATGACTTGCTCAAACCAACGTCTGGAAATCACTTTCCTCATCACAAATACTTGGCACTATCATTGGGCTGATTTGGTTGTTGAGACATAATTGAAATAATGCAAAAAGACAGCTTTTGCTCTCGAGGAGCTCAGTCTGATGGGAAAAAACAACATGCAAACAACTGTGTATAAACAAGTTACATACAGGATAAACTTGGAGTAATCAATAGAGGGAAGGTTCTAGAATTAAGGGGGATTGGGAAGGGTTTCCTATAAAACAGAAATACAAGTCTCAAATGGAAATGGTGGACAATGACTCATTTATTAGGATCCCTACAGCTGCAAAGTGATTTAGCTTTAAAATGTATCATTATCTATATCCTATTGGATTTGTGGTTATGTTGTCAAGTATTTCCCAATTACATTTTAATCTGGTTTGGGTTGTGTGAGAGCATTCCTGTAGATGATGGCCCCCAGGCTGCATGTTTGATGTCTCTGCTATAAAAGTGGGGATTTTAGCTGGAACTTGAAGCCAGGGAAGCCAAGCCTAAATGAGGAAAGAGAGAATTCCAGGCACAGGGAACAGTCAATGAAAATGCAATTCGCATAAAAGGGAGAAGCTCCCTCAGAGTTGGGAGAAAAGAGACTCTGAGGGTATGTCTAGGACAGGTTGGAGTAATCATGGAACAAAGAGAGCACTATGTGACACATAGAAAGTTCTAGATACATTGTTTCTGAGTAATTAACCATTTTATAAATTATGTTTGTATGTAATTAATAAAAGAATGGCCATTTGGCTACCTCTTCTAAACCATAGACCCCTCATGGAACCCATTTGATGCTTATATGTCCTTGGAAGAGTGGGTGTCCTTGAGAGTAGAAATCAACTCTGATTGGTTAACAAGTAATGAGAGACTGAATGTTATAATGGGAGGTGAGCTTATTCTAATGAGGGTCTGGGGGAATGTGACTCTGATCACTGTCTTGGTCAAAGAGACTTATCTCTTCCCAGACTGCCCTCATCTAGGGCAATCTAGACAAAAAGGAGGAATCCATTTCTACGCAGACATGTCTGACTCTAAAAGACAATGGGCCAGAATCCAATTTATTTATTTATTTTTAGTTTGCAACATTCATTTCCACAAGATTTTGAGTTACAAATTTTCTCTCCGACTTTCCCCTACTCCCCACCTCAAGATAACAAGCCTACTGAATACCCCTTCTCCCAATCTGTTCTCTCTTATATTCTTCCCCATCTCTCTCCCCCTGCCCCCAACCTGTTAGTGGGGCAATAAGATTTCTATACTCAGAATCCACCCATTCGCCTAAACTAAAATTTCTTGACCTAGTGATCAAATCTAAACTTTCTCCACTAGGTACATCTCACCCAATATTTCATCTCATTATCAGCCCTGTCAAAGGCTATCTGAATATCCTACAAAGACTGATTTCTAAATGAGGAAAAGGAAGGGGAACCTTAGTCCTTAGAAAACCTTAGAAACCTTTAGAAAAACTTTAGTCCTAATTCAATAATTGGCTATTGGTGTAGGAGAGAAATAATCATTTCTCTCAACTGCACAGTGGGAGATAGTGGATATTGAGGAGATTAATTGGTTCTACAAGTATCTAATCAGAAGACCCAGACTGAGGAAGTCCCAAAAAAAGGTCAGCTCTTTCCCCAGTTTCCCTTCCCAAAACAGATTCTATAGCATAATCTGTTGATTCATTACCCAAATATTTTGAGTAAACTTACTTTTACCTCAGTTACAAAGAAGCTGGTTAACTAGGAATAGAAATAAATGTAAGAATAAGCCAAGAGCCCAACCCCATGTGTTAGGAAATTTCCTAACTGGGGGCTCAGAGCAATAATCATTAAATTCTGAACTTTATCTAAAATAAACTTCCTAAAGCCAAAAAGAAAAGGACTTTCGATACCACTTTATTGCCACTTATGTTTTAAAAAACTAATTGTTATAACAAAGTGCTACAAATTTAAAAGTCCTGTTGTTTTCTACCTTCACAATATATCTTATATGTTGTTCTCTACTCTGACACAGTTTTGTTGTTGTTGTTTAGTTGTGTCGGACTCTTCATGATCCCATTTTGGGGTTTTCTTGGCAAAGATACTGAAGTGGTTTCCCATTTCCTTCTCCAGCTTATTTTACAGATGAGGAAACTGAGGCAAGCAGGATTAAGTAACTTGCCCAGGGTCATGCAGCTAGTAAGTATTTGAAGCCAGATTTGAACTCAGCAAGATGAGTCTTCCTGACTCCAGGCACAACATTATATCCACTTCGTCACCTAGCTGCCCTATCAAACAGTAGGCACTTAATAAATAATTTTAGACAACTTGAAAACGTTGCTACTACATCCTCCCAAATGCTACTTGACACATCACCCAGTGAATGTGGCAGGTTGTTAAACATGCATTACTTGACCTCAGCAGGAGCACAGAAGATGACTTATAGAATGGTGTTATCATCAAACTTGAAACATGGTAATTATAAGCTAATAACGATTGTAACTGGCATTTCTATAGCTCTTTGAGGTGCACAAGATACTTTACATCCATGATCTCATTTGAGACTCACAACATCGCTGAATATGCCCCTTTGGTATAAGAATTCAGAGGAAATTTGCCTGGACCTCTGACCGGATGAGAGACCCTTGGAGATGTTTTTGTATGCCCCATGTAAAAATGGGCAACCAGAGATTTTGTCTGGACCCCCAGTTGAATGGCCCCATGCACCATGAAAAAGTTTTTGATTCAGGACGGTTTGATTTCTTGCTTGCTATAAGGTGAGTAGTGACAATATTGTTATCATTATTAGACAGATAAAGATACTAAGCCCTAAAGTTTTGGTCATACATCCTTTAAGCCAGAATTCAAACCCAAGTCTTCTAAATACAAGTCTGATGGTCTTTCTGCCACACTAAACTACTTCTAGTTGAAAGGAAATTAATTTCATACTTGAGAGCAACTGTTCTCAAAGTATGATCCAAGGACTGTCCCTTAACCTCAAACCTTTTGAGGGGGTCGATGAAGTAAAAAAAATAATAAATCGAAGATGTTATTTACCTAAAAAAAAAGAAAAGAAAAAAAAAGACAGAAAAGAAAAGGCTGCTCTTTTGGGAGATCCAAATGTGTCATTTCCCCTACTAATTCAAATTCTCCTTGACCAAGCAACATCTTCTTACATTTTATAGTAATCATGATACAAGAAACAAAAATTCCTACAATAAGTTAAACTAGGAACAAAGTTTAGGTCCAGGACTCCAGGGTTTTGATTTGCTTATACCAAAGCTAATATCAATGCCGAAGAAACATTTTCCTAAAACTCTTTTCTCCATCTTGAAAGGATTCTAAACCTGCTATTCATGAACTTATTTTAAAAAATATTTTGATGTTTCAATGTAGCTGGTTTCCTTTATACTCCTACGTATTTTGTTTTATGTGTCTAAAAACATTTTTCTGAGGAGTCTTTAGGCTTTGGCACACTGTCAAAAGAGTCCATAACCAAAAAAAATGTTAAGAATCCCTGATCTAATGGTTTATCTCTCATTCTGGTTAAAGATGGAATGAGAGATACTTCTCTTAATTGAATTAAGTGAAGACACTTTCACTCTTTCAGTAGTAGGACAAGTAAAGCGTCTCTTCTATGGACTTGGTTCATGAATTCTAAGGAATATTTTTTTTGGTTAACAAAGAGACATTTCCTAATCTTGTAGGGATTCAGATCCATACCTGGACTTAAGTAATCTTTTACAAAATCTGATTAGGCACAACTAAGTGGCGCAGTGAATAGAGCACTGGCCCTGGAGTCAGGAGGACCTGAGTTCAAATTTGACCTCAGACACTTAATACTTAACTAGTTGTGTGACTTTAGGCAACTCACTTAACCCCAATTGCCTTGCCTTCCCCCCTCCACAAAAAAACAAAACCAAAAACTGATTAGATCAAGTGAGACAAGGGACTTTAGACCAGGACACTGTCCTAATATTATTTCTTAAAATTTTATTACACAACTGAGGTCTTAGTGGATATACTTCTGACACTACAAGAACTGTGAGACCATGGACCAATTACATAATCATTCTGGGCCTGAGGCAACTCTTTAATCATGCAGATTTTAGTTTGCCAAGCTATATCAGTGGAGAGAATTCCTACACTGGTGAAATCACTGGTTCCTAACTGAATCAATCAACAGGTATTTACTGGGAAGGGTAGCAGGGTGCCTGGCCTAAGTGCTTTATCTATCCATCCATCCATGAGGAGCCAAAGCTCAGTTCCTGCCCTCCAAAAGCTTATCATCTCATTGAGCAGACTGTTAAAAATAACTAGAGAATAGTATAAGACAACATATTATCTGCTAAATCATGTCAGGTTCAGAGAAATAACAAGATTAAACTCTTTGTAAATTGCTTCAGAAAAAGGATAGTATGCATGTCCTTCAGCACCAATAATAGAGCTTTCAGAGTATTAGTGTACAGACAGATAAAGACAATGGTCATCCTCATTTATAGATATTTATTCAGGGACAAAAAGATAAAAGATTGATTCTTGCCCTCATCTAATTGGGACAACAGTCCCCATCACCCCACAAAGTCCAGTAGAACCATAGAAAATCTACTGATAGGGGTAGGAGAGAGCCTCTCATCCTGTAGAGTCTGGTTGAAGAAAGCAATGGCATTCTTAGACATGTTCCAGTTGACAGGAATTTGGAAGTCAGGAGAATGAGACTGGCCAGTACAAAGCTGAGCTTAGAACTCACATTTCAACCCTTGAGCCCATACTTATCTAGCTCCACTACCCATTTATCAGCTAGCGCTGAATTTTTGTAGCATAAAACTTGAACTTTTTCTCTTGCTGGCCCTCCTCTCAAACCTTGCTGCCAATGTCTAAGTCTGGCCTTTTTTCCATCTCTGATCTGCCTCTGCTTTTTTGAGCTTGTAGACCTATCACCACCTACCATTATCCCTTCCACATCACAGCTTTCCCCATCAAGGTTTCTATGTATCATGGGATGGAGTAAGAAATTAAATGGGAATTTTGGAAGAGTTTTATGGAAGCTGCAGATGATATGCAAAGGCCAGCAGATAACACAGAAAAAGTTTAAAAACTCAGAAATGCATAAATTGTGTGTATAATATTGTATAATATCAACATATTTTATCTTTTAATACCATAATAAATCAGACTTCTTCTTTGGTAGAAAGAGAGGGTCCAAAAATTTTACATGGATTTTTCAGATTGAGGGATGGGGCACCATGCCCCTAACCCTAGTGATGTGGATAACTGTAGTTCCTATTATAGGCTTGTTATACTCCTAATTTTCACCTATGCTAATTCCTCCCACTCACCCAAACATACAAGATAGACTCTTTACCACTATTCTCGGGGAGAAAAGGGAGTAAAATTCTGTTAATACTATAGACAGGACCCAGAAATGGTCCTTATCAGATTTTGGCCAGGATCCTATGCAGTGGGCCTTTGGAAATAGACATTCAGCCACCAAATAGTGTTTACTCACCTGATCCTGTTTATTTCTCTTTTTTTTGTAAGGGCAATTGGGATTAAGTGACTTGCCCAATGTCACATGGCTAGTGTTAAGTGTCTGAGGCCATATTTGAACTCAGATCCTCTTGACTACAGGGCTGGTGCTCTATTCACTGTGCCACCTAGCCGCCCCAATCCTGTTTGTTTCTGAGGCTTTGAACCCTGAAGTCTCACACCCCCAGTCATTTGCTTATAACCTGATGAGCCAAAGTGCTGAGAAGGCACAGCACTATAGAAAGTCAGTAACAGAGACAGAAAGACACAGTGACTGACAGTGACAGTGTCAGTGACAGAGAGATGAGTGCTGTGCTTAAAGTAGGAGAGAAGAATCCCAGAGATGATGATGGCAGCCTGGATACTATGGCTCAGCCCCAATTCATGAAGTTGAGTGAACTGGCCTGACCACAAGTTAGTTTTCATTTTCTGCTCTGAGCCACCCCCAGTACTGGCAGGCCTCACCTCCTTTCATGAGTATACTATATTTCAGTGAACACTGGTCATGCAACATTAGTACTAATGAAGCTAATTCTCTACCGAGGTAGGCAAATGTGCTTGGATATTTTAGGTATCTGACTCAGTATATACTTGAAGAGCAAATAAATAGCATAAAATAATTAGCATACAATACATATAAGATAATTTTTTAAAAAATCTGTGAAGTGTCTATATATCTGCCACTCTCCCAAACCCCTCAATTCCCTATTGATTTGGATCTAAAAGTTTTAGGAAATGTTTAGTGCAAATTTGTCTACTTCCCTTTGGCTACACTCCTGCAAGCCTGGAAAATGAGTGCAAACAAAGAGTTTCTTTCCCACGGCAAGTTTGGCTTATGATCCCAGCATATCCAGTCATCAGATGAAGACACAGAAACTCTGGAGATAGGATTTTGGCTCAGTTTGGAATTCAAGATCTGGTGAGAACTAGAATTCATTGGGGCAATTCTCTCCCTAATCTCAGCTGTCCAAACACTGGCAGAAACTTCTGAATGCCTCTGGTTTCTGCTAGCCTATTGTGGAGTAGGGTTAGGGTACTGAATATCCAGGCCTGGCCAGAGGCAGTGCTACCTTCATTGATTCTAAGATTTCTTTATCCTAACAGCACCCTTTTCCTGTATGTTTCTCTCCTTGACCCCACCCCAGTCGAATTCCTGTTGCTATAACTCTGAAAATAGGATAGGGACAGAGTGGGAGGGGGTGTTACTGACATAACAAGATCCACACACAGTAGTATATGCTTGAGATGAGAGTGACTGTGATTTACAATCTGAATCAGATTAGCTGTGGGGCAATCAAATCCATTATTTGGTAATTGTTTTGGTGCAGAAAACCAAGCCCAACAAGCTTTAGTTGATTCAATCAGCTAGATAGATTGCACATTTATTCTTGGGGCCTCCCTAGGCTAAGACTGGTCTATAGATTTTAAGTTTTCTAGGAGCATTTGAGCTGGTACAGAACACAATTAGAATATGGTAGCTGCTTATAAAAGATACCACTCCCCACCCCTAAAGATTGCACAAAGACTGCATACCACCAAGGCATCCTTAGACTTGCCCTTTCTCACAGGATAATCAGGGTCCCTGGAACTGGAACTTTGACATAACAAAAGAGGAAAGCAATGCCTTAGAACAGTGGTTCTCAACCTGTGGGTCGAGACCCCTTTGGGGATCAAACGACCCTTTCACAGGGGTCACAGAGGTTGCCTAAGACCATCAGAAAACATGTTTCCGATGGTCTTAGGAACTGAGACACTGCTTCTCTATCCCTCTCCAGGCAAGTCTGCCCACATGCAGATACGCCCACATAGGAATATTAAAGGGTCAGGCATTAGGAAAGTTGAGAACCACTGCCTTAGAAAGTGCAGTCAAGATTTTCACTTCCATTAACTCTTTGAAAGAGATACACCATCATAGCATTCCTTTTGGTGTTTATTGTGTCTAAGACCTTGGGCAGCTCACAGCCCAGTCCAGCCTGCAGCAAACAAAGCTTCCTCAGGGACTCAGTCAACCTAAGGAAACTCCAATAGAACCTAAGAAAATGAGACTGTCCCAGCCACAAAGCTCTCCTATTACCAGATTGCCCTTGGTTTTTGCATTCACTGTTCTTCCTCAGAAGAACACTGTGATTTGGATTTCAAACAGCAATATGGAAGAATTGAGCCTTTCTGCTTTAAATGATGGCTGTGTACAGCTTTGGCAGTAGAGAGCTAGGGGTGCACACTTTAAGAATAATTACAAGCAGGGGCAGCTAGGTGGCACAGTGAATAGAGCACGGGCCCTGGAGTCAGGAGGACCTGAGTTCAAATTCAAAGTCAGACGCTTAACACTTACTAGCTGTGTGACCTTGGACAAGTCACTTAACCCCAACTGCCCTACCTTCTCCCCTCCAAAAGGTTAAAAAAAAAAGAGTATTGCAAACAGCTGCTACCTTCCCACCCCCATAGCTCAACTGCCCTGCTTTAAAAAAAAATTCTGGTAACTCAGCTAATTTTTTACAATTTTGCTAGTTAAGCCTCAGCCCCACTCTCTAGGGTTTGGGAATCTCTAAACAAAAGCTATTACCAGCTTTCTCTTTTCTCCCGTTTAGAAGCACCCCCTACTGCCAATCTCTGACAAATCAAAGAAGACATATTAGGTCAAAACAACCTTTTTTTTTTTACTAGACAAAGGTCAATTAAAAGGAAAACAAGTCAAAAGAAAACAAGACGTGCAGAGCTTGGGTTAGCACTGGCACAGAGCACTAGTTCTGCCTTGACCTTACACGGTTTTTTTCACATCTGTCTCCCCTTTGTGTTCTCTTTTTAAACTCCAGACTTCTAAAACCTCATCCTGCCACCATCAGGCCTCCCTTCCCCGCCTTTGTCCTAGGAGTTGGCACCTGTCAGACCAGTAAGACAACAGGGCATTAATACTAGTTATCTTCTTCATTTCTGTAGGATCCCCTGGAATATAAAGGACTTTTCTAGACTCTACAACGCACGAAAGAAAAAAAATTCTCTCCACACCCCAGCTAAAATCCATAGCCTTAGAAAGCCTTTTCTTTCCCCTATTATTCTCTAGGCATTTTTTTTTTCTATTTGAATCTATTGATTTATTTTTAGTTTTCATCTTTCATTTCCACAAGATTTGAGTTACAAATTTTCTCCCCATCTCTCCCCTACCCCTGACCCCAAGATGGCAAGCACACTGAACACCTCTTCCCCCAATCTTACGTCCTCCCCCATCCTCCCCCTTACTTTCTTGTGGGGCAAGATGGATTTCTATACGCCATTGCCTGTATATCTTATTTCCCAGTTGCACGTAGAAACAATTTTCTCTAGGCATTTTAAATAAGATAGCACCGACCTGCTTCTTTTTTTTTTTTAATCATAATTTTAAGTACTTTCTGGGAAGTGAAGTGGATTGTCCAGGGGAGTGTAGTATCTCAAAGTTCATTCCTAGTCATCCTGTAAAATGTTGAAGAAATACTTGACAAGAAAAAAACACTCAGGAAAAGGCAGATGAGATAAAATATTACTTTGTTAATATAACTTAACCCAGTGGTTGTCAAACTTTTTTTATCTCAGGTCTTGTTTACGTGCCTAAAAATTATTGAGGACACACAAACAACTTTTGTTTATGTGTATTATATTTATTGATACTTACTGCATAAGAAATTAAAATGTCAGTATTATGAAAATAGTTTTGAACATGGGATCCTTGAAAGGGTCTTGGTGACTGTCCAGATCAACCTTTGAGAAACACTGGCTTAACCCACCCAAGTTGTCTGCTCCAGTTAGGAGTGGTAAAGAAAGGTCTGAGTAGTCCTAGGATTACTTGGCACAGAGACAATTTAGGATCGTTATCGGTGGCCACTGAATGCATATTGTGTTGCACTGAAGAGGGTGGGTCTTCAACTTCCCTGACTAGAAGGAAGAGGGATAGAACTGCACTATAATCACCAATTCACTCTGCCATATATATCCTACTTTTCACTGCCAAACCCCTTGAGTCATTCATAGCATCCACTTTACCTGCCAATCATAGCTCAATCCCAGGTAACAGGGCCATTATTATAACTGTTCTCTCAGAGGTTATGTCCTTTTTTCATTCCTCATCCTTCATGACTTCTCTGTAGCTTAACATTGTTGACTACTCTTCATGGCACTGCTCTTCTGATTCTCCTACCTGCCTGATTACACCTTCTCAAACTCTAGGCTTCCCCTTGCCTCCAGGACCAAATACAAAAAACTCTGTTTGGCATTCAAAACTCTTTTTAACCTAGCCTTTTCCTATCTTTCCAGTCTTCTTATACAATGTCTTCAGTCCAGTGAATCTGGCCTCCTGGTTATTCCACAAAAGCTGAGCACTGAGTTCCCAGTTCCTTGTCCAGCTCTCCATGCAGTTCCTGTTCCACATTGGAACTCACAGTGTCCAGTCCATCTCAAATCCTTCACAGTCTCTCTTCCTGGGAAGACAAGGCTTAACGAAGCCACAATAACATTCATAGACATTAACAAAGCCACAACAACATTTGTACAAAATACCGATACCACAGTCATGCTTCCTCAGTCTTCGGCTGCTCCTTGGAAGTCTTGCCACCACAAGTTCGAGTTTTGCCAACACAAGTTAGAGTTTTGTGTCAGTTCTCAGTTCTAATTTCTCTTCTCAGTTCTAATTTCTCTTCTCAGTTCTTCTCAATTCTCATTTCAGTCCAGCAGTAGCAGCCCAGCCTCCAGACCTCCAGAAGCTTGCTGAGAAAAATTTTCTCTCTCTCTCTCTCTCTCTCTCTCTCTCTCTCTCTCTCTCTCTCTTTCTCTCTCTCTCTCTTTTTCTCTTTTTCTCCCCAGCAGCAGCTGCTCTGGCTCCACGATACCTACCCCAGGAAATTCTGACTGTCCAGCTTGTGCTCTTCCTTATATAGGTATTAGCTCCTCCCTGTTCAGCCCCTTCCTGTTATATCAACAACAGGGGTTCATACCTTCTGTTTCTTTAACAGAGGCTTGATGTAATTAGCTTGACACTAAGTGCTAAGTACCTGTTAGTTTTCCAATACAAAGGGATCTTCAAATTTCATTACCATTGTAACACTCTATCTCTTAGCTCTAGGCATTTTCTCTAGCTGTCCCCCATGCCTGGAATACTTTCTTCTGCTCCAACTACTGACCTCCCTGGCTTCCCTTATTGCTGCTGTTGTTTGTTCTTAGTTCTTGAAGAGGACCATGCAGGAAGATGATATCATGATGTGCCAGTTAATTGGATTTAAGTGAGGGAGGGCTGTGCAAAGTCACCAGCCTCACTTTCTCCTCAGGAGCCATCTGGGTTCAGTGGTCAAATACAGATCAGGACAGCTGGAGTTGGCTGGTGGCTTCCTTTATGTCTTAACTAAAATACCACCTTCTACAGGCAGCCTTCCCCACCCTTATTAATTCTAGCGATTTCCCTCTGTTAAGTATTTCTGATTTATCCTGTATATGGCTTGCTTTCCATATATGTGTTTTCATGTTCTTTTGCCTCTTTTTGTATTTCCAGTACTTAGCATAGTGTCTGGTGTATATTGCATTCCCCTTTCAATGTCTATCTGAAATTCTGCTACTTTTGGCTTTATCTTCTTTTTTGGATAGAGAGAAAGAACTATAATCAATCATGAGAGATACTGGGTCCTACCTGTTTTGCTTTGCATCACTTCGTACAGATTTTCCTTGTCCTCTTTATATTTTTATTTTTATTGAACCACAAAAGGAGGAAATGGTATTGAGTTGGGCTGTGAAGGATAGTTAGGAATTCAGTGGAGGCAATAAGAAGAGGAGGAAAGACACTCCAGGTTTAAGAGGTGGCTTAGGCAAATGCAGAGAACCTAGTACAGGGCATGATTTTTTGTGATTGTTTTGTTTGTGGGGAAAAGAGACAGTGATAATCCAGTTTGGCTAAAGTGAAGAGGTCATGGAAGGGAGTTTGAAAGGGAAAGTGGCCCCAGGTTGTGAAGGGCCTTGAATGACAAATTGAAGGTTTTGCACTTTACTTCATAGGTCAAAGGGAGATAGTGGAGATTTTTGAGTAAAGGAAGAATGTGGCCAGATCTATAAGTAAGAAAGATTATTCGGGCAGCCATCTGAAGGAAGGTTTTGAGAGGTAGCAGAAGTGGGGACCAAAAGAAAAAAAAAGCACCTAAAACAAATGGTTATTTTTTGCTGGATGGTTAACTGCTATGAATAAAGGCAAAGGCACACAGTTGATGCCTTATGGGTTATTTTGTCCCAATAGGCAAACACACAGCCGCCATACAGATGGGATAAAGATGTTTGGGGAAAAAGTACACAAACTGGTTTTAACCTGTTCATAGGATCACAGCTTTAGAGCTACAAGAGATCCCAGAGGCCATCTAGTCCAATCATTTCATTGTACAAATGAGAATATGCAAGCCTGAGAAGGTTATGTGGCCAAAGTCACATAAGTCACATAACTATTAGAACAGGATTTGAACAGATCTTCTAATGCTGTAAAACTAAGGCTATTTCCATTGTACCACGTGGCTTCCCTGCAGTTTGTAGAGGCTTCCCTTGGCACCTACCCCAACCCCCATCTGGAAAATCCATGTACAGTTTTTTGGCCCTCCCTTCATACCAGAAAAGAAGTCTGAATTATTATGGCACTGAAAGATAAAATATCTTGATACCATACAATGTTTTATGCATTTCTGAATTTCTAACCTTTTCCTGTGTTGTCCTTGGCTTCTGTAGGACTCCCCCAGAATTTTCATTTAATTTCTTATGTCTGCCCATAATATATTGAACCCATGATGGGGAAAGTCTCAATGTGGAAGGGATAACCATAGTGTGTTTAGTGGTCCTGAGCAGAAGACAGAGCAGGTTTCCTTCTGGGGATTTGTATCTGGGGAAGGGTGACAGCGATTCCAAGAGAAGTATTTTAGTAACTTGTGTAAGACCCAAAAAATTACTTATTTAGAAACAGATACATTAAGAAAAAAAATCCCAATCTGACAAATATCAGCATCTTGCTCCTTCAGTGAAGTCACCTTGCAACAAGGAGAGCCTCATCATCCTGTAAGATACCATTGGCCTTGATATTTCTCTTCCTCACTACCCTTTGCCCCTCCGATTGGAGGGTGGGACCATGAATTTCAAAATATCCATTTAAGGAGGGAACTCAGCCCAGAAGCTCCTCATTTCTCATCTGGCTGCACTACTCGGGAACTTCTCCACTCTACCTCTACAACAATACCATTCTTCCCCCATCCTTGGACCCCTTACCCCTGCTTTTCAGCTTTCTTTTGTGTGTTTTCTTTCTCCTTTAGATTGTAAGCTCCCTGAGGCAAGGAATGACTGTCTTTCTTTTCCATATCAGTATTCCCAGGGTTTAGCACAGTGCCTACAACATAGTAGGCATGTAAGAAGTATTTATTGACTATTGAATTGAGCTACGGGTATTTTCTTCTTAAGGGGCAGCTAGGTGCCCTGGAGTCAGGAAGAACTGAGTTCAAATTTGGCCTCAGACACTTGACACATTTGCTAGCTGTGTGACCTTGGGCAAGTCACTTGGCTCCAATTGCCTTGCCTTCTCCCCTCCAAAAAAAAAAAAAGAATCACAATCTTCCTGAACTCCTTCCCTAACACAGTGCCAGATGCAAACACACAGTTCATAGCAATCTCATGTTTGACCTCTGCACTGAAAGCTGAAAGCAAAGAGACTTTGGGAGGAGGGAGTACCAAGTGATAGGGAACATGCTATGAGGATGGAAGGAGGGGAATTATAGATGTGGCTTCTTCCCCACCTTTGCCTAGGCAGGCCTCTTGAGGGCAGCCCATGAATCATACTTTCACAATCTTGAGCATAGTAATCCAGGAAATCCCAATCAGGATTCTCTATCCTCCAGACAAAAGAATGAATTGCCAGCCTAAGGGGAAAATTGTTCTTGTTACAGAGGTTCACCTTTTACCACGTCTTCTCTACCTACCCTTCTGTTTCTCTCTGTCCTTCTCTCTCTCTCTGTCCTTCTCTCTCTCTCTCTCTCTCTCTCTCTCTCTCTCTCTCTCTCTCTCTCTCCTCTTTCTCTCTATCTGTCTCTCTCTACCTTGGTCACTTTCCCAGAATCTTATCTTTTTCTCTTTTTCTGTCTTTGTTTTTCTCTGATTCTATTTCTCTCTATCTGTCTCTATCTCTTTCTCTCTGTCTCTCCTGCCCCAAATCGCATCTCTGTAGTTTACCACCTGTCTAACTATGTGCAAATCATTTAACTTTCATTAGGTCATGAGCTCCTCCATTTGAGTGTGAGCTTCTTGGGGTTAGGGACTCTCTGCCTGTTTTTATATTTTTGCATTAAGTAAGCACTTAACAGATGTTTGTTGAATATTGACTAACTTCTCTTGGCCTCAGTTTCCTCATCTGTAAAACGAGAGAGATTGGATTAGATTGCCTCTGAGGGTTTAGAATAGATTGCATTCCTAGGACATGTTGCCTCTTTGTCTCTGCCTTTCAATCTGCTCTTCCCGTAAGGTCGACTCAGTGCCACCTTCTCCATGAGATCTTCCAAATTCTCTCCAACTGAAAGTGAGCACTCCCTTCCTGAACTATTCTAGGTCTCTCTTTTGATCTCATCACACTCTGTATCCTATTAATTTGATGATGTAACTCTGACCCCCTTCCCTATGTAAGCTCCTTGAAAGTGCTGGGGTTTTTTTTCCATTTGTATTTCCAGTACCTAACACAGTGCCTAGGTCCTTAATAAACGTTCATTGAATTGAGTTGATGGGGAAACAAGATTAGGCTTGCTAAATTTGGAGAAACTCATTAGCAGATTAGCTACACCATAACAGAGTGTTCCTGAAGCCCCCCTACTAATTGTAAAAGAGGTTTCAATCTATGGCTAAAGGAGCACTTACCCTGAGGAAATAATGGATCACCAAAATAAATATGTGCTTTTCACACATAGCATAGAGTGATAAGAACACTAGTCTCTAAGATCAAAAGCCAGAGTTCTAGTCCTGATGCTGACAGTAGCCTTCTGACCCTAGGGCAAATTCGCTATATCCCTGAGCTTCAGTTTTCTCATACAACAAAAGGACATAAGAATAATTGCCCTATCTACCTTGCAGGTTTGTCATGAAGCAAGTAACTGATAAAATTTTAAGCACAACATAAACTGTTGTGATTATTGTATATTTTTATGATTCTTTTAAAATATTTTATTTTTTCCAATAACATGTAAAAACAATTTTTAATATTTGGGATTTAAAAAAAAATTTCGAGTTCTAAATTCTGTCCCTCTCTTACTCTTTCATTGAGAAAGCATGCAAGTTGATATAGGTTATGCATGCTTAGTCATGTAAAATGTATTTCCATATTAGTCATGTTGTGAAAGAAAACATAGACAAAAAAACAAGAAAAGTAAAGAAAGTGGGAAATAAAGTATGTTTCAATTTGCATTCAGATTCCATCAGTTCTTTCCCTGTAGGTGGATAGCATTTCTCATCATAAGTGCTTTGGAATTGTCTTGGAATTGTCATGCTGAGAATAGCTAAGTCATTCATAGTTGATTGTCATATAATATTACTGTTACTGTATACAACGTTCTCCTTTTTCTGCTCATTTCACTTTGTGTCAGTTCATGTAAGTCTTTCCTGAAAGCATTCTGATTGTCCTTTCTTATAGCACAAGAATATTCCATTACAACCAAATACTATAACTTGTTCAGCCATTCCCCAACTGATGGGCTTCCCTTTAATGTCCAATTCTTTGCTCCCACAAAAAGAGCGGCTATAAATATTTTAGCACATGTAAGTCCTTTTCCTTTTCCTTGTTGTTGTTATTTTTTAATCTCTTTGGGATACAGACCTTTATGCCCTTTGGACATAGTACCAAATTGCTTTCCAGAATGGTTGGGTCAGTTCACAACTCCACCAATAATGCTTTAGTACTCCAATTTTCTAACATCCTCTTCAACATTTGGTATTTCCCTTTTCTGTTATATTAGCCAATCTGATAGGTATGAAGTGGTACCTCAGAGTGTTTTAATTTTAATTTATCCAAATAACAGTCATTTAGAGCATTTAAAAAATATGATTAAAAGTAGCTTTGATTTCTTCAACTGAAAACTGCCTGTTCATATTCTTTGACCATTTGTCAATTGGGGAATGACTTGTATTCTTACAAATTTGACTCAGTCCTCTGTTTATTTGAGAAATTATACCTTTATTAAATGTAAAATTTATTCTACAGTTATGATTACTGTGTGTTTTCCTCCATCCTATTCCCTTCCCCCAATTTATCCTTCTCTCTCCTTTCACTCTGTCCCTCCTCAAAAATGTTTTGTTTTTGACCATTGCTTGCCCCAATTTGCCCTCCCTTCTATCACCCTTTTCCTTTTCTTATCCCTTTCCTCTCCTATTTTCCTGTAGGTTAGATTGATTTTTATACCCACCTGAGTGTGTATGTTATTCCTATTTCAGCCAATTCCTATGAGAGCAAGATTCAAGTGTTATCTGCCATCCACCCCCTTTCAAACCTCTTTTATGTGAGATAATTTACTGTTTTGCCTCTCCTTTCCCTCCCCTCCCCTAGTGCATTTCTCTTTCTTTCTCCTTAATTTTATTTTATGTTTGTATCATCCCATCATATTTAACTTATAATGATGCCCTATATCTATACTCCTTCCAACTGCCCTATTAATGATAAAGTTCTTAAAAATTACAAGTATCATCTTCTTCTGTAGGAATGTAAACAGTTTAATCTTATTGAAACCCTCATGATTTCTCTTTCCTGTTTACCTTTTTATGGTTCTCTCAGTTTTGTATTTGAAAGTAAAATTTTCTACACAGCTCTGGTTTTTTCATCAAGAATACTGGGAAGTCCTCTGTTTCATTAAATATCCATTTTTCCCCCTGAAGGATCATATTTAGTTTTGCTGGTTAGATGATTCTTGGTTGTAAATCTTAGCTCTTTTGCCCTCTGTAATATCCTATTCTAAGCCTTCTTATCTTTTCATGTAGAAACTGCTAAATTTTCTGTTATCCTGACTGTAGTTCCATGATATTTGATTTGTTTCTTTCTGGCTACTCGCGATATTTTCTCCTAGACCTAGGAACCTTGGAATTTGGCTATAGTATTCCTGCAAGTTTTAATTTTAAGATCTTTTTCAGGGGATGATTCATGGGTTCTTTCCATTTCTGTTTTACCCTCTGGTTCTAAGATATCAGGGCAACTTTCCTCAATAATTTCTGTGATATCTAGAATCTTTTTTTTTTAAATCAAGGCTTTCAGGTAGTCTAATAATTCTGAACTTTTCTCTCCTTGATCTATTTTCCGGATCAGTTATTTTTCCATTGAGATATTTCACATTTTTTTTTGTTTTTTCATTCTTTTAATTTTGTTTTATTGCTTCCTGATGTCTCATGGAGTCTTTAGCTTCCACTTACCCAATTTTAATATTGAAGGAATTATTTTCTTTATTGAGTTTTTGTATCTCTTTTTCCATTTGCCCAATTCTGCTATTTAAGACATTCTTCTCATCAGTGGATTTTTGTGCCTCTTTTATCATTTGGCCTATTTTGTTTTTTAAGGTGTTATTTTATTCAGGTTTTTTGTGTGTTCCTTCTTTACCAAGCTTCTGACTCTTTTTTTCCCATGATTTTCATGTATCACTTTTATTTCTTTTCTTAATTTTTACTCTACCACTCTTATTTGATTTTTAAAATCTTTTTGAGCTCTACAAAGAATTATTTTTGGATCTGAGACTTATTTACATTTTTTGAGACTTTGCATGTAGCTGTTTTAACTTTGTTTTCTTCTTCTAAGTTTGTGTTTTGCCTTCCATATCCTGACTGTGGCTCCATAGTAAGCATAGTAACTTTCTTTGGTCAGGTTCTTTTTGTTGTTGCTTGCTCACTTTTCCACCCTATTTCTTGACTTTTAACTTTATATTAAAGTTGGGCTCTTCTCCCAGGGTGGAGAAAACACTGTTCTAAGCTTCGGGTTTTTGTGCTGCTATTTTAGAGCTAGGTCTGGGGTCTGTATGTTTTCAGTTCTTCCAACATGGTGTGATCTAAGGAGAAGTGTGGTTTCTGCTTTCCTGGCTGTGCTCTGGTCTGTGCACAACCACAAGCACTCCTTTCTGCCCTGGAACTGTGGCCCAGGTCCTTGCTTTTGCTGCTAGTGCTCCTCCTCACCCTGGAACTACAATTTGGACCTATGTATGGGCAATGCAATAGAGTCCCACACCCAATGCCAACAAAAGATCTCTGATTGTTCTTTTGGAACAATTGTCCATCCCCTTTACACTCTGTGGGCTGAGAGGTCTGGTGGTTGCTACTACCCATTCAGTTAACCACAAGGCCTGCTGCTGGTTTGCTATGTTATGGCTTTTGCTGGACTGCACTCTATTCTCACCCCAGTGAGACAGAACTTTCCTGCTGACCTTCTAAGTTTTCTTGGGCTGGAAAATTGTTTTATCCCATCCTTTTTTTGGTTCTGCTGCTCCAGAATTCATTTTGAGGCATTATTTTAAAGTTGTTTGGAGGGAAATTTGGGAGAGCACATGTGAGGCCCTGACTTTATCCTGCCATTTTGAATATTGTATATTTTAAATGTGATCTATTGTGTTGTCTCAATTAGACTAAGTGCTTCCTCCTAGATCCTTGACTATGTTTTCCCATTAAATTAGAATCTCCCAAAGTCAGGGACTATGTCTCTCTCATTAGATTGAGTTTTCCAAGGAAGAAATTATCTCTCATCCTTTGCATTTCTTCCCAAGACCTACTACTATATAGACAGATTTTTTTTTCCCATAGGGAAAATTCAGTCAGTATTACTAAATAGAGGAGCAAAGTCTTACTAAGTCAAAAGTCAGCCAGTCAACTAATAAACATTTATTAATCTCTTATTATATGCCTGTCACTAACCTAAGCACTCTATTCTCTCTGCATTTCTTTCCCTGAGAATTCTCCAGGGATCATGCCAATAGACCTACAAGTGTGGGCATGGCTAACAACTCACCCACACACAGGAGTACACCAAGATGCAGTGAGTGTGGCAATAGCCATAGGCTAAGTGCCAAGGTACCTGCTACTGTTTCTTGCCAATACTGCTCCCTCTGCTCCCTCTTGATTTTCTGTTTCTAGACCATGCTGTCCCAGATTTTATAGGCTGAAGTATGTATGGAGTCCATGGAAGAAGGCAAAGTCCAACCCCCATACTCCTGGTATGGGAACCTCAGCACTACATTCATGCCCACTGGGTGCTTGGGTTAGTGTAAGGTAATCGGTGCCTTAATGAGGATTAATGAGCTCCCTGGGCAAGTTGGGTGACTCTGCCTTGGGAAGCTGCCCAGCTCTGTCACATTGGCACATAACACTGGGATGGCAAGGAGCGGGAAGGTTGAGTCAGCGCTTGCTAACGCTGAAATTAACACCCCTGTTCACATGGATGGCATTTTCTCCCACATAGCATCACTCATGCTCCTTTTCCACTGCAAGGTAACAACTCCCTGAAATATTATTTCTCAGGGTACACAGTCGTCCTTGGACTCTGGTTCTCAGCTCTAACTTCAAATATAAAATTTCCCCTGTAGTCAACACATTGGTATTAATGGAAAGAAGCAACAGTATGCATAATTCAGAGGTATAACCCAAAAGCAAACTTGGAAGAAGGTAGCCAGTTTGGGGTTAAAATATGCTTCTGATCACACACAATGCTCCAAGACATGGGCTGCTCCTTCCTGCCCAGTGGATTTCAGGTGTGGGATGGTAGGATGGCTCTATCCTCAGGCCAGTTCAGGCAATCTCCCACCCTTGTATACTCAGAAGGTTTCTGTGAGACACCATTCTGTTAGACACAAAGTATGAAAATAGACAGATGGCTCTTCTGTACTAGCAAGGGAGAAGTGCTCCTTGGGGCCAGCTAGTGAGGAGGAGGAGTAAGTGTTACATGTTGAAATAGAAATTATTTCTGCAGGCAGAATTCCTCCCTCTCTTCCAATTGGTCTGGTAAGGTTTCATGGAACAGCAAAGGGTGGAGTGCTGCTTGGAAAAAGGGAAGATAGATAACTTAATGAACTATTGGTATAATTTGAGTGTGAGTACGTATGCTAGCAATAAGCTTCTTCCTCATCTCCATGCAGCTAGGGTTGGAGGGTGGGTGGTGAGAACCAGTTTATCTCACCTTCATTCCACAAAAACTAATTCAAACCACACACCCCACCCACTATGGTCCAAGAGCATCGGCTTTGTATATAAAGAATAGACATAACACTGAGAACATACCAATCATTTACCGCCAGCTGTTCTGTTTCATTCCAACTCTATGGACATCATGTTTCCCCCAGGATAAGCTTATCATCAGAAAACTCATCATCGTCATCATGGAGAATGCTTTAGCTTTGATACTCAATATCTCCTCAGTACCCTCAGTTGCCTCTTCCTCTGATTAGAGGGCTGGGGAGGGGGGAAGGAGCAAAAACAAAAGCTCTCTTTATAGAGGGCTCAGAATATCCAGCTCTTCCTTTTCTACCAGATGCTCTGCTTGGTTTTAACTTGATGAACATTGTGCCTCTTCATGCCAGGTACCCTCTGTTGGTCCTCTCTTGGTTGCTTTTTAGCTTTATTTTATGTATTGTCTTCTCCTTTAGATTGTTAACTCTCTGAGCACAAGGACTGTCTTTCTTTTTCTTATTTGTATCCCCAATGTTTAGCATAGTGCCTGGCGCAAAGTAGGTACTTAACTAGTGTTTATGGACCATTGACTTTTCACTACCACATTCAGATGAACACTTAATAAGTACTATTCTGATGCCAACACAGCTAAGAGTTAGAAATGGCACAGGACCTGAGAACCACAGTATAAATTTCCCTCTGATTTTTCTATGCATAAGTCTTTCTCAGGATAGGGTCTTCTGTTAATGATTCATGATCTCGTTCCCTTTCAGAAATTCTCAGGAGTAGAACTTATGAGCTATTTAAAAAATCTGATTAGACTCTTCAAGAAAGAATTCTGAAAACTCCATCACAGGTTCCTTATCTAAAAGGGATTCTTTGAGGGGGGACTCAGGGTTGAAGTAAGAGAAGCAAGGACTAAGCTGCACATCTAGATATTTTTATTTCTCCAGAAAGAAGTCCATTCAAGATGACTTTCTGTTGGCATATTATTAATTTCTCTCTCTCTCTCTCTCTCTCTCTCTCTCTCTCTCTCTCTCTCTCTTTCTCTCTCTCTCTCTCCAACCCCCCTGTCATCTGCTTGGTTTATTCCAACAGCTCAACTTGTCATAAAATCTTATAGCCATTCTATGGGCCATCCAGTTCAAATTTTACCCAAGGGAGAAATAAATCCCTTCTACAACTTCCCAACAAGTGGTTAACCACCTTCTCCTTAAAGACCTCCAATTTTGGGGAACTCAATTCTTAATAAAACTGTTCATTCAATGTTTAATCATCTTTAAATATTATAAAATTTTTCTTTAGGTGAATATGAAATTAATCTCTTTGTAACTCCTATCCATTGTTCCTAGTTGTCTTCCCTAAAGTCATAAATGTAAGTCTAATTGCTGTTCCATAGGACAGTCCTTCAGATCCTTGAATACAACTGTTATGTGCTGCTGAAGTCTTTTTCTTTTCTTGGTCAAATATCTCCAATGTTTCTAGCTAGTCTTCATTTGACAATGGCTTCCAGGCCCCCTCAACAACCTATTTATGCTCCAACCTGTCCTCTTGCTAAAATGCAGTGCCTAGAATTGAACATAATATTATTGATGTCGTATAACCAAGGCAACTTTTTGTGCCTTGGTTTTAGTAATTTGGCCAAGTACCACACTGGGATTTTTAGGCAGCTGTGTCATTCTGTTGACTCATTTTGAACTTACAACCAATTAAAAATCCCAGGTCATCTTTCATATAAATGATGAATATTCTCTCCCACATCTCTCCCAACCTACACTTATGCAATTGACTTTTAGAACCTAGATATAGGACTTAACATTTACTCCTATTTAATTTTATCTCGTGAGTCAGTCCAAGGAGTCTCAAGAAATCTAGTCACAAAAAGTAGGAGAGACATGGGACAATAGTAGGGATGGATGAAGTAAAGGGTTTTGTTTCATTTTTTGAGGACTGTAAGAATCTTAGATTTAAATTCTGTTATCCAAGTTAGATATCCCTCCCAGCTTCATATTATCAAAAAAGTTATTAAAATGTAATTTATGCCTTCATTTTATGTCTTCATCTAAATCACTGATAAAATTGTGAAATAGAAAAAGGCTGAAAACCAAGTCCAATAGCATTTCACTAGAGACTTCCTTCCTGGGTGACATTGCTTAATAATTCCCACTCTTTGGATCTGATTATTCAACCAGTTCAAAATCCACCTATGTATGCAAACAGAAATCTCTTTATCTTATTGGCAAGGGTATAAGAGACTATCAAATGATCTTTTGAAATATAGATCTATTATGCCGATGTCATTCTTCTGATCTATAGACCTAGGAACTTGGTCAAAAATGGAAATAATGATAAGTTCTCATGATTTACTATATTAAAATAATGCAACTAGTTGGTACAGTGGATAGAGTTCTGGGCCTAGAGTCAGGAATTCTTGCGTTCAAATCCAGCCTCAGACACTTACTAACTTTGCCACCTTGGGCAAGTAACATAATCTATATTTGTCTCAGTTTACTTCAGTTTCCTCAACTACAAAATGGGAATAATAATAGCCATTACCTCCCAAGGTCCTTATAAGAATCAAATGAAATAATATTTGTAAAGTACTTAGCACAGTGACTGGCACATAGTAGGCACTATATATATGTATACATATGCTAATTATCATCATTATTATCATTAAAATTTATTGATACCTTCTGTTTTTATATCATTGTAATTTCTAGACAATACTCACTTTCATCCTCTCCTACTCCAGAATTAACCCTTCTCCTGTAGCACAGAAACAATAACAGTTGTTGTTTAACTGTTAAACAACAATAACAACACAACAACCAGGTACAATAATCATATTAAACAACATATACAATGTTCTGCCTTTCTTTTTTAAAAACTTTTTATTTTTAAATTTTTTTTGGAGGGCAATTGGGGTTAAGTGACTTGCACAAGGTCACACGGCTAGTAAGTGTGTCAAGTGTCTGAGACTGGATTTGAATTCAGGTCTTCCTGACTCCAGGGCCAGTACTTTATTCACCACCTAGCTAGCCGCCCCTAATGTTCTGCCTTTCTACTAAGAGAAAGGAGGCATGCTTCATCATTCATTCTCTGAAACTATTTTTCATTTTTTAGGTTCTTAAGAATGCAACTTCCTATTACCAGTCTTTCAATTTTCATTTTTGTAATAATGTATGTCATTCTTCTTGTTGAACTTATTTTACTCTGAATCACTTCATCTTCTCCAGTTTCTCTGAATTTCTCACATTCATGATTTCCTGCTACAGAATAATATTCCATTATATTTTTATGTTGGTTTATTCAACTATTACCCATAAATAGGCATTCATTTTTCCTTCCCAGTTCTTTGCCACCACAAAAAGGGCTGCTATGAATATTTTGGTATATATCAAAACACCCTCTCGGCTGAGAACCTTGCCTCATGTATTTTTTTTTTACATTAACAAAGATTCTCATTAAATTTATTTCAATTTCAAGGGTACAGACAGGAAGCAAGTTTCACAGTTATACATATTAATAGGCATCAGTACAGTTACTGGATTGGATGACTGTAGTTAGATTGTGGACATATTCAGAGTGCCAAGAGCTAGCTGGCTTGCCAATCTTCTCCATTCTCCATTCAAATTTTCTTATCTTTTATTTGCCTCATATCTCAATGAGAAAAATAAGGCCATCCATTTGCTGAAAGCTCCCTCTTCCTCCTCTTTCTCATCTGAAATTGCTCAGATGCCTTCTGCCACTATCTTTTCCTTTACCCCTGTTTCACATGAAGAAGTTGCTTTTAAACCCCTCTATGTGTATAAGTGCTACCAATCCTTCACATCTTCTACAACAGATTCTTCCTTCTGTTATCCCTGTTCTCTCACTAATACCCAGTCACTGCCTACTGGCTCCTTCCCTACTGTCTACAAACATGCCCAGGTCTCCCCCATCCTCGGAAATCCTCATGTGATCCATCCATCCTCACTAGCTATATCTCCTGCCTTTTGTGGCTAAACTTTGTAAAGATAGTCTATAATTAGTGCCTCCACTTCCCTTCCTCTCTCTCTGCTTAACTGTTTGAAACCTGAATCCTCATCATTTAATAGAAAATGCTCTCTTAGTTGCCAAATCTAATGGCCTTTTCTGAATTCTCATCCTTCTGGACCTTTCTGTGGCCTTTGGCTCTGTTTATCAATCTCTTCTTGATATTCCCTTCTTCCTAGGCTTTCATGTTGCTGCTTTCTTCAAGTTTTCTACCTGATCTTTTCTTCTCTGTCTCCTTTGTTGGATATACATCCAGGTCATGCCCACTAATAGTGGGAACCCTCAACCCTCTGCCTTAGCCCCTCTTCTCTTTTATTCTATTTTATTTGATGGTCTTATTATCTCCCATGGATTTAATTATCTCTGTGCATATCATTCTCAGATATATTTCTCAGATCTTATTATCTTCTCTCTTAACTTCAGATATCAAATCTATAACTATCTATTGGACTTCTTGAACTGGAAATCCTATCAATATCTTAAACTCAACATGTCCAAAAAGGAACTCATTGTTTTTCTCCCCAAACCTTTTCCCTTTCCTAGCTTCCTATTACTGTTGAGGTTACCTTTGTTCTCCCAGTCACCTAGGTTCACAAACCAGATGTCATCCTTGACCCATTAATTTCTCTCACTCTCTGTGTCCAATCAATGGTCAGTCTTATAATTGCCACCTTTGTAACATCTCATCCACCTCACCTTGACTATTGCAAAGCCTGCTGATTGGTCTTCCTACCTGAGTTCAATAACTCCATTCTGCCTTCCATTCAGTTTTCAAATGGATTTTTCTAAAATATAAGTCTGACTATACCACACACTCCTCTTCCCCTGTTCAACAAATTCTTCTTACTACCTCCAGGTTAAAATGTAAAATCTTCCATTTGACTTTAAAAGCCCTTGGAAGCTGGCTTCCCCCTACCCTTTCAGTCCTCTTACACCTTATTCCCTAATTCTCTCCACTCCCCAACTATATAGTCTGCAATCCAATGATGTTGACCTCCTTGCTGTTCCTTGCACAAGACACTATCTCTACTGACTCAGATTTTTTTTCTGGCTGCTCCCCATGCCTGGAATCCTCTCCCTCCTCATCTCTGCCTCCTAGTTTCCCTGGCTTCCTTAAAGTCTCTCCTAAAACATCCCTTTCTGGAAGAAGCCTTTCCTAATGATCTTGAATCTTGGTGCCTTCCTTCTAAGATTACTCTCAATATATTCTGTACATATATTTTGTTTATTCAGAGTTGTTTGTACTTTATCTCCCCCATTAGATGTGAGCTCCTTGAGAGCAAAGACTGTTTTTTGTTGTTGTTGTTTTTTGTCCTGTTTTTGTATTCTCAGCACTTAGCACAGTGCCTGATACATAATAGATACTTAATAAATGCTTGTTGATGGATTGGTTCTGTCCTCAGTTCAAATTCCATCTTCTTAGGTTTTTCCTGGTTCTTCCAGCTGCTATTGACTTTCCTTCTGAGTTACCTTGTATCTGTTCTGCATGTATCTTATATTTATTCATTTATACACATGATGTCTACCTCATTGCACTTCAGCTTTTAGAAGCAAGGACAATTTTTGTTTTTTCTTTGTATGTCTAGACTTAAATCAATGCCTGGTACTTAGTAAATGCTTAACAATGCTTATTGATTATCTTTCTTTTTTCTCTTTTGTTTTTTGGAGGGCAATTGGGTTTAAGTGACTTGCCCAAAGTCACATGGCTAGTAAGTGTGTCAATTGTCTGAGGTGGGATTTGAATGCAGGTCCTCCTAACTCCAGGTTCGGTGCTCTATTCACTGTGTCACCTAGCCACCCCAATGATTATCTTTCTTCTCATTAAATTATATAACCCAAAGTGGGATCACTGTGTCACCAAAAGAGTATGACCAGTTTAATCACTTTTCTAATAGAATTATAGGATCATTGGTTTAGAATTAGCAGAGACCATAAAGGTCACCTAGGGCAACTTTCTTAGGAGACCAAAGGTTGGAGGTGGTGACAAAAACCAAAATGGGAATAATTTTAATTACATGAAATTGAAATGGTTTGCACACATAAAATTAGTTCAGCTAGGATAAGAAGGGAAACTGTCAATGGGGGGAAAAATCTTTGCATCCAAAATCTTGGATAAGGTTCTGATAACCAGAATACAATGAGAACTGATTCATATATCAAAGACCACTATCTAATAACCATTTTCCAATGAAAAAGTAATCTAAGGATATGGACAGTTTTCTAAAGAAAGGATGTTAATTATTAATAGCCATATGAAAGATTATTCTAAATCACTAATAATAAGAAGAAATGCAAATTAAAATGACTTTGAGGTTTTACCTCATGCCCAGAAAATTGGCGAAGATGACAATAACAACAAAAAAAGAAAATACAGCTAGGTCCCAATTAGTGTGAATTTCATGAAGTGGCACATTATTTTAGTTCATACTGTTTGAAGTTATTTATATGTAAAATATAACTGCTTCCAGCCCAACGGAAATATGTGCAATGAAAATTTTAATAATGTGTTTATTTCACAGTATTCATTGGTCGCACTGTTTGAAATCCAGCTATAGGCAATTTTAGAGGAACTGTTGGAAAGAGAGGAACACCAATACACTGCTGCTAGAAGATAAGTTCCTAACCATATATGCCACAATATTCATAGCAACACTTTTGTGGTAGCAAAGAAATGGAGACAAAATGATGCTCATCAACTGGGAATGGTTTAAACAAACTGTAATGAATGAGGATAGTGGGATATCACTGTGCCATAAACAATGGTGAATATGAAGAATCCAGAGTAGCATAGAAAGATTTACACGAATTGATGAGGAGTAAAGAAAATAGAATTAGACAGCAATAACATAATGTTTACCACAACAAAAATGGAAAAACAGAAGAAAATAGAATTAGACAGCAATAACATAATGTTTACCACAACAAAAATGGAAAAACAGAAAAGAAACCCCAAGCATGGGACAATTATAACGATCAAGTTTGGTCCTAGGGAAAATGTACCAACTCCCTTTATTGCAGGAATGGAAGACTATGGATGTGGAATATTGAGTATACTGTTGGACATGGTTGTAGTGGTGTTTAGTTTTGATGAGCAATTTTTCCCCCTTCTCTTAACCACGATTATAACTCATAAAGCATAGGAGGCAGAAAGAATATGCTCAGAAATGAATATGATATAACAGAGATCTGCAGTTTTATATATAATCTCTTTTTTGTGTCTTACTATGTATATGGAAATGTCCATTTTGTTTAGTGCTTGTTAAGTTCAGAATAAAAAATTATGAAAAATGAATTGACATAAAAAGTATTAACAAAAATAAAATATATTAAAATTAATTTTCACTCTAATCATAGTTATAAAAATTACCTCCTGTACTCCTCTAATTTTTTTATGATGTGACCTTTTATATTCATGCAGAATATCCATTTGCAGCTTATTGTGACATATGGTATAAAACAATAGCTTATATTTATAGGATGCTTTAAGGTTTATGAAGTACTTAGTAACCCTCTAAGATAGGTAGTATTATCTCCAGTTTACAAATAAGGAAACTGAGGCTCAGAGGGAGGGTTAGGTGACTTCCCCAGGGTCACACAGCTAGTAAATATGAGTCAGAATTCAAACCCTAGTCTTTCTGATGCCAAAGTCAGCACCCTATCTACTAAGCTAATCTCCCTCTTAAGAGAGAGATCAAGACGATGGTAAAAACTTAATTTCTGCCAAAGTGCTTTCTAGTTTTTCCAACATTTCTTATCAAATACAGCATTTGTCTCCTAGTAATTTATATTCTTAGGTTTATAAAACACATGACTAGGCTTTAATTATTTTTAGTTCACATGATTTATTCATAATTATTTTAAAAATATAAAAGGCTCCCCTGATGTATTTGTTAAATTTTTTATTGATAGACTTTGTTTTTGTATCACCTTCATTTCCAAATATATCTCTTCTCTTTCCCCTACCCAGTGAACCATCCCTTTTGTTATGAGGAGAATGACCAATGAGGGCCCAGGCCTTTAGAACTTGCCTAATATTCTCTTTTACCTGCCAATCCACATGTAAACTTAGTGAGCCTGTTTCAGGAAATGTGTGATAGAAGGGCCCTTTCCTTTTTGGCTTTCAAGTATGAGCAGACATCCTCTGAATGCTTCCTGTCAGCTTACGATGAAGGGATAAAAAGCCTTGCAGCTGGCTGCTGAGCTGGAACTGAGTGTGCACACAAAAGTCTTGAGCGGACAAACTCCATTTCTGTCTTCTCTGGTGGCAAGGAAGGCAAATGCTGTTGGCATTCAGGGGGGGAGGAACAATAAGACCTTTCTCCCACCTAGCCACGTGGACATGTTTACATGTCATCACTCTTTCCTTTGACTTTTTTGTGTATGTACTTTCCTGATCTTAGATAAATGAATATCAGAGATAAAACAAACCAGACCAAAACCTCATAAGCTTCAAAAGGCTGAAGAAGCCATCCAAGGGCCCCTTAGCAGCCGGGGTTAGTGACTAAAGTAGCTGAGTCCTATAAAGGCTCTATAAAGTCCTATAAAGCCTTGGCCACCATCTACCAACCAACTGCCACCCACGGAGTAGATGAGCCAACACAGCTGAAGCTGCAAGGCACCATGAGGGAGAGACAGGAGGCAGCATGGGCCAGGCAACTCAGTCATTCAATAAAAACTTATTGATCACTTACTATGTGCCAAGAAGGAAGAAAGAAGGTATTGAGTTTCAAAGAACTCCAAAAGCAGTGTAGCTGATGGGAAATGGAGAGGAAAAAATGTGCTTAGACCTCTCTTTAAATAAAGGCCCTGGAGTCTATGGTCCTCCCCTCCACTCAAGTCTAATCAGAGGGTCAAAGGCTACTGATGAGTTATGAGTACCAGGCAGGTTCAGTCTTACGGCATACTGAGGTTTCCCAATAATGAGTTTCCTGGAAAAAGAAGACACAATGGAGAGGTCTAAAGCAGTCCAAAATCAGTGTAGCTGGTGGGAAATGAGGAGTACAAACTACCACCACCACCACCTTGACCACCATCTTCTCTCAGACCCTGATGAAAACAGCCCAAGGTTCTGCGTCATCATGGAAAGCAAGCCTTGTGGACATGCAGTCTGGCAACTGCTGTCACAGGTGCAGCCACCATAGCTGCTAAAGATCCAGAAAATAAAGTTCTTGCCACCAAGATGTCTTGTCCAGTGTCCTTGGCATTGTCAAATGGTTCAACATCAGAAACTGTTTGTTCCCATCTAAAGAACTGGGTCACTCTGTATATTCTGGTACATTGTAATCTGTAGAACATCTCTTTTTCTGTTTGCTTTTTGATTGGATAAATGGGTTTACTAGTTACTTGCTACTTGTGGTCAAGCAGCTAAGTGACACAGTGGACAGAGTGGCAGGCCTGAAGTCAGGAAGACTCATCTTCCTGAGTTCAAATCTGGCTCCAGACATTTATTAGCTACATGACCCTGGGTAAGCCACTTAAGCCCCTTTGCCTCAGTTTCTTCATCTGTAAAATGATCTGGAAAAAGAAATTGCAAACCACTCCATATCTCTGCCAAGAAAACCCTAAATAGAGTCAGGAAGAGTTGGACACAACTGAACAACAGCAATATTATGCTGCCCTTTTGTGTAACTAGTGGCAAGGGCACACCTATGGGTATAAGCTTAGAGTACTGTCCTCCTTGGAAACTAGTGGCTTTGTAGCTTTTGAACTTGAAAAAATTGTGCTCCTAGACCAGTAATATTTACTAGAGGCCAGATAAATGTAACGTTAGTTTAATACCTCTTCTCTGAGGAGAACAAAATGGCCAGCCTTGAAGTCCCTTCTGCTCTCCTCCAGGGAAGAATCAAATTGTCTCTTAGGAAGGGGTGGGCAGGGGGTGGTTAGGTGGTGCAGTGAATAGAGCGCCAGCCTTGGAGTTGACAGGAGGACCTGAGTTCAAATGTGACCTCAGACACTTAACACTTACTAGCCATGTGACCTTGGGCAAGTCATTTAACCCCAAATGCCCTGCCTTTCCCCCTCCAAAAAGCAAAAAAAAAAAAGGGGGGGTAGGTGGGTGGGCAAGATTCCAGAAATATTTATCAACATCTCTCCTCAATTTTATAGAGCTAGAAAAAATAATAACAAAATTCATATGGAAGAACAAAAGGTCAAGAATATAAAAAGAATTAATAAAAAAATGCAAAGAAAGGTGGTTTAGCCGCACTGTGTCCAAAATTATATTGTAAGCTAGAAATCATCAAAACTATTTGGTACTGGCTTAGAATAGAATGGTGGATCAATGGAACAGATTAGGTGCACAAAACAATGACTAGAGTAATCTACTGTTTGATAAACCCAAAGACTCCAGTTTCTGGGATAAGAACTCCCGATTTGATGAAAACTGTTGGGAAAATTGGAAAATCATACGGCAGAGACTAACTAGGTATAGAGCAGACCAGCATCTCACACCATACACCAAGATAAGGTCAAAATGGGTACATGATTTAGACATAAAGGATGATCCCATGAGCAAATTAGGAGAGCAAAGACTAGTTCACCTGTCAGATGTATGGAGAAGGGAAGAATCCATGACCAAACAAGAAATGGAGAGCACTGTGAGGTGCAAAGTGGGGCAGAAAACTAGGAAACACTTTTTATAGCAAGTGTCTTTGATAGACATCCCATTTCTCAAATATATAGAGAACTGAGTCATTTCCCAACTGATAAATGGACAAAGGATACAAACACACAGTTTTCAGATGAAGAAATCAAAATTATCTATGGTCATAAGAAAAAATGCTCTAAATCGCTTTTGATTAGAGAAATGCAAATTAAAACAACTCTGAGGTACCACCTCATACCTGTCATATTGGCTAATATGACAGAAAAGGAAAATGATAAATGTTGGAGACGTGGGAAAATTGGGACACTAATTCACTGTTGGTGGAGTTGTGAACTGATCCAACCATTCTGGAGAGCAATTTGGAACTATGCCCAAAGGGCAATCAAACTGTATATACCCTTTAATCTAGCAATACTGCTACTAGGTCTGTATTGCAAAGATATCATTAAAAAGGGGAAAGGCCTTATATGTGCAAAAATATTTATAGTAGCTCTTTTTGTGGTGGCAAAAATGTGGAAATTGAAGAGATGCCCATCAATTGGGGAATGGCTACAAGTTGTTTTTATGCATGTAATGGCATACTCTTGTGCTATAAAAAATAATGAGCAGTTGGATTTCAGAAAAACCTGAGAAGACTTACATGAACTGAAGCTGAGTGAAATGTGCAGAACCCAGAGAACATTGTACACAATAACAGCCACATTGTGTGATGACTTTGATAGACTTAGTTCTCAGCGATGCAATGATCCAAGACAATTCCAAAAGAAAATGCTATCCAACTCCAG
This sequence comes from Pseudochirops cupreus, assembly GCA_028627135.1. Taxonomy (NCBI): domain Eukaryota; kingdom Metazoa; phylum Chordata; class Mammalia; order Diprotodontia; family Pseudocheiridae; genus Pseudochirops; species Pseudochirops cupreus. The sequence goes on from CM053584.1 coordinate 92,342,487, forward strand.
AGAAAGAACTATGGACTCTGAATGCAGATCAAAGTACACTATGTTCACTTTATTTTTGTCATGTTTTTTTTTCCCTTTTGTCTATCCTCTTCTTCTTTCACAACATGACAGATATGGAAATTTGTTTTATGATTGTACATATATCAATTTGCTTACTCTCTGAAGGAGGAGGGGGGGGAGAGGAAAGGAGAAAAATTTGGAACTCAAAATCTTATAAAAATGAATGTTAAAAATTATCTTTCCATGTAATTGGAAAAAAATAAAATACCATTAAAAAAATCTCTCTTCAAGCAGCCTGGCTATGCATTTAGGTATCCCATGTGAATACGCAAACCATGAGTAACACATGCCCTACAGAAACCCTAATCCCTCAGGGTTACCCCTAGAGAAGTAGTCCGTTGTCCTTTGGGAACCCAACCTGTCAGTACAAGTGAGGATTGGAGGAGTATGGGGCCTGTGTTAAACCTATAACAAGGAAGTTTTAAAATACGGAGGATAAAAGCAGTTTAGCAAAACCAACCCAGTTTGTGATGATTCAATGATAATTCCTTTCCTAAGTGTTCATAAACCACCCCCTTTTAACAATGCCTGCCAGGATCTTACCAAGAATTAGAGACAAGCTTACTTGCATACAGGCTAAAGAATCTACCTTCTTTCACTTCATCAAAATGTTTATATTCCTGTGGTCTCTCTCCATTTTTTCATGTTTCCTTTTGTTTTGTATTTTTCCTAAAAATCACTGACTGGCTTAGTGACCATATCCACCAATTTTTTTATTACTTTGGGATGCAGGGTATCTGGGTCTCGTGACAACCTGAATTTGTTGCTAACAGCTAGAAGATCTCTTTGTTAATCTTTGTTGGTTTATTTTGGGGGGTGGAGGTGGGGGGAGGACACAGCTAGATGACACAGTGGACAGAACACTGGGCGTGGGGTCAGGATAGGCCTGCGTTCAAATCTGGTCTTAGATACTTACTGTGTGGCCCTAGGAAAGTCACTTAACACTGTTTCTCTCAGTTTCCTCATCTATAATGGAGGACAATAATAACTCTTACTTCTGGGCTTGTCATGAAGATCGAATGAGTTAATATTTGTAAGGTACTTAGCACAGTGTCTAGCATATAGTAAATACTATGTAAAAGTTAGTTATTATGATAATAATTATTATTCTTTCTCTTTCTCACCCTGATCCCTGGTGTTGCTTTAGGATCCTCTGATTTAGAGCTGTTGAGAATCTCAGCTATTGTCTAGTCTAAACTCATCATTTTTTTTTTGGAGGGGGGAAGGCAAGGCAATTGGGGTTAAGTGACTTGCCCAAGGTCACACAACTAGTAAGTGTCAAGTGTCAGATCCTTCTGAGTCCAAGACCAGTGCTCTATTCACTGTGCCACCTAGCTGCCCCTACACCCCTCATTTTTTCGTGGAGGGGAGAAGGCAGGGCAATTGGGGTTAAGTGACTTGCCTAAGGTCACATGGCTAGTAAGTGTTATGTGTGTGAGGCTGGATTTGAACTCAGGTCCTCCTGACTCCAGGGCCAGTGCTCTATTCACTGTGCCACCTAATTACCCCCACCCTCATTTTATAGATGAGGGAAGTAAGGTCTAGGAAATATAAGTGAGATTTCAACCCCAGGCTTCTGGTTATAAATCCAGTACCTCTCCCCCCACACCTTCAATGTCCATTGCTTGCTTTCTAGGTCATTAATACTGGGATCCTTAGAACCAGAAATGACCTACTAAGTGAGCTCCTAATCTGTTTTCCTTTTCTTACAGAGAAGAATAGACCCAGGGAATTGTAGTGATTTCCACAAGGTCACATAGCTAGTAAATAGCAAAAGTGGGATTGGAAGCCAGGTCCTCTGACTGAACCAGGTTGCTTTCAGCAGTCTTGGGAAAGATTGAGGAAACATGTACAATAGAGGGTTAAAGGTCATGTGCCCAGGGAACAGTACTATTTGTGTTCCTCTAGACTCCCTATGCCTCCTACTCATGCTTAGACCTCTGTCTAGCTATTTCTGACTCTAAGCAAGAAGATATTTCTGACCAACAATTCCCTCCCCAACCTATTTCTAGTTCTAAGCCCCCATCACACTTAGTCCTTCATTCTAGATCCTTGGCTTTTCCTATTTCCTATTTGCCTCCAGGGTTGGAAATATTTCAAGATCTTTCTAATGCAGTAATTTAGCATTGAGAAGAAAATTTCACATAATCCATCAACAAGTCTTTGTTGAATATCCTACTAAGTACCCAGCTAACAGTTTTAAAGCTTAAGACCAGCACTTAGCCCAGGGTCAGCACCACAGAAGCCACTCCCTAAGCTCAGCACGGTTGAGGAACTCCTATCTTTCTGGCAACCAAGATGAATAAACCATTTTCTGACTTCCTCATTATAGGAAGAGTAGAACCCCAGCTCAGCCCAGGAAAATGCCCTCAAGTGTAGCTTCCATGAGTAACAGGGAGACAGAGCTAATTCAGAAATGAATCCAAGTGTAGTTCTCCTTAAATGCCCTCCTAAAGAACAGGTGTTGGTAAAGAAATACAGCCTGGCCTCTTTCTGTCAGTCAAACATATCACAGTTATAGAGCACCCACTATGGGCGGAACCCTGTTTATAGACAGACCAGGCAGGCTCTTTCCTATTTGGTGGTACTGGAAGGGTGCCCCAAGACCTAGCCAATGCCAAGTTCACCCTTAGGAATGCCTACCATTGTGTTGCTCTCCCTTCTCAGCCTCTAAAGTTTACCCCCTAAAGTGATCAGGAATTCTATGATAGTAGCCAAAGGCGCAGATGTCTCATGGGAAGATCAGGGTTAACATGAATTTATTCCTTGAGAAGAGGAAGGCTTCAAGGTCTCAGCCCCTTATCATGAGCGCATTAGCAAAGATTGAGTGCTCTGCGTATAGGAAGTACTTAGTAAAGCATTTTTGTTTATTAATTTGTGCAATTAGCAGATTAGCCATTTACCATTTGGACCAATAGATTCTTGCTGTCTGTCAATGAGATATAGGACTCTGATATTCTGGGGTGGGGAAGCGAGTTGGATGGAAAAAGAAGAAGGCCCCAAAGGATATGGCCACATGCTAGACTACATAGTAGAGGGAAGTAAGGGGCAATAAGCAAAGAGGGCAGGCTGAGAATAATGGGGTATCCAAGTGAGTTCCTGAGCTGAAAGGAGGGGAAAACTGCCTGCTTCACAGTTTTGCTTAGGGTCAACTCAATAAGACATTAATACAAAATAGAGGATGAGGGTCTTATTCAGGGGGAAGCTCCCAGTGTAATGGAGGAGACAGACATGCTCATAATTTTTTGAAAATTATTAATTTTACTAATTTATTTTTATCATTAATCAACAGAATTTATTAAGCATCTACGATGTGAACACAAAGAAATAGAGAAAAGAATTATGTTAAAAGTATACCCAAATTAACTGTAAAGGATATATGAAGAAAGACACTGTATCCAGAGAAAGAACTGATAAATAAATTTATAGAATAATTTACATATATATGCCTATTTCTTTCTAATAGTAGCCATCTCTAGGACAGGGAGTGGGAGGGGAAAAAAAAGAAACTGACATGATAATTTTGTTGTATATTTGAAAAGAATAGTCAATTGTGCATAGTAGATTAGTGGTTTCATGTGCAATCATCCTTTTTATTGTACTATTATAGAAATGCTTGTTTTATTCCATAAATTAAAAATAAAATTTTTTAAAAAGAAAAAGTATATGACTGATATTAACTGTACAGGGATCTAGCAAGATTAGATTGAATGCATACAGTGAACAAAAATAAATCATGTCATGCCAGGAAAATTTATTGGAGAAGGTATGTTTTGGGTAAAGTTTTGTCTGAGGAAAAGAGACATAGTTTGGACAGAGAATTTTGGTTCATGGAACACCATATGCAAAAGTTCAACAATGGAAGTAAATTGTACCCATGTGGAGTCTGGACCCTTTTGAGTTGATGGGTGTCTGAAGACCACAGGAGCCAACATATCCTGCTCTGGTGACCATATGAGTTTGAATATGGAGACGTCTATAGAAGCTAAGTGTCCTATATCCTTCTTCTATATTCTTACTATATTAGGATAAAGTAAACCTCCTTTTGTTAACTGCTCAACAAATTACAAATCATTCATTTCATTCCAACATCAAACCTAAACTAATAGGATGCTGGTGTCAGGTTCACCCCAAAAGACTTTCACAAAAGTCCTGAAGAGGACTCATCATGGCACAGAGATAACCCTAGTTCCTCAAAGGTTATGCCAATGGAGCATGAGCTCTGTCATGTTGGAAAGGTTTGGAATGAAACAAAAACAGACTGTTTATGTTGCATAAGGACTAGTATAACTGCAGAATGCTTCATCACCAACATACTGGTCACCTGATGATCATCATGTATGAGATTTTGAGCTGCCCATGGATCCACACAAGGTAGTGATTTCACCAACCAATCAACCAATCAATCAACAGTTATTAATCTCAGTGCCTACTATGTTCCAGGTATTGTGCTAAGCACTGGAGATATAAAAAAGGTAAAGGATAGTCCCTGCCTTCAAGAAGCTTACAGTCTAATGGGGGGAAACAGTATGCAAACAAATATATACAAAGTAAGCTATAGATACGATAAATAGGACATAAATGACAGAGGGAAGGTATTGAAATTAGGAGGGGTTGGAGTAGGCTTCCTGTAGAAGGTGAGACTTTAACTGGGATTTCAAGGAAGCCAGGGAGGTCAGTAGTTGGAGCAGAGGAAGGAGAGAGTTCTAAGCATGGTCCCTAGCCAGAGAGAAGGCTCAGAGCTGAAAGATGGAATGTCTTGTTCTTGGAGCATCCAGGAGGCCACTGTCACTGGACTGAAGAGTATGTGGAGGGTGGGGGAGCAGAGGGAGGGGGAAGAGGAAGGTGTAAGAATACTGGAAAGGTAGGAGGAGGCTATGTTATGGCTTTGAATGCCCTTATAGTGTTTAGAACATTTTGTATTTGATCCTGGAGGCAAAAGGAAGCCACTGGATTTTTTTTTTGTGGGGGGGGGTTGGTGTGAAGGGGTGAGATAAGATATATCTGGGAATCAATGGAATGGGATAAAAGGAAATTTTTCTTTTTTTTTTTTCACAAGCTAAATACACATAGCAGTGAGGGCATGAGCTTGTTCAGGCTACCCTAAAATTGCATCTTTAATCATGGCTGCCTCTTCTACCTTGTGTTTTTTTTTCCTAAGCCATCTAACAACAACCCTAAAAAGGATGTTCCTAGCCTCAGTGCCTGGCTAGGAGTGAGTTTGGGAGATCGTACTTCCAGCTGGTTGCCTAAAGAGAGGTGTTCCTTGCAGCTACTACAATGCTTCTCTCTTTTTTTTTTCTTTTTGGAGGTGGGAGGGCAGGGCAATTGGGGTTAAGTGACTTGCCCAAGGTCATATGGCTAGTAAGTGTTAAGTGTCTGAGGCCATATTTGAACTCAGGTCCTCCTGACTCCAGGGCCAGTGCTCTATTCACTGCCACCTAGCCACCCCTACTACAATGTTTCTCAAAGGAGAAGCTGACTGCTGATAGGACAATAAGCCCAAGCGACGGCCTTGCTTACCAGAAGAGATGGACCCCTAAGAGGTTGTTCAGACAGTGTAGAGCTAGCCAAAGATGAGATGTTTACTCAGCAATCTCACAAAATGTTTCATGGTTTAATGCTTTTTAAAAATGACCTCCTGGGCAGCTATGCATCAAAGTGAATAGAGCACAGGACCTGAAGTCAAGAAGACCTGAGTTCAAATCCAGTCTTGGATATTTACTAGCTGTGTGACCTTGGGCAAGTCACTTAACCCTGTTTGTCTCAGTTTCCTCTTCTGGAAAATGAGTTGGAGAAGGAAATGGCAAACCAGTCCAGTGTTTTTGCCAAGAAAACCCCAAATGGGGTCACAAAGGATAAGACATGACTGAACATCAACCTCCCAAGAGAATACGTATAATAGTAATTATTAAGCTTCGTAAACTTTAAAATGTTTATTAACCCTATCTATCATTATTGTTATTATATAGAAAGGTCCTAGTATCCCCAGGATTCATTGCCTCTTCCCACTTTCCAGGAACTATACCCCTAGCACTAGTTACCTGATACTTCTCTTCCCACCCAACCCCTCATCAACAAATCATTCCACAATGTAAAAAAAATTCTTTGATGCCTGTCCTTGTATGGGTCTCCTCTCTGTCTTCCAACCTGTGCCCTGGATGAGCCTCCCCAGGTACAAATCTCTAGCTACAGCTCTGATTAAATTGACCATTTTAACTTTTTTCCCCCTCTTGAACAGGCAGCCTTTGTTCCCAGCTCTTGCAATTGTATTTACCAGGCCCTGAATCTACTAATTGAAGAGAAGCAATAGCCCAGTATATCCTTTTTACTTCCTTATGAATGTGCTCTATAAAGTTCTAAGCAGGAGGCAGTAAATATTTCCATTTCTTATACATGCTGATCTTCCCACTATCTGTACCACCTAGGTAGTCTCTACAGCATAATCTAGTGCTGGGGCTTGGATTTTTTCCTAGTTATTTCACATGTTTCATTCATAGTATAATAGAAAAAAATGCATGGGTTTGAACTCTACCCCTGCCATTGTGACCTTGGCCAAGTCAATCAAGCACTGAACTTCAGTTACCTCATCTCTAAAATGGGGACAAAAATCATAACAATGTCTGCCCTATATCACGAGATTATTGTGAGGATCATGGTGACAAAAATACTTGCTTAGATTGTGAAGTCCTCTACTCATTTAGGCAAACATTAATTAATTACCTATATTGTGCAAGACCTGGAACTTAACCGAGGACATCTAGGTGATTCCTGAAGTCAGGAAGGCTCATCTTCTTGAGCTCAAAGCTAGCTGTGTAACTCTGGACAAGTCACTTAACCCTGTTTGTCTCAGTTTCCTCATCTGTAAAATGACCTGGAGAAGAAAATGACAAACTACCATAGTATCTTTGCCAAGAAAATCCCAAATGGGGTCATGAAGAGTCAGACATGACTGAAAAATTACTGAACACATAGATATAGATAAAGATATATAATGATATATAGATATAGGTATAAATATATAGATAAGTACAGATACAAATATAGATGATATTTAATCTCTACACACACACACACACACACACATACACAAGTAAACACAACTTACAAATTTCATGAAAATAGTCTTGTGGAGTTCCAAGTTATTTCTAAAATCTGTAATGAGAAAATCTATTGCCTTGGAAATTGTACAGTATAATAGGAAGAACACTAGATCTCAAGTGAAAGGATGTAGGTTTAAATCCTGGTCCTGCTACCTTCCTAACCTTGAGCTAGTTATTTAATCCCTTTGAATCTCAGTTCCCTCAAATGAAGGTGTTGTACTAGAATCAGGAGGTGGACAACCTATGGCCTTGAGGCCACAAATGACCCTCTAGGTGCTCAATGCATCCCTTTGAATTCAAACCATAGGTCCTCAATGCAGCCCTTTGATGGAATTCAGTCAAAAGGTGTAGTGGCAACCACACTGGCATACCCAGGATGGCTGCTAGCACAGGTTCTTAGATCTGCTTTACTAGGAAAGGTAACTGTTTAAGGGGTCAACAATCTTTTTTAATCACATTCACTAGTTCAGGGGAAAAGTCAGCACCCTGAACTTCAGAGAAAATACAAACAGAGAAAATATAGAGAAAATACAAGCAGAGAAATAAAGACCAACAGACAGGACTCTGCCTGAATCAACTATACACTTTACATACATCCCTAGATGAGAGAGCTTTACATCTGAGTAGTCCTGGAGCTCTGAACATACAGCCACTCAGAATCTCGACCAGGGAATCACAAGATCCTTCTCATAAGCGAACCCCAAAAGCAAAATACCAACTCAGAGTATATATACACTTCTCAGAGCCAGAAGACATCACAACCCTCCTGACTCAGCGCCTAATTAGAAATTAGCAAAAGTTGTACAAGCTTCCTATAAGCAAAGCTTACCCTAAGTAATCTTCCCTTAACGCTCTAAATGAGGCCTATTAATGGGTAGGGAAGATCTTAAATTCAGACTTGTTAAATTGTCTTCCTGCTGTGAAGTTATCAATTTACTCAGCTCTGCCCCTGAGATTAATCAGCCCCCAACAGGGTTTTGGAAGAGATGGGCCTCTGGTGACTTTCTTCCCCATCGCTGGGCTTAGCAGAAGGATTGACAAGCGTGTGTCCTAGCTAGGAGGCTACCCCGAAAATGGGGTTCCTTCAGTGGATAGGTGGCCTTAATAATATCCTTATTTATATTAATACCTCTTCTTTTTATGTCACAATCTTCCTGTGACAGAGGTGAAAAAAGAAAGAGGAAGAAAAAAAGCAGTTCAGTAAAAACCAACCAATGCATCACGCTAATAACAATAGGTAACTTAGATAGCTCTTCCTATGGGCCAGTCATGGTGCTAAGTGTTATCTCACTTGACCTTCGTGACTCCTGGGGAGGCAGGTACTGTCATGATCCCCATTTTACAGATGAGAAAACTGAAACAAGCAGAAGTTAAGGTCACACAGCTCATAGTCATCCGAGGCAAAATCTGTACTCATATCTATCTTGACTCCAGGCCTGGTGTTCTGTTGACTGTACCACCTAACCTTCCCAGAATGGAAGAAGGTTCTGAGTAGTAAAGAAAAAATAAAAAAATTACAAAGACAAAATTTGAAAATTGACCACATCCATTTTTAAATTTTGCCTTTATAATTTTTTTATAGGACCTGAAATTTTTATTGGTGCAGGGAGCTCAAATAAGGAATTTCATCAGCTGAAGCCAATCAATACCTTCTCTGCAATACCCAGGGTTGCTTGGGGGGTACTGAGTATGTGTCAGAGGCAGTATTTTAACCCAGATGTTAATTACAGGGTCAGTTTAGTTTTGATGCTGTCTCTCATATTTATAACACTAAGGAATAGAGACTGAACCAGGTATTTCATTGGCATAGGAAATTCTCAAATGAGTATAATCCGGCTACATTTCCAGATTGGTGCCTTCTCCTGAATTCATTCTTAGAGAATTGCTTAGGTTAAGTGATTTGTTTTTAAATTGTTTTTCAGTCTTATCTAATAGAGTGCCGGGCCTGGAGTCAGGGAGACTCATCTTTCTGGCCTCAGACATGTGCTAACCAGATGACACTGTGCATATCACTTAACCTGTTTGCTTTGGTTTTCCTCAATTGTAAATGAGTTAGAGAAGGAAATGGTAAATCACTCTAGTATCTTTGTCAAGAAAATGCCATGGACGACATTGGTGTGCAATGGTACACAGGGTCATGAAGAGTCGGACGTGACTAGCCAACTAAAGAGCACATACTGAGTTCTTTATAAACATCATCTCATTTGATTCTCACAACAACCCTGGAAAGTAGGTGCTATTATTGACCTCAAGGAAACTAAGGCAGGAAAAGGTAAAATGACTTGTCACATAAGAAGTGAGTGTCTGAGACTGGATTTAGACTCAGGTTTTCCTGACTCTAGGCCCAGAGCTCCATTCACTGTCACCTAGCTGCCCACTATTAGATCTCTAGGTCAAAGTGATCAAATTAAAAAAGCGGGGGCTATATGTTCAAATATATTTATAAACTCTCTCTCTCTCTCTTTCTCTGTCTTTCTCTTTCTCTTTCTCTCTCTCTCTCTCTTTCTCTCTTCTCTCTCTGTGTCTCTCTCCTCTGTTTCTCCTCTTTTTCTTCTCTCTCTCTCTCTCTCTCTGTAAAGAACTAGAAACCAAGGGAGTAGCCATCTATTGGAGAATGGCCAATAAAATTATGGTTTATGAATGCAATTTATTGTGCTATAAGAAATGCTTGAAAACGGATGGTTTCAGAGAATCCTGGGAACAACCGTAGAAACTGATAAAAGTCAGATGAGCAAAACTAGGACAACAATTATACCATAACCAAAATCTTAAAAAGAAAGTTAATTTTTGAAGACTTGTGAACTCTGATCAATGCATTGCCTGACTGTGATTCCAGAGGACAGATGATAATGCATGCTGCCCATCTCCTCACAGAGAGGTGATGGACACAAGATGCAGAAGAAGATGGAACATTTTCAGAAATGGCCAATGTGGGGACTTCTTTTGCTTGACTCTGCATATGTTACAAAGGATTCACATTTTGGATTTGGTGGGGGAGAGGATGGGGCAGGGCAGCAGGAGGGATGGAAGGACGAAAGAAGAAAGGAAGGAAAGAAGGAAGGAAGGAAAGTTCATTGAGGCATCTTTTTCAAAAATTGTAGCAAAGAGAATAGAAGAAAGGCTAGAGAGAAGCACAGATATCAACTTTGAAAGCTATAGATTGAATTTATTATGTACTTTAAAAAAGAAAAGCAAGCTAAACATATTAGAGATCTGCAGTTTCATAGACGAATCTCTTTTTCTGTTTTACTGGGTACATGGAAATGCCATTTTATTTGCAATATGTTAAGTTTGAAATAAAAATAAATTTAAAGAAAAAGTAAAGCAGAGTCATCTATTATCCATTTCCTTATTTCCCCTGCTCTAAATCTCAAAAGTCTTCTCCATCTTCACTCATCCTCTCTTGCTTTAAGAAGAAGCACATGTTCCTTCTTGCCAAGGTTAGGCCTTGTCTTTTTCTTGATCTCATTCCTTCCCATTTTCTCTGGGACCTTGTCTTTTGGTCATTCTTTCTCTCATTTTCAGTCTCTCCCTAACTACTGACTCGTTCAAAGTTGACAATAAATATTTTCAGACCTTTTTTCTTCTCCCTTTTCTTGACCCTGCTATCCCTTTCAAGGTATTTTCCTTGATCTGTCATCCATTTCACTATTAAACTCCTAAAAAGAGCAGTTCATCCCAGCTGTCTCCAGTTCATCACCTCCCTCTTTTTAGCCATCTGGCTCTTGAACCCACTTATCTTCTTGAAACTGTTTTCCAGTGCTCTCTTAATTACTAAATACAATGGCCTTCTCTTAGTCCTAATCCTTCTTGACATCTCTATAGTTTTCAGGTCTGTTGATTTACCTTTTCTCTAGGATACTCTTTCCTCCCTTGGCTTTCATGACAACACACTCTCTTTGTCCTCTGTAGAACTGCTTTTTTTAAAGCATGGTTGTCCCCAAATGTTCTATTCTCATTATACATAGTCTCTTCCTTAGTGATCTCAGAAGCTCCCATGGCTTCAGTAATAGTCTCTACGAGATGATTCCCATATCTCCAACTGCTAGTTGGATGTCCTGACAGGAACTCAAACTCAACATACCCAAAACAGAACTCAAGATCTTTTCTCCTAAATCTATCCCCTTTAAAATTCTTTCCGTTTCCACTGACATCATCATCTTCCCAGTCACTGGGTTCCATAGTCACAGTCATCCTTGACTCCCCACCACCCAGCTATCTAATCAGTTGTCAAATCTGTGAAGTCCTTCCTTCACATCTTTTGTACCCATCCCTTTAACTTGCCGCCCACATACTACTAATTACTACTAGTGCAGTTCAGATCCTCTTTCCTAGGTTACTGTCATAGCCTCCTAAATGGCTCCTCTCTCCTAACATCCTCCTAATAGCTTTAGTATAACCTTCCTAGATCACTAGTCTGATCGTGTCACTTCCCTTCTCAAGAAACTTCATGGGCTCCCTGTTGCTTCTAAGATAAAACACAAAATCCTCAGCTTGGCATTCCAGCCGCTTCAACCTATACTTTCAGCCTTATTTCACATCACCCCTCTTCATATACTGTGCATGTTAGACAAACTCAACTACATGCTCTTTTCTCAACCTGATATTTCATTCTGCATTCTTCTCATCTCAGGCTTTTAGAATCTTTAGTTTGCTTCAAAGCCCTATTACAGGTGCTTCCTCTTTTTCCACAAAGCATTCCTGATCCATTCATCACTGTCCCCAGTAGTTAGCATTACTTCCCTCTTAAAATTATTTTAAATTTGTGTAATAAGGGTGTCCTACACCCGTAATGGAAGTAACAAGGTATTTTGTGCCCCCTTATTTCTATCTAAAGTTATAAACTAGATATGAACAATTCTCAGACACTTTCGTTGAATCAATCCATCACAGGTATAAACTTGGATGAATAAGTCCTTAATTAATTCAGAAGAAGTGAAATACTTGAATTATTCAATGAAAGTATAAAGCACCACACAGAAAATTTCTTGGAACTCACCCTTGTGAGGCCTGGATGAAACAACAAGCCAATTCAGAATCCAACATTTCAATAGGAGGCCAAAAGAGTTTATTGATCCTCACAATAACCCTGTGAGGGAGGTCCTATTCTCATTCTTTTGTAGATTAGGAAAATTTAGGCTGAGAGGTTAAGAGTCTCACCTATAGTCACACAGCTAGTAAGGGTCTGAGCAAAGATTTCATTTCAGATCTTGCTGATTCCAAGTCCAACACTCTATCCTCTGTTCAGAGAGAATGGTTTCAGAGACAGAAAAGAAATCAGCAAGAATAATTTGATAAAAGGTTGAGTACTAGAGATATCCAAGTAGAAATGTCTCCTTGGAGACTGAAGCGATCTCCATGCTAGCGTTCTTTTCCATGTTTGGTTTTCTTTCTTTTTTCCTATTGTTCATTCCATTGGTTACAACCCTTCTATACAACCAGACTAATGTCCAATGTGAAAGTATTTGCGGATCCTATACTTGATTGTATGCCTCCATGGGGTGAGGTGGGGGAAGGGGGGGGAAGAGGGAGGGTAGAAAATTTGAAACTCAAGAGACCGTGGAACTGAATCTTGTAAACTAAAAGTAAATTAAAAAATTAATTTAAAAAAAAGACAAAAGAAATATCTCTTTGGTAGGAGATTGGAGATGAGGGTCTAACACTTGGAAGAGATGTTAGGGCGGCAGATATAGAATGGAGCCATCCTTAGAGAGACAGTAGCTGAAGTTCCTAGTATGGAAGAAACACAGTGTTCAGGTCCAATTAACTTTCTTCAAAACTTTCAAGTCTTTAATCCTTTACTATGTTGATTTGGAACAGTTAAAGAAAGTTATATCTTTTTGACTTCCAGCTGGTTGATTTCTGGTCCTCTCTTCATTTAAAGAGTTAGGATAAAAGACACACCCTGGGGCCAATGAATAATGACACCCTTGCAGTTCTGGTTTGCTGGTTCCACCCACTTTCTTGGGTTCCCAGGTAGATGACTCATTGCTTAGGTCCCTTCTGGAAACTCACTTTACAATCTTACAATACCTTCTGGTGTTAAATTAAACAGATTAAATTAAATTAAACAGATTTATTAATAAACACATTAAATATAAAGTACTCAAAACAGACAATTTCCACTAACAATGAAGGAAAGGTCATTCCTTGACTACTCCTAATTAAAGCTGAATTTCCTCTCTTTGCTGTTCCTTCTTTATTATCTATTATTTTTGACTCATACCTTCAGGACCAGAAGTGTAAGACAGGAAGTCTTACACAGATTAGGGTGTGATAAGATGAGAGAAAGGAGATGAGAATTGCCATCTACATATTTAAAAATAAATAAGTGCGTTGATTGCTAAAACATCCAAATGTCATAAATAAATGTGAAAAACTTTGGTGTGACACCTCAGCATCTACTTCAGACTTGAGCACTTGCCACCACCTCTAGGAAATAAGACAAAGAACGGTAATTTGGTCTTCTCTACACAATGAGATGGTATAAATTTCAAATTCAGTGTGGACAAGAACAGACTTCTCATAGCAATGGGTTCTGAACCCTTTCTTTTCTTGACAGATTGCTCTATAGAAGGCTGTATGCATACCTGTGTCACACAATACCACCTACTATGTGATGGAACATTTTTGTTTTGTGTGTTAAACTCTCTGAAGACTACTGGGCAATGGCTGCATCTAAAAAAGTATTATCAAGTTTCCATCAAATATGCATCAAAACTACGTATTTGTTTTGTACTTTCCAATGATTTTTATGCCTGTCTAGTCTGGTTCACTGTAATCATTTACCTTCCTTGATTCTAAGCTTATGTTTTAATTAAATATAAGATCCCAAGGAACTAAGCTAATAAACATAATAACAATAACTACTATTTATATAGCACTTCAAGAATTACAAAGCCACTTTACAAAAATTAGCTCATTTTATCCTCACAACAACCCTGGGAGATTGATTATCACTGTGTTACAGATGAGGAAACTGAGACAGAGGTTAAGTGACTTACCCAGGGTAAGACCTCTAGTAAGCATCTGAAGCTGAATTTGAACTCAGGTCTTTGTGACTCCAAGTCTAGCCCTACATTCAGTTCTACCTAGCTACAGAAAAGAATTGAATTTACTCCTCTATTTTTTTTCTAGGATGGTAGGGCCTGAACCTACCATTTTTATCAGTGTAATGAAGCACCCACAAACAAACACGTTTACATACACCTATATGTATATAGAGAGATATACTATATTCATATATGTATACATACATACATATATGTATATATATGTGTGTGTGTATGTGTGTGTGTGTGTGTATATATATATATATATATATATACATATATAACCATAGGATATAGATCTATAGCTGGAGGATCTCAGAGAATATCTAGTCCAGCCTCTTATTTCACAGCTGAAGAAACTAAGGTATTAAAGTCAGAATTGGAAGTCAAGTCCTCTATGTCCAAATGTCAGTACAAGCACTTGTTCCATTAAATCTCCCTAGAAAACATGAATAACATATAGCCCAATTAAAGGGAACAAAAAGGAATCATGAATAGAGGAATTGGGCAGCTAACATATCAGAAATCGTAGATTTCTTTAATCAGCAATTGGAAACAAAGATCAAAAGGTTAAGATAATACAAAGAATCCAAGTTGCATAAAAAATTCAGTCAAAAACTTTCATACCAAGTCTTGAGAAGTAGAGTGATTAGAGGCAAGAGAGAAGAACATCCAAAGAAGGAGGATTATGACATTTCTGTTTATGTGAATGGCCCAAAGAAGATCTAAACAATGAAATCGCAAATTAGCTCAAAGGAAGAAGACAGAGCTTGGAGAGTGACATAATGAATGACAGAAGAGTTGACATCAGAGGAGGTGACAGAGATGACTAAAATTCTAGTTTCTCTGCAAAACTTGAAAGTATTGGAATTGGATAACATCCAAAATTGTGAAGTCCGATGCTTCCCAGCGGTACATAAATTCTTAGCAAAGCACTTTCTCGGCCTTCCCTCCCAAGGAAGCTTGGTAGCACTTTTCTTTGCAGAAGTCATCCTAACCCTATTACCAAAACACGGGAACCCCAGTGACCTCTCCAAATATAGGTCAACTACATATTGATGTACTTCGTACAAGGTATAAACAGCTTGTATCACTAAAAAAATTCTATAAATACTTACAAGAAAACAATTTGTTGCCTGAGGAGAAAAAGCAGTGCACTAAAAACATCCCAGAGGGATAAAAAATAATTTATTTAGTTAATCAGGAAAACATGGAGCTAGTAATTATTGAATAAAATGGTTGGGGGGAAAAAATCCAACAACCTATCATTTCTATTACTTGTGTTGATCACTCCAAAGTTTTTGACTCGGTTCTACACTCATGCCTTATTCATGTGTTCTGCAAATTCAGTCAGTCCTCTACTTTCACTGGGTAAGATTCCTAGGAAACGGCTCAAAAGTAAAAAAATGTGAATGTTGATATGTTGGAGCCATGAGAAATAGGGGGTTAGGTTCCCATGACCACCAAAAACTTTAATCTTTTGCTAGAGATTGCTGAAAATACACTTTTTGGCATACAATTCTTCATAACAAAACATTAATTCTGATAAATATGCACTTTTCCTAACACAGTAACCATGAAGTAATCCATAAAATACAGGGGAGAAGAGAAGCAATGCAGAACTGGACGGGAAGGGCCAGGGGCATCGAGGTCAGAAGAATCCCAAGGTAAAAGAAGGAAAAGGTCAACCTGCCATCTCTAATCTCCCTTTTGGTTCAGCGGTTGAACTGTTCTCCGATAAAAAGCACATGCTTGGGGTGAGTCCCTGCCCCGCCCTGCTCCCCAGATGGGAACTGGCCAGGACTGTCAGGAGCCCAGCTGCATGGGAAGTAGCGAGTGAGGTAGGGACAGGGCTCTCACTCAGCTGTGCAGGTGCTAGTGAGGGGGTGCATTGTTCCTCTCATTTCTCTCTCTACTGTGCATAGTGGTTGCCAATGGGAAAGTGAAAATGGGTTACTAATAAAGCCACAGGAATGCTTGAAGTTCCAAAAGTTAAACACCCAAATACTGAGGACTGACTGTATATAAAATAGATTGTATTGGAACTTCAACTCAGGTCTTCTTGGCTATCTAATAGCCTATGCTACCTCTTACTTCTCTGCTTTACTGAGGTTAAAAAAAAAATCAAACAGGGGGGCGGCTAGGCGGCACAGTGAATAGAGCACCAGCACTGGAGTCAGGAAGACCTGGGTTCAAATCTGAACTCAGACACTTGACACACTTACTAGCAGTGTGACCTTGGGCAAGTCACTTAACCCCAATTGCTCTCTCTCCCCCCAAAAAAACAACAAAAAAAGACTTAAAAAAATCACACAGTGTTAGGACCTATGACTAAGATTATAGATGGTTTGACCAGGAAGGACCATGAAGTTTGAACTGGACAGAATCAATGGTTATTTAGTCAATCCCCCTCATTTTACAGATAAGAAAATTAAGGCAGAGAAAAGTTAAATGTTTTATGTCTATCTATCAAGTGGTAGAGGCAGGATTTGAATCTATATCTTATAGTTTTCAAATCCAGCATTCTTTCTCCTGAACCACACTGCCTCTTTAACTGTGTGGGAATCACCATAATTTTGTTGTTGTTCAGTTGTATCTGACTCTTTGTGACCCCATTTGGGGTTTTCTTGGCAAAGATAGCGTAGTGGTTTGCCATTTCCTTCTCTAGCTCATTTTTAACTAATGCAAACTGAGGCAAACAAGGGTAAATGACTTGCCCAGGGTCACACAGTTAGTAAGCATTTGAGGCCAGATTTGAATTCAGGAAGATGAGTCTTCTCAACTCCAGGCCTGGCACTATCCCTTGTGTTACCTACCTATCTACTCCAATCTCTATTATAACCAATGGATTCAGTGATGAGTACTAAAAGCTGGGAAAGTTAAGAAAGATCTTTTGTCTGACGTGGACTCTGAATTGGGCTTTGAAGAATCTAGATTTGTCTAGGAAGAAGTGAAGAGGGAGTGAATTCTAGCAAAGTAAATTTGTGCAAACTGTAAAGCTAGGAGACAGAATGACACATGAGGGGAACAGCTAGCAAGCAGGTTTGACTAGAATTGGAAGGTGTGAAAACAATTCCACGGAGATTGGTAATGTAGGTGGGAGCAACATTGTGGAGGGCTTTAACTGCCCAACTGTGAATTTTGTATTTTATCTTAGGGGCAATAGTGAGCCATTGAAGATTTTTGAGTAGGGGGTGACAGTCATTCTGGAATCTCAATTTGACAGCTATATATAGGATGGATTAAAGAGGGAGAACCTAGGATGAGGGAAACCAGTCAGGAGAGTAGTTAAATAATCCAGAGGTAATGAGAACCTGGATTTAGGTAGAGGTTTTGCTAGGAGACAAGAATATTGCATGTGAGAGATGTTGTACAGGTAAAAACAATAAGACAATGAGTTATTAGATATAGAAGGTAGGAGAGTGGAAAGTTAGCATAACTCTGTGGCAGAAGACCTGGGTAATTGGTAGGATAATAAAAGGAAGGAAACAAGCATTTACTGAGTACCTTCTGTATATCAGGCACTGTGCTAAATGCTGCAGAAAAAGCTAGAAAATGGAAACTTTTGCCTCTAATAAATGTGCTTCCAAGGAGGTCTTCCTCCATGCCAGTTGGGGCCATAGGCCACAGCCCCTCTAGGATGCCCACTTTTATTTAAAATAGACCTAGGCCTCTGAGCAGAGCTGTTCCCTTTCCCCCTCAGTTCTCTATCGTCAAGCTTGCCAAACTGCCTTCTTGGAAACCATTCTTTACCCCCTTGAAAAAATGGGAAGGAATTGAGGAGTGGACTTTCTGGCTAACTACTTTGCCCAGTACATGCGGCAGCTTTTCTGTTTCCTTGAGCTCAGAAATAATTTAAAAGTTAAGTTTTACAAAGAGACATCTCTGCCAAAAAAAAGGGGGGGGGACAGTAGCGTGTTTTTCTCCCCTCACCTATTTTTTACTAAGGGACCCAGAGTAACAAAATAAAATGGATAGCAGGTTTTTTTTAGTGCAGCTTCCAAGACTAGAGACAGCGAAGAAATCACCCCAAATCTTAACCACCTCATCAGACAAATGATATTAAGAACCAGTCTCATCAGAAGTAAAAAAAAAACAAAAACCGAGTCCCCTCTGCTTCCCCATGCTGCACCAGCCACACGGGAGAAGTCCTGCTGTCCTTGTTGTTTGAGCTGGCTAAACTAGCTTTTTCCCAGAATGACTTGGCTGCTTCTGCACAGAAAAGCAGACCATGGAGAATGCAGAGAGGCCTTCCATGCTTTTCCCAAACTCCTAAGGAAGCAGCCAAGAGGCCACCTTTGCACCTCCTCATTCATCACCCTTGCACCTCCTCATTCATCACCCTTGCTGCCAAGAAGGATCTTAGAAGCACAAAATGCTCTGCTCTGGAAATCAGCATGCTCATTCTTCCCCATCAAAAAAAAAAAAAAAAAGGGAAACACCAGGTGGGAGTGATCTTAACAATGAAGGAACTTTTCCCATTCTCAACAGGATTTCCCTTAATGGTCTGAGGCTGGCAACCCTGCCCCACACAAAGTACTTGTTACTTCAATATTTCAAAATAGTCCTCAGGAAACAGAGAGTCTAATGTGTCCCTGAGCGAGCTGCAATGTGGTATAGCGTCCTGGACTTGGGGTCAGAAAGACCTGCTCTAGAATGCCACCTATAACACTAGCAGTGTGAGCATGAGCAAGTTACTTAAAAACCTCTCTGGGTCTCAGTATTATTCTCTGTAAAATGGGAATAATACCAGCGATACCTACCTGGGGGTTCCAATACAAAACTGAAATGGTTCCTGTTCTTAAGGAGTTTGCCTTCTGTTAAAGGGGGTGGGAGAGATGACAAAAATATACATAAATATAACTGCTTGGAAATTTGATCCTACCATACAGAGTGTCCCTAAAGTCTGGACCCATTGGAAATCTCATTAACTATGCATGTTTTCAAGAAATGGAATGAATGACATTGTCAACAACATTTTATTTAATTAGCATAAATGAGATTGCATAGGAGGACAGAAGAGACACATAGGAAATCTCATTAATTAATTAATTTAATTAATCTCATTAATATGGAAAATAGTTCCCAATAGCTAATGGAAGCTTTTATTCCATGTGAAATTGTCATGGTCAAAATTTATGCTAATTAAATAAAGTGTTGTTGAAAATGTCATTCATTCCATTTCTTGAAAATATGCATAGTTAATGAGATTTCCAGCGGGTCCAGACTTTAGGGACACCCTATGTAGGACAACTGTGAAGGAGACTCTTTCCCAGGATTCTACCAGCCACTCACATCATGGACGTAGAGATTTTCTGGATATACTCACAAAGTAGGGGAAAAGAAGAAAAGATACATAGGGGCCCATTAGATTGTGAACTCCCTGAAAGCTGAAACTGGTATTTTTTGTCTCTTTTCCTCTACCGTTAGTATTTAACGGTGCTTTACACATAGTAGGCACTTAATAAATGCTCGTTCAATTTGACTCGTCATCCTTAGGGTTATCTTCCATCTTGATGCCATGTAGACTTGGCATTCTTGAGCATTTGTACCCCTTTCACCCTGTCTCTAAAGATTTTGGCAGTTGCTGTTTGGAGCCGCTGCCAGTGGGGCAATGAGAGAGCTATTTGCTGTACTGAGGTCTGGTTTCAGCCTGAGTGATGACTGGATGAGGTGCACTCTCTTCCCTTCTTTCCTCAGAGTTGAAAAGTACACTCCCCCCTTAACCAAACTATTCCTCTGAAATCACTTTGATCTCTTCCCCATAAGGGAGAGACTGAGTACGGGAAACTGGTCCTCTTGTTGCTGCCAGAAACACTTGACGTTGGCTGCTGTTATTTCTAGCTGTATCAGTCAGGCATTCCATGCCACCCCTCTTTTCTTTCCGTCCTTTCCCCTTGCTGATGCTTATTCCATAGTTATATAAAATTTGCTAACCTTTGTCTCATGTTTGATATCAACTCTATAGTGAAGGTTGGGAAAGTGGGAAGCCTTGATAAAGGCAAGCAGATGCATGCACCTACCTACCAGGATGCCTGACCCAAGCTAGAGTGATGATTTGTCCTGACTGGGGGGATCCCAAACCCGGTGGTGCTTGCTGTTGTGCTACAGTATTCTTGTTTTTTGTTTTTGTCTTTTTTGAGGTGGGAAGGCAGGGCAATTGAGGTTAAGTGACTTGCCCAAGGTCACATGGCTAGTAAGTGTTAAGTGTCAGGTTGGATTTGAACTCAGGTCCTCCTGACTCCAGAGTTGGTGCTCTATTCACCGTGCCACCCCTTACTAAGTATTCTTAATCTGCCCAAAGTGATAAGCAGGCTAAGGAATAGGCATGGAAAAAATGAGGAACTCAGGAGAATCCAAAAAATGACCCCTCAGGTAGTAGATGAGATTTTAGTTGTTTGTTTCCTTATTTACTGGCTCGTTTTGTGGTGAGAAGCCTGGAATGAACAAAGAGGAATGTTCTCATAGTACCAGCTAAATCCTATCTGAGCTTCCTTTGTGGCCAAATAAGCTGTTGCTCCGTGTTCTACCCATCAAATTATTGTAAGTCTTTCTCAAGGAGAGTAGTCTCTGCAAAATTACTTGTGAGGAACCAGGGCGAACCTAAATCCCCATATCTCCTCATTTTATATTTTGCATGGGGGTCAACCTCACTTAGTTCTATATTACACATAATAAGGTTATTACATATGGTTGTTTCTTTTTTTTTTTTTGAGGCGGCTAGGTAGTGCAGTGGATAGAGCACAAGACCTGAGTTCAAATGCAACCTCAGACAATTGTGACCCTGGGCAAGTACCTCCCAGGGCTGATGCGAAATGTCAAAGAAGATTTGAAAAGTCCTTTGCAAACCTTAAACAATATATAAATGCTAGCTAGCTATTACTATTGTTGTTATTACGTGGTTTTATAGCGTGTTTAGACTAAATGATCTAATATCCATAGATCATTTTACAAACTTTAAAGCACTCCATAGTGCTAGAGGCGTGCCTTTTTGGAGTCTGCATTCTATCAAGGGAGTCATAAAGTAGATCTATTGGAAGTGCTCTCCCCATCTAAGTGTGTACAAAATAAATACAAGGTAATTTGAGTGAGGGAAGGCACTGATGACTGTGGAGATCAGGAAAGGCTTCATGCAGAAGGTGGTCCTTGAATTGAATCTTAACACTGTGCCTGGGCATAGAGTCTATTAGTTAAAACAAATGTTTATTGAATTTGAATCTTGAAGGAGACTAGAGATTCTATGAAGTTGGGGTAAAGAGGGAGAGCATTCTTGGAATGGGAGACAATTGGTACAAAGGCATGGAGATGGGAAATGGAGTGTCATGTATAAGAAACAGTAAGAGGGCTAATCTGGTTAGATCTTGTGGTTCAGGAAAGAGAATAATGTATAATAAGCCTGGGAAGGTAGTTTGGAGTATAGTCATAAAGAACTTTAAATGCCAAAGACTTTATGTTGGATAGGGGAGTAATAGGGAGCCACTGTAGTTTTTTGAGCAGAAAAGTGACAAAGTTCTATCAGCACTTTTGGAAAGTCACTTTGCCAGCTGTGTGGATGATAGATTAGAGCAGGAAAACACTGAGAGACAAATGAAAGAGAAAGCAAAGAGACTGTTTAGAGAGGAAGTGCAGGCAAGAGGTGATGAGGCTTAACAGGGCGTTGTGGAACTAGAAATGACAATATTTGTTTATTATTAATTATTGTTATTATTATTATGGATAACTCTATTTCTTGACGTTTTTGGTTGGACTTTAGGAGACCAGTGTTGAATGACAGCACTTGGGATACAGAGGCAGCCAATTCCATTCTACTGCCAGTGAATGTCCAGACATTTGTCAGTGTTCTATCCTATCACAGGCTGGAAATCTTCCTCACGACTAATGTTGGCTAATTAAATGGTCTACAGATATAGAAATAACTCTAAGAGAGGAGCTAGAGGGAAAGGGATAAGAACACAGCAAAGATAAATTCTGGAAAAGGGGAAGTGGCTTGTCTATGATATACTAATTTTCTCTGGTGCTTTTCCATGTATGTGAAGCAATTAGGAAGAATTATAAAATACTCGTATGATCCTAATATTAAATGTACATCAGAAAAAAAACTGGGCAGTACAGCTAGAAATGTTTAATTGGCTTAGATGGAATGACACAAACAAGTCATATTGAGTGGATAGGATGAATGAGTTGCTATCCACATTACTGGGCGGAACATACAAATTGTTAAGATTACAGATCTTTGGTGGATTAAAATAAATGATGATATATCCCACCTCCCTCATTTCCACCTATGAATTTTGAATAAAAATTTTTTGAATAAAAAAGTCTTGCCATCACAAAACTATCTCATTCATTCACTTTCTATTATATTTTAATTTTTCTGAATGAATAAGATTTTTTTTTCTTTCTCAAGCCCCATCAGAAAAGAAAAAGAAAATCCTTTTAAGAAATATTTGTAATCAAGCAAAACAAATTCCTATAGCAGCCAGGTTAAAATATATGACTCATTCTATAGCTTGAGTCCATCATCTATCTGTCAGGAGCTGGTAGTAGGTTTTGCCATTGGTCCTTTGAAATCATAACTAGTCAATTGCATTGATCTGAGTCCTTTAGTCTTTGTTTGTCTCTACATTGTTGTTCTTATTGTATCCAATGTTCTTCAGGTTCTCCTCACTTTACTCTGCATCAGTTACTGCAGTTTCTCTGAAATTGGTTTCTCTGGAACCATTCCTTACATCATTTCTTATGACACAGTGATGCCCCATTACATTCATAGAACATATTTTGTTGTCATTCCCCAATTGATGGACACCCCATAGTTCCTAGTTCTTTGCCACCAAGAAGAGAGCTGGTATAAATATTTTTATACAAATGGACCATTTTCTTCTTTAAAAATTTTTTTCTTTGGTGTTATTGGCTGAGTAGTAGTATTGCTATATTGAAGGGTATGTACAATTCAGTAAATTTGGGTACATAGCTCCAAAGTGCTTTCCAGAATAGCTGGACCGATTCATAGCTCTACCAACAGTGCATTAATGTGCCTGTTTTCCCCTAGCTCCTCCACATTTTCATTTTCCTTTATTTTCAGCTTTGTCAAACTAAGGGATATGAGATGCTGCCTCAGAACAGCTTTAGTTTGCATTTTCTCTAAGTATTAGTGATTTGGAGCTTTTTTCATACAATTATCGAGCATTTTTATACGGTTAGTGATAGTTTAGATTTCTTCCTTTGAAAATTGCCTGTTCATATCTTTTGACTATTTACAGTTAGGAAATGGTTCTTATTCTTATAAATTTTAATCAATTAGAAATATGTGTATATATACATATATATTTATATAATATATACATGTAACGTGCACATGCACATATATACAAATTTTTGTTCATACATACACACATGTATGAAATGAGATCTTTATCAGAGAAACTTGCTGCAAAGATTTTGATCAAGTTATTTATTTATCTTTTAATCCTGATTACATTCAACCAATACCCTCTTCTTTAAAACTTTTTTTTGTTTCTTTCAATGAATAAAAATGTTCCTTTTCTCACTTCTAAGTCCTACCCCAATTGAAAGAAATAAGAAAAACAAAGCCCTTGTAACAAATATATGTGAAAAAAATTTTTTTCATTGACAATATATAAAGAAAAGTCTCAGTCTATATCCTAAGCCTATCATCTCCCTATCAGGAGATAGGTTATGTGATTCATTATGAATCCTCTGGAATAGAGGTTGATCATTGAGCAATTGGTTTCCCATCCCTCTTTTTATGCTTTTCTTGACTTCTGTGTTTCTATTTCAGTTTCTACTCAACTCTGGTCTTTTCATCAAAAGTGCTTGGAAGTTCTCTATTTCATTTAAGATTCATTTTTTTTTTCTTCTGGTAGGATTGTAGTCAGTTTTGCTAGGCAAGTTATTCTTGGTTGTAAACCTATGTCATTTGCCTTCTGAAATATCTTATTCCAAGTTCTCTATTCCTTTTCTTTTCTTTTCAATGACTTGTTTATTTACTTTTAGTTTACAAGATTCGGTTCCACAATCCCTTGAGTTTTGAATGTTCTCCCCTCCCTTTCCCCCCCCCCCCCCACAGTGGCATGCAATCACGTATAGGATCTGCAAATACTTTCACACTGTACAATAGTGTGGTTATATAGAAGGGTTGTAACCTATGAGTGATCACTGGGAAAAAAGAAGCAAAACCAAACATGAAAAAGAATGATAGCATGTATCTCTGTTCCTTTTCAATGTACACTAAGTCATGCATGATTCTGAGTATGATTCCTTGAAGCTAAATTCTTTCTTTTTGACTGCAGTATTTTTCTTTGACCTGGAAGCTCTGGATTTGGGCTATGATGTTACTGGAAGTATTTATTTTGGGGTTTTGTTTGGGTGATGACTGGTGATTTCTTTCTACTTCCATTTTGTTCTCTGGTTCAAAGATATGTGGTCACTTCTCTTTATGACTTTTTTTGTAAAAAAAAAAGATATCTAAGCTCTTTTTTGCTAATGGCTTTTAGACAGTACAGTGAATCTTAAATGATCTCCTCTCAATCTGTTTTCCAAGTCAGTTGTTTTTGCTATGTGTTATGGGAATCTGAAGATGTTCCCTGCCCCTAGGCCCTTTGTTAAAGTGGCTTAAGTGGCTCTGAGAACTTTCCCTGATTTGAAAGTATACTCTGCCCCCTAATAGGCTGAATGTGGTCACATGGAGCCTGTGGCAGGAGGCTTGTTCTTCAGAAATGCCCAAGCCTTATTACTTTGTGATTGGGCAGTGGGTCAAAAGGGCTGTGACATTCTCTGATCCAGGAGAAGGCTATATATCTGTCCTGATGTGAGGTTTTGCTTTGGGGCTCACTTTGGAAAGAGTTGTGTGATTTGGCCAGATGAGACTCTGGGAAGCCATTGAGCCCCCTGGCTTTGAAAAACCCAGATGTTGGTGCTTCCCTCTCTGGTAACTAACTAGGTATGGATGTAATGGTCAGACGCTTGGAAGCCCATCTGCTGATCTGTTTGTCTGCTTGTAACTTCTGCTTGTAAGTTGTGTTTGTAACTTCTGTTTGTATTATCTGAAGTTCAGGGTGCTGACTTTTTCCCCTGAACTAGGTAAATGATATTTGTTTGATTGGTTAAAGTAAGATTGTTAACCCGTTTTGAATTGCTTTCCTTTAGAAAAGCAGATCTAAGAACCTGTGCTAACAGCCATCCCGGGTATGCTAGGGTGCTTGCTGATACACTATGACATACCGTATACTTCATTTTTAGTCTTTTTATTGTTTAATGTTTCTTATTGTTATGTGAAGTAATTAACTTCTTTTGGTCTGTTCTAATTTTTTAAAAAATATTGCTTTGGTAAAGTTTTATGCCAAGTTGTTTTCTTTTTTCTTCTTTCTTCCATAGCTCTCATTTCTTTCCCATTTCCCCCCAAATTTTCTTTTCAAATTATTTCCTCTAGCACTCTCATCTCATTTCATTTTTAGGTTCCTTTAAAAAAAAACAACTCTTGCTTCAGCTCTTCTAATAAATCTAGTTGAACTTATGACCAATTGTATTTTTTTTGAAGTTTTGCTTGTAGATGTTTTGAAGTTATACTCTTCTGTGTTTGTGTCTTGAGCATTCTTGTCACCATAATAATTTTTATTTGCCCATTTGTCCAGTCTTACTTCCTGACTTCAGACTTTGTATTAGGATCATGCTCTATATAGTCCTGAAGAGAATGACTAGGCTGTGATTGGTCCTGTTTTGTGTTCTCTTGTATCCTGCTACTGCTTTTTTAGGGGGCAGGAGGGAGTATTTAGTATTGTGTTATTCCAGGATTTCAGAAGTAGCTCAGATTTGGGATACGAAAGCATTCGGTCCTCCCAAAGTGGTCTGATCCAAAGTAAAATCTGAGCGCTGCCATTCTATCTAAGCTACTCAAGTTCTTGACCTGGTTTTGAGTCTGAGGAACACTACTTGTGGGTTTGTCATTGGTTGGAGCTCCAGTAAACTATTATTAGACACAGATACTGAGAGCCACCAGAAAAGCTGTATATATTCACAATGACAGAACTGCAGGCTCCACTTTGGTGTAATATTCTTGTCCTAGTTATTCAACTATAGATTTCAAATACATTAAAGATAGGATCTGAGACTCTGCTCTACTCCCAGGGTCAGAGTCACAAGCTCTTACTTGCTTCTACATTTCTGCTTTTTACTCAGAGTAAAAAATCTAGGGTACACAATCACTCCTTGGACTTGACTATCTTCCTTCCTAAGGACAGGTTCCCTTCTCAGTCCACTCTTACGCTGTGATCCAAAAGTGGGTAGTGAGTGACATTCTTGCCATTTGGAACCTGTTCCTATTCCCTGCACAAGTGCAGATCCCTTTGGGCTGGATCTGTGACTTCTTCTTGCTTGTACCTAGACAGGGCTTTATTTATTCTCTGATTTGGAAGGCTTTATGTGGTGTACTGGCTAGACCCCAGCTCCAGCATCCACAGACCTCTTTATCTATCTCCCTAAGCTGACCTGGTTTGGAAAAATTACTCACTGTGATTTTTTTTCTTGGATTTTCCAATCAGAACTCAGTCCGGTCTGGTTATGTGTTCTAGATCTTTGTGGAAAAGATGCAGAAAAGAGATCAGCTGTACTACTTCTGTCTACTCTGCCATCTTGGCTGGTCCCCCATCACCTATTTATTTTCCCTGGTGTCTGGAATTCTTGTCACTGGAGTTATTTTGTTGGGATTTAAAGCATTGTTTCCCAAAGGTCTTGCTAAAATGTGCATATGTTAACTGGGAAGGACAAAATATTAATCCAATAATAGACATTAACACTTTAGGATACATTAATTGTTTTATGTTATATCGTAGAGATTAAGACCTTATAGAAGTAGAACTTGGGACCAGTAATCTTTAATAGAGAGTAATAAGTTGGTAATAGCATAAAGCATGCAGTCACTGTCAGGGAAGTCTGATGTTGGTACCTTACAAAACCAGAAGGAAGCCTATAGGTACTAAGTATTAGAATAGGGCAAAGGAAAGACTGGATATAACTAAACAGAATTCATTATCTTTACCCAGACCCTTTCTTCCTCTGAACTTCCCTTATCACTGTGGAGGGTACCACAAGCCTGTCCAGTCACCCAGGTTTACAAACTCCTCTCTCTCACTCATTTTGTGTATGTATGTAATCAGGTGCCAAATCTTGTAGTCTATGACATCGTTCACACGTATTTCCTCTAATTAGAGGTCCTCATTACCTCTCACCTGGACTTTTGCAATAACCTTACAGTTGGTCTCCCTGACTCAAGTCCCTCAACACTCCAATCCATCTTCCACACCACTACTAAAGTGATTTTCTTAAAGTTAGGTCTAACCATGTCATTCCTTAACTGCCCCTCTTCTCTGAAATAAACTGGAGTGGTCCCCCATTACTTCCTGGATCAGAGATAAAAGTCCTTTGTTTGGCATGTAAAGCTCTTTGGAATCTGGCCCCTCCCTACCTTTCCAATATTACATTCTACTCCTCTTTATATACCCTGTAGTCATGGCCTATTTGCTGTTCCTCCCCAAACACTCCATCTTCAGTTTCCTTGCCTTTATACAAGCTGGTCCCTATCCCTGCAATGCTCTCGCTCCCAACCTGACTCTTAGGGTCCCTGCTCAAGCACCACCTCCTCTCAGAGGCTTTTCCTGGTCCCCCTAACTGCTACTGCCATCCCCTCTAAGGGGATTTAATCTATAGTTCTTTCATGTGCTCACATGTATGTAGTCTCTTATATTAGAATGTAAATTCCTTGAGGGTAGGCACTATTTTTGTTTTCTCTTTTGTTCCCCAGTCCTTAATTAACACAATACCTGGAACGCCGAATAGTAAACGTTTATTGGTTGGTTGGTTGGTTGGTTAGATAGGAATATAACCAAAGGTGGGCTTATAATGGAGGGTCAGAGTGAGCTCCTTTGAGGATCAGAAGTGACGAACCTGCAGAGGCAGAATCTGCATCTTCAAAACACCTGTGCCCTTAGAAATAGCATTGTCTTTGCAGATGCCACTGTCTGGAACCTATGATTTCACTTGATCCTACTAACACTGCCACCTACTCCCTGCTTTTACAAATTATTCCGGCAACCATGTTCCAGGGTAGTGACTTCAACAGCTCTGGTGGCGAGTCCATCTACAGAGAGAAATTTGCTAATGAGAACTTCATCCTGGAGCACACTGGCCCTGGTCTTTCTTGGCCATGGCCAGTGCTGAGCCCATCACAAATGGCTCCCAGTTTCTCATCTATACTACTAAGACTGATTGGTTGGATGGTAAGCATGTGGTCCTTTGGAGAGTGAGAAAGGGTCGAGCAATGTGGAAGCCACAGTGCACTTTGGATGCTGGGGCCAGCAAGAAGATTACTGATGCTGACAGCAGATGACACTCATATGTTTTTTGGTTTTGTTTTTCTGTCTGAACCACCAAACTATTCCTCTGTGTCTGGGGAAAGCCAACCTTCCCACTCCCCTCCCACCAGTCCAAAGCTCTGCTTTCATGCCCCAGAATCCTTGTCTTCTCACTTGTTGCAATTGTTTTTGGATTTCCTTCTCTTTCAGTGTCTACAAGTTTGGCTAGACTACAGAGTAAAGTTTATGATTATGAAATAAAAGGTAAACTACATCCATCCACACACACAGATATAGACAGAATCAGAGGAAGAGGGAAAAGGAGACGGGGGCAAGTGGGAAAGGTAGAGAAATGTCAACATCATCAGTGTCAGTTGTCCCTAACCCTGTTCAAGCATCCTGGACTCCATGCTTCTCTGTCCTTACTTCTGGCCTCCTGAGCTCAATTTTCTCCTTTGATTTATTTCTCAGCTTTGGTGATTTGAATTCCTCGGATGCCACCTTCTCTTGGATCATTGCAGTTGAAAGTGATGCCTCCCTCCTCCTGTTTCTTAGAGGATTTGCCTAGATGCCTGCTTGCTCCTGTCACATTCTCCATTGTAGCATATTTATTAGTAGACAGATTAATTTGTTTTTGGTCAGACCTATAATGTTTTCAATGTAGAGAGCACCCCAGTAAGGTGACTCCCCGTGCTAATAAAGATTGGCAACTGTTCAGCAGCCTGTAGATTTAAAGAATTGCCTGGGGCACCCAGAGGTTAAGTAACTTGCCCAAGGTTGCTCAGGAAGGTTTGTGTCAATGGTAAAACATGAACCCAGGTCATCCTTACTCCAGTACTGGTTTTCTATCCACTACAACATGCAGCCTCTCATGGAAGAAAAGAGGGGTAGATATACAGAAAGAAGAGGGATAGCAGCAGTGAATGGAGGACTGGATTTGGAGTTAGAGGATGGAGCTTTGGACCTGATGCTAGGAAGGCCTGAGCTGAAATCCAGCCTCAGACACTTACATGCTGTATGACTTTGGGCAAATTACTTAACTTCTGCCTCTCCCAGTATCTTCAACCCTAAAATAGGGAGAATAATAGCACCTATCTCCCAGGATTGTTGTGAAGATTAAAGGAGATAATATTTGCAAAATACTTAGCATAGTCTTGGCATGTAATAGGTACTTAATAAGTGATAATTTCCCTTCATTCCTTCTTTCCTTCCATCCTTGACTTTGGGCAAGTCCCTCTACCTCTGTGTGCTTCAATTTCTTCAACTGTAAAATGAAAATAATAACAGCACCACCTATATCCTAGGATTGTGAGGATCAGATGAGATAATTTTTGTAAAGTACTTAGCATAGTGCCTGGCATATAGCAGGTGTTAAGAAACACTACTTTTCTTCTTTCTTTCTCTTCTTCCTTCTCCTTCCCTCCCTCCCTCCCCCCTCCTCCTTCCTTCCTTTCTTCTTTACTTCCTTCCTTTCTTCCTTCTTTCCTTCCTTTCTTCTTTCTTTCCTTCCTCCTTTCCTTCCTTGACTTTGGGCAAATCACTTGACCCTTCTGAGCCTCCTTAATGGACGCCCTCCCCATCCCATGTCCTATTGACAGCCAGATTGTATGCCTCCTCTTGAAGTGTAGAAGGAATTTAGAGGTGGATTGATGGGCCTGAGAACACACCCCAATCCTCCCACCCTATGATCACATCCTGGGAGACTCTGAGCCCCTGAGTAAGCCATAGTCCAGGGAATCAACCCTTGTAGAAACCTAAACTGTCAACTGCCTCTGCAGGTGTCACTGCTGTTGAAAACCAGGAAATGAAAAAAGTTCTCACCACCACTGTTAATTAAATTGCCACCACTATTAAATCAGATGAAGCCTTTCAATTTGAGCTGCAATTGAAATCTCCCAGGCTGTATGTGTTGTCTCCCTCATTAGAATGTGAGCTCCTTGAGGGCAAGGGACCATCTTTCTTTTCTTTGTGTATCCCCAGAGTTTAGCAGTACCTGGAACAGAGTAGGTGCTTAACAAATGCTTTTTCATTCATTCATTCATTCATTCATTCATTCATTCATTCATTCATCTCCTTAACATCTGGAGGTCTCTTAGAGACTCCTCCCCACTCCTTTTCCTTTTACATAAAATCTCCAAGGGCAAGAACTATGTTGCTTTTGATCTTCTGGTCCCCAGGATTTACCAGTGGCAGGTTCTTAATCAGTATTTAATAAGCCTTTGTAAATTACATTGAACTGATTAGTGTCCTTATCCATGAGGTGCCAAAAATAATAGAAAAATTATGTGATTCACAGGATGCAACCTTTGAGTCATGGAAACTCTCTGCCAACGAAAGTCAGAATCTTCCAGAGAGAGGGGAACAGCTCATGGCAAATGAGTTGTTCATATAGAGCTCATGTCAAAGTGCTGAACAAAACTGGGCTTCCTGAGCACGGGATAGCTCCTGGAGCAACTGGGCTCCCATTCTGGTGGTCGCAGCTTCTGGCAGGCAAAAGATCCCAGGATTGGTGATGCCTCTGATGAAGACAATCCAGGTGGAGGATTAATGTGGGACAGATACAAAGGTACTTTCAACTCTCTCTCCTCAGGAAAATGGGGCCTGTCCTACAACGAGGACATTCTGCTGGGATAGTTTATCTCCAAGCCTAAGCCTGAGAAGCCTGACTTCATGAAAGCCTCATTCACACTATTTCCCCCATCTCCTGTTTTCACATGTGACAATGGGATTGTGGCTTCCTGTTGTAGCAAAGCAGAGGGAAATTCCTCCAGAAGATAATGGGGTATAAGGGGCGAGAGAGGTGGTAACGGCATCTCCTTTAATACCAGCACAACAGGAATAGAGAATGAAAAAGACAGAGAACCTCTACCCTCTGCCCTGAAGGTAGAACCTTTACCTGACAACTGGGGAGGAAAGGCATTCCACAATGGGAAAGTCCTATCTAAAAAGAGGAAGCCAGGCTGCTTCCCTGGGGAACAACTCCTTTAATATCTCACTCCACCGACCACCAAATTTATGGCTTTAATGTAAGAGAAGAAATGGAGCCCTGCTTTTTTTTTTTAAGCAGTAATAACAAACATAGCCATAGGGAGTGGTTTAGAGACTAAGGAAGGGCCTTTTTACACAGAGACAACTAAGAGAGAACTAGCAATTTCGAGGTAACATTGACCACCCAAAATTTTAATGTTAAAAGAGACCTTCAAGATTATCTATCCTAGCCCAATCTTCTCGTTTGACAGAGGAAAAAAACTGAGTGAGGTTCATGGAAATAAGATAAGTAATAAGTGCAAGAACTTTGATATGAACTCAACTTTTCTGACTTCAAAGTCATAGAGGAAATTTAGGGTAGTAAAAAGAACACATGATTTGAAGTTGGAGGATTTGGATTCAAATTGTATCTCTGCTATTTTTACTACTTGTATAACCTTGAGGTAGTTTCTAGATATCCCCTCAACTCAATTCACTTCTTGGTAAAATGAGAGGTTTGGACTGAATTATTGTTAAGGGACTGTCTTTAAATTCCAGCTAAGGTCCCAAAACAACTCTAAATACCATGATCCCTCCCTTCCTTCCCCTTCTCACACCCTCTAGAGGAGATCTAGGAAGGGAGCAAATCTGCCCTATAGTCACTGGTAAGACACAGGACAAAGTAAAATCAATTACTCCCTGGGATTCCCCCATCCTAAAATGGTCTGGATGTGGGAATAAAGCTGGGATGCAGTCTGTGAAGAAAGAAAAGTGATTTTTGTGGTGACAAAGAATTGGAAACTGAGGGGATTCCCATCAATTGAGGAATGGCTATAAATTATGGTATATGAATATAATGGAATACTATTGTGCTATAAGAAATGATGAGCAGGTAGATTTCAGAAAAATCTGAAAAGACTTACATGACCTGATGCTGAGTGAAGTGAGCAGAACCAGGAAAACATTGTACATAGTAAAAGCAACATTGTACAATGATCAACTTTGATAGACTTGACTCTTTTCAGCAGTACAATGATCCAAGACAATTCCAAAAGACCCATGATAGAAAATACTATCCACATCCAGAGAAAGAATTGTAGCCTCTGAATCCAGATTGAAGCACATTATTTTCACCATTTTTTGTTTGTTTTTTCTTTCTTATGGTTTTCTTCTTTTGTTCTGATTCTTCTTTCACAACATGACTAATGTGGAAATACATTTAATATGATTGCACATGGATAACCTATATCAGATTGTTTGCCATCTTGGGGAAGAGGGCAGGAAGGGAGGGAGGGAGAAAAAAGTTTGGAAAACAAAATCTTATAAAAGTGAATGTTGAAAACTTTCTTTATGTGTAACCGGAAAAAAAAATCCTATCAAAGTTCAAAACCAAAACAAAACAGAAATAAAAACAAGAATGGAAAATGAGTAAAACCTGGAAGGCCAAACTCAGCATTTTCTATTGCTCTCTTCCCTTTTTCTTGTTGTGGTTTCTCCTGCTTTCAAGTTCTATTGACATTTTTCTCTGGACTCAGACCATTGTTGACACTGGCTACTCTCCCTTGTTTGTTTTTGGTCCTCTTGCAGTCTGGAGCCTAGCAGAAGGACGTTAAAAACCAGAGCACTCAAGTGTGGCTCCTGACCATGGAACCTGTAAGAGCCAGAGAGCATATAAGGAAGGAACTGAGACAATGGGGGTGACAAGGAGAGGTTGCTCTCAGAGGCTGTATGTCCATCCCCTTTATCTGCATTATCTTTCCCACCAAAATGACATTCTATTTATATATACCTCATATATACTTATGCATGTGCATGTTGTTTCCCTGATAGACTATAAGCAACTTGAGGGCAGGGTCTGTTTCATATTTGTCTTTGTATCTCCAGTACCTAGCATAGTTCCTGGTACTTAGTAAACATAAATAAATAATTGAAAATAAATAAAATAAATACTTGTTGCTTGACTGTGACCTCTGAACAGGGATCAGAAAAGAATTGAACCACGATGGGGACGCAGTCCTTGCTCCTGGGGTTTCTGAGGCTGTTGGATCTCTTGAATTTGGGAGTTCTGCTGCAGCAAGCTAACCACATCAGGTATCTTCACTAGCCACCAACCTTCCTAAGGAGGTTGAACCAGCCTATGGCAGAAATAGAGCAGGTCAAATCTCCTATGTGGATCATTAATGGGAATGGCTGCTGAATTTCCAGCCTGAGCAAGATAGGGGAGACTCAGTCTCAAAAAAACCCAAAAAACAAAAAACAAAAATACCCAAAAAAACCCTGACCTTGGGTTGTGCAACTGAACTAAATGTAAATATTTAACCTCTTCTTTATTTTTGTTTTAAAGCTATCTTTCCCACATGCTCATTGACTGTTTTTATGAACATCTCTTAGCCTTTTCCTGTCATTATATCCCATCCCCACAAACTAGTCTAGAGAAGAAAAGATTCAAATTCAACTAACCAGTTATTTAGAACTCTCTCTTAGTAACCAGCTGTCTGGATCCCAAAAGTGGTTTGTTTTTTTGGTTTTTGTTTTTTCAAAACAGTCTATGTGTGTCAATACAGTCTTCAGCTGGCAGTACCCAGAGGCAAAGCTGAGGCCCAGGTAGCTTTTGTATGGTGGCAGGCATAGACCAGAAAGGTTCTTAATTGAAGCTATGGGATTGGCCGGCTAATCCTGCTGAACCGAGTGCCCTGTTGTGCTGATATCCCACTTCTTGGCAGGGAAGTGGAATGTTTGGGACTTATTAAACAGGCTCCATCTCCTAGCTGGCAGAGGGAGGGTTCATGCTGGGGCATGGACCTGACATTGGAATGATTCCAAGCTTCCACTCCATTGATGGACACCTTCCAGGCCTATCTCTTTCCTTTAAATGAAATGAACTAAGTAGCAAAGTAAAAATAAAAAGTAGAGTCAGACAAAAAGCAGACCTAGAAAGACAGAAATAGAAAACTACACGCACACACAAGGGGGTGAAAAAGACAGGAAGAAAAGAAAATGTTCCCACATCACTACTGATGTATGGGGAGCCTGGATTGAGTTTTAAGATCCTAAGAATCTCCACCTTCTAAAAATGGTCTCCATTTTTATAATTTAAAGACTGATCATTTGTCTGCCACTGTCAGCCAGCCCTCCTTTGACAAGGTGAATTTTCTCACTTCAACTTCAAGGATTTAGGGCTTGGAAGTAGAGGGGATGATGGAGAGGCACTGAGTTTCAACCCTCTGGATGCTGCAACTTCCCATAGTGCATTGCACATAATAGGTCCTCATTATGTGGGTGTAATGATGAAGAAAAAGAAGAAAATCTGGCTTATGATGGGCTTGGCTAATTCAGTGGGACCAAATTAAATTCAAGAGGTTGCACTGTGCTGCATCTATAGGGAGTTAAAGGAAAGAAAAGTCATGAGGACACTGGGTGTGCTCAGTGAACAGGGATTGTAAAGGTTCAAATGCCTGGTCAGAAAGAGATTCTGGAGTATTCCTGCGCTAGCAAGGGACACAGGATTGGGAGTGGTTTGGCAGCTCCATAGCCTATTACTCAGTTCCTGGTTGCAGAGTTCGAGGAAACAGGGCCTCTACTGGGGACCAGAGCACAGATCAGGAGGGCAGTGATGAGACCAGATCACAGCACTTTGGAGCAAGTCCAGGCCCCCAGATCAATCTGCAGAAGCTCAGGCCAGTTATCCATACTACTAGAGGCTAAGCAGACCCCAACTCTGACATAAAGTCCAAAGTCAAGAAACAGGCTGGAAAAATGAGCAAAGAGCAGAAAACCCTTGTGATCCAAAGTGAAGAATGCTAGACTTCATTGTCTAGAGACTAGATTTTGAATCCTACCTCTGGCTCTGGTACCCTTAAATTATTAAACCTCTTTCACTAACTGCTCCCCCATCTGTAAAATGGGCATAAGAATACTTGTTCCTGCTACTTATCGATAGTTAGGTAGATAGTTAGCAGATATAGAGTGCAGAGTACTTTGCAAATATTTCTCATTTGATCCTCAGCAACAATTTTGGGAGGTAGGAGCTATTGTTATACTTGTCTTATGAACGAAGGAAATGAGGCAGATG
The DNA here is from genome assembly GCA_028627135.1 of Pseudochirops cupreus. Taxonomy (NCBI): domain Eukaryota; kingdom Metazoa; phylum Chordata; class Mammalia; order Diprotodontia; family Pseudocheiridae; genus Pseudochirops; species Pseudochirops cupreus. The sequence goes on from CM053584.1 coordinate 92,378,107, forward strand.
GAGGTTAAGTGACTTGCCCAGGGTCACACAGGTAGTAAGTGTCTCAAACTGTATTTGAACTTAGAACTCCCTGATTCCTATATTACCCAACTGCAACTAATAATATGTTCACTTGTTTTAGTCATGTCTAACTCTTTGCGACCCCTTTGGAGTTTCCTTGGCAAAGATACTGGAGTAGTTTGCCATTTCCTTCTCCAGCTCATTTTATAGATGAGAAAACTGAAGTTTTTAGACAGAGTTAAATGACTCGTTCACAGTCACACAGCTAGTAAAGTATCTGAGGCCAGATTGGAACTCAGTCAGGTCTTTCTGACTCCAGTTCTAGTGCTCTATCCACTGTGACACCCAGCTGCCTTTCCAGTAATAAAGATATGTAATATAGTTTGTATACAATAAATTCTAATATATATGTATGTGTGTGTATATGTGTATATAACAGCATTTCAAGGTTGCAAAAGCTCTTTATATATCTCATTTGGTCCTTATAACTTCCTGTGAGGTAGGAGCTATTATGAGCCCCATTTTATAAATGAGAAAATCATGGGGGAGAAAGGTTAAGTGACTTGACCAGATAGTAAGTATCTGAGGAAAGATTTATTTCTGAATTCATATTCAAATTCAGGTCAGATTCTGCATAGTGTCCACTGTGCCAAGTAGCTGCCTCTAAAAGGCTTACCTTACAGGTTTGGTTTACAAGAAAGCACTTTGTAAACTGCTAACAATCAATTATTATTTTAAAAAAACACCCCTATTTCATAGTTTTAGCCCTCTGTGAGCTTACCTTCTCTCAGGGGAGACAAGAGTGACATCAATGCAACACACACACACACACACACACATTGTATAGTATAGACTATGAATACCATAGTACATTAGGAAAAGAGGAGAGTAGCATTTACTTGTAATTATCCAGGAGGGCTTCATGGAAGAGGTGAGATTCGAATAAGCAGGATTTTGATAGGTAGAAAGGAAGAAGAAAGTTCTCTAGACCAAAGTCATGAGTTTAAAATCACACAGAGAAAATATGCCTGTTTGTCCTTGATAAGGAGCTGGACCAGGTGAGGAATACCAGCATGATCCATTCCCACTACTATGGAAACAACTCAAAACATAGAACTCACTGATGGCAGGTGAAGAGTATCCGCTATAGAGGTGCAGCTAGGTGGTACAGTGGAGAGAGTGCCTAGCCTGGAGTCAGGAAGACTTATCATCTTCCTGAGTTCAAATCCAGCCTCAGATACTTACTAGCTATGTGACCCTGGGCAAGTCACTTAACTCTGTTTGCCTCGGTTTTCTCATCTATAAAATTACTTGGAGAAGGAATTGCAAACGATTCCAAGTATCTTTGCCAAGAAAACCCCAAATGGGGTCACCAAGAGTTGGACGTGACTAAAGAGCAAATCTGCTATATAAACAAAGTTCACATAAAGGACAGATTTCTCTGAGCAACATCTGCCATGTTATAAAAAAATTTAGTTGAAAATCTAATGATAATCAAAACAGTTAATAAAATATTCAAAATAGAGGGTAAAGTATTACACAAGATTGAGCATTTAGCAAAGTAAAACCTAATAAACTAACACTAAGGCAAAGTTCTGTGTTCCTTTCTGCGTCTGTTTGAAGTTCTGCTTTCTCTAGAAGTCCTTCCTTTCTTAAAAAAAATTATATATATATATATATATATATCTACATACATACATACATACATACATATAAACTATAATTAGTATATATTCTAGTTCTTCTTGCTTCACTCTGTATCACCCTCTAGATCTTTCCATGTGTCCTTATATGTTTCATATTTATTATTTTCATAGCACCATAGTATTCCATTACATCAATATAGCATAATTTATCTAAGTATTATACAATTTAGGGCTTAAAGATTGATTCCAATTTTTTCCCATGCAAAATAAAGCAGCGATGAACATCTGTGCATTGATAGATCCCTTTTAAAGATTGTATATGTTTTTTGCATATAGTCCTGAAAATGGAATCACCAGGTCAAAAGATAAAGACCAGCACTGGGACTCTTTTTATATATTGTCCTATCACTCTCCAAAATGCCTACAGCGGTCTACAGTCCTCCCAATGGTGTATTAGAGCTCCTGTGTTACTATAGCTCTGCCAACAATACTGAATTCTATAATTTTTTGGTTATTTTTGCCATTTCAGTGGGTGTAGGGTGATTAATAATAAGGCTGCCTTGATTGGTATTTCTCTGATTATTTAGCAAGCCTGAACATCTTTTCATGTGATTATTAATAGATTCTATTTTCTCTGATAATTGTCTGATCATATTCTTTGATAATTGCTCATTTGGGCGATACAGAGTATCCCAAAAGTCTTAGTGCTGTTTTAAGCTACTAAGGCTTAATAAATTATATATACATATATAGATAGATATGTGTGTTATATACATATATGATAGCACTTAAATACACACATATAATAGCACTTAGTGATTTCACTCATTTTCATTCATGTCCGATTCTTTGTGACCCTTTTTGTTGGGGGGTTTCTTGGCAAAGATATTGGAGTGCTTTGCCAACTTTCTTCTCCAGTTCATTTTACAGATGAGGAAATTGAGGCAAACAAGGTTAAGTGATTTGTCCAGCGTCACATTGCTAGTAAGTATCTGAGGTTAGATTTGAACTCAGGTCTTCCTGACTCCAAGGCCCGGTGCTTTAACCATTGTGCCACCTACCTGCCCTTACATAGTGCTACTTAAGCTTAATACTATCTTAAGTCTTTCGGGGATATCCTGTAGTATTACTTATAAATATGTAACATTTCCTGATATATTCTTTGTCTCTGACATTTTTCTAACATATTTACTAAAAATGTTTCCCTAATTTCTTTTTTTTAATTTCAAAGATTTTACTTTTTGTTGTACAAAATCCTTTTATTTCTGTATGAACAAACCTATCAGTTTTGTCTCTTGACATTTCTTCTGTTTGATTACTGAAAAAAATACCCCTTCGATAGTTGAGGTAATTATATTTGTAGTCAGGACTGGTCCTCACATGTGGCATGGAGTGGCATTGTGTGTCTCAAACGAAATTAGAATGGACATCTCTAGCTTCTCCCTCCACCTTTCTCCAAGGGAGGCTTTCATTCCTGTCAGGAGGGGAAGAAGGAAGCTGAGGCCAGAAGCTGTCACTCTGCTCTCATCTGAGAGAGGGGGTTACTGGGCTAGAATTATATCTATCTACTCCCTTAAATATTGCTAGTCTAAGGAATGTGATTTTCAGGTTCAAGCTCACTTTTGATCATTTTTCATTATTGGGCAAGCAGGGCCTCAAGTTTTATATCTATGGCTTGACCCCTTTCCCACCAAATGCCAGTTCCACAATGAATACACACAGCGAATAGCAAAGAAACCAATTTACCCAAATCATAGCAAAACAAAAATTAGAGAAGGTATTCATAGGAAAAAATATATGGACAATATAGAGTGAAGAAATTCTCTCATTGGGAGCAAAGCAACTCATCTCAACCAGGAGAGTCCCTGTGCTCACCCAAGGGGAAATCCCAAGTCTCTAGTGTAGCAGACTGGAGAGAGGGACATGATGGAGACTGCCAGCTCCTCTCATGTCAGCTTCTCCCCAGAGTCTATTTTCCTTTTAGTAACCTGAAATGGGGTTGACATGATCCATCTTCTCTCTCAAAGCTGGAAGCTAGAAGTGCCTGAAGTCCAAAAAGACTCAGTGATTCACAGAGAACTAGAAAAAGATTAAAGAGATATGAACTCTCCCATTCTCATCAATTCCACCCTGCCCTTCATACAGGCCTGAGCATTGATCTCCATCAATAGAGAAAAGAGTCCCATACCAATGGGCTCTGAGTCTGGACTTGCATATTATTCCATTTCCTTTTTTATAAACCATATTCCATATTTATAGTGATGCTCAAAAGACTAGCTCCACTAAAGTACTCCCTCCAGTGCCTTGATGGAGGTGACCTTCATTTCTAGGAGGCTATATTAAATGGAGCCCAACTCTGGGAAGTCCAGCCACACTAGAAAGTCTTTGAAGGCAAGTCAGATAAGGAACTATACTTTATATCTGTCATCTGAGCAGTGGTCTAGCTATGTTCAAAAAGATTCAATACTGGAAAGTTGGCCACCACAGGAGCAGTTTCAGGGGTCAAAAAATTCATATAACCACCTACTAAGGCACTGAAGGGTTGCTATCTGAAGGAGTGGGTGAAGCAGACAAAGTGATTATATCATATAGATCCTGTGAAGTATTCTCGTAAGACGCATGCTGCTTGCTTTAAAATATCACAGAGGCTTGGGAGAGCCCTATTATCTAAGAATTGTCCCTGACAACCATCCATGAAGCAACCCAGAATCCGTGAAAATTGCTTGTTAACAACAGTCTGTGCTAGCCTTGCCCCAAGGGACCCACATGAAGTTAAAGGGCTGGGGTTAGGCAGAAATGGGAGTCTAGAGGAAGGCAGGAATGAGAAAGAAACAGTATTTTTCACTAATCAACTTTGTCAGTTGAAGAAGAAAGACCATTAAAAAATTAGTCTTTTGCATCTTCCCTGTTCTTTGTCTCTCCACAGTACCTAAAAGGAATAAGAATTAACCAAGGGCAGGGGAAGGAAGAGGTTCCTCTAGAGGGGCGAGGTTGGAGGGAGGGGAAAAAAAAGAGGGAGAAGGAGGAAGTCCTCAGGGACAAGTTGCATCATAAGGACAACACTCGGACTTTGTGGACACTAACTCCCTGCCCAGAGAGTTAGTCAATATGGCCATGTTTTGTTGCTCTGCATTTTGTTTGGTCCCCAGAGAAGACAATTTCCATGACAACAACCCAACCCATATAAAGCTCAGATAAATTAAATGGAACAGGAGCTGGCTTAGGATGAGAGTCATGTATATGTTTAGTTTCTGTTGATAGCAATCGCCCATTGGATGTTCAGGGGCCACACAGACCAGAGAGATTCCATTCTGATGAAACAGCTGACTCAGGTAGCAGGGGTGAACTGCCTCGTAGGTGAATGGAGTGTGAGTCAGCCTCTTCTCCTGCCCCTTTCCCTGCTGGTCCCCAAGGTGAGCTGTTTCTGTACTGTAGCTACAAAAAAAAAAGCTACAAATAACTTTGGGGGGATAGAGCTGAAACATTAAAAGGCTGACTATTGTGGGTGGAGGTAGGTGGAAGGGGATAATGTACAGTGGTTTATCTGGTTCCTTATACCTGTATCACTCCCTAACCTTTTGTAGCTGGGGGCATTTATTTCATCTACAGATTTGGCCAGGCCTCACATTCCCAGAGGTGGTAGCCAATTAGTGACCGGCAGGTCACCAATTGATAAGATATTGCTGCTGATTTCACTCTGATCTTGGTCCCACTATGAGTATCATAAGATTTACTGCTGTAAAGGACCTTAGAGACCATCTACTGCATCTTCCTCATTTTAAAGGAGAAACAAGCTGCCCAAGGTCACAGGCAATCATAGCAGAAGCAGAATTCTAACCCAGGTCCTGTGGTTGCAAATATAACATTCTTTCCACTATGTCATTCTGTTGCCAGCCTACCTTATCAATAATTGGGCTTCTGGCTTTATTTATCTATTTTTTACTTTTATTTTTTTGGAGGGGGCAAGGCAAGGCAATTGGGGTTAAGTGACTTGCCCAAGGTCACATGACTAGTAAGTGTCAAGTGTCTGAGGTCGGTTTGAATTCAGGTCCTCCTGACTTCCAGGGCCAGTGCTCTATTCACTGTGCCACCTAGCTGCTCCCTATTTATTTATTTTTTAAAGCCTGGGACTCCCCATCTCCCTCAGGCTGGAGGTTTCGGCACTACTTTCCACTGCTGTTGGTTGGGCACAGGAAGGGGAAGCCCATCCTGTTAATGCAGTAATGCTTAATTTATTGCAGATACTGGCTCATCATAGCCTATTGTAGCCCAGAACTCCCAAACCCAAGAGATTTGCCAACTTCACCAACCCCAGTAGCTGGAGTTATAGATATGTCAGTTAGGACAAATCACTCAAACTCTCTGCACATCAATATTTTCATCTAGAGCAGTGGTTCTCAACCCGTGGGGTCGCAACCCCTTTGGGGGTCGCCTAAGACCATTGGAAAACACATATTTCCGATGGTCTTAGGGACCGAGGCACGGCTCCTCTATCCCGTCTCCAGGCGGGTCCACCCCCATGCAGATACACCCACATACGAATATTAAAGGATCATGGCATTAGGAAGGTTTAGAACCACTGATCTATAGGATAAAATGGTTTGATTTAATTGAACTATCTCATTATCAAATCCAGTAATGAGGCAGCTAAATGGTGAAGTAGATAGTGTTGTACCTGGAAGCAGGATTCAAACCTGAGTTCAAATCCTGTCGAAAGACACCCGAGCTTTGTGAGCTTGGCCAAATCCTTTAACCTCAGTTTTCTCATCTGTAAATGAGGATAATAATAGCATCTACCCTCTCGGAGTTGTGATGAGGATCATGTGAGGTAATGTAAGTACTTTCCAAACCTTAAAGGGCTATACAAATGTTAAGCTATTATTAGTCCCCACTCCATTCCTTCCCTTAGGACTCCCAGTCCTGTAAAACACAGAAAGGTACAATCAGCAGGCAGGAACTTTTGTGATACTAATACTGATTGTGACTATTTTTAACACAGCTTATAATACTAAGCAAGACAAATCTCTTCCTCTGGACCCAGGTTTCTTTTTCTATTAAATAGGGGCTTTAGACTGGCAGTGCTCTGAAGTGCTTTCCAGACCTAAGATCCTTGTGCTGAAAAGTCGGAAGCCAACCTGTACATGGGCACGACATATATGACAATCCTTGATTTGCTATTTACATAAATTCAGAACAGTCTTTCCCCAGTGCCTGAAGCCTGGTGTTTTATTATAGTTCACTAAAATGATACAAATGGAAGATCAGTGCTTTTTCCTTCCACTTCCACTGCTAGCATAGAGTTTGCAAGGAGCTAGGTGTTGAAATGGATAGAGGGCTGGAGCTGAAGTTAGGAAGACTTAAATTCAAATCCAGGCTCAGCTACTTACTAGCTGTGTGACCCTGAGCAAGTCACTTAACCTCTAATTACCTCAATTTCTTTGATCTATAACATGGGGATGATAATAGCACCTACCTCCCAGGATTGCTGTGAGGAGCAAATGAGATACTATTTCTAGAATTTTCTAAAATATTTGCAAAATTTAAAGTGCTATATAAGTATTATCATATAAAATGAAACCATATTAATAGTCTACTATAGCAAAGCTATAAACAAGAAAAACTCATTTAAAAAGAAAATGGGCAAACCTCCACAGACAACCACTAGACATGAGGTAAACTCCTTTAGAACACGCAAATAGATAACCAATAGTTTTCAGTTGAAGCCACCAGAGTTTTTAAAAGGAAATATTATCGGCATTCAGAGAAAGAACTGATAAATAGAAATATGTATAGAATGATTTTACATATATATACATATTTGTGTCTCATGGTAGCCATGGAGTTGGGGGGAAGGTAGAAAAAAGGGGAAAAAAGAGAAAAAAAGAAATTTTTATGATAACTTTAAAAAGAATAGCAAGTTGTACGGATAGATTGACAGTTTCACTTGTAATCTTTTTTTTTTATTACACTGTCTTATGGAAATGCTTGTTTTACCCCATAAATTAAAAATAAAATAAATAAAATTTTAAAAGGAAATACTAGACTAGAGAGAAACACTGAAAATTTTCAAATTTGCTACTATTTAAAGTAGATCATAGGTCACATCCTTTCTCCTCTTATTCAGCCAGTGCTCACCACAGTGGGGAGAGTGTCAAGGAAGTGGGTCTAAGACACAGTCCCCAACTTTAAGGAGCTCACTGTCTTTTGATGGAGAAAAAGATGAGTTGCAAAATAATTAGAGGCAGAAAGCCCACTAAATTGTGTGGTACAAATAGTACACTAGAAACATCATGACATTGCTTCCCACTTCATCGATGCCCTCTGCTTAAAACATTTCAGTATTATCACTCAGTCTCCTCTTTCTCTCCTGTCCCAGAGAAATAGATAGTCCAACTGCTCACCAAAGCTCATCCTTCTTCTCTTTGTCCTTGATACCAACTCTTCCCATTATACCTTCTTATACACCTTCAATCTCTCTTGATCCATAAACTCCTGATAGCCAATAAAAATGCTCAAAAGATTTTCTAATTCATCATTTAAAAAACAACACTCCTGCCCTTTACCCTTCAAATCCATCTAGCTACTATCCCATCTCATTGTTCCTCTTCACTTACAATTTCTTGAAAATGATGTGTATGCGCAATACCTTAACTTCCTTATTACCCATTACATCATCAAGCCCTGAGAATCTGGCAACTGCTCTCATCCCTCTGTTGAACTGATTCTCTTAAAGATCACCAATGACCTTCTAAATACTTAATCCAAAGGCCTTTTTTTTTTGATCCTCATTTCGTCTGATCTCTCTGCAGCAGTTGATAAGCTTGAACATCCCTTTGGATTTGTCCCTTTGGATTTCCTCTCCTCCTTTGACTTCAGAGACAGTATACTCTCCTGGCTACCCTCTTACCTTCTAATAAGCCCTTCTGCCTGCTGTCATCCTCTTCCTGATCCCTTAAGTTGGGTGTCACCCAAAGTTCTGTCCTTGGCCCACTTCTCTTCCCTTTCTGTACTCTCTCTCCCTTGGCAACCTCATTCGTTCCCACTGCCTCAACTAAGTTTTCTATATAAATGATTCCCAGATCCATACATCCAGCTCTTGCTTTTCTTCCAAGCTCCATATATATATATGTATATACATATATATATATGTATATACATATATATATGTGTGTGTGTATATATATATACACACACACACACACACACATATCTGTAGCTGGCTTTAGGATATCTCTGTCTGGATGTTCTACCAGTATTTTTAATTTAACAAGTACAAACCTGAGCTTTTGTTTTTCTTAAAATCTAAATGCTACATGTAGTGATACCACCATTGATCCAGTCTCTCATGTTTGAAACCTAGGTGTGATCTTTGACTTTTTCCTCTTTCTTATCTCTAATTACCAACAAGTTGACAAGCAACGTCTAGTCTATCTCTTCAGTATTTCTTAAAAATAATTCCTTCCATTCTTTTCCCTCTACTACCTCTCTAGTACAGTTCCTCATTATGACCAACCTGGTAATAATTTCCTGCCAGGTTTTCCTTCTACTTTCTCCTCTCTTCAAACCAGCCTTCCATACATTTCCCAGTCTTACCTTCCTTATCCATTCATCTAGTCGTACTCAAATCCCTATAATGACTTCCCCTTCTATGGAGCAAAGTTTAAAGTCCTTGGCTTGTCATAACTGACCTATTCACCATCTCCCCAACAAGTCCCAACCCTTACCATCTTAATGCATTTGCTTGGGATATTCCTTGTATCTGACACATCATTTCTCTTCTGCCTCCATCTGTCAAATTCCTACTCAATCTTTAAAGGTCAAGTCAAATTCTCACTCTTCCTAGAAACCTTCTCTGACCATTATGATCAACTGGTCTCAGAATCAGAAAGCTCTGTGTTCACATCCTGCCTCTTATAATACACTAGTTGAGTAACCTAGGACAAGTAACAATTTTTCAGGGTCCAGTCAACTATCTAACATTATCAGTTATAGAGAAGATGCCAATCTTCATTGACAGAGGCAGTTTCATCATAGGGAGATCCCTCTGACAATGGAATCACAAATGCAGATGTGAAATCCTAGTCATAGTCATAGAGACTATCAAGGCCAGAAGGGATCTTAAAGATTATCTCATTTATCCCCTCACTTCACAGAGGAAGAAACCAAAGCATATAAAGGGAAATTGACTTGCCCATTAATGTAAGAGTGACAAAGATCTTTGCCATAGTGGAAGGAATGCAAGGATGTTTCAGGTTAATTTACATGGCTTTAAGCTCTAACTTCCCAGTTCCTCATTTTACTCATTCCCCATGACTGACACAAATATTTCAGGTCCATATTCATAAAGCTTTTCCAAATCTTCTCATTCCTCCTCAAACCTTTCTTCCATGACCCTCCTCCTCTCACACCCTCTGCTGAGAAGCTTGCTTTATACTTTACTGAAAAAAGTGAGACATGTATTGATCATTTCTTCTTTTCTTGCCTCCCCTCATATTTATCTTACATCAGTTACATGCTTTCTATTACTACCTTCACTCCGTCTCACATAAAGAAGCTGCTCCTGGTTTTATTGAGGCAAATCCTTCTACACGCACACATGTTCTCATTCCATTCTACCTTCTCCAGAAGACTGATATCTTCATCAAGCCCACTCTCTCAGTAATCTTCAACCTCTCCTTGTCCTGGTTGCTTCCCTGATACCTCTCTCATCATAAAAATAAACCTTACTTGATCTAGCCAGAATTGAATGGGATCCTTGTTCTAGTGAGTTAGTTGCTAGATCAGGACTAGAATATATATGTACTCTCACTATTTGGGCTATAGAAGTCAGTCTGTAAGAAAGTATTTAAGAACCATTGCTAGAAAAACTCCCCATCACTCTTGCATTGGAGTTTAACCACAAGGCTCTTAACCTGGTAACATGTCACTAGACAAGATTTCTTAGGGATGGGGAGTAATGGTGGTGGTGATGGCCTTCTCATGTGTTGTTATCAAGAGATCAGCTTGAGATAAGAAGAGTGAAGGTCTTCGATTGACTGCTATTATTCCTTCCAGCTGAAAAGCAGGGGCCCATACTATAGGCCACCAGTCACATACTAGCATGTCCTAGTGGGGGAGGGGGAAACCTGTGACCTTGAGGCCACATGTGGCCCTCTGGGTCCTCAAGTGTGGCCCTTTGACTGAATCTAAACTTCCTGAAGTCAAAGGACCACACTTGAGGAACTAGAGGGCCACGTGTGGCCTTGAGGTCGCAGATTCCCCACCCCTCCTAAAGAGTAATCTGACATAGGGAGAAAACACTGTATACTGTTTTAACTGGCTGACTATAGGGCCCTTCTACATAATAACCCCAGTTAACAGGCATCCAGACAACTGAACTCCTTAAGCAGTTGGCATGGTGGGACAATAGGAAACTATAAGTCACGAGTGGAGAACAGTGAGAGATTGCTCCTCCCTGAACCCCAAGGTCTGAATTCAGAAGCTTCTTATTTCTGAAGTTTTTAAATAAGCAAATGAAAAGTCTCCAAAAGTCACTATGGATGACTACATATATTAATTATAGCCACCAATGGTCACAGAGTCTACTGTAAATTAGTGGGGCCACAGTTTAGATGAACTCAGTGACTCTATTTAAGAGTAGCATACCCTACAGGGATTATCCTGAGGCAATTAGATATTTTAGGCCGAGCATTTTTTTTTTAGACCAATCACATTTAACTATGTGACTGAAGTGGCCTCTGAGTCACTTGGCTAAGGAAAGGGATTGCAGAATCCAGCCTGGGAGAAAGGCCAATGATGGACCCTGGGGAAAGTGTCCAGGAAAGGGAAAGTCAGTGGATGCTAAGACATTCTGTAGCTTCCTGCTTTCCACCTCTGTGTTTTCAATTTATGGGGAAAGTGATTTTGGTTTGAGGGGAAGGGCGAGTCTCTGATAGAACTTTATACTGGGTATCTACAAGAAGCATCATCATCATAACAACTTGTTTTGTGTAGATCTTTAAAGTGCAAAGCACTTCACATAAGCTATCTAATAATAAGGATAAATGTAGATAACAGCTAACATTTACATAACACTTACTATATGCCAGGCCCTGTGCTAAGGGCTTTGCAATCATTATCTTAGTTGATCCTCACAACAACTCTGGGAGGTAGGTGCTATGATTAGCCCCATTTTGCAGATGTAGAAACTGAGGCAGACAGATATTAAGTGACTGGTCCACAGTCAGAAGGGTAGTTATCTCATTTGATCCTCACAATAACACAGTGAGAGAGGTCCTATTATTATTATTATTTCCCATTTTATAGGTGAGAAAATTGAAGTTTAAGTGATTTGCCCAGGATCACATAGCTAGTAAATATCTGAGGCAGGATTTGAACTCTTGTCTCCCTGACTCCAAGTCTAACATGTTAGCCACTGGACTGAGTATTTCAACATTTATTAATCAGTCAACAGCTCAATTAATTAACAAATATTTATGTATAAACAAGAAATTATAGCGTACTGTGAAGAACACTAAATGTGGAATCAAAAACCTTGGGGTAAATCAGATCTTGACCACCATCCATCTGTGTTCTCTTAGTCAAAGCATGTTACCTCTCCAGGTTATAGGAGAAACTTAGGACCTCAGTTTCTTCACCAATAGCATAGAAGTTTGACCAATATTAGTCAGTTGTCATTGCAAGGAGACCAAAAGACCCACAAAAGTACTTTAGTCAATAAACATTTTAATTCCAAGACAAGCAAAGAGATTTGATAGCCAAGGGCAACCAACACCAAGTTTAGAATAATAAACTTAATGTAAAATCTTACAGGGGAGAAGACTAGAAGAATATGCTTGTTACTGCTCATAAAACAATAGGAAGCAATGGAGACTAAATCTAGCTTAAAAAAAGTTTGATGAGAGATCTGACTGAGCAGTCATCTGAAGGCATTTAACTAAGAAAATGGAAGGACAACAAATGAAAGAAAACTGAAAAAAAAAAAGCCCTGCAGTCTTTTTTATGAATGCAAATATTTTAATAAAAATAGCTTTTCATCATCAAGAACAGTAGAGTCACTATGTAATTAATAGATTAGTCATCACTCAGCTTAGTCTTGTAACTCAGGTTCCAGAGTGGAATGAAATGAAGCATTTACAGAACATCTGACACTTAATAAAATAAATTTACTTTTCTATAACAGGGAAAGGATATTCAGCAAGGATACAGTATTGATTCAGCTGGGTCTAGCTTCCTTGCTTCTGTTTTACCCACAATGATCCTCAGTTAGAGGTTTGAGGGAAGATCAGGTTACTACTTGCACCTCGTATTGTATACTTAGGCCAGGGCAATGAGAAAAAGCTAAAGCAACAGCTTGAGTCTTTAGATCCAGAGCCAATCAAGTGAAGAGAAATGGTTTCAGTTCCTTTTAAACAAAAACTGGCCAAGTCTGTGTGGGGCAGCGACTTAGGATATTGCTTGCATCACCTTGGACTTTAGTATGGCAAACCCAAATTCGCTTATAGAGGAAATAGGACTAACACTAAGGGGGAAAGATGGGAAAAGCAGCTAGGTACAAGTGTACATAGAGTTGATCCATACTGGAAGGGACACAATTGTGAGAGCATCAGAGAATCAATTCACAAAGTATCTGAAGGAGGATAAGATACCCCAGGGATATACAAAATCATGGCCTTTATTAATACCAAAAAGCTGCAACTGAGAGAAGAACAACTACCAACCTATATGTCTCCTTCCCCAACTATTTAAATTTTTATTGGAATCATTGACACAAGCATTTTCAACAAGAACATTCATAGAGAATAGGCAGGCATTGTTCCACAGTAGAACACATCTTAACCATCCCACAATTGACTGAAAAATAAGAAAATATAAGATCCCATTGTGTTCGTTATTTGTTGTTTATGAAAAAGTGTTTGATTTGGTAGAGCTATGCACTCTCTTATCAAAAAGTGCATCCCATTCACACATCAAAATTATTCAAGATTCATTGAAAGTCATAATAGCAGAAATAACTATTCTGATAATACTTGTTAATATCAAGCAAAGCATAAGCAAGGAAATCTATGTTTGGCAAAGGTGCTCTCCACTCTCATAAAGGAGATCCATCACAGAGTCCAAGTTGTTTCCCTACAGATAATAGCCCTCCAGATACTTTTGTTTGTATATGATATTTTTTTAAAATTCATATTGCTTTATTCCATTAAAGATAGCAGATACATGTACACAAAACCAAAACTTAACATTTTGACTGAATGATAAAAGAATGAGAAACCTTAAATGTTTAGAAAAATCCCAATTCAGCGTGTCTGTGTCACTCAAATTTATGATTTCCATATGTTTAACCATAGTATGAGAAAGGAATTTTTTTCATTGAATAGGTTGTAAATACAATAGGATAAGAGAGCTGACAAAGTGTCAATTGAAATTACAAACCAGGATAGCTGTGTTTAATTTACCATTCACATGACATAACATAGTATATATCCAAAAAATATTAAGATAAGAAAAGTCCCATTTATTCAAGGTAATGTCTGGTCAAGGTGCCTTGTCTTTGGTAGTCATTAACAGAAGAATTCTCTGGTCAGTCTTGTAGTGTTGACACAGGAAGGGGCATTTTGAGTTCACTCAGAGAGCAAGGCATGTCTGAAAGGGCCAGGGTCTGCCATTGCATCCTGGGCCATCTCCAGTCATACTGATGAATGGACTGGACCCAGATGGCTCTGGAAGAGAAAGTGAGGCTGGTGATCTTGCACAGGCCTCCCTCACTCAAATCCAAGTCAACTGCAAGTCATGTCATCATTTCCCTGATGTCATGATCCTCTTCAAAAATGAAGGACAAACACAATGCATATCTGGCCACTGGATCCAGATGGCTAAATATCTCTCTCTCCTTGTCTGAGCACCTCTCTCTTCCACCATCTCTCTGGCTCTCATGTTTGTATATGATATTATTTGTTTATCATATTAATTACTAGAATATTGCACAGCCTGTTGGAAGAGAGTTAACTGAAGAGATATTAGGATATTGCTTTTTTCACCCATACACATGGGTGAAACCAAGTGGATAAAAAAATGCCATTTGTCCAAATCATGATGTGCAGCAACCCTTTGATCTCACTCAATAATATATCTCAGACAAACAATGCAAATGAACAATAAGTTGGGCATAAAATTAAATATGAGAAAAAGCTAGATTGTCTTGTAGAAATGGGAAAATTACTTTAATGACCCTAAACTTCTCCCAGAAATGAAAGCCCACCATTTCAATGCCAATATTCTACAAATGTTTTTGTCTAATTCCTTGTTGAGGAATATTGTAGTCTCCAAAGAATCTAAAATGAATATCACACAGATAGCAAGGGAGATGCACATTATTGTAGGTGTGAACAGGCTGCAACACATAAAAATAGGAACTACTAAAAGGAAAGATAATAAAGTACTTCATCAGATAAAAGGATAGTCAAAAAGGCAATGTGTTAGTCGTGTAGAAAGATCAAAAGATAATTAACTAGTGGATAGTCTATGAGTTCTCCTAGTGATGTTAGGAGAAACTAGTTGGATGGACCTTCTGTGGTGAATTTATGGTCATGCACACACAGGAATCACAGAAGATGGACTCATTTGGGTGGTGCCTCATCACTAGAGGAAACATTGGCTGCTGCTATTACTGTTGTTGCTACACTCTGTTAAGGTCTTAGATCCAGTTGAGTATTTGAGTAGCACATCCTGGACTCTTGGGTTCTTTCCTCTCCTGACTAACTCAGCAGCAATTCAAATCTTCCTGTGACTGGTCTATCTAAGCTTATTGCCTTTATCAGTTATCTGTGTGGTGTATAGCACTATAATAAACTAGAAATTGCATATTCAAGTACTGGTTAAAGGAACTGGGGATTAATCAACAAGTGTTTATTAAAAGGCTACAATGCACCTGGCAGTCCAGTAGATTTGCATACAAATACAAAGAAACAGGACCTATCCTCAAGCTTATCCTCTATTAAGTGAGTGATAGAGATGGGACAGAGCTAGGAGTTTCTAGAATGGAAAAAAGAATTTGGTGGGACATAACAGCTGTCTTCAAGGTATCTAGGTGACACAGTGATAGAGCATTAGTCTTGGAGTCAGGATGATCTGAGTTCAAATCCAGCCTTAGACATGTACTAGCTGTGTGACCCTGGGCACGTCACTTAACCTTGTTTGCCTCAGTTTCCTCATCTGTAAAATTAACTAGAGAAAGGAAATGGAAAACCACTTCAATGTCTTTACCAAGAAAACTCCAAATGGGATCACAAAGAGTCAACAACAATCCATTTACCTAATTTTTTCAGATGATAAAATTGGGGCTGATGAGATGAAGTTCAATTAAAAAACCATTGATTACAAGTACTTAGTATGTTTGAGGCTAGGTGATAGGGATATAAGATCAGAAACTTAACTTACTCTCAAAGATATTAGATTCTGCTAAGGGATAGCAGCAGATTCCAGCATGTAAAAACAAAGCCAACAAGGAGAAAGCTCTGTGGGTGGGAAGAGGAATCCAGAAAGACTTCAGTTAGGAGATGGTATCTGAGCTGTCCTCCCAAGGAAGCAAGACTGAGAAAGGGACAACTCGTCCAAAGTCACACCTCAATTTAATATTGGATTTGGGATGAGTCTCTAGGTCTCCAGAGTCTAGGACCCATACTTAAGTGGTTTAGGAAGGTTAATTTGTCCTGGTAGCTGGGGAGATTTGACTTGGCAGAGGACATGACCCAGGCCAGGGAGTTTAGTTCATTGGACCCACACCTTTAAACTTGATTGCTTTAACAAATACTTTCCTATTACTCCAATGCCTCATTCAGAACCACCTCTGGCTTTATAAGTGAAACTTAATTTTGGAAATACTTGTCATTTCTCAGGATTTCTGAGGTTTCCTGTTAGAACGTTTTGGAAAGATTTTTCTTTTTATTTCCCCCTCCATTTATTCTACTTAGCTAAAGTCATCAGAGACAACTTGAACTTTATATCTTTACAAGGCTTCTTTCACAGTGTGCTGAAACTGCCTTAGATGGTCTGGTTACTAGACTGAGAGGATGTCATTAGGAAAGTGCTGGATTTCTCAGAGTTCATAAGATCAGCTAAAACAACCATGCATAATAAGAGATTCCTTCCCCAGGAGTTAGTTGCTTCTCATATCCCTGCAGGTCCTTATATTTCTTCCCAGGGGAGGTTCCTTGCCCCAGTCGGACTGTTTACAAAAAGTTGTTAATCCAGAGTAAATGAGTACTATTCTCCATTCTCTGAGGCTGTGGGAGAAATGTGCCATTGCTCCTTTAGAAATGTCTCCCTTCAGAAGAACAGGCTTTGTAGGGAATGGGCATTAAAGGAAGTGATTTGTTTCACTGCCAAGCTCTAGGGAGTGTGGTATTTATAATGTTTGATGCTTGACTTTTATCATGATTTCTCCAGCTCTTACATTTCACCCCAAGAGCAAAGGCTAGCTGCAAGGAGCAAAGGCTTGGGCACTGAACTCAACATTCCTGCTGTTGACCAATAACAAATAACCTGACTCTCACTTACTGACCAGTAGGTCATGTCAACTTTCAACCTTGTCAATTTTGCCAGTTTGCAAGGCTGGCTAGTTCAGGTAGTTGGAGGAAAGAGAGAATGAGGCCAAGGTCATAGGTTTCCATCCATACAAGGGTGATTTAGTATTGTACAGAGTAAAGTCCTATTTCATTATAACATGCTATAAATCTGTAAATTGGGCCAGTCAATTCCTAAATGAAAACTGTTGGCTCAGAGGAAAGAGCCTCACCCCCACTGGAATTAGGAGACCTAGTTCCCATCCCATGTCCAGTATTTAGGATCAGAGGATGTTTTGCTCTTTAGTTGTCTCCAACTCTTCCTGACCCCATTTTGGGGTTTTCTTGGCAAAAATACTGGAGAGATTTGCCATTTCCTTCTCCAACTCATTTTACAGATGAAAAACCGAGGCTAATAGGATTAAGTGACTTGCCCAGGGTCACACGGCTAGCAAGTATCTGATGCCAGATTTGAACTCATGAAGAAGAGTCTTCCTGATTCCAAGTCTAGCACTCTACCAACTGGGCCACCTGGCTGTCTCCATAGGATTGCAGATCTGGAATTGGAAGGAACTTCAGAGACCATCTAGTCCAGCCCCTTTATTTTACAAATGAAGACTTCCTTCATTTTACAGATGAGGTGGTCTAGGTAAGTTGTGTCTTCCCCAAGATTTCCAGAGACACAATTCATTTCAAATAGAGGTATTGTTTTCATATGTTCTTCCCTCAATCAGCATACCCTGACCTTTTTTAACTTTGCTCACTGTGCCTGAAGCCTGGAATGTCTTCTTTCTCCCTCTTTGCTTGTTAATGCATTAAACTCCCAACTATCCTTTAAAGGTTAACTCGTATGTCACTTTCTCTATGAAGTTTTGCCTGATTTTTAATTTGTTCCTTCCAAGTTGGCAACTTCATATAGTTTTGTCCCTCTCTCTTACAGCTAACAGATTCCATAATATTGTATAGGGTAGCATTCTAGATCCTGGAAGATATACTAAATTGCCAAGTTATATCAATTCTTTTTTTTATTTTAATCAAGAAACATTTATTAAGCACTTACAAAATATATTGTATTGGGGATATAAAGGGATTCCTAGGTATTGGGGATACAAAAACAAAGCTGAAACAGTTCCTCTCCTCAAGGAACTTACATTCTACTGAAAGAAAGTCACGTCAATTCTAATATCACAACATCTCTCATTGGTAATACTTCTCTCCATTAGCATGGCAGCCAATTAAATTTGGGATCTTAAACTCTCTTTACTAGACTACTATGATGGCCTCCTAATTAAACTTCCCTCTCCCAGGGTCTCTCCTCCACAATCCATTTTCCACACAACTGCCAAATTAATCTTCTTAAATCATAAGTCTGACTATATCATCCTCTGCTCCACGATCTTCAGTGGTTTTCACTTGTCTCTAGTGTAAACTATAAACTCCACAGCGTGGCCTCTCAAAACCTTTTACAATCTGGATCTATTCATCTCTCCAAACTCATTCATCATTACTCTCATTCATGAATTCTTTATTCTAGTCAAATGGATCAACTTATTGTTCCCTCAACTCAATGTACCTCTCCTGTGTCTATGCCTTACACAAACTGTTGTACACATTGGAAATTCCTTTCTCTTAACCTCTTCTTTTTCAGATACATAGCTTCTTTCCCAAGACTCATCTTGGCAGCTACTTCCTACAGGAAGTCTTCCCTTATCCTCCTTGTTGTTAATGTTTTCTTCTTCCTTAAAATAAAGTACATCTTTTTAAATGTTGTATCTTTGACAGTAAGCTCCCCAAGGGCAAGGACTTTTTGTTTTTGTTTTATATTTTATTCATATTTACATATTGCACATTTAGGGAAGGGAAGGGCAGAGAACTGACTTGTAATTTCTTTATTGTGGGGAGCTCCCCATACACGTGCAGACGAACACCTCCTTTACAGTTTATAGTCTTAGAGAGCTGTGCAGGGCATTTATACATTAAGTGATTAGCCCATCATCTAGCAGGGCTTAATGCACAAGGAAGTAGAAAATATTGGAATCTTACAGCAATCAGCCTACTTGTGTGGCTGTCTGTAGCAGCAACCACACTGGCATACCCAGAATGGCTGCTAGCACAGGTTATTAGATCTGCTTTACTAGGAAAGATAGCTGTTTAAAGGGTTAACAATCTTTTTAAATCACATTCACTAGTTCAGAGGAAAAGTCAGCACCTTGAACTTCAGAGAAAATACAAACAGAGAAATAAAAACCAACAGACAGGGCTCTGACTGCCTGAACCAACTATACATTTTATATACATCCCTGGATGGAGAGAGCCTTTACATTTGAGCAGTCAGGGAGCTCTGAACATATGACCACTCAGAATCTCAACAGGGAATCTCAAGATCCTTCTCATAAGCAAGTCCCCCAAACAAAATGCCAACTCAGAGTATTTATACGCTTTTCAGAACCAGAAGGCATCACAACCCTCCTCAGTGCCTAATTAGAAATTAGCAAAAGGTGTGAAAGCCTTCCTATAAGCAAACCTCTCCCAAGCAAGCTTCCCTTAATGAGCTCCACATGAGGCCTATTAACAGGAGAGGAATATCTTCATCCATTAACATTACACTGCCCCACCTCTGCCTTCTACTACATAGAGCTTGACTACTAGTCAATTGCCTTTCTCCTTTCTCTCCACCATTATATCCACTCCCAAACACATAAACTCACTGAAAATTTTGTGTCTAGGCACTGATGAACCCAGTGACAACCAGCAATTTTATAAATTATAACCTGGTCTGATGAGAAAATGTTCCCATGCAGTCCTGTGTCACCACAGTATTGGCAAAGATATAGGATGGCCAACTTCTCTTCCTCATTACCACACAAAAGCAGTCTCTTATAGGTCCAGATAAGACCTACTATAAAACAATTTCCTTCAATATCATGGGCTCATTCTTGTTCCTAGCAGATCTTGGGATCATTTGTGTGATCCTGTATCAACTCTGTATTTTCTGGTGATCTGAGAAAATTGCATTTTACTACCCTAACAGCAATACCTTCCCCTTCTCCATGTGGTCACTGACCTTGTCTGCCACCAGTCAACATCATGCATACTAGTCAATCTCTGGTGTTCCCAAAGCTAATACAGTATTCAGTTTTTCTACTTCAACTATATGGAAAAATTATTAATTAATTTAGATTAATTTAATTAATTAATTGAGATCTCTTCCACCATGTTCTTGAATTTTCTGAGCTTTGTTTTTCAGGACCTACCAGATATCCCAGTTTAGGGATCTCTTTTTATGACATCTTAATTTACCCAAGCTTCCTGCCTAAATAACCTATGCAGTCCACACCTACCTTTGCAAGTACTGCCTCTAAATACATATTGTTTAAAAAAAAAAAGTCCCAGGGGCAGCTAGGTAGCACAGTAAATAGAGCACTGGCCCTGGAGTCAGGAGGACCTGAGTTCAAATCCAGCCTCAGACACTTAACAGTTACTAGCCGTGTAATCTTGGGCAAGTCACTTAACCCCAATTGTCCTGCTTCCCTGCTCCAAAAAAGCAAAAAAAAAAAGTCCCAATTTGTAAACAAATTGTGGCAAATGAATGCGATAAGATATTCCTGTGCTGTGAGGAATAACAAATACTGAAGAATTCAGAGAAACATGGCAAAATATGTGAACTGATAGAAGGAAATATGCGTAACCAAGAAAACAATTTATCCAGTAACTACAACAGCACAAAGAGAAAGAACAAAAGAAAACCCAACACAGTGTAATGATGATGACCATGTTTGGCCCCAGAAAAGAGCTGAAAAAATGTGCCTTTCCTCCCTTCATTGTGTGCGTGTGGGGAGCTATGGGTGTGTAACGTTGCATGCGCTGTCAGATAATGGTTGATGAATTGGCTTTGCCTCATTGATTTCTTTATTTTTTAATCTTTATGATGAGGGCTGGAATGCCAGGAAGAGGATGCGGTAAATCTGTATTTGGCAATAAAAGTGATGCGAAAACAAAATATATTAAAAAACAAGATAGTTATCAAAAGAAAAAAAATTAGTTTGACAAAAAAGAAATAGAATTTCTTGGGCACCTAAAGAGCTAGAAGGGTATTAGGATGGATCCCCGGAAAGTGAATGTGGCGTTGCTGTGGGGAGTCTTCCAAGGCCATCAAAATCCAGGGGTTGTGAGGTTTGTTGTTCAACTGAGACAGTCTACTCAAAAAACAAAGAGAAAGTTATCTCCTGTCTTCTTCTTTTCCTGTATGTTAATTCCAAACATCTTTTTATGGTGGAAACTGAACTCCGAGTCTTCAATAAAGATAAAGCTGGATGACTGTAATGACACATTGCCCATGACTTCAGAAAAATGTCTAGGACAAAGTGCAACTCAAGGTGGGTAGGGAGAGGGTGGGAAGAACTGCTTGTGTCCAAAGCAGTCATTAACACATGGCTATCCTTGAGGACTACGGCTATGCCTTGATGAAGCATAGAATCTAATCCCCATATGCAGTGATCCCCAGAACTCAAGTTTAAGCCTCTGCAGTTTGCCTACAAAACCAGTGCTGGTGTTAGGGTTGAATCAATTTTAAAATCTTATACTTCCCTGGAAGCCTGAATTGACGTAGCAAATACTCTTCTGAGAAGTAAGTCTTCTATCATGACGAGAACTCCATGGCCATCCTGTCTTCACTTGACCCTCCTGTGTTTAACTAACAGCAATAATTGATGATGATAATGACTACTACTACTACTATCACCACCACCAACATTGTTACCACCACTTCTACTACTACCACTACCACTACTACCACTACTACCAACAATGTTGACTATGACTACTACTACTACTAATACTATCACTACCACCAACACTACCACTACTACTACCACTCCTCCTCCTCCTCCTCCTCCTCCTCCTGCTAATGTCTTAATTATCCAGTCCTCTGGTAATAAAGCTGTTTTATAATGAATTTGGTTAAGAAAAATTTTTTGATTGTATGAAGCAAAATTGGTGAATATCATATAAATCAATGGTTGTGTTTCTACTAGGCTATAAATAAAGGCAGATGCTAGACACCTACCCCAAGGGGGTCATTGACAAAAGAAGATAAGTTCCATATACAACAAAATATTTATAGCATCACTTTTTGTGGTAGCAAAGAAGTTGAAACAAAGCTGATGACCATAGATTAGGGAATGGCTAAACTAATTGTGGCACATGAATGCAAGAGAGTATCGCTGTGCTGGAAGAAAGAACATGAATACAGAGGAGAATGAAAAGATTTAACACAAACTGATGTAGAGTGAAGTAAGCAGAGTCAGGATAACAATATACATAATGACTACAACAACATAAAAGTTTTAAATGACATTCATAAAGCAATGGAATAAAAAGTTGCAAAATTATAAAGAACAAGCATGGCCCCAGAAAAAGAGCTATGGGAAGACACTTCTCACTACTCTTTTGCAGAGGTGGAGCCCAGTCCACAAGTATAGGAACATTGCATAAGACGTTAGACTTTTTCAATGAAATTCTTTCCTCTTCTTTCTCACTTAAAAAAAAAAAGTTCTTTGTTATAACAGATGGCTCTCTAGGAGAGAAGGGAATAGAGGAGGAAATCTAAGAAATGCAAAACCAAAATATTTTGACTTTAAAATCTATCTTAAAAAATACATATACATAGGGCCTATACATCTCTTGGAATAATTTCAATTTGTCCTCAACAGTTATAGAGTGAAAGAGCCAACCCTGGAAAGAACTCTGAAGTCAGAAAAGTTTGCTATTCTCCTCAGTTTGTCTTTTCTGTGCCTCCTCTTTCTTGTTTCCTTCCACCTATCTGTCCTCCTTCCATGCCTTAGGGCCCTCTAAACCCCTCCACTTAAATAAAAAACAAGAAAAGACTTAATATCAGTCATTTATATTTGTCAACTGACTAACAATACTCAAACTGGGAAGTAATTTCTGTTTGTTACCTAAACTAGGCATTGGCATTTTAAACTCTTTAAATAAGGTATCTAATAAGAGAATTTAAAGCTTTCCTCCCAGTATAATGAAGGTAGAGCACAACCCATAGAGTATATGTGGAACTAAGCAGAGCCTCCTCCCCCTGGCCATTTCTGGGGGCACATGTGCTCTGAACTGAAGAATCTGAGGCTGATGCAGCAATTCATTGGTCTGAGAGATAGCAGAAGGAGTAGGGAACTGTGTCAAAGATGATTGACCACTGAAACTGGAAGGGCCGCCCACTTGGCAGACTTTAAAAGGGGAGTCAACTTCTGTTCTTGATCTCTTCTTTTTTTTCCGGGATATGTGGCATAGAACTCTTTCTCTGGATCTTCCAGTAGGTGATAGAGCAGCTCCTTCTTTAAACTGCCTCACCCTTTGCATACACACGTTAATGAACACATGTATTGCCTAGGTGAGCCATTATGCATTCACCTCAGTTCTGCACTGTACAAACAACTCTCAGCAAGCCAGTATGATTTGGGTCCTTCTTCCTGTCTGTTTTCATCTTCTCTGAGAAGGGTGTGATTGCAGAAAAACTCCCACTTCTTCCTATCAGCTCCAGCTGAGGAAGCCAAGGGCTGCAGAACCCTCAGTCAGGAGATTGCCACCAGGTCAGAAAAATCCATCTCAGGATTACTTTTTAAAGACACTATTTCTCAGGGAAAGAAAAATAAAGCAGAAGAGTTAACTGGGGGCCCAAGATCCAGACTTAATGCACTTCGGGCAGCGCCTGTGCTCATTGCTATATGTAAACAGTGACCAAAAGAAGTCCCAGAGAGAAAAACTTCCATGCCATGCATTCAGAAAGAAGCAAGTAAGACCAGAGCTTGACTCTGCTTTCAAAGTCTACTATAAAGTCTTCCTAATGTTGTCATGGAGACGGAGAGATAACTGTATCATCCCAGAATCCCTGGACATAGCCAAGGAAGCTGATTGCTTCTCCATCTGTACTGCATGGGCTATGGAATCCATAGTATAACTGGTGAAGTAATTCCAAACTTGGTAGAATTGTTTTTTGAATTGAGGAACTTCTGATGGTGGACTAGTAAAACTATTCCCGAAGGGGGACCTAATTTAACTGAGGGGGTAGGAATAGAAATACCTCGGTGATGGTAAGAAGGCAATTGGCATCCTCTTCTTATCAGATGGTTCCCATTGGAAGATTGATCCAAACCTCAGCTGATGGATGCCACAGACTATTTTTGAGAGTTGCCTGATTAGGCTCTTGCCTGATCTCACTTCCCCAAAATTTTTTAATTAGACCACAGGCTCTAGTTCAAACCTTTACCCTTTCTTTAACCTTTTTCTTCTTATCCAAGATTCCCGAATTCATGTTTTATGTATCCTGGCATATTTGACCCTACCTTATTTGGTATTTGATGATATTTTTCTATGTAATAAACAATCCCTTTTCATATTATGAAATTTGTCCCTGTTTGAATTTTGTTTGAAAGGTCTCATGCAGAAAAAGGCACTTGAACAGAGTCTTGAAAGAAACCAGGGATTTTGAGAGCAAAAGGTGAGGAGGGAGATTATTTCATTTTCATCTTTATATCTCGTAGTAGAAACTTAATAGATGCTTGTCAAAAGAATGAAGGATCTGAGCCATTTTCCCCACCAGTAGTAGGATCAAATTATACACTCAAGTTCCCGATGGATTTATCAGCCCTTCTTTCCCCTTTAGATAAAGCATTTATTAAGCACACTGTACTAAGCGCTGTAAATCCAAATATAAACCCTTCTACCCCAAAAAGGGCAGCTAGATGGCGCAGCTACGTGAATAGCGCACTAGGCCCAGAGTCAAGAAGAGCTGAGTTCGACTCTGACCTCAGATACTTAGTAGCTATGTGACCCTGGGCAAGTCACTTAACCCCTATTTGTTTCAGCTCCTCATCTGTAAAATGGTGACACACTGGAGAAGGAAATGGTAAAACACCCCAGTACCTTTGCCAGGAAAACCCCATCGACAAAGTTGAACATGACTGAATGACTGAACAGCAATCCTCCCCACAAACCCCAGCTATTCCCCTTAAGGAGCATACATTCTAAAGGGGAAAGACAACATGGGAAGGAGAATTGCAAAGTAGGAGGATGGGGAGGAGAAGGTATCCATGTGAGGCCGAGATGGAGAAGTCCAGAGTCGTAAGTAGAGAGAAAGGAGGTGAACATGGGCCTACGTGCTTCCTGAAAGGGAACCCACCAGTTGGAGGAGGGGGCCACACAGGACAGAGACATCTGGGGTGAGATATCCTTCCCCTGGCTATGAACAATAAATGTAATAGAGGGTAGTTATATGCCATAGCAATGAGTGGGTGGTCCTAACCTCAGCTCAGAATGGAGAGGAAGGCTGTAATCAGGAAAAAAAACATAGGGTTTTTGTTTTCTGGTGGTTTGAAAACTTTGTCATTGAAATGGACTTTTTAAAAAGAGCACTCTTTGTTGGTCAATGGCTCTGAAATCATCTTGATGGTTTAGTTAATCATTTTAAATGAGTCTTCCAAAGTACATTCAGCTTTTCTGTTAATAACAGAGGGAGAAAATGGAGGCGCTGTATTTCAGTTACTCTACTTTAAGGAATTGAGGGTTTGTCTTCCACAGGATAACTCCTAAGATGCCCTCACTGTTTTCTTCCTTCTCTGACTCCAAACGTTCAATAAGGGTGATTTGGTATAGGAAGTTCAAAGTTCATAACTTTCACCCAACTACCAGGCCATTGTCTATGATGCTAGGCCACTGGGCAGGGCAAGCGGGGCCAGGGCAAACAGGGTACAGGAATTCTGGCAGATGGTGATAATAACGACTCTTTGTGACCCCACTTGGGGTTTTCTTGGCAAAGATACTGGAGTGGTTTTCCATTTCCTTCTCCAATTCACTTCGCAGATGAATCTAAGGCAAATGGGGTGAAGTGACTAGCCCAGGATCAGTAAGTGTCTGAGATCAGATTTGAACTCAGGAAGATGACTTCCTGACTCCAGGCCTGGTACTCTATCATTTGGTAGCATAGACCAAGCAAAGGATATAAGATGAGTGGCTTATGTGGTTCATGTGATTATATTGAGGCTTGAATTGGAAGGGGAGAGGCGTTATGAAGGGTCTTAGATTTGCAATCAGAGAACACTGGGTTTAAATCCTGATTGTCACTAACTATCATCACATCCCTTAACTTTCTGGAACTCAGTTTTCTCCTATATAAAATGAAGGAATTAGTCTAGCTGACTTTTAACAAGTCCCTTTCAGCTCTGAATCTATAATCTATATAATCTATAATCCTAATAAGATTAGGAGAAGAACTTCTGGGCAAAGAACAAGGAATAATGGGCCCTGCCACAGGTCTGTCTGGAAATGTGAGATGCCAATGAATGTAGAAATCAGTTGGTCGGTCAGTCAACGCTCTGGATTAAATGACAATTTCATGAAGATCCCTGATCCAGTAGCCATGGGGAGATCTGGGGAAAAGAGGAGATATAACACCCTTAGGGACATTCTCTTCTGATGGGGAAGATATTACAGAACAAAATAAAACTTCAGATCACTTTGGGAGCCTTAGTAAGGTATAGAAAATAGGATCTAGACAAGGAGTACTGGGTAAAAAAGAGTGATCTCTATGTCATTTCAAGATCCAGAATCTTGTTGTGGGACAGCACTATTTCCCAAAGTGGGGAATAGGGGGCCCAGAAACTAAGGGAATATAAACTCACAATGTATTTTTTCTTGTAGATAGACCCATGATTTCATTGGGATAAGTAACTTTGGATGAAGAAACTCCCTACATCAATTTAGATTAGCACTTCAACAACTTAGCATCTGAGAGAGTTGCCTAGGCCACTATAAACTTAAGTGATATGCCCAGTTAGGGTCACATAGTCAATTATAGTAAGAGGTAGGACTTGAACACAGATCTTCTTGGTTGGGAGGCCTCTTTAGCCACAATTTCTCTCAGCCTCTCTTGCCTGCAAGATCATTAGCTATATTGAATACATTAAATTATAATTATATGGAATATATATATATATATATATATATATACACAGATGCACACAAACACACACACATATACACATACATACATACATATATAGAAATATTGAAATAAGTCTGGACAGTGATTTAAAATAATATGATATTAACCACAAACAGCATATTACTTATATTTATGTATTTTATATAATTTTATATTTTGTATTTGTACATGTATTTTATATATGTATATTATTTATATGCATGTATACTCCTTAAGGGGAATAGCTGGGGTTTGTGGGGAGGATTGTTGTTCAGTCATTCAGTCATGTTCAACTTTGTCGATGGGGTTTTCCTGGCAAAGGTACTGGGGTGTTTTACCATTTCCTTCTCCAGTGTGTCACCATTTTACAGATGAGGAACTGAGACTTGCCCAGGGTCACATAGCTAATAAGTATCTGAGGTCAATATATATTATAGATAGATAGATAGATAATGTATATTATATATGTTATATAAATGCATACATTTATTTATATAAATATAAATATGCAACTGATAACAGTTGCATAGAAGTATGTCCTTTGTATTACAATTCAATGAATCGTCATTAAATGCCTATTTTCTTAAAATGCATTATATGTGAACGTCTCATATGACTGCCCTTCCCTCCAGAATGGTCCTGGGGTGGTCCAGCACTTAGTACCAAATTTGTAAGTACAATATAAGTGCTTAAAGAAATGTTTGTTGATTAATTGGCCGGTAACTGGCTTTACCCATACGCTCCTCAATCTTTACTTTAAGCTTGAGTCTCATTATGGTTACTGGGGTTGTTACTGCATTGCCGAGCTTCACATTATGGCTTTTCCTTTGGAAGGGCATATTTTGGTCATCCCTGCCCTATGTTATCTGTGAATCACCTGAAGATATAAACAGCCATGATAACAGTAACGACCACAACAATAACGAATTTCCACAGTTCTCTGAAATTTCAAAAAGTACATTTTTCATCACAGTCCTATGAATTTGATAGAATTATTATCACCATTTCACAGATAACAAAACTGAGGTTCAGAGAAGGGGTCACACAACTAGTGGACGATAAAGGACGTGAACCCAGGTCCTCTGATTGACCAGTGCTCTTTGTAGTATATGCATATCCTGCCACTAAAAAAATAAAACTCAGAGCCCAGTTCTTAGCACCCTGCGGAGAGATGAGATTTAGCCCCAAACTATCTCACTCTTACATGGATAGATCATTGAGTCTGTGTGAGTATCTGTAATCAGAAACGAAGTATGGGATCTTTCTTGAGTTTGCCATGGGGAATCATGGCATTGGCTGGTGTTGGGTGCAGTTTCAACATCTTTGGTGTGGTGTGCTACAGCCTCCAAAGAGAGACCTGGGAAGGCGAATCTAATCTGCCAGAAGCCTCCTCAGGAGCCAAGTTTCAAGGTCTCTTGATTCTCTACTTTTTAAAATTTTTATTTATTTCTTGTTTTTAGTTATTTCATTGCCTCAAAGGGAAACCACAAAGGATCTACATTGTTTTTTGTAATCAGTTCTGGCCAAAGGTCTCTTGAGGAGGAAAATGAACTTAATGAGTTCTTTGTATTCATATAATAAAGCAGGAGACACGGCAATAAGGATTCCAGTCCTTAGAGCAGTGTAGTGTGTTTTGCCTGCTGACCTTCTTCATGGAAGCTTGGTGAACCTGCCACTGGGAATGTGTGATTGTGTGTGCTGGAAGCATTTCACTCAGTTCAGTGTTTATCCTTTGACAACTTTGTGTTGGTTTGCTGTGCCTGAATTAAGAGTGCATGCAAAAGATATAGATTAAAGTTTTCTGTGTACCTAGCAGCTTTTGAGAGAGGAGAGAAAGAGGGAGAGAGGAGGAAGAAGAGGAGAAAGTTGGGAGAGAGAATGAGAGAGAGAGAGAGAGAGAGAAAGAGAGAGAGAGAGAGAGAAGCAATGGTAGCTGCCTTATCTCTTCACCCAGGCCACTATGTGGTCATGGACTCCTGGCCACCTCTTTTTCTTCTGTTCCTGTGTGTTTATTCTTTTCCGATTTTAGGAGAGTGAATATTAGAGACTAAATGTTTCGCCCTGTGAGCTCTGAAAGGGCAGCAGAGCCACCAGAGGTCCCCTAATATGAGTCCATAGCAGAATCTGATGATAGCTGTAGCAGCCAAGCCCAGGGAAGGAGCTGGCCCTGGAAAGCAATTTGCTAGACCTAGCCCAGCAGTGAATCAACCCAGCAGCTGAGATGTTTTGTCTTCCAGGCAAGGAATGCTACCCCCAGAAGTGAACTTGGTGAGAAAGATGCTGGTAGTTACCACTTTAAGTGCTAGTCCATTCTCCTTATGGTCTGAGGTGGTAGAGGAGAGATTTTGTTCTTTGATTTTTGCTGTCTCTCCCAGACTAGAAGTACAGGGGCTACTCATGGGCCGCCAACCACTCTGATCAGCTCAGCACATTTGACCTGTTTCATTTTCTAATCTGGGTTTGTTCTAGCTGCCCTAGGCAATCTGGTGGCACCTGTTCCCAGGGGCTCATTATATTAATGCTGAATTTAGTGAGGATGTCCAATTGTCTTAGCCATCTGTAGTTCAGAACTCCCAAGTTCAAGAGATCTATAAGGTACAGCCTCACTGATAGCAGGGATTATAGGTATGTGCCTGTTCTTGAAATCTTCTTAGTAAATATCCTTTTGTTAAAGCTATTATATTATTATATTTTTATTGTTTTATTCTGTTAATTATTATTTATTTTGAATGTATTTTATTGATTTATATAATTCAATATATTTTGTATGCTTTTATTTTATTTAATATTTAATTTTGTATTATTGTACTGATTTCTATAATTTTATATTTTAAAACTTATTGCTTATTTATATTAATTTATCAAATATATTGGGGGCAGTGATCATTGATTAGACGTTATTGGGGAAGTATTAACTGGCAATTAATTATATTCAGAGGAATATACCAGTTGGGGGCTTTAATGCTATAGTATAGTACAGAAGATAATACCCAGACTCTCAGGGTTACCCATAGAACCCTGAGGGACTGAATAATTGTAGCTTGACTCTAGGACCCCAACCTGTTAATGTGACTGTGAGTTGGGAATCTAAGCCTGGAGCATATATGTACAACACCTTCATAGTTCAATTATTCTGGCTTCCAGTTCTCTCTAATGAACAGAGAATTCAAAATGAACAAAATCTATTTAGAAATAAGCTTCATTCAACCATGCAAATTGTGTTCTAAGTTATTTTCATTCCTTACGGTTTTTCTGTGTGACCACCGTTTAATACTTTTCCATGGGAGGGTGGTCAGAGAATCCTTAAGTGGAAGAAACTGAGACTAAATCCTTCTTTCAAGCATGTTTACAACTAAAGAAAACTGTTTGGCAGCAGAAAAATAAAACGTACCTTCTCTTCTCTCAAGAAACCTTCCAATATTTAATAGCCTCCCCTGTCCAGAAGCCTTTCCTCAATTAAGCATAGATCTCCTTAGGCAAACTTTAGCCTATTTCTTTCTGGTTAGCTTTCAGGGAGGATAAAGATGAGCAGTAGCCTTTTTTGGTGGTTCTTCAGGTATTACAGACTATTAAGTAACCTCTTTTTGAACAGCATTGCTTCTGACTCCTTTCTAAGGCCTATCATAACACAGGAAGGCCTGAATGATACCAATGCAAAGCATTTGGTAAATGAAGAGTTTGAAACATAGTTTGCGCGGCAGCATGAACTTAATTTCTAACTGGAATTTGTCCCCAAAACCATGGCATTGTAGATCGAGAGCTGGGAAGGAATTCAGAGACCAAGGTAACATTGGAAGTATCAAAAATAGGATGATAAATCCAGAGTGTTAGCTTGCTTTCCCTTGTACCATACTCTTAATTATGGGAGGACTGAATTCTGGGTGAAAACCAGAGAAGCAAAGGAATAGTGATGACTCATACAACCTGTATGATCTGCCCCCTAGGCCAGCACTAGAAATACAGCCAGAAGTCCTCAGTTCAAATCCCGACTGCACCTCTTACTCGCTGTGTAACCCTGAGAAAGTCACAATTCCTGTGAGTTTCAAGTTTTTTAAAATTTCATTTATTTATTTTATAAATTTCATTTATTTATTTAAATTTCATTTATTTATTTAATTTATTTATTTATTTTGCTTTTTGGAGGGGGGAGGTAGGACAAGTGGGGTCAAGTGACTTGCCCAAGGTCGCACAGCTAGTGTTTTGTGTTAAGTGTCTGAGACCGGATTTGAACTCAAGTCCTCCTGACTCCAGGGCCAGTACTCTATTCACTGTACCACCTAGCCTCCCTGAGTCTCAGTTTTCTTATCTATGAAATGGGAAGATTCTGTACCACAGCTAGTTAGCAGTAGAGCCTGTACAAGAACCCAGCCCTTCTGGTCTCATGTTCATTGCACTGTAATAGTTTGCTTTATGTTGATTCTTAGGCACTTAAGTGATGGTAACATTATACTCATTAAGTGTCAGAGCTGGAAGAGAGGTCATGTTGTTCAACCTCTTCATTTTAATAATAGAGGGAGAAATAATATTTGCTTATATTCAGGTGATTCAGGTTTTAAAGCTTTTACCTTACAACAACTCTATGAAGCAGCTGGTAGTGGGATGGATAGGGCACTAGACCCAGACTCAAGATGACTTGAATTCAAATTTGACCTCAGATATTTACTAGCTGTGTGACCCTGGGCAAGTCACCTAACCTCTGTCTACTTCAGTTTCCTCATCTGTAAAATGATAATAATAGCACCTACCTCAAAGAGTTATTTGTGAGGATAAAATGAGATATTTTTAAAGTGCTTTATAAAACTTTAAAGCACTATATAAGCGCTAGTTACTATTATTGTAAATGTGAGGTCGATCTTCAATATAGTTCAGTTAACTTCACTGAGATCCTCGACCTCTCATTGGGTAAGTATTATTATTATTATTCCCATTTTCTAGAAGAAGAGACTGAGGCTTAAGGAAGTTGTTGTTTACTTGGGCTAATTAGTGATGGAGCTGGAAAATTCAATACATAATCTAACCACATTTAGCTCTTAAATGTGTATATTAGTCATAAGGGTGATAGAGAAAAGTCCATTCCTGCTCCTGGCCACACTAACGAAAAAAAGCTCATGTCCTACAGATAGCAAGTCAACGGCCAGAATCTTAACTTGGGCATCACAATTGGGACTTTGCTCCAAGATGACAATATGGTGGTAGTGGTCGTGAGCTTCCTCCCCAAGAGGTCACCAACCCTTAAGCACTATGTACCCCAAATGTCTCCCTTTCCATCACCCAACACCAGATCACCATCCCAAAGTATCCCTATGGTGTCCCTCTTCCAAGCTTTCTACATTGCCACACCCTTCTGCCTCCTTCCAAGGGAGAGGAGACGAAGGACCATCAACTGTGATGTAGGGATGTTGGTCAGAATCTCTGGGGAATGGATTGCCTCTTCATCCAGCACGATTGCTCCTGAGCATACCACACAGAATTTGTCCTGTGTGCAAATGTCCCTAGTTATGGCTCTATCAATAGCATCCCTTTTCTAAAATGACACTAGTTCATATTAATGATTATAAGCACAACTCATATTTATATAACATTGGAAAGTTTAGAAGGTGTTTTCTTCCAAATAATCCTGTGATATAGGTAAGTTAAGGATGATTATTTCCATTTTACACAGGAAGAAACTGAGGTTCAGAAAAGGTAAGTGACCTGTACATAATTTATGTTAAAGAGGTTTCCATAACAAAACCTCATGAGATATGTAGTATGAATATTGTTATTGCCACTTCATAGAAGAGGAAACTTAAGGAAGTTGTCATTTACTTGAGCAAATATAAGTAGCAAACCCGGGAAATTCCACAAATGAAGCACAAAAATCAGAATTGTTGGCTACAGGCAGTTAGACCTTTAAATACTTGCTGCTGCTGATTATAAAGACTCTGCCTAACAATATAACTTGGCTTTGCAAACCCACATCAAGCTTGGGAACAGACCAATCAGAGAACTATAAAATGAAAATAGAACCTAAAAGCAAGAGATTTATGAGTTCGTTATGAGCAGAGGTCTGAAACTGGCTTGAACGTTAAGACAAGATGAGACAATTTTCTTATGGTAAGTGGGAGTGAAAGAGAGAAAATAAGAAGATATCCTTGGACTGTTGGAGGGAGAGAGCCAGGGGAAAGGGACATCTTGACCACTTTTTGCAGCATTACCAGGCTCATCTTTTCAAAAGGTGTGTCATCACATGAGTCTAAGCCAGGATGACCTTCCTAACTGATGTGGCTTAAATGTTGTCAAGAGGTCACTCAGGGGAAGCAATTACTTTCAACCAAAAATGACTTGTCAAAAATTTCTTAGGAGTGGGGCGGGTAGGCGGCACAGTGAATAGAGCACCAGCCCTGGAGTCAGGAGGACTTGAGTTCAAATCTAGCCTCAGAAATTTAAGACTTGCTAGCTGTGGGACCTTGGGCAGTCACTTAACCCCAACTGCCCAGCCTTCCCACCCCACCCCCAAAAAGCAAAAAAAAAAAAAAAATTACTTCGGATTATAGGATAAGAAGCCGCAAGAAACCTTAGAAATTATTTAGTTCAATCTTCTTATTTTACAGATGAGAAGACTGAGGCAAAAGGAGGGTAGGGGACTTGACCAAGTACTTAGAACTAACCAATCAGGTTTTAAACATGCCTGTTGAAGAGTAAGGAGTCTTATACCTAAGAGTCTAAGAAAGATGAAGTCAGAGATTCTGGCAGATGTGAGCCATTTGTTCTGAGATTATTATTTTCTCTGACATTTTAGGTATGGTTCTATCTGAAGTCAAGTATCCTCAAGGACAGTAATATTTTTGTGTTTTCTTTCTAACACTTGTTTTTCCTGAAGTTCATAAAATAATAGCAACTAAAAAGCATTGGGGTTTATTGACAGAGAAAGACCCAGATTCAAGTCTTGCCTCTGATATACCTCGGCTGTGTGACCATGAGTGGGTTATTTAATCTCTCAGTGGCCTTGGAAACTCTAAAACTGTAAATAATAGCCGTTATTTCTCTTCATTGGTGAAGGGAGATCCCTTGGCACATTTCCTCAGCACAGTGCCTCACACATAGTAAGAGCATAATAAATACTTGTTAACTTGACTTACTGGAAGTCTTACACCAATAAAATCACAAGAGCACTCCCAGCACCCCCAACAAAATGACAAAAACAAACAGCAATTGAATGCTTGTGCAATGTGGAAGTTTTGTTGAAGCAATCTTTGAGATATAATGAAAAAAAGTGATCAGCTAACATTTGTAGTTTTACTATTATAGGATGGTGATATCTCTTTGTCAGAACCATTGCTAGTGTAATTAGGACCAATGGATCCAGTCCTTATGGGCATATGCAGAGTGCATCAGCGCTTTTGGCTAAGATGATTCCCCATGGAGAAGAGTCTCAGGAGCCTGCAGCCAAGAGAGTTGTAATAATGTGTAACGGAAGTGTTCTAAAGAGTCTTTGGAGAATGTGGACACATTCCATAATGGTTTCTGGTCTACTCATCCCAGGATAAATGGCAGTTTCTTTGTTTGGCTGGAACTAGAGGTGACTTCAAGAGGCTTTTCTATTATTGAACCGCTGCTCTCAGTTTGCTTCTTTCAATGATAGTGTCTGGATAAGAAATTATTCTGTAAGGAGAAAGGGCTTGAGCCCACTCCCTGTGAGGCTAACATGGAGCCCCATGAATGAGGGCCTTTTTGATCTATACCTACCTTGATATTTGTTCTTCTTCTTTTTTTTTTTGGAAAAAAATGTTAATAGTATTTTGTTTTTTTCCAATTACACATAAAAACAATTTTCTACATTATTTATAAGACTTTGAGTTCCAAATTTTTCTCTCTCTCTCCCCTCCCCAAGCAATCTGATATAGATTATACATGTGCATGCATCTAAAACATGTTTCCACATTAGTCATGTTGTGAAGGAAGAAATAGAACAAAAGGAAAAAACAAAGAAAGTGAAAATAGTTATGTTTCAATTCGCATTCTTTCTCTCGATATGGATAGCATTTTCCATCATGAGCCTTTTGGAATTGTATTGCTGAGAAGAGTTAAGGCAATCATAGTTAATCATCACACAATGTCGCTATTACTATGTATAATGTTCTCCTGACTCTGCTCATTCCACTCAGCATCAGTTCATATAAGTCTTTCGAGGTTTTCTGAAATCTGCCTTCTCATCATTTCTTACAACACAATAGTATCCCATTGCTTTCATATACCACTGATGTTTGTTCTTTTGTTTTAGGTAAAGGATGTTAATCTGCAGGCTACAACCTTCTAAAGTCTCCCAGGAGAGTGAGTTGACTGAGTGGGCATTTAGGAATCTCAGGAGTTCAGGAGTTGGATCCATTCTGGGATTTGCAGCAAGCCCAGCATTAATGACCTGAGAATCAACATTTGTGATACGGTCCAACAGTAGTTGAGAGGAGGATTCATCTGGTAGAGATGATGGATTTGGACACAAACTTGGCGGGACTAATACTATGTAGAAACAAACCGCATTAAGTCTAAACTCACTCTTCCTAGAGCCTAAGGTAAGACAGGGAAGAATGTGCCCCCAAGCTAATAAGGGGAATAGTTATACTTTTATTCATATTGTATCTTTTAAGTAAATAACCCTTTGTAAAAAGTTGATTGGCAATTTGTTAAATGGAGCTAGGGACCTAATCACTAGTGGTTAACAGTGGGAGGAACACAAGAGGGGTGCTCAAATCAATGAGATTAAAGAAGAGATACTCCAAGCCCTCAGGGGTACCGTTAGAACCCTGTGGGGGATATATGGTCTACCTTGCTCTGGGAGAGTGAGGGCAGACAGATAGATTCACTACACTACTATCCCCATTTTACAGATGATGAGTTGAGGAAACATAACTTATAAAATCCCAAAGTATGATTAAGTCAGACCCGGAATCACTTGAAGCCATACTGCCTAGCAAGCAGAGTATGTTGTGATATGTATTTTGGATTAAGTTGGAGGAGGGCAAAGGAAGAAGGGGAATATTCCTGACCTTGGACTTCTTTATTAGAATCAGGAATTCTCAGAGAAGAACAACAGCTAGTACAGCCTTATTTAATTCTTCTCTGCCCACTGCAACCTCTTTCCCTCTCCCCAACCCCCAAAGAAGCCTGGCAAATAATTATGTTCCCTGGGGCAAGTTCCAAGGTCTATGCTTCCCTCCCCTAAACCCCAGTTTTGGGGAAAAGAACTGTGTGGAAAAACAATCCTGTAATTTAAACTATATTTATAAATCTCAGAAGCTTTGTCTAGTTCCTCCCCCTTCTTTCTTCACTCTCAACCTAACAGGAGGTTCCTATTTTCACAGAAGCAATCAAAGGAAAGAGATTGTCATTGCAGGTCAAATACCAGCTCAGAAAAAACATGGCAGATTCTGGGGGCTCCTGTGGCTCTAGCTTTAGCTCTGGGCCCCCACCTGGGCTAAACTCAAGAGGGTTTCCCTTGATCTCTTGACCATAGTTGACCTACAGGCTCCACTGGACCCAGGACAGGCTCTCTCTTTTAACAGTGCCCATTGACACTGTCCTAAGACAACAAGAGGGAGTTAAAAACCAAAAGCCAACGAGTTAAATCTGAACAATGATCAGACAGGCATGCCTCTAGGAGATAATTCAAATGGAAAAGAAAAGAAAAAAATTCAGGTCATTGGCCTTTTTAAACAGACCGCCGGCAATATTTACTCCTCCTGAAATAGCAGTCACATGAAATAAGACTGTGTTCAGTAATGCCTGGAAAACAAAAGGACAATTTATAGGCTGCCACGTTCACTGAGAGCCCTCTGTTTGCTGGGCAGAGAAGGCTGTTTTCTGGCCTTGCTCAGCCATCTTCAGTACCCAGCCTGGAGGAGGTTAGGAGAGTGAGACAGATACCTGGGAAGCCTCGCCCAAGGATTTTATGAACTGGGAGAGGAAACCTGACCGTTTTGGGCAGGGCTGTGAGGAGGGTGTGGCAGATCTGGTCTCCACCACTCCCTGGGGGGTAGGGGCAGCTGTGTCATAACCTTAAATAATTTCAAGTAACTAACCCTAGAGGATAAGAACTGTCTTATCTAAACTTTCTATAGGATCTGGCTGGTCGAGTAGGAGAATAGAAACTTAGATTTAGAACCATATACAATCTTAAGGGAAATGGAGTTGGAGCCCCTGATTACACAGATGTGGGGGTAGAGACTACAGATGTAGTAGGTAGGTAGGTAGGTAGGCTGTCTTTGACACGTGTGCCACTGAGATAAAAGACCCTCTAGAATTCTCACCTTTTTTTTTCTTTCTTCTCAATTTCCCGTTTCTCCTTAATGGATAGCTTAGACCTTCTGTCATCCTGCTCTTGGCCTTCTGGACTAGACTCTTAATCCCTAGGTTAATGAGCACTTGTTAATTGCCTCAGCTAATTACTACAGGGATTCATGCAGACTTCCTTGTGAAGGAATTCAAATACACCCTCTTTGTCTAAATTTTTGGAATCTGTCACAGCAGCTGTTTTCCAAATGGACACTAAATGAAATATATATTAAATATATCAATATATCTTAATGTGTATATATCAGTTAATATATCTTACATGCCTATACTTTTTAGAGCACCTTCAAATCTATTACCTCATCTGATCTCCACAACGACCCTGTGAAAGAACCAGAACAAGTGAAATGACAATTGATTTATGAAATTATGAAATAAAAGTAGGCACACCTGGTTTTCTGGGTACTCACCAGGAAAGACCATGATGGCAGTGGGAAATGGGGATGCAATCAGACCTTAATAAGGCATAGAAGGTGTCAGGGAAAACAGCAAAGTACAAATATAGACAGTGAAAGAGAGAACAGAGGCAGTCTGCCAAAGGAGATAGGGCGATTGAGGAAGGCAGGCAGCAATGGAGAAGAAGATGGGGAGAGAGGAAGGGCAGCTAGGTGGTGCATTGGATAGAGTAAAGTCAGGAAGACTCATCTTCCTGAGTTTAAATCCAGCCTCACATACTTACTAGCTGTGTGACCCTGGGCAAGTCACTTAACTCTGTTTGCTGTAAAATGAGCTGGAGAAGAAAATGGCAAACCGCTCTAGTGTCTTTGTCAAGAAAACCCCAAATAGGGTCGCAAAGAGTCAAACATGAATAACAACAGAAAATGAGGAGGGGAAAAGGCACATATAATCACTTACGCAAGCATGGATTAGAATTGGGACCACTGGGCAGCCTGGACTGGATGAGGAGGAGTCTGAAGTATCAATTTTATAGGGTTTTATGTGAGGAACAGACTAACTTGTATCTGTGCCATCTCAGGGTTAGTTCATTAACACGTCTAAGTCATCTTGAAGTTGTCAGTAAAACTTCTGCTGGTCTTATTGTGAATATCTGGAACTTGTCTGAAGTTTACATAGGACATAGGATTTATATAATTTATATCATAGGATCGACAGTCCCTGACAGCAAAGCTTAGGTGGCTTCCCCTGGGTTAGTAGATGTTACCAGGATTCGATTTTTGGTTAATACATAATACAATTTGTAAATTATGCTCCTTTGATCTTTGGAACGGTTTGTATGTGACTTCCAGGTTCCCCTTTTACAATCTTACTTCCTGCTATTGCCACTTTATACTGACTACTTATAAACTCATTTATTATACTGGCTAGAAGGTGGGGGTGGAGGTAGTCACAGAAACCAGAACAAAATACAATTTTAAAATAGCAATTTTTATTTCCACGTATAATATAAATATATAATATCCAAATAAATATTGATTATATGGAAATATTGTATGGATTATATTCTATAGAAATTACATATTTAGTTTAGGAAAGCTTCTGTTTTCCTACTGATACTGATAGTGAATTACTTAATAAGCATTTGTTAAGTGTCCACTAATATGCCAGGCACTGGAAGAAACAAAAAGAGACAAAAGACAGTCAGTCTCTACCCTCAAAGAGCTCAAAATCTAAGAGACTAAAATTCAGGGAGTAAATTATTTCCATTTTACATACAAGGTGACTAAAGATGAAAGCAGTTTATTGAAAGCCTCTTGTTTAAAGAATCATGAATTTGGGGAGATGTTGGGGCATGAGGAGTGGGAGGGAGCACAGAGAAGGGAAGGAATAAAAAATAGTAAGATAACTTTTTATTGGGAATATATATATGTTTTTTTTTTATTTCTTTGGAGGGCAATTGGGGTTAAGTGACTTGCCCAAGGTCACACAGCTAGTAAGTATGTCAAGTGTCTGAGGCCAGATTTGAACTCAGGTCCTTCTGACTCCAGGGCCGGTGCTCTATTCACTGCACCACCTAGCTGCCCCTTGGGAATACATTCTTGATGTCAGAGAAGGACTCACCAGAAGGCAAAGTGTCGGTCTTGTAGTCTGTCATGAGTTCTGTTTTATATACTTCTTTTGGAGTGAGAAATACATGTCCTTAAATCCCTAATTGATCAAAATTTGGTTATTTTGTTGAACGTTATTATTTATTAGTTTTATTATTTACATCAATTAAATTTGCATATCACGCACAAGATTTGAGTTGAATGTTTAAGTATTGATTTTACAGCAAAAACTCAGCTTGCTTGAACTTCAGTTTTCTTACTGATGTCCATATTTAGTTGCGATTAGGTCCCCGGACACTTAGACAACGTTCCCATTCCATGATTTCTTTTTTCCCCCAGATCTTTACTACATGAAATCCTCCATGGGCAAGTCTCTCAAATTGACATTCACATTCATAGTTTGGGTCCCAAGTGAGGGGTTGCTACACCCACAGAGTCTAGGGTACTCTTTGAACCTCAGCTCCTATAGACCCCATAATTGTGTTTCCCATTAACAACCATTAGACACAATTAGGTCAGAACAAAAGCAGAGTAAGAATAATACTACAATGTATCCCTCTTTCCCCACTGCAAATGTAAGGCACATTCTTCCACAAACGCACGTGCCTGCACGTGAGCACACACACACACACACACACACACACACACACACACACACACTTTGGCCTTGTGAAAACTGGACAGAAATTTAGAATACAACAGTAGTGAAGCATACACATAGGGAGCATATCTATGCCCAAGACAACTAAACTCCGGTACTGTAGGAACTTGAAAGTACCTTCTTTCTTCATTCAGTCCTTTCTATAACCCAACTTGATTGTCAGGACGTGTTCTCTCAACTCCCTACTTGACTCTCTTTTATTTTCTTTTTTGTTGATTGATCTTCATTTTTAAAATAGTATTTTATTTTTCCACCCAACTACATGTCAAGACAATTTTTAGCATTCATTTTTACAAGATTTTGAGTTCTGAATTTTTCTCCCTACCTTCCCTCCCCTCCCATCTTCTGAAAATGGTAGGCAGTTTGACATAGGTTATACATGTGCTATCATGTAAAATATATTTCCACATTAGTCAGAGTTGTGAAAGAAGAAACAGATCAAAGGGAATAAAAACATGAAAAAGAATCAGGTAAGTGAGAAAAATATGCTTAGATTCACATTCAGGGTCTATTAGTTCTTTGGATGTAGATAGCACTTTCCTTTGTGAATTCTTTATACTTGTCTTGGATCATTGTGTTGCTGAGAAGAGCTGAGTCAGTCATAGTTGATTATTCTGCAACATTGCTGATACTTTGTACAACATTTTCCTGGTTCTGCTCATTTCATTTTGCATCAATTTGTACAAGTCTTTCCAGGTTTTTCTGAAATCTGCAGGTTGATAATTTCTTATTGTCCAATTACACCCCATTACATTCACGCATCGTATGAGCCATTCCCCAATTGGTGGGAATATATCTATATCTATATCTATATCTATATCTATATCTATATCTATATATCTATATATATATGTATATATATATACACATATATTTCCCTTTTTTGTAATTTCTTTGGGATACAGATCTAGTAGTAGTATTGCTAGATCAAGGGATATGCACAGTTTGGTTGCCTTTTGGGCATAGTTCCAAATTGCTCTCCAGAATGGTTGGATCAGTTCACAACTCCACCAACAGAGTGTTAGTGTCCCAATTTTTCCCACATCCTTTACAACATTTATCATTTTCCTTTTTTGTCGTATTAGCCAATCTGAAAGGTATGGGGTAGTACCTCAGAGTCATTTTAGTTTGCATTTCTCTAATCAAAAGTGATTTAGAGCACTTCTTCATATGCCTATAGATAGCTTTGATTTTTTTTATCTGAAAACTACCCATTCATATCCTTTGACCATTTATCAATTGGAAAATGATTAGGGAATTGCTTATATTCTTGTTTTGTTTTGTTTTTTTGCTTTTTGGAGGGCAATTGGGGTTAAGTGACTTGCCCAAAGTCATATGGCTAGTAAGTGTGCCAAGTGTCTGAGGCCCGACTTGAACTCAGGTCCTCCTGACTCCAGGGCTAGTACTCTATTCACTTTGCCACCTAGCCACCCTGAATTGCTTATATTCTTATAAATTTGACTCAGTTCTCTATATATTTGAGAAATGAGGCCTTTATCAGAGGCACTTTCAGTAAGGATTGTTTCCCAGCTTTGTTTGCCTTCTTATCTTGGATGTATTGGGTTTTTTTTTGTACAAAAGCTTTTTAATTTAATATAATCAAAATCATCTATTTTACATGTCATAATGCTCTCTATTTGGCTCTCTTTTCTGATGCCAGGGGTCACAGTCCTTGAAGTTCAACCTAGAGTGACTATCTTTCTGTATTAGTGTCTGTCTGTAGAGAGTGTCTGCTTAATTGTTGACTTCTGCCCAGACTCTCCTGAATTCATGAACTTTCTATCTCCTGGAGAGGCTATGCCTTTTGGGGCCAGTAGCTCTGCCACCTAATGCCATGAGGAATGTTTGTAGGGAAGAGGAGAAAAACAAGTTCCTACTTCTTTCCCATCCAGAAGGTGAAGAACTGACTTTTCTTCACCTTCTTCTGGCTTTGTAATTCACTGGAGCTACTTGGTTGTCCAAAAGTCTCCAAGGCTTAGATAATATAAATTCCAAGGGATATGACCAAGTTCTTTGCTCATCCAATGGCCAGAATCCCTTTAATTACAACCTAGGAAAGTGTTCAAGCTTCATCGAGAGATCGCTGGGTGTTAACGCCATGTCACCACATTAATTCACTGCCATATGTGATTATGGGCAGCTGGGTGGTACAGTAGATGGAACACAGGAAGACCTGAGTTTGAATCCATCCTCAGACACTTACTAGCTGTGTGACCCTGGGCAAGTCACTTATAACTCTGTTTGCTTCAGTTTCCTCATCTATAAAATGAGCTGGAGGAGGAAATGGCAAATCACTTCAGTATCTTTGCTAAGAAAACCCCAAATGGGGTCATGAAGCATCAGACACAACCAAACAACAGTAACAATGTATGTGGTTATATCTACATTGACTGAGTTTAGGAGGAAGGGACCAAATTCCTGCCACATTTACATCTGAATATGAAAATAATTATTCATACTACTGAGGAATTCTGTCGCTCAATTTAACTAGTATCTTTGGAGTATCAACTTCCGTGCTCAGCCATGCTTAGCACTATAGGGAATACAAAGGAAGTAGATGAAATAATAGTATATCAACCTCCTTCCAGCCTTCAAAGAGCTCACAACATAATTGGGAAGATAAAATTAACAAACGTGATATAACTGTAGAACAATGTTACTTCATTTTAAGCGTAAAATTGTATAATAAATACTAGAGCCTAGGGAAATAGCTATACATTTAAATCTTTACCACACAGCAAAAGTTTGCAAAGGTACTACTTCTAAGCCCTCTGCTTTCATCAGACTCCCTGAGCATCAACCTCCTTTCCTCATCCTCTGAGTTAGGGTTGCTGGCATGATCTGCTTTGTGTAGGTCACTGATCTCGGATGGGACACTGTTCTATTTGTTGATGACCTCATTATCTTTGTTTCACAATATTACAAAGATCTGGGGATATAGGAATGTCTAGCAAATTTCCTGACCCATGACTGAGATATTGAGTGCCGTTCATCTTTTCCAGCCAGAGAGCAAATTTATTTTACCGGACAAGATCATGTTGTTTGATCTGTCTTTTCAGCCATAGTGCACCCTTTTCTTCCTCTTCTCCATAGATTTCCCCTCCAGTTTTGGAATTATGATCAAGTTAGCCATTACTCCTGAAAGAGAGTCCTCTATGGCCCTACTTACTATGCATGTAAATTTCTGAACTGAATTGCCCCTCCATGGTCCCCGTTTTAATGTTACTTGTTTCATTAGGGTAGTGATTGACTTTCCTTCTGTATTCCTAACTCTTAGCTTTTAGCCTGGTGTTTAGTGAATATTAAGTACCTGATAATGCTTTATTATTCATTTATTTATTCATTTGTTTCTGATAGAGGTCAAGCTTGTTAAGGCTACCAATTTGATATTGATCTTTGTCAAGATGGACTAGATTCAAGGAATTATACATCTGGAAGGAACATCTTTTCCAATCCCTCTAACTTTTTAAAGGAAACTGAGGCAACTAAGTGGCACAGTGGACATTGTGCTGGGCCCAGAGACAGTAAGACTCCTCTTCCTGAGTTCCAGTCTGACACTTACTAGTTGTGTGACGCTGGGCAAGTCATTTAACCCCATTTGCCTCAGTTTTCTCATCTGTAAAATGAACTGGAGAAGGAAATGGCAAACAATTCCAGTATCTCTTCCGAGGAAACTTCAACTGGGGCCATGAAGAATCAGACACAAAAAGGGAAGCTTAAAGGGGTCATGACATGTCCAATGTAGTTAGGAGCAAAGTCACTATGAGAATTCAGGTTCTTTTGACTCAGAGTCAATCTTTTTTAGATAGGTCCATAAACTTGAACAAATCACTTAACTTCCTTTTACCTCACTTTCCACATTTGTAAAATGATGATGTTGGTCTAGAGAGAAGGTTTCTAAGGTCCCTTCCAGTTTTAGAAGTCCATAAGTCTATGAAGGCCATGTTAGATTAAAGCCCATTCACCAGAGTCTATTCAAAAGTTACCAAAAAAGTGAAATTTCAGAGGAAGAGAAGATTTTCTATGTTTAATTGAAACTTAGGTTCACTCTACCCAGACTCCTACAGCAAGTTTTGCATTTCCTAGCCTGCCAAAACGAAAACTTGGGTTCACATGATCATAGATGGAGGGTTAGAAGTCATTTAGTCCACCATCTTTATTTTATAGAGGAAGAAACCAAGGTCCAGAGATGTTAAGTGATTAGCCCAAAGTCACATAGATATTAAGTAGTAAACATTTTAGCCTAATATTTCTGATTACAAGTTGAGTTTTCTCACAATAATTTCTTTTTTGGTATCCACAGCCTAGAAAGTAGTTACCTTCAACAGTTCCTATATTATGGTTTCAAACTGGTTTTGAAGACTATCCCACTCCCACCTGACCCTGTGAAAGAGATGATCACAACCACACTGCTCCTCTGAGGACCTGGATTTCATAAGGGAATCTGTCTCTGGAGGCCCAGACCGAGTTGAGTGTTTACTCAGCAAGGTTTGGATGAATAGGGATGTCATTTCCTTGTTCAGAATCTGGCAGGGTGCCTGTTCCCTCCTGAGTGGGCAGGAACCAAAGATGGCCCATGCACTGTATCCTCACTTCCCCTCTCCTTGCAGGCCTGTTCCTGAATGTGACTTAGGATATAGATCACATTTGAGACCTTGGTTATCTATCCCAGATTTCTACCCTCCCTTTAAATGGTAAGATTAGTCT
Source organism: Pseudochirops cupreus (assembly GCA_028627135.1). Classification (NCBI taxonomy): domain Eukaryota; kingdom Metazoa; phylum Chordata; class Mammalia; order Diprotodontia; family Pseudocheiridae; genus Pseudochirops; species Pseudochirops cupreus. The sequence goes on from CM053584.1 coordinate 92,423,010, forward strand.
ATTCTGAAGGGCTATTTTCTGAGAAAAATGAAATTTAAAAGAGCAGTTAATCAGATTTGAGAATAGCAAAGTCTGCTGAGGACAAAACCTTATGGACTTGGTATTTGCAGTAGGTGCTTAACAAATGTTTATTAAATAAAAGAATGCTGGTTCTGGGTTAAATGCTGCTGGAGGAAGGAGGTAGGTCTAGTCATAGAGTTATAGGCCTTTTAAAAAGTGCATGGAATTCTTAGCATTACAGAATGCCATTGCTAGAAGGGACCTTAGGAAATCGTCTAGCAGTCTAACTCCTCACTTTACAGATGAGGAACTTTAGCCCCAGAGAGATTAAGTGACTTGTCCCATAGAAAGAAATTTTAAAATAATCTTTGCTTGTGGAGCAGAAGCTAAGTATTTGAGTGGAATAGTGGCTGGGAGGGACTATGGTGGATCCCATTATCAGGATCCCCTTCTTCCCCTCCTCTCTCCTATCTTTCCCCCTAACTAATGGTACCCTCAAGACTTCTTCCCACAAAAAAGGTTCTACATTCATTGGTCAGATGAGTTTTATTGTCAGTGGAAGGTGAGAAAAATTGGAAGCAAAGGGAGTGAGTCCAAGCAGTCTAGGTACGGAGAAAAGTCAGGAATTTATTTGGATTTGTCTTCCACAATTAATGAGATTGAAAGCTTTGTGAGGATAGCAATCACGAAGAAACTGAAAGTTTAGACCACTGGTGTAAAAAACTGATAGAAATGGGGCCCCTTACACAAGGATCCCCTTGGGTTGCAATATTGACTTAGTTTAAAAATGCACAGTTATCTATGTTTCATTATATTCTACATTTCATTTTGTTAAATATTTCCCAATTACATTTTAATCTGGAGTGCAGTGGAGTGAGATTTGTGGTCAGGAAAGCCTGGATTAGAGTCCAAATTTAATCAATAGCCTCTTGTAGCCAGGTTTTCCTCATCTGTAAAGCAGGGATTATGATAATAGCTTTTACTTTACCAGATTGTTTGGGTTATCACACAAGATAATGAGATAATGTGTGTGAAGCTTTCTATAGTGTTATGTCTTTTCTGTCCCCTTTGGCTGTCTATGGTACCTATTACAACACTCTACACACAATGTATGATCAATAGCCATTGCTGACAGTGTTCATCGGTTGTTCAACAACGGTTACACACTGGAAGTGATTGTTGTTCAATCATTTCAATAGTATCTGACCCTCTGTGAACCCATTTGGGGCTTTCTTGGCAAAGATACTGGAGGGTTTTGCCATTTTCTTCTAGTTCATTTTACAGATGAGGAAACTGAGGCAAGCAGGGTTAAGTGACTCACCCAGGGTCACACAACTAGTAAATGTTTGAGGCTGGATTTGAACTCAGGAATATGAGTCTCCCTGAATCCCAACCTAAGGCACTATCCACTGTGCCACCCAGTTACAATATAATACAGGAGACAATAAAAATAGAAAATGCTTGTTAAGCCTATGGCTGTATGCTCAGAATCTTTTAAGTGCTAGAAAGTCATAAAATTTTGATTAAACATAGATCTTGTCCCTAATGGAAATGGGGAAGGGAAGGATTCATATAGCTCCTACTATATGTCAAGTGCTGTGCTAGGCACTTTACAATTATTATGTCATTTGATCCTCACAATAACCCTAGCAAGTAGGTACCATCCCCCTTTACAGTTGAGGAAACTGAGGCAGAGAGAGGTTAAGTAATTTGCCTAAGGTCACGTGGCTAGGAAGCGTCCAAGGATATTTTTGAATTCAGTACTTTTTGACTTCAGGAAGGTGGCTCAATGGATAGAGTGCTGGTCCTGGAGTTAGGAAGACTCATCTTCTTAACTCCAAATCCAGCCTCAGACACTTACTAGCTATGTAACCCTGGGCAAGTCACTTAGTCCTGTTTGCCTCAGTTTCCTCATCTGTAAAATGAGCTGAAGAAGGAAATAGCAAACCATTTCAGTATCTTTGCCAAGAGAACCCCAAATGGGGTCACAAAGAGGCAGACATGACTAAAACAACTAAGCAACAATGACACAAATTAATGAGTAAGATTTGGATAGATAAAAGACATTTCAGGCGTAGAAAACCGCATGAGCAAAGGCTTGCTGTTGAGTCTGGTATGTTTAGGGGCCAGTGAGGAGATCAGCCTCTTGAGCAGTAGAGGCAAGCAAAGTTAGGTAGGGTGGGGCTAGATTATGGAGAAATGCCTGGAATGCTAGGCTGAGGAGTTCAGATCCTATACAATAGGAAATGTGGAGCCAGGGGAGGAAAGCTTTCTGCTGCCTCTCCTCCAGGCACTTAGGAAATCAGTGACTCAGGAAGATTATCCTGTAATCAGTGTGCAGGATGGGTGTAGGAGGTGTCAGAGCAGTCTAGGTGTGATAAAGGGCTTGGTATAAGAAGGAGGGGTAGTGGCCAGTGGCCATAGTGGTAATAGAAGAGAAGAGATGCCAGAAATGTTTCATAGGAAGGAAGACTTTAAAATGGAAAGAGAGAGAGAGGAGAGAGAGAAGACTTGGAGGGTTTGGTGACAAACACCATCTTAGTTCAGTCCTTCATCACCTCTTGACTACAGTATTGTAATTGACTTCTAAATTTGTCTTTCAGTCCTTTTAGAGTCAGTCTGACTCTTCATGACCCCATTTGGGGTTTTCTTGGCAAAGACTCTAGAATGGTTTGCTATTCCTTTTACGAGTCATTTTATTGTTGAGGAAACTGAGGAAAACAGAGCTAAGTGACTTGCACAGGGTCACACAGCTAGTAAGTGTCTGAGGCCAGATTTGAACTCAGAAAGATGAGACTTCCTGACTCTAGGCCTAGCACTCTTTCCACTGTGCCACCTAGCTACCCCCCAATTTGTCTCTCTTACTCAAATTTTTTCTCTTTTTTTTATTTTTGTAGGGGGAAGGCAAGGCAATTGGGGTTAATGACTTGCCCAAGGCCACATGGCTAGTAAGTGTTAAGTATCTGAGGCTGGATTTGAACTCAGGTCCTCCTGACTCCAGGGCTGGTGCTCCCATTCACTGCACCACCTGGCCACCCCATCTCTTCCCATTCTAATGCACCTTCCACACAACTACTAAAGTGATTTCCCCTCACTCAATAAATCCCATGGCTTCCAATTTGCTCTAAGAACAAATATTATTTTAACCTTTATCATCTCATCTTATTTTTTGACTTTTAAACTTTTAAGATTTTTTTCTGTTAGCAAGCATTTAAAAAATTATTCTGTCCTTCCTCTCCTCTCAATTGAGCAAATTTTTAAAAGTCCTCAAGCCTTAGCAAAACAAATTTTGACATTAGCCATGCCTGAAAATTTATGCCTTTCTGAATTTTAAGTTCATCACTTCTTTATCAGAAGATGAGTAGCATCTATAATCATTCTTTTGGACTTGTGATTTAATCGTTGTGGTGATTAGAGTTCCAAGTCTTTCAGAGTGGTTTTTGTCTATAATGCTATCCTTGTAGAGAATGTTCTAGTTCTCATCTCACTCTGTATCAGTTCATAGAATTCTTCACAGTTTCCTCTGAAATTGTCAATTTTATCATTTGTTATGGCATGGTAATATTTTATTACATTCATACACCCCCATTTGTTTAGCCATTCCTCCATAGAATACTTTTCACTTACAATTTTTGGATACAATTTTTAAAAACCTATAAACATTTTCGTACATATAGATGTTTTTCCTCCTTATTTAGGAATATAGGCCTAGAAGTAGCTAGGTCAAAGGGTATACATAGTTTGGTAACTTTCTGGGCATAGTTTCAAATTGCTCTCTAGAATAGTTAGACCAATTCACAGCTCCACTAACTCTGTACTAAGCATCCCTAGGGGTATATGGCCTACTACCATGTCTAGAGATGTATGGGATATTAAGGGAAAATTAGCACCTCTGGTGTGAGGGCTTGCTGAACCTTTTTCAGGGCTGCTCTTCTACCTTTGGTGTCCACCTATCACTCAACTGTCATTGGTGGCTTCAAGAAGCTGTAGTGTGCACAATGGCTACCCTCTGTTAAACCATTTTGGCAGACAAGCTAAACCAGATTAAGGGTAGCTGAGGTTAAAACCCATTAGTGAATTAGCATGTGAAGACTTCCCCTGGTGGAATGGGCAGATGGGAACAGTTTGTTCCAAGGGTCCTGAATGTGGCTAAAGTAGGCATTGTAGAGTGCTTAGAGCTTGGTAAAGCATTGAAGATGACAAGGCTAGTCCTCTTGACTTTTGTCTTGCCACTGTACTTTGCTGACTCTGAAAGAGAGAGAGAGGCTGATGACTTTATGTAAGTTAGCCTCACTTAAATACAATTTACCTGAAACTTAAGACATCACTCTTTGATGTCATGGGTCCTCTTCAAAAACAAAGGGTGAACAATAGGCTAGCATGGCTATTTTACCACATCCTCTCCAGCATTTGTCATTTTCTTCTTTTGTCTTCCATGTAAGTCTGATATGTATGAGGGGGAGCCTCAAAGTTGTTTTTATTTTCATTTTTCATAAATTATTACTGATTTAGAGCATTTTATGCGATTATTGAAAGCTTGGATTTCTTCTTTTAAAAACTGCTTGCTCATCTCCTTTGACTGGGTAGTAACTTTTAGTCTTATTATAAATTTGAGTCTGTTCTTTACATATATATCTTGGTTATGAGACTTATATCAGAGAAGCTTGTTACAAAGATGTTCTTCCCTAGTTACCTGTTTCCCTACTACAGTAGATTTGTTCCTGATCTTCTTTGTTACTTATTAAGCCACAAACTCTTCCCCTATTCAGAGATCCAAAAGGTAATTTCTTCCTTGTTCCTCTAATTTGTTTAAGATGTGGTTTTTAATATCTACTTCATGTATTTATCTATAATTTATCTTGGTATATGATATATGGCATTCGCCTAAGCCCAACTTTTTTTTAATGAAATTTTATGTTTATGTTTAGTTTACATCATTCATTTCCATAAGATTTTGAGTTACAAATTTTCTCCCTGTCTCTAAGCCCAACTTCTGTCCATCTGTTCTCCATTTTTCCCAGGAGTTTTTGTCTAATAATGAGTCAAATTTGTCAAATTATTTCCTCTAGTAACTGGGGTCTTTGAGTTTATCAAGTATTTTGCCACTGTATTTGCTTCTGTACTATGTACCTAATCTGTTCCATTGGTCACTTCTCTCTTTTTTAACCAGAACCAAATCATTCTAATGATTATTGATTTATAGTACATTTTGAGATGTGATACTGCTAGGTCTCCTAATTTTTTTTCATTATTATTCTTAAGATTCTTGACTTCTTACTTATATGAATTGTTATTTTTTTCTAGATCTATGAAATATTATTTGGTCATTCTTTTTAAATTTGCCCTTTTTTTGCACATATTTGATATTATAAGTAATCAACATGGTAGTCCATGTATAAATAAGTGTGTGTATAGATATGCACACACACATGTTTTAGGGGTGATTGCTCATAAATGTTTTACTTTTAAAGGTGTGCAATAAAGAAAGTCTGGAGATCATTGCTCCCATACCCTAAGCAACTAGTAGAGATGCATTCCCTATAGATGCAACATTTGGGGAGCCAGCAATGGTGCTGTGGCCAAAACTGGATTTCAACGCAAAGGACAGGGGTTTAAATATTGGTTCTGTCACTTTGGGCAAGTGACAACCTCTCTGTACTTTGCTTTGTACAGTGCCTGGAATATATAATAATAGGTGCATAATAAGTGTTTTTTGATACACTGACAAGATGACTACTAAAGTTCCTTTTAGCCCTTAATCTATGATACTATGACTCTATAAATGTTGCATGCTGGCTTATTACTTGTCGAAAAGTCCAACAGGGGCAGGATTTCGAGAGCAAAGTTTCTTCAGCTGCCTGGGGAAACAGTGTAATGTTATGCAACAAATGACTTATGAGGTAAAAAAGGCACATCAAGCCTTGGTCTCTCAGTCTATTTAGCTATTTTGCAAAGAGACAACCCATTTCTCTTTCTCTTTTTTGGGTCTGTTAGTATAAGAATAGTAAAGAGATGAAAAACTAAAGTTAGTAAGTTCAGATGCCTTTGTGATATCCTAGGAAGCTAGCTTTATCTTTTTGTTCTCTGACTTCATTTTTAGCCTGGTTTAAAAAAAAAAGCATCATCTGAAAATGACATTTAAGACCAATGAGAAATGGATGCTTATATTTTCTCAACTGTCTTCCTTCCTGCTAAGAAGTTTTCAAGTTCTGCCCTTGCCTTCTATTCTCCCTTTAAACTCTACCACAAACCCACTTCCTCTCTCAGAGACCCAGCCCACTCAACTATCCTCTCTTGTCATTTCTCCACTGCTACAGGTCCTCTTCCTCTCTCATTCTAAAAAACTCATAGATATAATGCTCTGATCGCCTGGTCCTGGTGAAACTCTTAAGTCAACAGCTCTACAGAGAGCCTGTACTGGGGAGATGGATAATCTATAGAAAAAACTAGGAAGAGTCAGCAAGGATTGTGGGCCGAGAGTGTTCTAGTTACAGACATGGTCTTGCATACCTTACTATGAGCATTTTAGGCTGCTATTAAACTGTAGGAAGGTTGGCGTCTTACCACCTGCTGTCTCAGACAGATCATCAGAGGTTAGGAGCTACTTTTAGAGAACTGCTGAATTAGGGCCCAGGGCCAGGCTATCCCAAGAGGTATGTGGATCTGTGCATGGTCAACTGCAAGGCAATCTGCACTTTCTCAGGGGATCGATTGCCAAGATTCACTTCTATTATGCCTCTTGTCCCAGATCCTAGTCGTTCTAATGTTAATGGGGCCAGTGGCATGGGTTCGTCTCCATGTGGGCCCGTTAATTTTAAACTGTTTTGCCACAGACAACACCTCTGCTTCTGGCTATTTTAATTCATGCCTCTGACAGTTTAGCTAGCCAATCACCATTAATGGAAAATAATGAAAAAAAACACACGCCCTGTGACATGAAAGACATCATTAAGGATAGGTAAACCAGTCATGTAGCATGTGGCTGGTATTCTCCAAATATTAAAAGAATCGCAATAAGTGAAAGGCTTCCACTGGCCTTGAGTGGCCCCTCTTTGGAACACTTAATGAAAAGGCACACAACCGAGTAGGAGGAGACAGTATAGTGATTTGTACCTATAGAGAAAAGCTCACAACAATAAAGTCACTGACTGACTTACGTACATGAGTATACCCTAATAATGGCAAGTCAGAAGTGTTGTGTTTTTTTTTTAAATGAAGGAGGCAGCATGATATTAATGATGATTCTATATATCACTTAATATCAGTTCTTGGAAGGTTTGACCCTAAAACATACTCACTTTGTTCAAAATGCTCAAGTTCCTATTATAATAGGTTTTTGCCCTGATTATAGATCCAAATACATTAAATCTGTTTCAACTTTTTTACAATTATCCTCAGCTAATGTATAAAGGTAAACTAATTTTAAGGCATCCTCTATTAGACTGTAAGCTCCCTGAGGGCAAGTGTGATATCTTTTGCTACCTTTCTAACTCCCTACAGACTAGAGTTCAGGACACAAGAGAACTTTAATATTTTCATGAGGGACTCTCCGTGCCACTTTGTAGTCCAGAATAAATATCTGGTTACTGGTTAGAACTGTGAGTTATCTTGCAAAACTATTCTATTAAGTCCATTAACTTGAGTTATGACTTGAGTATTTATTGGGGGTGTTCATTACAATAGTTCATGGGTTTCCATTCTCTAAAACTTATTTCAAGTACAATCTTCTGTATAAAGCCTACGCTGATTCCCCTCACCTTCCCTCCTTATTATAAAAGCGCCCTCTTTCCTCAACTCTTCCTAGAGAACTTTATCTGAATCTCAATTTATTTCCCCTGCCTTTGCTCCCTACCTTGCATTATACTTATCTTTGTACATGTTGGACCCACCTCCCAACACCCCTCCTCACACACAGACATACATACTTTATATCTGTAATGTCCTTGAGAAGAGACACTATAATTTTTTTTTATCTTTATCATTAGTGCCTATCACAGTGTCATTCACACTGTAGGCACTTAAACAAGTGTTTGTTGAATTTGTTGTTCACAGTTCTCTTTGGAATTTTAGAGATATAAGATAGACAACATACTTTTAAAAAGTTGTAAAACCATACACAAAGAAATATAGGAATAAGTGCAACAAAAAAACACAAAGGCATGGAAATGTGTTGGAAAAATTCTACTCATAAATAAAAAGCTGAGAGGGACATTAGAGGTTTTCTAGTTCCCTCATTTTATTTTGTTTATTTTTAAGGGATTTTAATTACATATAATATAATACAATAGAAAATAATATAATACAACAATATAATACAATTTTCAGATGAGGAAATTGAGCCCAGAGAACTTAAGTAATTCATTCAACATCAGTTAATAAGTGATACAGGTAGAATTTGAACCCAAGTCCTCTGACTCCAAGTTCAGTACCCTTTGCATGGCACTAAGCTAATATCTTATAAGAAAAGGATGAATTAGGAGCATTTTTTGCTTAAAGAAAAGGACATGGTTTAGGAAGAAGTCACTTGTAAATCACATAAGTTTACAGGATTCAAACTAGAATGAATCTTAGAAATCATCTAGTCCTGCTCCCCCATTTTACAGATGGGGAAACTGAGGCACAGAGAGTTTAAATTATTTGTCCAGGGTCATACAGGAAGTTAGTGACAAAACTTGGATTTGAACCCAGGTCTGCTGACTCCAAATCTAGAGTTCTTTCACTAAACTAAGTATTCATGGCCCCAGTCAATAAGTGTCTTTGGGATCCTAGAGATGCCAAGGAGGATAATGTATACTGAGGAAGCTATACTTTACTACTTTTACTCCTCCATGATATGCCCTAAAGGAAATCCTACAGTTTCTCTTGCAGACAGGAGGCACAGTGGCTCTGGGGCTGGAGAACCTCTTTCCTTATGAAGTACAAAGAAGGACAACCTCAATGTCCTTTAAAACCACCTTTAGTTAACTGAAAAGAGGCAGATCTCAGTTAACAGCAGATGACAAATCATTTTCCCTAAACTGGTTCCTAAAACAACCTTGCAAGTGACAGAAAAGTCTGTGCTGCTTTGGCCTATGTAAATCTGTCCTGTTTCTGGGGGATTCCTCTTGCTTCTTTGAAAGGCATACCCTTGTTCAGAAAGCTTCAACTTGTATATCTGACTCATTCCCACCAAAACAGTTAAAATACCCACTTTAAATGTCCAGGAAGCAGTGGGGGTTGGAGGAATGGACTGCCTTTCTAAATGGGCTTTCTTCTTTCAAAACAGGAAGTGGCATTTGGCCAACTTCATAAAAAATCATCACCAGAGAACATTTATTCAATAACTAATTATGTAATATGACTCTGGGTTGGAGTAGAAGGAAGGGGATTTGGAGAAAGAGTAGGGTTGAAAGATAGAGAATAATAACAACTAACATTCATATAGCCCTTTACAGCTCATTGATATGGGTGTTACAATCATAATCATGCTGATCTTGCAGATAAGGAGACTGAGGCTCAGAGAATAACTTGCCTATTGATCTCACAGCTAAGTCTGTCAAAAGAGGGATTTAAATCTAGGTTCTCCCTGCTCCCACTCTAGCTAGCACTCTATCCACCATGCCATGCTGTTTCTCAGGAAAAGAAAAGGAAGACAGAGAAAAGTAGGAATCAGATTCATCTCTACCTACCCTGGCATTTCTCAATCCTATTCTTTGTTCTTACTAATGGTACAGATACCCGGATAGCCTATTTCCTTGAAGTCCTGCAGTAAATAGCTTGTTTTCTGAGTAATCAGTTGTTGTCCTGGAGTGACTGCTGAATTAGCTCATGAGTCGCAACATAGTGCATTAGAAGATTGAATTTTGGGGGTCAAAAGGAACTATTAGGATTGTCCAGTCCTCTCATTCTACAGATACAGAAATTAACCTCCTGAGAGGTTGTGGTTTGATCAAGGTCATACACTGCTAGATAGTTAGAGAGGCAGGACTAAAAGTTTCTTTTATGGCCAAGAAGCCTGTGGGTCTTCCCCACCCAGTTTGATTTTTTTTTCTTCCTTGAATAAAGGGGCCACCCCATGATTAACCTCTTAAAAAGGCTTATTCACTGAGGGGGCATTACCTCACTCAAAGCCTACAAGGGCCAAGGTCTCCCAAAGCAGTCTGTCATCCTGATGAAAAGCTGGCCACCAGACCCAGATGGCTCTGGAGGAGAAAGTGAGGCTGGTGACTCTGCACGGCTCTCACTCACTCAAATCAAAGTCAACTGTAAGTCTTGTCATGTCATGGTCCTCTTGGAAAACAAAGGACAAACACAACACATCGCTAGATAGTCAGAGAGGCAGGACTAGATTCCAGGTTTCATCTCTATTTTCAGTGCCTTTGCCATTGTGCCAGATGGGTTCACTGCTTATTGTATTGCAGAAATGAAGGAACAACCCTGGGAGGAGCTGCACTGGTGCTATCTTGGAGATGGAGAGCACTTGCATGCTCAGTGACTCTTTCCCTCTGGGATCTGTGGCACCACCACAGCAGCTTAAAGACTAACTGGCCCAAGCAGGGGTCAAACCTATGACACTGGTCTGTGTAACTGTGCTGCAAGATAAGAACACGTACTCATTGTTCACTGGAGAGCCCAGAATGAGATATTTGCATTATTTGTTCAGAAGAACAGAAAGGCTGAGGGAATGTTTGCTACCTCATTTTTAGCCAGGCAGGAATGGCTTCCTGGAGGAGGTGACATTTCCAAAGGTCTTTAAACATATGCAGTAGAAAAGGCTGGCAGAATGAGAGGAAGGAAATTCTCATGTCCTGGAATACGCAATCTGGGATACCAGGGGGAAGGCTCACTGATTGTAAAATAATTTTTCAGATGCATGGGGCAATGTGTCACTTTCTAGGGATGGGTGTGGCTGGAAATAATGACTGTTGGAAGGGATATGGAAAGACTGGGATCAGCCATGGTTCTGGGTATGTCCTAGAGCAATAGATTTATATTTTCCTCCTTGATCCTTGTTCTCATCTTTATGAAACAGCTCTGTCTTCCTTGCTTCCTATATCAACTCCTTTCTGGCCTTCATTTTTATCTCAAACATTCTCTTACATCTTCCTCTCTAGATGATGCTTCATAAAGGATAATTTCCTTTTTCCTGAGTTGTTCTCTTGCAATTTTTCTAATGACTTTGAGGATCAGATATGCATAAAATTGGGACAAGACACAAGTTGTGGTATATTATTGTGATGGAATACTATTGTGCTATAAGAGATGATGAGCTCAAAGATCTTAGAAAAACATGGATAGAGTTGGACAAAATAGTGAAGAGTGATTGTTTTAAGAACAACTTTAAGTGAATAAGTCATTTGAACTATTATAAATACCCAAATTAACTAGAAAGGACATATGAAGGAAGACACTAGGCACATCCAGAGAAAAAATTGATAAATAGAAATATGTATAGGATGGTTTTATGCACACACACACACACACACACACACACACACACATACTCACTTGTACCTAATGGTAACCATCTCTAGGGTGGGAGTCAAGGGGAGAGAAGAAAAAAAGGGGAAAGAGCTACATGATAACTTTATAATATAATTAAAAGGAATAGCGAGTTATACATAAAGGATTTGCAGTCTCACATACAATCATCTTCTTTTTTCTGTTCTAGTATGTTATGAAAATGGTTGTTTCATTTCTTAAGTTCAGAATAAAATAAAGTAAATTGAAAAATAAAAGACCAGTAGGGCCACAAACCAGAATCAGGAGAGTCAAAGTAAGCACCTAGAGATGAGGGTTTGAGACAAGGCAGGCAGAGAGGTAGGACAGATCCCGTATAGGACAGGTAGCTATGTAACCTAGAGGACGTCATCAGAAGACTTGGATTTGAATCTCGGCATCACTATCTCTACCTTCGCTGTGTGACAAAGGCAATCATTCCACCTTTTTTGTGCCTCCTTCCTAATCTGTAGGAGGGGTAGGATGTACTGCTTTCATCTTGGGGTTATTGTGAGAATCATATGAGATCATGCATGTAGACCATGTTGTACTCGTAAAGACTATAGAAGGACAACTATAATTACTTCACAAGTAGAATTTCAAGGTGAGGCAAGACCTGTGTCACAGAAAACTGTTATGCATCACAAACAGGAACCACAGCTCACAGCAAGAAAGAGAAAAGAAAGGACAAAAGTTACCAGAGGCAAAGAAGTCTTGAGGATCTGAGATGTCAAACGTATAGAGGTTAATAACTGGTCTTCCCAGGTAGGGGCAAGCAACAACTTGCCTGGCTAGGGGCTTCTGTAGGATAGTCATTCAGCCTTCCCTGGTGTGTTCCAATGATACTGAAAAGCTTTTGAGAAGAGCTGTTATATGATGAAAGTAGTTTTTAGGAAAGCTCATTTTGTAGTAGTGTGCAGGATGGATTAGACAGATTAATACAGGAGAAAAGGGACTCCTTTACTTGATGATGTAATCAGAGGGAAGGGGCCAATTGGAGGCACTACATCCAGCAGAGAGAGATATATCGAGGACAGGCATGAAAAAACTCAAACACAAATGAATAAAAGAAGATAGCTACCCAAGGGAGGAAGAAGCTTCAGGAAGTATGATTCTCCCTTCTCCCCTTCCATCTTAATAGTAGAGAGAATGCTGGCTATGTATGCTAAAAAGGGACCTATTCTCAGAACCCAACAGAGAGATGCTTCTAAGGGAGAATTCATGAATGTTCTGAAAAGAAGGAAAAGGCAGTGTTGGGACTCGGGAGGTATTCCTTTGTCCTGTGTGTTCTATATACAATTGCCTCACTATCTTTCTTCTTGATGTGTGAGCCCACTTTCCCTGGGATCCTTAGGTATGCAGGGGGACAATGTACCCCGGTTTTTGTGGGGGAAATGTTTTATATCAAATGTTTGACACCAACTTAGTAAACAACCTTTTATCAAAACTAATTAGATTAAATTAAATTGAGTCCATGAAACCAGCTGGGAGGCAGTACTCCTGAGGTAATGTGATGAGGTCCTAGCCTAGCACAGTTATCCTTTCTACATCATGACTTTCCCCATCCTGGTTTCAATATATCATGGGTTGGCATAAGAAATTAAATGGGATTCTGAGGAAAGTTTTACAGAAGCTGCAGACAACACCCAAAGGCCAGCAGATGACACAGAAAAAGTTTAGAAACTCAGAAATGCATAAATTATATGTGTAATATTGTATAATGACAACATTTATCTTTTAATACCATAAAAATTCAGACTTCTTCTCTGGTACAAAGGGAGAGCCAAAAAATTTTGAATGGATTTTCCAGATTACAGGGGTGCCACGCCCCAGACTCCTGCAATGTGGAAGGGATAACTGTGTAATCGTCTCTGGCAAGGCTTTGGGATCTTCATGAAGACTGGAAGAACTACAATTTCCAGAGTCTCTGTGGCAGCCAAAGCCTTTCCAGAGGTTTTTATTAAGATGGGGGGAAAGGGATACTGATTTGAGAAAAATCACCCTAATTTTTTATTCTTACTTTGCCTTCCTATGCTTTATTCCCAACTTCTTTTCCTCCAAATTCCATTTTTTCCCACTCCAATCTTCTCTCCCTTCATCATGCTTTTGCCACACTCTTCCCCTTATCCTTATTTCTCTCCTGGTCTTTGCTTTTCTGCATTCCTACTTCTCCTAGTACCTCCTATTAAAAAAAAAATCTGCCCTCATTCATAATGTGACTTTCATTCTATGTGACTTTTGTGCTGATGAAACTTCTCATTCTCAAACCAAATAATCAATTGTGTCCTGACCAAACCAAATTGTCTTTTCTTTCTAATCATTATTTCACCCATATTGACACAGATCATTTCTTCCTCTTCTATGCCCCCTTCCTGCCTAGGCATCTGTGGAATTGTATTTTCCTTGTTTTCATTTTAGCAACCCATCTGTTCCTTTAGCTTTTTCTGTAGCAGCACTTCATTCTCCCTTTTCCTGTGGGTGGGCATCTCTCAGGGCTCTATTCCCAGACCCTTTCTTACCTCACAACTCTTTCTCAGGGACTTCCTTCCCTTCAGTGTGATAATATGATCTAGGTGTCTGCTGTATCAAAGACTGTAAAATAGGGTCATATCGACCCAAACAACTTTTCCTCTTTCTGGTCCAGCCTTTCTAAGCTTTTCTATTTGCTTTCCCTACCCAAATTTCTAATTGTCATTTCAACATCATCATTTCTAGGATGCAGATCCTCTAGGTTGACCATTATTCTGTTCCCAGATTTTTCTTTTTTATCCTGGTATGTGTTCATCACTCTTAATCAAGTTTGGACAACTTCAGAAAGCAACTAGGCATTCAACAGTATATGTATGGGAGTAAACTATTATTTAAAAAAAATTTTTTTAAAGAATGAATTAGTGTGAAAGACATCATCAAGTAAGAACAGACATAGCCAGGAAAGTCAGTCAGTCAATGAGCATTTATTAAGCACGTATTATATGCCTTAACACAGGCAATGCACTAAGTGTTAAAGATATAAAGAAAGGCAAAGGACAGTCTCTGCTCTCGAGGAGCTCATAATCTAATAGGGGAGACAATAGGCAAACAACCACTAAAAACAAACTGCACACGAGATAAATAGGAAATAATTAACAGAGAGAAGATACTAGAATTGAGGGAGATTGGGAAAGACTGCCTTTAGAATGTGAGGTTTAAATTTTTTAAAGTAAGCTTTTATAAAGTTTAGAACTTTATATTTTAAAATAAGTTTTCATAAGTTTTGTAAAAGTTTCACTTCTGTTTTTTACACCATTATAGTTATCCCAAGTATTCCTCCCTTTCCTCCTCCCAAAGCGTCATCTCATATAACAGATAGTATTTTTTTGTGGGGGGAGGGAAAAATCAGTTTAATTGATCAATACATTGAAAAGTCTGAAAACCTATACAATGTGTAATATCTGTGGACCTCCATTGTCTAGACAGGGGTAGGTTGGGAGCGTCCTTTTATATCTCTTCTTCTGAATCCTGTTTGATCTTTGTAATTTTGTTATATTCACTTTTGATTCCTTCGTGTGTAGTTCTTTCCATTTAGATTGTTGTGGTTACTGTGTATGTTGTTTTCTTCACTCTGCTTATTTCCCTATTAATTAGTCCACATAGTTCCCATGCATCTGTTTTTGTTGCACATATCATTTCTTATAGCATAGTAATATTTAATTATATTCATGTACCAAAATTCAGCTTTTCTTCAATTTATAGGCATCTTTGTTTCTAATTCTTTGATATTGCAAAAAGTGCTGCCATAAATATTTTGGTATATATGGAGACTTACTTCTTAACAATGGCTTTCTTAGGGTATAAGCCCAATCATGGATCTCTGAGTCAAAGGATATGGACATTGTAGTCATTTTATTTGCATAATTCCAAATTGCTTTCCAAAATGGTTGTACCATTTCATAGCTCCACCAACAATATATAAGTGTACCTATCATTCTACAAATCCTCCAGCATGGAATACTGTTATTTTTGCAAATTTTCAGGATGTAAGATAAAACCTCAAGTTTGTTTTTATTTTTATTTCTCTTGTTAGTGATTTGGAGCATTCTTTTATGTGGTAGTGAATGCCTTGCAATTCTTCTTCTGATAATTATTTGTTCATAGCCTTTGACCACTAATCTTTTGGGGAATGACTATTGTTCATATATATGTATACATTTATTAATTGCTTATATATATTGTTATATGAGTAATTTATATATAACACACATCTATGAGTATATACGTGTATGCATATGTGTAAATATGTACATATATGCATATATATCAGAGAAATTTGATCTAAATTTTTTCTTCAGTTACTTTTCTTATCCTAGGTGCATTAATTTTTTTCTGTGCAAAAGTTTTTCAATTCCATACAACCAAAGTTATCTATTTCATCTTTTGTAATTGCCTCTATCTCTTGTTTGTTTAAGAATACATCTGATGCCCATAGCTATAAGTTATGTTATCTGCTTTTCTTTTAAACTTTTTATATTATAATCTTTAATATTAAAGTCACATATCCATTTTGAATGTATTGTGGAGTATGGTGCAAGGGTTTGAGCTAAGCCTAATTTCTGTCAGATGGCTTTCCAGTTTCCCCTTATTCAATTTTTAAATTAAATTAGGATTTTTTACTTAGTCATTTCTGTTTTCCACTTCATCAAATCCTAGGTTATTGAATTCTATTGTTCTTGATTTTTCCAGTCTGTTCAATTGATCTAGCTTAATATCAGATGGTTTTTATGACTGCTGTTTTATAATATAATTTGAGGACTGGATATTATTCCCAGAAGGTGGGATTTTAGGTGGGACTTGAAAGAAGTCAGGAAAGTCAGGAGGTAGAGATGAAAAGAGAGAACATTCTAGACATGGGGGGACAGCCAGAGAAAATGCCTGGAGCTAAGAGATGTGAATGTCTTATTTTTTTTTAATTAAATTTTATGTTTATTTTTAGTTTACATCATTCATTTCCACAACATTTTGAGTTACAAATTTTCTCCCTGTCTTTCCCCTACCCACGAACCCAAAACAGCAATCCCACTGTATACCCCCTTCCCCAATCTGCTCTCTCCTATATCCTCCCCCATCACTCCTCCCACTTTCCAGTAGGGCAAGATGGATCTCCAATCTCCAGTGCTTGTATATCTTATTTCCCAGTTGCATGTAAAAAAAATTATTATTTTTAAACATTTGATTTTACAACTTTGAATTCCAGATTCTTTCCCTTCCTCCCTTGTCACCCACCCTTACTGAGAAGTTAAGCAATTCAACATAGGTTGTGCATGTATAGCTGTGTGTTATGAGAATCTGAAGATTTTCCCTGCCCCTAGGCCCTTTGATAGGCTTAAGTGGCTTAAGCTTCCCAGATTTGAAAGTATACTGTGCCCCTTAATAGGCTGAATGTGGTCACATGGAGCCTATGGTGGGAGGCTTGTTCTTCAGGAATGCCCACACCTTATTACTTTGTGATTGGGCAGTAGGTCAAGAGAATTGTGACGTTCTCTGATCCAGGAGAAGGCTATAAATACCCTGATGGGAGTTTTTTGCTTTGGGGGTCACTTTGGAAAGAGTTATGTGATTTGGCCAGACGAGACTCTGGGTAGCCATTGAGCCCCCTGGCTTTGAAAAACCCAGATGTTGGTGCTTCCCTCTCTGGTAACAAACTAGGTATAGATGTAATGGTCAGATGACTGGAAGCCCATCTGCTGATCTGTTTCTTTGTCTCCTTGTAACTTGTGCTTGTAACTTGTTTGTATTCTGTTTGTATTCTCTGAAGTTCAGGGTGCTAACTTCTTCCCCTGAACTAGGTAAATGATATATGTTTGATTGATTAAAGTAAGATCGTTAACTCATTTTGAGTTGCTTTCCTTTAGAAAAGCAGATCTAAGAACCTGTGCTAGCAGCCATCCTGGGCATGCTAGGGTGCTTGCTGATACATTATGCAAAACATTTCCACAGTGGATATGTTGTGAAAGACTGACTATATTTCCCTCTATTCTACCCCATACCCTACTTGTTCTCTTCTCTACTTTGACCCTGTCCCTTTTCAAAAGTGTGTGCTTCTAACTACCCTCCCCCACAACCTGCCCTCCCCTCCATCATCCCGCCTCTCATCCCCTTCCCCCCTACTCTCCTGTAGGGCCAGATACCCAATTTAGTGTGTATGTCATTCCCTTCCTAAGCCAAATTCAATGAGAGTAAGGTTGACCCATTTCCTTTTGCCTTCCTGTTCTTCCCCTCCATTGTAATAGTTATCCCTTGCCTATTCTGTATGAGACAATTTACCCCATTCTGTCTCTCCCCATTATATTCTCAATATATTCCTCTTTCACCTCTCAATTTCACCTTTTAAATATCATCCCTTCCTATTCAATTGATCCTATGCCCTCTGTCTATGTATACCTGTACACATATATACACACACTCACATATGTATTCATATGCACATATACCCTCCTATATAGACACATACATGTATGTATACATATTTTTAAGTTCCCTTCAACTATCCATACTGAGAAGAGTTTTATAAGTTACAATTATTGTTTTTCCATGTAGTCATGTAAATAGTTCAACTTTGATAAGTTCCTTATGATTTCTTTTCCCTGTTTACCTTTTCATATTTTTTTGCTTCTTGTATTTGAATGTCAAATTTTCTGTCCAACTCTGGTTTTTTCATCAAGAATGCTTGAAAGTCCTCTATTTCATGGAATGATCATATTTTCCCCTAAAACATTATACTCAGTTTTGCTGGGTAGGTGATTCTTGGTTTTAATCCTAGCTCCTTTGACCTCTGGAATATCATATTCCAAGTCCTTCAGTCCCTTAATGTAGAAGCTGCTAGATTCTGTGTTATCCTGATTGTGTTTCCACAGTATTCAAATTGTTTCTTCTTGGCTGCTTATAATATTTTGTTCTTGATCTGGGAACTCCAGAACCTAGCTATAATATTCCTATGAGTTTTCTTTTGGGGGTCTTTTTCAAGAGGTGATTGGTGAATTTTTTCAAT
>CM053584.1:92441611-92509305 GCA_028627135.1 Pseudochirops cupreus
GTCCAATAATTTTAAAATTCTCTCTCCTGGATCTATTTTCCAGATCAGTGGTTTTTTTCAATGAGATATTTCACATTGCCTACTGTTTTTTCATTTGTTTGGATCTGTTTAATAGTATCTTGATTTCTCATAAAGTCATTAGCTTCAATTTGCTCCAATCTAATTCTGAAGGAATTATTTTCTTCAGTGAGCTTTTGAAATTATTTTTCTATCTAGCAAATTCGGCTTCTTAAGGCATTCTTCTCCTCACTGGCTTTTTGGGCCTCTTTTGCCATTTGAGTTCATCTATTTTTTAAGGTGTTATTTTCTTCAGTCAGGTTGTTGACTCTCTTTTCACAATTTTCTTGCATCATTCTCATTTCTCTTCCCAATTTTTCCTCCACTTCTCTCACGTCATTTTCTTTTTATTTTCTTTTTTTGCCCTTTTTTTTGGAGGGCAATTGGGGTTGTGACTCACCCAAGGTCACACAGCTAGTAAGTGTTAAGTGTCTGAGGCTGGATTTGAACTCAGGTCCTCCTGACTCCAGGGCCCACGCTCTATTCACTGCATCACCTGGCCACCCCTCTCACTTGATTTTCAAAATCCTTTTTGAGCTCCTCCATGGCTTGTAACCAGTTCATATTTTTCTTGGAAGCTTTTGGTACAAGACTTCTGACTTTGTTGTCTTCTTCCCATTCTATGCTTTGATCCTTTTTGTCCCTAAAAAAGGAATATACAGTCGGATTGCTGTACTTGCTTTGCTTCCTTTGCTTGCTCATGTTACCACTCAATTACTTGACTTTTGAGCTCTTTGCCACAGTAGAACTCTGCTTCCAGAGGGGAGAGTTTTGTTCCAAATCACTGGGGTTTTCACAGCTGCTGGAGCTATTAGGAGGCTGCTGTCTCTGTAGCTCCTACAAACTCTGGCTCACTGGTCACATACCTCAGGACCACCACCCAAAACCGTGATCCAGATCCAGTCAGGTTAAAGCAAGAGCAATTACCCTCTGAATGTTCGCTTGGCCCCCTTATGATCTGCAGGCCAGGAGCTCTGAAGTAGTCATGTGGAGGCAGCGGCCACCACACCTCCGCCACTTCTAGCTCCAGAGGCAGGGGCTGGACAGCTCCTCCATTCCTTCCCCCCTCCCACCATTTTAACAGAGTTTGACACTGATCTCTCACTTTGTCTTTGGCATTTATGGGTTGATAATTCTGGAAAGCACCACTGCTGCTGGTGATCCACTCTCCTGAAGTCTGCACTAGCTCCTACTGATTGGGTCCACCCTGGGGCTAAAACTGTGGGCTCATGTAGGGCTGGGCTCTGTTCCCAGTGTGCTGCAATGGACCCTTCCTGTCCACCTGCCAGGCTGCCTTCAGTGGGAGATTTGTTTATCTTTGTCACTTTGTGGGTTCTATGGCTCTAAAATTTGTTTAGAGTCATATTTTATAGCTATTTGAGGTGGTTATGGGGGAAGCCAGGGAGTTTTCCTGCTTCTGTGATGACATCTTGGCTCTGGCCCTGATAGGAATGTCTTATTAGAGGAACAGCAAGGAGGCCAGTGTCACTGGATCAGAGAGTATATGGTGGGGTATAAGGTATATGAAGACAGGGAAGTGGGGTGGTGTTAGGTTATGAATGGCTTTGAATACCAAAGGATGAGGTGACAGGGAATCACTACAGTTTACTGAGTAGGGGTAAGGAGGTGACATATTCAGATATTCACTTTAGGAAAATCACTTTGGTGGCTAAGTAGAAGATGGATTGGAATTGGAAGAGGCTGTAGCCTGGAGACCAACCAGCAGGTAATTACAGTAACTCAGATGTGAGGAGGCACCAGCGTGGTAGCAGAATCAGAGGAGAGAAGGTGAAGAGGTGTTGCAAAGGTAAAATCAAAAGGCCTTGCCAATAGAATGGATATGGGGAGAGAGAGACAGTGAGAAATGGTGATAAAACCAACATTGAAAACCTGAGGGACTGAGAGTATGGTGATGCTCTTGACTGTAATACAGAAATTTGGAAAGGGGGAGTTTTGAAGGGAAAGATCATCAATGAGTCCAGTTTTGGACATTTTAAATTTAAGATGTCTACTAGACATATAGTTCAAAATGCCTCATAAGCAGTTGGAAATGCAAAGTTAATGGCCATCAGAAAAGGTAGGGCTAAATAAGTAGATTTGAGAATTATAAGCATAGAGTTGATAATCAAATACATGGGTACTGATGAAATCACCAAGTGAGATAGTATAGAGGGAGAAGAGAAAAGGGCTCAGGACAGAGCCCTATGTGACGCCCACAGTTAGTGGACATGATCTGGATGAAGATACAAAAAAGGAGACTGAGAAGGGATCAAAAAGGCGGGAGGGGAACCAGGAGAGAACAGTGTCCTGAAATTTTAGAGAGAAGAGAGTACCAAGGAGAAGAGTAATTAATAACATTAAAGGCTTGCAGAGAGATCAAGAAAGACAAGGTTTGATAAAAGGCTATTGTAAATGGGAATTAAAAGATCACTGATAACTTTGGAAAGAGCAATTTAGTTGAATGACATGGTTGGAAGTCAAATTGTAGATAATCAAGAGAAAGGAGGGGAAAGAAGTGGAGGCACCTATTGTAGATGGCTTTCTGTAGGAGTTTAACGACAAAAAGCAGAAGATAAATGGAATAATAGTTAGCAGGGATGGAAGGATCAAGAGAGGGTTTTTTGAGGATGGGAAGGCATAGGAGGTTTGTAGGCAGTAGGGAAGGAGTCAGTAGATAAGGAGAGATTGAAGATAAATGAGAGAATAGGGATGATAAAGGAAGGGGGGTAATCTGTTGGAGGAGACAGGATGGAATGATACCACTTGTGCAAGTAGAGGGGTTTGCCTTGACAAGGAGAAGGGCCACTTCTTCGTGTGAACCAGGAATGAAAGAGGAGATAATAATAGAAAGCTTCTGACTGGTATGAGATGAAGAGGGGCGGAGATAGTGAAATCTCAGCAAATGACCTCAGGTTTTTTTTTTCAGGAAAATGTGAGGTGAGAGTCTCAAGCTGAGAAGGTAAGGAGAAGGGGAGCCAATGGAGGTTTGAGGGGGCATGAAAAGATTTGGAAGAGTCTCTGTGGAGAGTGGAATAGTGAGTTGATTAGGGAAATGTAAAAGGATTGCTTAGCAGGTGTGAGGGCCCAGTTGAGATTATGCACTATAAATTTATGTAGTATAAATGTGTAGTTGCATGATTTTCTTCACCTTCATTCAGCAGCCCATGTATAGGAGTGAAGGCAGTAGATGGTGAGAGTAATACAAGACTGAGGGACTCAAGAGAAGAGGTTGGTGTAGAATTTAATTGGTTCATCAAGGATGATGAACCCAAAGATGTGAAAAAGGGGAGAGGGTTACTAGTGGAGCTAGCTAGTAGCTAGTGATGCTTGGGAGAGAACTGAGGAGCAGAGGATTTATAGGTCAGTTAAGTCAAGAGAGCCAGAATGCATATCCTGATATTGTACCAGTAATCATATTAAAATATTAAAAGATTCAGAGAAAACACTTCTATGTGTTGGTTGTAAGGGATGATAAAGTAGATACAGTTGATCACTGTGCTGATCAAACTTCTTAAGTATTTTGAAACTATTCATTTTTACAGTTTTGATGTCATAGTATAAATTGTTTTCTCAGTTCCTTACTTAGGTTTTCATGCAGATGGACAGATTACAAACCCCCCACATATGAACCAATACTGAAACAGGAAAGGGACATTTAATAAGTTAACTGTTTTTTCTCCCCTGGACAAGGGTGGAAGTAGGAGATCCAATCTCAGAAAAGTATCAAAGATGCCACAAATAGCTCCACAAACTCACTCATATGTGCAAATGTTTAGTACTTTAAGGCTATGTGAAGCAAAAAACCCCTTCCCCATTTGTGTCCCCTTTAGCCTGCTTTGAACAATGGACAGTCCATCCAATGCAGGGAGAGGGGGCAGCCTAAGGAGGTGACTAGCTAATTTCATAATAATATTCTGCTTAGACCAAAAAGAATACCAAAGAGCATACAAACAATTAGCCCATATTGGCTATATCACTCTCATGCTATCTGGCCCTCCTGGAACTCTCCTCCCACTCCTTTCTGCCTACTGAAATTCTATTCACATTTCCACGTACAGCTCACTTGCCACCTTTTCTGGGAAGCATATCATGGCTACCTCTACTGTCTCTCTTCTCTGAACTCCCTGATTTCATACTGTCTAAAACATTTCTCAGCCATATCATCCATACTTATCTTTTCATGTATCTTAGCTCTTTAATGATATTGTAAGCTTCTTGAGGGTTGGGACTGCATTCTATACATCTCATGTAAGGCATGGCATAATGCCTGACATTTCTTGAACATTGCAGGCACACAATAAGTATTTGTTGACTAAGTTATCTGAAATGCTTTGAGTTCTCTGCCTGTACCATCATTTTTCCTCTGAGGTATATTCCTTGTCTGAGTTTCTTACCTAATGCCCTCTTGATTTAAAACATGGTGGATATGCTTATGTCCCTCTATAAACTATAGATTCACTTTTAAGATCCAGACACTGTAGCCCCAAATAAGCAACATTATAGGATTCATGTCACTGATTAAAAAAGGTCTTGGTGTTGAAAGTCCCTTTCCAGTTTCACTAAAAAAAAAATCTAGAGAAGGTAGCAGGAAAAGGGAATGGAGAGAACATCTGGCTCCCACACTGACCTTTATGAAAGATTAATGGGAAGCACCAGAAGTGAGATTGCAAATCAAGCTACCATTTCTGAAAGTGAAATGGATTATCATGAAAAAAAATCCAAGGCAGACACAAGAGAGAACATAGAATCACAGGACTCAAAGAGACCTCAGCAAATGACTCCCTCCATTCTGGCAGGTAAATGAGAACATTTTCTATGTGAAAGAGCTACCAGGGAATGTTTTATGGAACATAGGCAGTTGCTCTCCATGATATCCATTCATGTTAGGAATATTCTCCAAACATCTCTACTTCCCCTTAATTACCCAGTATAGGTCTATCATCCATGGATCTCTGTACCCTTCATGAAATTCTATTTATGCTTTTTGTCTTATTCCTTCTTTCCCCACCTCCCCCCAGCCCCATGCCTGGAATTCAAAAACACAGTGCCTTGGACATAGTAACTGGACATTGATGAATAAAATACATGAATGTTTCAACCATCAGGGTCAGTGGTTGTTTTTTTCTTTTGCTGAATGCTTTCAGAGAGGGAGCTTCCAATAACCTGACTAAATAGCCCTTTCAATCATTTGTCACCTAACAGGAAAAAAGTTCATTATGTCTAACAGCAATATCTTCTACTTTAATTTAAAGTCTATATCCCCCTTTTTAGTATTTCACAGACAAAGAGAATAATTTGATCATCTTCATCAAGGCCTTTTCACACACTGTCCTTGGAAACAGAAATTAAATCACCCCGAAGCTTTCTCTTTTCTAAAGAAAAGAAATCCAATTCCTTTAAATTTTTCTCATGTTTTCTTGCTGTTCTCTTAATTGTTTTTCAGTTCTCCTGAAGAAGTAGGAAAGAAAGATATAGATATGCATATGTAAAAAAACCATGCATATTAATATAGGAATGAAAGTTCTGAACATGAAAAAACATTGAAAATTTTTTAAAAATCAAAAAGTACTGAAAATATAACTCAGAGTACTAGAACTGTTTGTTGTTTTTTTTTTTTTTTATAATGCTTCTTAACATGAGAGACAAGAAAGTTAGTAAAGGTGGGATGGACTGGTTACAACATTTTGAAGTTGACATCTATCTGTAAACCTGGTTTAAAACAATAAAGCCAAAATGAAAGATACATAAGTGAAACACACACACACACACACACACACACACACACACACACACGGGGAAGATATATAAATGAAAAATTCAGACACAAACACACACATTGTATACATGAAAGAACTCAAGGATATTCTTCTCTTTAAGGGTTACATTGACTTTTCCATTTATAAAATGGAGGGTGGGTGCACAGGGACTAGGATGTAGTGCCTGCTCCTCTCCATAAGGAACTCCCTCTTCTCTAGTTCAAGTATTCAATAGCACTGGATTTATTCTTTCAAGAACCTAGGCTCCAATGATAGGACTTAGACTCTTTTTTCTCACTCTTCTGCAAGTTAACTCTCTACCCTAGTACCGTAGGGACATTATTTAAAGTTTAAATTATGGCTCAAATCTAGGTCTCCCCAGGTGGTGAGTGAAAAGGTATTCAATGTACAACATGACTCAGGTATGGGACAAGTATTTTATTCCTGTGCACTGAAGAAATGATAAAACACTCACAACGACTTAAAACAGAATTCAGAAACAATTTGTAACTACTGTTAAAAATCTGCTTGGAGGTTGATACTTAAACCTTAAAAGAAGATAAAGAAGCTTTCAGGACTGCTGATTAGGGATTTTACATTTCACCTTTTGAAAACAACTCCCAGTGCATAGTTGTGGTAAAATGGGTCTGGCCTGGGCCAATCCTCTTCTTGTTAGCAGTTATCTTTTTGGATGAAGAAACTCTTCTTGCTACCAGTCAGCTTCTTTCAATAGGTCTAGCACTGCAGACCTTTTGTACTTACAAGGTTATCTCCAAGCCTAGACAGATCCACACTGAGGTTGATGCTCAGTCACCTACTCAGAAAAGGAAACACAAAGTGAAAAAGACTGCTATGGGCCCAAGCTCACTTAGTTGAAATAGGGGTGGGAAAAAGAAAGGAGAGAAACAAGCATTTAAGTGCATACTACGTGCCAGACACTGTGTTAAGCACTACACTTTATAGGCAGTGTCTCATTTGATCATCACAACAATCCTGGGAGATAGGCACTATTACTATCCCCACTTTACATTTGAGGAAACTGAGGCAGAGAGAAATCAGAGTGACTTGTCCAGGGTTACACAGCTAGTGTCTGAGGTATATTCATGGCCTAACCTCTACCCTCCTCATGGGAATTTAAAAACAGAATATACTACCTGCCATATGGGAGAGCAGAAGCAAACAAACTGAACCAAAACTGGCACTCTCTTGTCTCAACTGATACAGTCCCCCGTCTCCTCGCTGCTGTTGTGGGATGGAGAGACAACCGTAATACTTCTTAGGGTTTGCCATATCATACCAAAACGACGAGGCTTTTTCAGTCCTGGAGCATTACATAGTGGAAAGCACACCCCAAGGATCCTGCACGCTCCAACAGAACCAGGAAGACTATCTGGGATGGCTCTTATTACACAAATACTTGCAACTCTTGCCTCCCAGAGTGATGTTGCAAATCAAATGGGATAGTGTAAAATGCTTTGTGACCACAAAAGTATTATACAAATTATTGTTGTTGTTGTTACATTTCCCATTTTCAATCTACCACATATACTGAAACACGCTAGAAGTATTTGCCAACACCGGCATGCCTCTCCTTCCCTCCACCCTACCTGAAATCCTTGTGGTTATCAGAATCAGGATCAGATCTGGGGGAAATGTCATGGGCAATGGAATCACTGAAATAGTTCTGTTAAGTAGATATCCTGAAAGTAGACCAAAAAACATGTGGCTGGGTAAGTGGAGGAGGGGTGCTGGAGAGTATTTTTCCTTAATGTGCATACACGTGTAGGCACATACACACATCACATTTTCAGTTTTGTCCACAGGGATTATAATTTCCTCTACTGGGTAATTACTAATTTGTTCAATAGAATCCTGACTTTCTCTGTCTGGAACATACTCTCTTCCTTTAAAATTCTGCTTTAAAATAATCTCTTCCAAAAAAATTTTCTCAGACTAATTCCAACTCATTCTGTTTACTCCAATTTTTCCAACGGCTCCATCCCAACACTCATAAATGTAGCTTTGTACATCTGCAACTAGTTATGTATTTGTTTTCTGTTGTATAACAACTCAGATTAAGACGGTGCTTGAAGTTTTACAAAGCAATTTCCTTGGAACTACCCTGAAGTAAATAGAACAAGTATTATTTTCCCCATTTTAAAAATGAAGAAATTGAAGTTCTAAGATTTTTAGTGACTTGCCTACATTTACACAGCCAGTTAAGTGACAAAAGGATTTAAATCTAGGTTCTTCTAAGCCAAGATCAGTTTTCTTTCTACTGAACCATCATATTGTCTCTCTTGACTATGTTTTGCCTCTTATATTCTATTTTCAAGTATAATAAAAATTCATGGGCTTAAGAGATCAATTTTTAAAAATGAAAATGAGGTCCAGGAAGGCACTAGAGAGGTTAAGTAACTTGGCTAACAGCTAAGAAGTGGTAGAACAGGGATTTCTGAGACTTTATAAGTACAAAACAAGTCACTTTTTATCTGCTGTATGAGTGTGACAACTAATAAGTGCAATAGAAGGTCATGAAATGGAGGACTGGGACCATGAGGAAAGGCTTCTTGGAGGGTTTGATCTGTGTCGTGAAAAAAGATAAGCATTTTGAAATACCTCACAAGATCATAGTCACAGACCTATAATTGGAAGAGATCTTAGAGGTGATACACTAATCCCCCTCATTTAACAGCTAAAGAAGTTTAAGCCTAGAGAGACTGGCCCAAAGTCCTACAGGAAAGAGGCACACCTGAGATTTGGTCTGAAGACACCTACCATGTCTCAGCACCGTGCTAACCACTTTACAGTCATCTCAATTGATCCTCACAACAACTCTGGGAGATAGGTACTAGTATTATCCCCATTTTACATTTCAGGAAACTGAGGCAGACAGAGGTTAAATGACTCACCAAGAACTACAAAGTGTCTGAGGCTGGATTTGATTCAGGTCTTTCTGACTCCAGGACCAGCCAGCTTTTCACTATACTACCTTGCTGCCTCTGATCTGAACCCAGGTCCTCTTGCCTTCAAGTCCAGCTCCTATGGTGTAGATCAGGGGAGTAAAAGCACGTTCTAGGCCAAAAATTATTAACTTTTTTTGTATCATCTCTCCTTTGGCATTGTGGTAAAGACTTTGGACACCTTTTCAGAACAATGTTTATATATATAAAACACACAGGATCACAAAGGAAACCAATTATATTGAAATGCAGGTATCAAAATATAAAAAAAACCAAGTTCACTGAACTTAGGATAAGAGCCCCTATATTGTTGTTGTTGAGTCCTGGCTGACTTCTCATTATTCCATTTGAGGTTTTCTTTGAAAAGATACTGAAGTGGTTTGCCATTTCCTTTTCCTACTCATTTACAGATGAAGAAACTGAGGCAAACAGGGTTAAGTAATTAGCCCAGGGTCACACAGCAAGTAAGTATCTGAGGCCAGATTCAAATTCAGGTCTTCCTGACTTCAGCCCAGTGTCCTATCCACTGCACTACCAAGTTGTCCTTACCTTAAGCAGAAGGAAAATCATAGAGGTGGGAAAATCAAGGTATATTTTGGGAAAGTGAATGGATTGATCTGTTTAATGGATGGAACTGTCACCAGGGGTTCTGAAACGTTTGTGTGTGTATCATGGACCCCTTTGACAGTTTGGGGAGTGAAGCTGTTGCATCCCTTCTTAGAATAAAGTTTTTTTTTCATGCATAATTGAAGGAAATGCTCAATTTCAGTTAGAGGTTAGTGAAAATAAAGATGTAATTTTTTTTCCATCCAAATTCACAGACCCCCTGAAATCTAGACAGCCCAGAGAAAGAACCCCTCCTAGGAGAATGGTACTACAAGGACTAGAAAGGTCTTTAAAAGGTCAGGTTTTGAAGCCCTGGCTAAAGAGTTTGGGCTTTATTGAAAAAATCGTTTGGAGAAAGGGTGTAGTGAGCAGGAAGCAAGGTCGGGCCAAGGGTATACGGCAAGTATCTGAATAAACAGAGTTTTTTTGTTTTCCAAAGTGAATATGTACTCTCTTGTTGGTTAGTATTTGCAGGCCTTGAGCTGGGGAAGGGGGGAAAAGCTCTCGTTCAGTCCAAGAGAGCAGTCCGAAGGAGGTCAGCCCTGGGGCTTTTTTGGAAACATGTGCGAGTACTTCAGAACCTAGAGTTTGTGCTCATAAAGAGTCGGGAGGGAGGGGAGGCGCCTGAATTCCCCAAGACACGTAAAAACTTTGGGGAAGGGTTTTATCTCCAACGCCCGCCCTTACAATCCTTCCCTCCCCTCGCGTTCCCCCAGGATCCCCGCAGGCTGTCAATCAGCACCCGCTCCTGCCCCGACTGGACCGTGATGCTGCCCTTCTAAGTGACGGATCACCTGGCGTTCTTTCCTCCCCGCGCCCGTCCCTCTGGTTGCTGTCAGTCGCTGCAGTCGCTCATTGGCCAGCAGGCCTAGGAGGTGGGCAGGAGGGGGGTGAAGGGAGTGTCCGGCAACGCCAATCCCCCTACCCCTTTCTAGTCTTCCTGTTCTTTCATTGGCTACCGGAAAATTAACAGGCGCCTAAGCAATCGCACGCGAACACACGTGTGTATGTATGGGTGTATGTGCGTTTGTGTGCGTATGAGTTGGGGGGCGGCGGTACCTCCCCTCTCTCACTCTGGAGTGTTGGTTTCACTGCTATGACGCTAGCAGCGCGCCTCCCTCTCTTCATCGGCGATTGGTTGAGAGAGATGTCCGTCACACAGCAGCCCCACCCTCTTTCCCCTCCTACCCTGCCATTCCTGCTCAAGCCTCCGTCTCTCCCGAGCTTTTTCTGAGTGCTACCCTGAGCTGTTTGATTGACTGCCAGGAGTATCCCGCCTCTCTCCAGTGGCTTCGGTTTGCATTGGAGGGTAGTGCCTGTCACTTCTTTTAGTTCACCACCCCTTTATAGGTTCTATCCCCTATTAGCCGTCCCCCCCACGCCCCCCACCTCCCGGAGCCTTAATTAGCTTCACGGTTTTCGTCAGAGACACAAGCTTCTCTTCTTCCTTCTCTAGCTCTTACCCTCCCCCGCCGCAGGCCCCTCCCTCTCGCTCGGCGAACTCCAGGCTAGGAGCGCGGGCGCGCACACCCTCCCCAGTATCCACCACCCTCTCAAGTTGTAGCGGTCGCTGCGCTGCGGGGGTTGGCCGTGGGCTGTAGACTGGCAGGCGGGCGGGGTGGGGGAGGGGGGTTTGAACTTGGCGGCGCGGAGCAGAGCGGCGGAGAGCTAGGAGTGGTGTAGGGGGTCAGG
Source organism: Pseudochirops cupreus (assembly GCA_028627135.1). Taxonomy (NCBI): domain Eukaryota; kingdom Metazoa; phylum Chordata; class Mammalia; order Diprotodontia; family Pseudocheiridae; genus Pseudochirops; species Pseudochirops cupreus. Next base: position 92,452,686 of record CM053584.1, read on the forward strand.
GACTGCGGGTCCACCTCCTGCTTCGGGAATGAGGGGAGGCCACTGACCAGGAGCAAGGAGACACCGAGGGGGTGGGAGGGCACGCCACGGTAGCGGCCGGTGGTGGCAGCGGTAGCAGCAGCTCGGGCCGTGCGGAGCCCCGGGATGGCCGCGGCGGGGGAGTCTCCCGGCAGGAGCACCAGCAGCGGCAGAGGCAATTGAGGCACTCTCCTGGACGGCTCTCCACGTCCTCTCCTCCTAGCACTCCGAGGAACTTCTCCCTCCAGCTCCGCCCGCCCTCGACGCCCGCAGCCCCCAACTTCTAGCAGCCCGGGAGGAGCGCGTGCGGCGCTGGGAGCCCGGCCCGAGATGGGGCTCTGAAGATTTGGGGGGGCAGGCGGAGGGCGGCCGGCCGGCCCGGGGCAGGAGGAGCGAGAAGGAAGAGAAGGAACGGGGTGCTTAGGCAGCGCGGGAGCTGGTTCCCCTTCTCCCGGGAGCTGAAGTCGGGGAGGGTGCGGGCAGTTGGGGGTGACGGGGCCCGGAGGGGGGGGCTTCTGCTCCTCCTTCTCCTCCTGCCGCGACCGCCGCCACCGCCGCCTCCATGCAGCGCCAGCCTGAGCTGCCAAGCTCGGCGGCCGCGATGTCGTCGTCGTCCCCGGCCAGCGCCGCCATCTCAGCCTCGGAGAAAGTGGACGGCTTTACCCGGAAATCGGTGCGCAAGGCGTTGAGGCAGAAGCGCGCGCAGGGCTCGTCGCAGTTCCGCTGTCAGAGCAACCTGCCCGAGCTGCAGCCCTTACCCCAGCTGAAAGGTAACCACAGTTCCCACCGTCGGCCCCGCCACCGCTGGCCCCGGGGCCCCGGCCCCTGCTCAGGCTCGCCCTTCCTCTTGGCCACGGTTACTCCCCATCCCGCCACCTCCATGAGCTTGCCCTTGGCCCTCGGGGTGCAAGAAGTGTTGTTTCACCTCCCTGCAGGTGCTGAGATGGAGATGGTTTTGTTTCCGAATATAACTCTCTCCCCCTCCCCCCCCAATCTCAGAACCACCCGAAGTATTGAAGGCCTCCTGTAGGGAAAGTTGCCCTGGCCTTCTCTTTCTCATTAGCTGGAATTTGTAACCACCTTGGTCTCGGTTCCCCTCTGCCGCTTGGGTTCCCTCGATTGCCTGCGGTTCAGATTTGAACTCAGGTTAAACTTAGGCACACTTCTCCAAAGCTCGTCTGTCTCCTTCTGCTTGCTTTGACCCCCGCCCGGTTTTCTTCTCCTCTTCCGACTTTCGCTTTCCTCGGGTCTCCTCACTTTTCTCTGCTACTCTAATCCTTTCCTTTGACTTCTAGGGTAATGACTAGGATGGCCACACATAGACACAGACACACACAACCTCTTTTAACACACACACAAACTCCCCCTCCCACTGATTACTCCTAGAGGCCATATTGATGAACGCTGCTCATGTGAACAGCTGTCCTTTTAGTTAGATTTTAGGAAATTAAGTTAGATTTTTCTTTTTAAGTGAAACTTTTCACTGGATAATGTAGAACAAATGCATTTTTCTAACCTGGGCACCACGAAGACTTTACAAGCCTGTGGGCTCCGAATGCACCAAGGGTAAACTGGGAAAGGCATAAAATGAAGACAATACTCTTCTAAGTACTATGAAATTTTCTCCAGTGATTACGTTGTCCCAGTTCTATAGCTTTATACAGCAATTCAGAATGAGATTCTCTCCAAAACTGTGCAGAGGAAATTAGCAATCCCACTGGATTTTCCTCTCAGTTTATAAGATTTTGACTTACTCGTTTCCCTGGTGTTATTGGGAAATACTGTAATTTTCCTCTTTCTCTAATAGAAGTACTTTGCGTTTGTATAGTTTTGACAGTTTATTGGACAAGGGTGCCGTCTGAGATTGAAGGATCCCATTTGACAGTTTTAGAAAACTAGTTAATAAAAGCTACAAAGACTGGCTAGTCACCATGGAAGAAATTCAGTAAAAATTTAGATCTTTTTCAAAGCCTGAAAAATAAAAGTTTCACAGTCAGATATTTAACTATGAAATGTACAGAGTGCATTTTAAAATCTTTTCCTTCTGCTTTGCCCTCTCCTAAAACCAATCTGAGTTCCAGGTGTGTGAATCCAGTTAAGGATGAAAGAAGAAGCCCCAGAGAAAACCTTTATACTATATATGAAATCTCTAGAACTGTTTCTGCTTCTTAGCCTCTAAAAGAAGACATTCTTCTAGGAAAAATAAGGCAGATACTGAACCAGAATCAAACTGAATAGAGGGTGAATTTGTGAAATATTGCCGCTGTTCACTTTTAAGCTTGTTCTTTAGTATGTTATAAACCTTAATTGGAGTCTAGATATCATGGTCACTTGAGTTCACTCACTAGTAGACATTGCCAGAAAATATTTGAGAGTGATGTCATTCACATCTATAAGAAACTTGAATTGTTTGGTCCTTTGTTTAGCCCTAATAGTCAGAATTGGGGGTTTTAAAAAGACATTTAATTGTAGTCAGCAGAAAGAGCATGAAATAGTTCTCATTTCACTGTGTTAAAGGCAAGTTCAAAGTACAGCTTAAATTAGCTTCAGACTTTTTAATACTATATCCACTTTTAACTGCTAAACAAGAAAAAAGTGGAGAATAAAAACTCTTAATTATCCTGTAAAGTAAGGAATTCTACCTTTATAACTTTCCCTTTCCCCAAACCCTTAGTGCTATTCATACAGTCCTACAAGGTAATTGGAGAGATGTTTGCTCCATTTCATATGATTGGTGCTAGCTTACTGCTCAAGGTCAAATGTAAGTGTGTTCTTTATAATGGCATATAGTTTGAACGAGTGGAAAGTTATTTAGTATTTGGTCTTTGTGGAGGGGAACAACAAAATTAAAATGTAGCAATAAATGTAGCAGTGAGTGTAGGTTTGATTCTTGGACTTTTTAGTGAAGATCACCTTTTGGAAAACAAACATTCCTTAGGAAAGTGCTATTTATTTAACAAAATGAGCTTATGCAAATTTAACCTTTCTTTGCCCTATTTACACCAATGAGGAGAACTAGGTTAATTTTAATAGAATTTCTAAAATGCTGGGGAAGCACATTTTAACCTATTGCTTCAATTAGCATTACTTGTGCTTAATTAATGTAAGAAACTTTCTTGTAGCATTGTAGGTACCAAATACAATATTTTCCCCTTTGGCAAGTGCTACTGATATTCTCATTTACTTAGATATAGCCCTAATAAACAAAGAAAGAGATTATAATATATGTGGGAAATTGCACATTTCTCCATGCCCTCAGATTTTATCCTACTATAAAAGTGAAATAAGTATACATATGCATTCAAAAACTCTCATGTGTTTGTACCAACCTGCTCATGTTACAACTTTGTTCATGTAGGCCTAGTGTTGGCAGGGTGCCAGCTAGCTTTCTCCAGTATGCCACGTGCAGGAATTACTTAACCAAATAATCCAATCTTTAGTCTATCTCTATAAGAAGCTCCTTTTTGTAAAATGATTTCTAAAATGGATTTTGGTGTTTTATGGAGAAAATGTAAGTCTTTAGCCAATCTCTTATCCTGAAGGGTAAGCAAATGTTTAAAAAAGAATTTGTATAGCACTTAACTTTTTTTCAAAACATCTGCTGTTACACTTTAGCCTCCCAACCAACCTAAATTATAAAAGAGGAAAAACTTATTAAGCTTTACATGGCAATAATATACAATCTTTTTTGTTTATTTGAATTTACTTCAGGACAAGGTGTTATTACAGTTTTCCAGGGAAAAAATTTCCCTCTTCTCCCCAACCCGAGAGTAAGGAGCCACTTAAAGTTTTCCATTCTTTATTGCAGACATTGTTATCAGGTATGTTGGGGAATCAGCCTTGAGTAGGTGTGGACAACATTAAACAAATGTCTATATTAATGTAGATGTATCGTGCTTTAAGGCTGGGGTTCTGTCATGGAACCCTTTGATAGGCTTTTGAAGCATGTAGACCTCCAACTCAAGATAATGTTTTTAAATAATCGAATGAAATGCTCAGTTTTAGTTAGATGTTAGTGAAAATAAAGATGTAATTTTTTTCGAATCCCCTGAAATTTATCCAGGGACTAGTGGTTAAGAACCCCTGCTTTAAGTAGATTTGTTATTTTAAAAACTTGGGTTTTTACAAAAGATAAGTTAGGAAGTGATTTGCTTTTCAGGAGGATTCACAATGTAATTTATTTAAGTAATAAATTATTTAAATTTGTCATAGCTTAGTTGTCAAATAAGGACTCAGATTTATGTAATTACTTAAGTCCGGTTAATTTACATAGTTTACCTAGTACTTCTAAAATATATGACTTGAATATAAATTGAATTTTTGTAAATCAACATTTGCCAGTACAAATGCCACATTCTTTAGATGAATCTGTATAGAAATGAGTAAGGTAAAAAGTAAGCTCATAAAAAGGATGCCACACTTACAGACCAAGAAAAAAGCAGATGGAACTTACAAAAAGCATGGTGGCTTAGCACTTAAAGTAGAGTAGACACTCAGGAAATTGATAAAATAAGAAATTGGAGACTGGAGGGTCATATGCCCTGGTGCAAGCTGGGCATAAAGCACCCACCCGACTATCAACCAGAGAGTTTATTTTGCCCCTCATATCGCAAAGGTGATCAGTGCATTTATTATTGTAATGATTGTAGATGCTCTGCTCCCTTTTAGAAAAATATTCCAGAAAATGCAGTCTCCCAAGACTGAAATTCTTATCACCTGAAATCTGAAAGTTTTTCTTAGAATTTTGTTGGCAATATCCAACCCATCCTTCCTCCAACTTTTTTTTCTGAAGTTTTATATAGACTGCAAATCTTGGTTTTATTTCATCTAAATTATTCATTTAAATTTCTGTAATGTTAAAGAATAAGATGTTTACATTTTGTCTATTTTTAAAAAGTTTATAAATGGATATATATATGCATATATATACATACACATATATACATACATGTTTGTTCTTTAATTTGATCATGTTAGAAGCTTGTTCTTGAAGATCTATCATGTCCCTAGAACACAGTGGTTTTTGTTTATTAGACTATGGATCTAAGAGTAGTTCCCAAATATAGTATCCATTGCTAGTCTTCACATACAGACTTTTCTATTTAAGTCTTTCAATCTTGTACATGCCCGTTTAGGATCAAATTTCTCTTTTTCCAGTTCATTGCCTTTTCCATTCCTTGATGAGAATTATTTTGTAAATATCTAATTGAATAGAACAAATCACATTAGAAAATAAAAGAAACAGCAGGTTAGCCAGCCTGGACAGTGAGAGACTTCATTCTTTTCTCTATACGTTTTCTTTTTTTCTGCCTAAATGTTTCAATGTTATGTTAGACAAGTTATCTTTGAACTTCAGTTTCTTCTGAAATTCATCAGTGTCTACTCACCCATTCTCATCCTACCATACTATCGTTTGGGGATTGAAATTGTTTGCTGACAGGATTGGCTTTGATTAAGAATAATCGAGAAATTTATGGAATTGTACTTAATTTTTTTATTAGCTTTGAAATGATTTTCAAGTTTATGAGAAAGATCAGTTTCATTATTTCATTTATAGAATAGCTTAAGTCCACAAGTAAGATATTTTCCTATTGATCTTGGCTTCTTTTGACACCTATATCATTTTTTGTTCTTGGTGATTATAGTATATTTGCTGTTTCTATTACTTTTACTATTCTCTACCAAACCTCTCTTTTTCCATGTGCCTCATTAGCTACTTACATGCTAGTTTTTGAAATAAGAAGAGAGTTTTGCTAGCTCTCAGCTTTGATGTGGTGGAAGTGATCCCAACCCTTGGGTTTTTTTTTTCCCCTCTACTTCTCAGGGTTTAAGAAAAAAATCCAACTTTTTTTCATTTGGCAGTCATGTTAGTTATTTTTAGCTCATGAGATTTGGTGGAGTCAGGGCTAGGACAGGCCAGATGGTAGAATCTCAACTGACTTCAGCTTTTTTTTTTTCAAACTATGTAAGGTACAGTAATTATGGAACTAACTTATTCTCTTTGGAATATGGAATTGGTTTTTTGTCACATGTTCAAAACAATTTTAATATTACAAATTTTATCTGTGATCGTTACCCAACAAGAATCTGTGGCATACTAAGTGTAAAGCAGATTAAGTTCCTCTTATGGAACTTAGCTGTTGTATTATACAAATAGATATAACTCTTCTGTCACCCCTCCTTACAAGATGTCTTCATATCTCATTTAATACACACTAGCAGAATAAGGGAGATAGGGCAAGCAGAAACCAGACCCAAGACCCTTTCCACTGACTATACCATACTAAAGAAATTAAAACAGAAACAAAAACTCAACATCAGTGTTCATTTCTGCAAGAGTTTTTGAAATGTACTTCGTATTAGTGTATTTTTGTCGCATCATGATCACATTTAGTTTTTAAGCTTTCTATTGGTCTAGTTTGGAAGATGTGAGACCTAGAATTCTTTCCCTCCAGTTAAACTTCTTGCATTTGTTGCTTTGTAAACATATTCTTGTTTTTTCAAATGAATCGGAGTATTCATTTTGTTTCCTTACTTTGACTGAAAGATCCTTAGTTTCATCTTTTTAGACATTTCTTCCACCGATATAGTAAATGTATCACCTGGTACAAATGGCATGCTCGGATGTCCTCAACTTCTTGAAAGTAGGAACCAGATCTTGTACTTGTATTACGTAGTTCTTTTTATAATGTTCTGCAACACATTTTGACCTATTAGATATAGCAGAGAACTCATATCTATTGTTACCATCAGTTGATTTCACATAGACAAGTTGAATATTTTGTTTATAAAACTACTTGTCTTGGTAGTTTTGTCAAGTTTTACCCCCTTTCCCCAAAGTTTTTTCAACATCTCTGTTGTCTTTAGTGCTACTATACCCCTGAAGGATCTTTAGTCAAGGTCTAAATAAAGAATACTTTGGAAAAAACCCAATGAACACCAATAAGTTTTAGTGTTTAGAACCAAACTTTTGCTGAAGTCATCTCCCAGCATCTCGTTGTGATGTGAAAGGTGTAATCATGGGGTTTTGAAAAAGCTATGTTAGTTGAGTTAAGCTCCAGTATTTGCTACCAAGGTGGAAAGGCTTTCAGTATTGGTTAGCAGTAGTCTTGTATTTTTTGTTTTTTAAAGATCAGATTAGAAACTTTGTGTTGGTAGAAGGAGTATGTATCTCCACTGAAATCACCATCATTGAGGTAAAGTCAAGCACTTAAATTCTTGATGATATTAAGAAGAGGAAATGTCCAGGTTTATGTACTTGAGTACAGGTTTAAAGTAAGAGATTGTTGACTCCATGGTTCTCTGTCGGAGATAAGTGGCAGGTGATATTGATAAAAGATTTGTTTCATTGTGGCTAAAAAAGAAAGAGCACCCTTGTTAGGCAAATAGTTTATTTGTATTGTGGTAAGCTTAATACTGAATGCATACTATATATTTGTGATAAGACAGACTAGTGCAGTATGCACTGATTTGTCATATTTAAAGCAAATTCTTTTATTTGTTAGAATGTTCTTGGGGGAACAGAGTTAAAATATATAATCACTTGTAGTAAGTTCACCATTATATAACAAGAGAACTGAGTGCTTTTTCTCTTAAGTTTTATATGACAAGCTAGGCTTATGCAAAATGGGCTTTACTTGTCTGTGCAGGATACTGACTAATAAGCAGGTTCGAGCCTACTCATTATGCATATCTTTTGAACTCTCTTTTCTGAAGGAAATAGTGTAATATTTCACATGTATTTTGGAGGGGAGGGGAATAATAAAGAATTTTAGGGACTTTCTAATTTCAAACCAGTCTTCCAAAGATAAACTTTGATGCACAACCTTCGTGCAGTTTTTTAAAAAAAAATTTATTGCTGAGAAATGACATTCATAGAATTAAAATCAAGGTTCTATTACTGACTTGGGTACTTAAGGTGAATAAAGAATTTCTTGGGAACAAACTCCTCCTGGTGGAATGATACTGTTAGTTGCATCCACAGTAGCATTACTAGCATACTTTGTTATTTCATATATAACCCCAAAATTGATTTAGTTAAAATTTTACTTGTCAATAAAAATATATTTTCTTATTTAATAAAAATAGTTTTCAAGATCTGTGGGAAAGAAAGTTTTAAATCTGTGAGCTCAGGGACTCTAAACATTTTGCCTTAGGTAATAAACAGATTGATCCAGAAATCCAGCTAAAAAAGATTAATTAAGATATTAAGTTTTTATACTAATCTTTTTTTGGGGGGAGGGGAAGTTAGTATATATCTAAGGTGGTAAGTATAGGATTAGAAATATACAGTTTAGGAATATTAAATCTCTGCTTAAATCATGTTATAATGTTTCTAATATGTTGTTAAGATTGAATTGTAAGGATAGTTCTAAAACTGTTCTTTCCTAGTGAAAGGAAAGATTAGATTGTTATTCAAAGTCTACTTTGTTCTTGTCTTTAAGACATATGACAAATGGGTCAGAATAGAGAGATTTTCTTATCCCTTCTTGAATTAGCATTATAGGGTATTTCTTTGACTGCATGTCTTATTAAGTAACTGAAGTAACTCCTCTAAAAATATGGTATTTATTGCTTCTTACAAAGAACATCTGTTCAAACTAAAAGTAAAGTGTAACTTATAGCAGAGTAGGATCTGCTATTTTTTAATTGTATTTTCAGGATCAAAGTGGGAAAATTTGTTCAAGACTTTGAAACTTGATGTGAATTTCTTTTTCTTTTGAAGCCATAATATAGTAATATCTTGTTCCATAAGTTCTGCTTTTTTGAAATACAATTAGAGGTACAACATAAGCAAACTTCTAAGTAAGATCATAGCATAGGATTGTAGCTTTAGAACTAGAAGGAACCTTAGAGGTCATCTAATCCAGCCACCCGCATTTTACAGGCCAGGGGAATGAGGCCTAGAAAGATTAAATAGTTTGCCTAAGGTCAAATCTGTAGTAAGTAGCAGAGCAGGGATTTCAACATAACTCCAAAGTCAGCACTCAATTTGCTGCCCTGTTCCTGCATCCCTACCATGCTTTTTAAAAGTGTGTGTATTTCTCAAATATTGCAGGGTTGATTCTTTAGATTTGTAACAAACATATTCAGTAATTTTAAAAAACTTTCTGGTTGTTATTTACTAAAATTATAATTTTGGAAATTTGAAACTATTTCCAGCTGAATTGGAGGTAGATGGTATTTTTTTTAAGAGAGAGAAAAATCTGCCTGTGTAGAAGTTTTATTCTTATGAATATCATTTACTGACCTAATTATATCTGAAATATCAGACTTGTAATTGTATTGATTTCATCCTTTAGAGTTGCTGTTGGAATCATATCAGTATGAAAATTAAGAGCATTTGCATTTCCAACAGTAATGTAAATTGAATGGCTCCTTTTCTATGATATGACAATGAATATGAGAAATATTTATTACTGAGGGACCATAAAATGGGATATCAGGTCCAGCATATTTTGATTGCTGCAGATGGATCTCTTTATTTTGTAAATATCCTTTGAAATCTTTCTTACCCAAAATTATAATTAAGATATTTTATGTCTCCATTTTGGTCTTGATTTATTTTGTTTACTTATATGTTTACTTTTTTCCTTTTGGAGATGACTTGAATTTTATAATAAAAATAATTTCATAAGAGAAGACATCGTTCAGTTTTAAAATGAGAAATAAAACAGAGATGTTCTTGTGTTTTGACTAGGGTCACCTGGCAAATTAAGAGCCATTGAATTTAGTCATCAATAAGAATTTTTATTTGGGAAAATTGAATGGATTGAGTTGTAGCTTTGACTGCCTTCTTGCAGAAACATAACACAGTATCAGAAGAACTCTAGGTAGGAACACAAAAAACAAATTAGAAAGAGATTATATTCAGAGATGTCTTGATTTTCTCTTCTTCCATACTCTACTGGTTGCATTTTTTTGGGGGGTGGGGGGATTCCTGTGGCCCGTGCCATGATTCTAGTCTGACTACTATTTTTCACCACAGGAATAGGTATTTAACTAGCAATTGAATGGTCACTTCACAGAGATGTTCTTAAGGGGAGGGGGTGGAGGGAGAGATTCCTGGGTGAAGGCAGAGATTTCTGTTTCAGATTGAAGGTGGATTAGGTAACCTCTAAGGGTTCATTTAACTCTTAAGATGCCATTTCTATGATTTTAGCTTTTGTTGAGATAGAAGGTGGGAGAGGGAAGAAAGGGATGAAGAAAGCAGTGACTATAGGCTGAGACTGGTTCTCTAGACTGGTGGTAGGAAATTCCTGGACTCAGTGTAAGTATGCATGAGTGAATGATCTGTTACTGGCTTGTGTCAAGAATATATTGAGTGTTTACAACGTTTAAGATATCATGCTTGCTTGGTGCTGGAGATAAAAAGGCAAAATGAAAAGTTACTTCCCTTAAGGTTACATTCTGTGGGGGTTCGGGAGCATAGAACATGTAAGGAGCTATGTGAGTGCAGGATAATATGAAAATTAGCACTAATGGAGTGTGTGTGCACATGCACGTGCACATGTGCATGCGTGCATGACAGGAATTAAGAATGGTTTCAATAGGAGGTGGCCTATGAATTGATCCTTGAAGGAAACTAGAGATTCTAAGAGATAAAGGTAAGGAGTGAGGGCATCTAAGCATGAGGGGCAGCTGTGTCCCACATATGGGGCATGTGGAATATGGGAGACAGCATGTCAAGTTCTGAGAAAACTAAGTAAATCTATTAGGCTGGAACATAATGTGTTAAATAAGTCTAGAAGGGTAAACTGGAGCCAAATTGTGAATGGCTTCAAATTATAAAGGCCAAGTTCAGGAATTTGTACTGTCAATCAGCAAACATAAAGTGCCCACTGTGCACCAGGCACTACTGTGCTAAGTGCTGGGAATATAAAGAAAGGCCAAAGGTGTTACCTGCCCTCAAGGAGCTCATAGTCTAATCTGAGAGACAAGAAACAAACAACTGTCCACAGACGGGATAAATGGGAAATAATCAACAGAGGGAAGGTACTGTTTTGGAGCACCACTAAAAATTATTGAACTGAAGAAGTTTAACGTGAAACGTGGGCTTTAGGAGCCATTTGGAAGTTCAGCTGGAGAAAGGAATAGGAATTCCATTCCATTCCAATAGGAAGGTCAAGGAGGAAACCCATTTTGGTCATTCTGGGGAGAAGTGATGAGCACCAGGACTAGAGTAGTAATCATGTTGGAGGAAAGAAAGAAGATGGATTCAAGAGATGTAAAGAGAAGAACTAGGTGACCTGACTGGATTTGGTGGGGAAGGAGGAAGAGGATGAAGAGAGGAACTAGAGCTGGAAATCTATTCAGATATAGCCATAGCTACAGGTTCATGTTTATATGGATCTTGCTATCTATGGCTGGGCATTATCTGTGTAGAAGTGATAATTGAGCCAATTGGATCTGATAAAATCACTAAGTGTAAGTGTAGAGATAGAAGGTGTTCAGAGATAGAGGCTTGTGGTAAAAAGCAAGTTACCTTTCAAAAGCTCAGGTCTAACTAGGTCACTTCCCCCCCCCCCCCCAACTCAATAAACATCTGTGCCTCTCCATCCCCATCAGGATTAATTGTAAAATCCTCTATTTGTTGTCTTCCCCCCACCTCACCCCCAAACCTTTCCAGGCTTCTTATGTTTTACACCCTGCCTTTTTGATCCAGTGACCTGGCCTCCTTGAACAAGACACTCTAAGCCTTTTCACAAGCTATCCTCAGTTTCTGGAATACTCTCCCGCATCTCCATCACCTGCCTGGCTTCCTTGGCTTCCTTCAAAGTCCCAAGTAAAATCCCACATTCTGTGAGAAGCCTTTTCCAACGTCTCTTAATTCTAGTGCCTTCCCTCTGTTAATTATTTCCTGTTGCATGTAGCTTATTTTATAAGTTATTTGCATATTACCTGCCCCCATTAGATTGTGAGCTCCCTGGGGGACAGGTATTATGTTTTACCTTTATTTCCCTAGTATTTACTGCAGTGTTTGGTACATATTATTGTGTTTCAGTCATTTACCAGTCATGCATGAGTCTTCATGACCTCATTTGGGGTTTTCTTGGCAAAGATATTAAAGTGGTTTGCCATTTCCTTTTTTTGATTCATTTTACCCTGAGGCAAACAGGGTTAAAGGATTTGCCCAGGGTCATACAACTAGTAAGTGTCTGAGGCTGGATTTGAACTTGGGTCTTCCTAACTTGACGCTCTGTCCACCTTACTGCCTCCTTGGCTTTGTTTGTTGCCTAGTAGTGCTTAATAAATATTTATTGATTGACTCTGATCGGTCAGAGAGGCAGAGACCTGAGTAAAAGCTATTGGAATTTAATAGTGAAGAGATCATTGACAAACTTTTGAGAAAACAGTTTAGTTGAGTGATAAGAGTGGGAGTCATATTGCAAAGGGTTGAAATATGAATGGAAGAAAAGAGGAGACAAGTGTAGACGGCTTTTTTTTAACTTAAAAATAAATTATTTATTTTAGACATTCTTTTTAAAAAAAATTTAAAGTTCCAAATTTTCTCCTTCTCTCTAGTTTCTCCCCCATCCATTGAGAAGGCAAGCAATATGATATCAATTATATGTGTGAAATCATGTAAAATATTTCCATATTACCCATGTGGCAAAAAAGAGGACAATTATAAAGTAAAAAAATTATATTTTAATTTACATTCTGAGTATCAGTTCTCTCTCTGAAAGTGAATAGCATTTTTCATCATGAGTACTTAAAAATTGTACTAGATCATTGTCTTGATTAGAATAGCTAAATCTTTTACAATTGATCATTGTTACAATATTGCTGTTAATGTGTACAATGTTCTCCAGGTTCTTACTTCACTTTATATCAGTTCACATAAGTGTTCCCAGGTTTTTAGAAGACTTCTCCTACTCATTTAGCTGGGAAAGGTTACAGTGGTAGAGGATGATAGTTTGGTAGGGTGGCAGGGTTAAGTGAAGGATTTTGTTTGTTTTAATTTGTGTTTTTAAGGATCAGAGAGAATTGGACATATTTGTATGAAGCAGGGAATTCACCAGTAGGTGAGAAGAGATGGAAGATGAGAGAGGGAGGATGGTTGAAGAGACAATCTCCCAGAGAAGAGATGGAGGAGAATCAGGGTCCACCCTCTTTTTTTTTAGAAACTGGAGCAAAGTAAGAGAGAACTGTGTGAGTGGGGGCATTGTTGAGGGGTTTTATTAAGGTATAAGACAAAGAAGAAAAAGGATCTTGGGATGAATGTCTTGAAGTTTTTTTCTTGGTACATAGAAGGTGAGATAATGAAAGGAGAGATTGGGAATGTGCTATAGGAGACTTGAGGAGAAAAGAAAATCTGGAACAGCAGCTATGGAAAGTTTGTAGAAAGTCAGTTAAGGAATAATAAAAGGATAAAAGTGAGGGGCCTGAGATTACATAATTTATAGAGGATGCAGTCTACTTCTGTAGTGGATGGAGCACAGACTTATTGGGAAGATAGTCTTTGTACCTGTGTAACCAGAGGCTACAAGTTAAGATGGCAACAATGTAATAAAGACTAAGGGAAAGTTTTTCCTGGCAGAAAAGTACTAACTTCTCTTGGAATTTTAGACCTTCTTTTATTTGATGAACAGTTCTACTTTTTCATGGTTACTTTGTAATATAATTGTCCAGATGCTTTTTTTTAAAATTGCATTTGAGAAAGCTTATTCTTAAAGCCACTATTTCTAAAAGTTAAATATGAAATATATGGAAGTGGGCTTATTTCTCATTAGGAAATACTGCATTAATTCTTTCCGAGGCAGTGTGGAATATAGTAGATAGTGTTTGGGACTTACGAAGAGACAGGTTCAAATCTGTCCTTGCCTTAGACACTTAGTAACTATGGAATTGCTGTTTCTGTTTATTCATTTGTAAAATGGAACTGGGCTCCATTGCCTCTTAAGTTCCTTTTCAGCTCAAAATTCATGATCCTATTACTTTAATCTCAAATTCCATAAATCAGTGGAAAAAAATATTTCCTAGAAGATGTTAACAGCCATTATGCAGTTGGAGTACTATCTTTTAACTATAGTAGCAGATCTTTATGTCAAGAACAATGATTTTTTTAAATGTGAAGATAATTTGAGGGTTTATTTAGTTATTTTATGTTTTCATGTATTTTGTAATGCATATCAATTTACTTTTTTTTAAAAAAGGCCCTGCTTTCTTAACATTGAAGTTTGATCCATGACTTAACTTTTTTAAAGATCATTTTTCAGCTAGAGAGACAAAGGTAGGAAATAATCTATGTTGTGATTGATCCCTATGAATTCAATTTAAAATTTTCTTTCTGTGCCTATTGATCTGTCATTAAGAATTTAGAGCATATTTCTAGGGTCCCATTTTGCTCTTTCTGTGAAGAAGACAGTCTCTTTGTAGAATCTGGGATATCTTGTTGACTTTTTGCCTTTTTCTTTCTTTTTATTTCCCTGAATTTCAGCTTTCTCTCATACAGAATAAAAAAAAACCTGTTAAATTCTTATTTAGTAGTCATTCCACTCATGAATAAATTATCCTGTGGTATACTATTTCTAGTAAGTTAATTTAAATATGTTAAATGAATTGTCATGATTTCTCAAAATGTTGGTATATTAGGTTTCAAAATGTTGTATTTAAGGATTCCTATTCCACCCTGCAGGACAGCTAAGTTGTGCAGTAGATAAAATGCTGGGCCTGAAGTCCTGAAGACTTGTCTTCCTGAGTTAAAATTTGGCCTCAGACACTTAATAGCTATGTGACCTTGGGCAAGTCAACTTAATTCTGTTTGCCTCAGTTTCCTTATCTGTAAAATAAGCTGGAGAAGGAAATGGCAAACCACTCTAGCATCTTTGCCAAAAAAAACCCAAATGGGATAACAATTGAGTTGGACATGACTTAAATGACTGAACAGCAACATCGTACCCCCACCCTTTGACCCCAGGAGAAAATAAAGAGTATTTTCTCTGGTACTTGCAGTTCTCTTAATATTTATTCTGGTCGTCACCGCAGATTTCTTATGCTCAAACAGAAGTAATGTTCTTGGGAGAGGGTACTGGTGTCACATGTATTAGCGTAGTTTGGCTAAGGGAAAGGGGGCAACATGAGAGGTAGCAGCAGAGTGGTCTGCTTAAGAGTAGGGAATTTTGGTGCAGGATAGGAGGAGTTGGTGGGCAAAAACAGAGCAGCTCAGTGTAGTTTTGGGTCAAGGACAAAAATTGGAGAATAGTGGTAGAGAAAAGAGAGTAATTACTAGAAACTAAAAAACTAGAAATTACTAAAAACTAGAAACTGCACTTTTTACCTGGTGAATTCTTTAATGAAATGTCAGCTCCTGAAGGGTATACTTAAGACTTTTTATGTCCCAGTAGAGTATTTAACACAGTATGTGTATACAGTGCAGAAAAATTTTAGGGTAGAGGAAGGTGGGTGGAAGTTTAATTTATTCACTTGGATCCAAAGAACCTTGATTTCATTAAGACAATCTTTGTTAGACTTCACTCTGTGGAACTTTTGGGTTATGTGAAGCAGTAAGGGCAGAGAAAAAATTGAGAAAAAATTATGATGACTGATGAGTATGTACAGCAGTGGTTCTCAACCTGTGGGTCATGACCCCTTTGGGGGTCGAACGACCCTTTCACAGGGGTTACCTAAGACCATCAGAAAACACATATTTCCCATGTCTTAGGAACTGAGACACTGCTACCGCTCCTCTATCCGTTTCTAGGCAGGTCTGCCCACATGCAGATAGGCCCACATACGAGTATTAAAGGGTCTTGGCATTAGGAAGGTTGAGAACTGCTGGTGTACAGGAAACTAATTTGCTTTGTGGTCTGTGGTTGTGCATATTATATATACATATATATATATATATATATATATATATACATATATACATATATATACACACACACACACACACACACACACACACACACACACACACACACATATATATATATATATATTCAGTCAATGTTGTTAACTGCCAGAGACTGGTAGAAATGCATCATGTGACAAGTTTACTTCATGTTGGTCTAGAATCAATTTTTGAGCAGATTCAATAACAGAGGATACACAGTTTTTTATTCTGAGTTGTCAGAGCCCATATAAAATGACCAATGTCCATTTGTATTCTTATTTTTTCCTATAAATATTTTCCCATTAATACTTATGAATCACTATGGTAACAATGAAAAGTACTGAATTTGAGTCAAAGGACCTGGGTTTGAGTTCCTCCACTACTATGTTGTGATCTTGGGCAAGTAACTGGACTTCCTCAATTTCCTCATCTGTAAAGTAAGGGAAATGGACAAGGTCACCTCTAAGGTCCTTCTAGCTCTAAATCTGTGAGCCCATGTTGTGGATGACTGAATGCTTGAGACAACTAGAAAGCCAAGATAGATGATGGCAAATATCCTAATTCCCAAATGAAAAAGAAGCACAAATGTGAGTGACCATAGCATATTGCACCTTGTGTTTATTTCTAGTGATCCAAGGTCCTTTTCAACCCTGAAATATCTGATCTTTGTCTGTTTGCATGTTGTAAACCTCTCAGTAGAGTATAAGCTCCTTGAGGGCATGAACTTTTTTCATTTTTTTCCTTGTACTTCCAGTACTAAACACAATACTTTGTGCATGAGCTTTTAATTTAAAAAAAATTTTTTTGCATTGGGTTGGACCAGGTTGCAACCCACCTATTGCAATCTATGTATTCCTAATAGAGTTGCCTTAGGCTACAAGAGCCTGAATGACTTATTCATGGTTACACAGTTCATTGTTAGAGGTGGGATATGAACATAGATCTTCAAGACTCCAAACCTGAAAAACTATCCCTCATGCCAATTCACCTCTCAGTCCAGATGGTACCAGAGGAAAAATGCTCTTCATTGTTCTCAGTAAGTAGATACGTAATGTTTCTTTAAAGACATATAATGAAAGGGAATTCACTACCTCCCTCACCAACCCATTGCCCTTTTAGATAGGACTAATATTTAGGGAGGCAATTTACAACAATGGATAGAATATTGCATTTGAAGTCAGGAAGACCTGAGTTTGAATCCTATCTCAGACACTTAGTAGGCAGGTAGGTAATCTTACTTAAGTCATATATAACCTTTTTCTCGATTTCCTTGTCTATAAAATGGTAATAGCAATATCACTTATCTTACGGGGTTGTCGTGAGTATCAAAACAATCTCTGTAAAGCACATTACAAAATATTAGTTATTACAGGAAATTGTCCACCTGTAAGCCTTTCATCTTTGCAATGTTAAATAACATTGCATAGCGTAGGGCTAAGTGTAGATCGCTGGAGGATCTTACTAGTAAGTTCTTTCCACCTTGACGTTCACCTATTAATGACTACCATTTAGATTTGATCATTTAACTAGTTCTGTCACATCGTCCCTGGAAATTTTCTGATGGAGTTGGAATGACTGTGTCTTGAGAATGTCATTGGTAGAAGGAGAGAGAATTCTGTTCAGGTACAGGTTTTACCAGACCACTGAGTCCTCTTACAGCTCTTGACATTTTAGAATTATTCTTTCCTTCCCAGTGTATAAGGAGGGTGGAGAAGGGGACCACACGATAGAACTACATATAGCACCCACTTTTAAGACTGGAAGAAAACCATGAATTCATTGCCCTGGAGCTTAAGGGAGAAGAGAGTTCCAGAAGATGTAGGTGGTCAGTCAGCAGTGCCAGATTCTGCTGAGATATCAGAGAGAATAATTGCTGAAAAGAGTCTGTTGGACATAGCAATAAGGCAGTCACTGGTGACTGGAAAGCTCAGTAGTTTCTGTAGACTAATAGGCAGGAAAGCCAGCTTGGAAGATGTTCAGGAACGATGGATGGTAAAGAAGTAGAGTTGTTGAGTAAATCATTCTTTCTAGATGTTTGGTAGTGAAAATAGGACAAAAGAGGGTGATAGCATGAAGGAATAGCATAACATGGAAGAGTGTTTAGGAAAGGGGAGATCTGAGCATGCTCGTTGACTGAAAAAATGAATCAGTAAGCCATGAGAAAGAGCACAATTATGAGGATCCTATCTCAGTGAGTCTGACAGAGAAGATAAAGACTGTGTGGTATAAAGCAGGTGATTGGGGTTGGGGTGTGTGGTTAGAGGTGAAGAAAGAAGAGAAAGTTTAAAGCAGTTTCTATGGATAAATTTGATGTAGATTTTGCTATAAATGAATAATATTTAAATAGCCCTCAACAGTTTTGCTCCATCTGTCTTCCTAGCCTTCTTATATGCTATTCAGCTTCAAAGAGACTATCTTCCATTGAGACTGGATGGCTTGTCTTTCCCAGTCTCACTTTTCCTTTCACTGCCTTTGTGCTTTGGTGTATATATTGTCCCATACCAGGAATGACCTCCCCCCACGTCTATGTCTCTTTTAGATCTTTCTTTGCCTTCAATCCCAGCTCACTTGCCACTTCCTACATTTTAATTCAACCAGCATTTTAAAACTGCTGTTTATAAGATATCGTGTTAGGTACTGGGGATTGGAAGGAAAGTGTATAGTGGAATTTTGGCCTCAGAGTCAGGAAGACCCAAGTTCAAAACCTGTATGTTAAATTTACAAGCTGTGTAACTGAGTAAGGTTTATCTCTAAAATGAGGAGGGGGAAAGGAAGAAACATTTATTAAGCAACTACTATTTACCAGGCATTGTGCTAAGTGCTTACAAATATTCATTTGATCCTCACAACAACCCTGGGAGGTAGTTGCTGTTATCTTATATTTGAGGAAACTGAGGCAGGAAGAGATTAGGTGACTTGGCCAGGGTCACACAGCTAAGCTAGTAAATATCTAAGGCTGGATTTGAACTTGGATCTTCTTGACTTCACACCCAGCACTCTATCCACTGTGCCATCTAATTAGAAATATATGTGGTACATACATTGCAGGAATTTTGTGAGGCTCAAATGAAATTTTATATACATATATGCAAATATATGTAATATAGAATATGGTTTGAAACACTATATAAAATTAGTTACTATCCTGAAGATAAGGACTACGGCTGGGGAATTGAATTTCAGGTTTCAATATCATGGACCTGTGGCAATTTTGAAAGCATGACTACCTTGGTCATGAAGTAGAATGCAGAATTGTGAGGACATGGGAGTTGAATTGAGGGAACAAAGGAATTGAGATCATAAATGAGGCTACTGAAGTCAACCAGGAAAGTGACAAGGGAAAAGGCAGCGAAGTTGAGAGTGAGGTGCTGGCATTCATAGGTCCGGAGATGACAGTGACAATGAAGCTACTCTCAAGGAGCTTATTTTCTATGATGAGAGACAGTTGTGTGAAGGGAAGAAATACAAACTCAAAAAGAAGTAGTAGATTATCAGGTAGTGAGGGGGGGAGAGGACTGAGTATGGGTGGGAAAGGGATCAGGAAAAGCTTATGTCAAAGACAGTGATTTGAACTTGAAGTGCTTGAAGGAAGAGAGGGATTCTCTGATGTGGAAGTGAGGGGTAGAGCTTTCTAGGCACCAGGGACCATTTCAAGGCACAGAGATGGGAGATGGAAAGGAAATGGATTACTGTGTGTAAAGAACAGAGAAGTCAGTTTAACTGAATATGGAATTCAGTTATGAGGGAGAGAGGTGTATGAATAATGTGTCTGAAAACAAGGTTGGGGACAGGTTGTAAAGGACTTTAAAAATCTGCCAACCAAAGGACAATGGGAGTGGATTGTATGTAATAGAATGGCATTATACTTTAAAGGAGGAAGGGAATAAGCATTTATAAAGTACCTACTCTATATGTGCCAATTTGAGCCTTACACATACTCATTTTGAGATCAGGAGTGGAAGGAGAGTTTCTTGAATGATGGTGGCAGATCCAGGGTCCAGAAGGCCTAACAGTAATTGTTTCTGAATACAGCTGATGTGAGATGTTTAATTTATTTAAACAAACCATAGAGTGGACCTTCCTATACTGTGATAGTAGTAAACTTAGAATATGAATTAAATGAAATAGTAATTCGTGGCCTGGCAAGTTTGTTAGGTGGGATTCCACTACTCTCATGTTTTCTTATGGTTAAGTGCCATCAAGTTAATTATCAAAATGGTAAGATTCAGTAGTTTTTCATTTGTAATGATTTTGAATTCTTGTGAAAAAAAAGCCTTAAAATTAAGTTTCAATATTAGTCAAAACCATAGAAAATACCTGAGACTGAATGTTTTCATTAAGTTGCTTTTATAATAACCTGATCTACCAAAGTATCAAATAAAAGCTGATTTTAGACTCTTGGTTATTAACGTTTTAGGGGTGATGCCAAAAAAAGCGACATGTCCTATATTCCATGCCAGTTTCTTAAATTAGAATCTTGGATTGCATCCTCAGCATGTCACTGTGGTGGGATTGCTGGGTTGCTATGATACAGTGCTTGTTCTAAAATTTGTAGCATGAATCGTATAGGAGATCCTACTTCAATTTCAAATATGTGAGCAATAGCATTTGGAATATTTAGTGCCTTTTTTTAAAAAGAAGTAAAATTGTTCTTGTTAAACAGCTAACTCTCTTACCTCTATCACAGTATTATCATTTGTCAGTTATTCTTAAATGTAAAACAGAATTAAGTAAGAACAGTTTTGAACAATTATCACTAATGTTATAATTCTTTGAAATCAATCTAACTAACTTTTTAAAGAAGGAAATGAGTTTTACCTCCTAATGGCCTTCATAAAAATCTCAATGACTTTCTTTGTCTTGGTAAAATTTCAGTGTAGTTAGGTTTTGAGAGGTTCTGTATGTAAGTTTTTTTGTACATGAAAGGGATGGTTTTAATTTGTAAAGTTGTTCTCTATGGTCAGGTAACAGTGCTCACAAAAGACTCTTTTAAAAATTTCTGAATTATTGTTTAAGAGAATTTAAACTCCTTGTTTCCCTAAACTGTCTTTAGGTAGCTGTATTATCAAACTCATGCTTAGCCCTTAAGTTTTGAGTTTTATTTTTTGTATTTGGCCTATATATATTTAATCTTTTATGAATAAGGTCCCCTTTGTCGTCTTGTGTCTGATGGTATAAATGAGGGAAGATGACAGGGATCTTCTACTGTATGGCGGTCATTCACAGTCCCAAATGTATATACAAATGGACAGTGAATAAAGCAGGTACAGTACAATACCCTTGGCATTATTTATTTGTTCTTTTGGGTTTTTTTGGCCCCTCACAACAACATTCTCTCCTCCCCTCTTTCTCTTCCCCCTTTTCCCTACTCTACTCCCCCCCTTCTCCCCTGTCCCTCCCCCACAGTTATAACATAAGGATAAAGAATTTTGACTAGAGTAGGGAATTTCAATGTTCACTATGAGGGAGAGAGAAAATACTTGATAAAGATAAGAAACTGGAATGTCATGTTTAATAAACAATAATCATTTTTTACTATCAGTTGGAGGTGAGAAATTCAGTGAAAATTTTGTTGTAAAGATATTAATTTAACAAAATATATATCCTTTCTGTCTAAATGAGAGTAGTTCTCTTTGCTGATTGTTGATAAAGTCTGTTTCGTTGCTTTTTGATATATTTATTTTTAGAAATTAATTGGTATAAATATTAAAAAATCAGCAAAATTTTATTGACTATGTAAAATTTATTTTACTTTTTATTTTTTTGCTTTTTTTGGAGGGGGGAAGGTAGGGCAACTGGGGTTAAGCGACTTGCCCAAGGTCACATGGCTAGGTTTTTGTGTGTGTGTGTGTGTGTGTGTGTGTGTGTGTGTGTGTGTGTGTGTGTGTGTGTGTGTGTGTGTTAAGTGTCTGAGGTGGTATCTGAACTCAGGTCCTCCCGACTCCAGGGCTGGTGCTCTACTCACTGTGCCACCCAGCCTGGTAGAGCAGCTGGTAAGTCATTGTCTGAAGCTAGATTCAAACACTAGTCTTTGTACTTGAGTTCATTCCAAATAAATGAATAGGCTTTTAGCAAACCATCTGTGGGACTATAAAGTTGGTTGCAGATTTTTGTTCTCATAAGCCTATTAACTTACTATTTCATATATCATTTGGTGATACTCCTTGTCCTCTTAGCTTTCTCTTCTTGTATCTTTTTTGCCTGTTCCTCTTCTATCTCTTGACCCCACCCCACCCCCCCCACAAATCAGTAGATGATTTGAAATGTTGTTACTTTTGGAAATAAAGCAACCATCCTTATTAAATCTCTGGGTTTCTCAGAGACTTCTTTGAGGAGACGTTAAGAATGGGGAAGGGCTACCCAGGAATTTTATGGTCTTGCTGAGGCAAATTTACCATGTGAAAAAAGAAGACTTGAAAAGGCAAGTTGTAACTGAGTGGACCTTCTCTAGAACTAGGATTTCTAGCCCTTTACTACATATAGTCTGTACCTAACAGATGTACCTAACCTTAGGGTTTTCTACAAATTTCAGTTATACACATACCTTTGTTCCCTATTACTATGAATAACTGGGAATTGACTGCAGTCAGACTAGAAACTTTATGCTAGCATAGTACATCCTAAGAAATTTAATTTGTGAGATTGTATTTACTATCTCCCTGTCGCTACCCCACCCCCACAATATCTTAGACTGTTCAAAATAGAATGTTTAGAAACTTTTTCACCTATATGCGCAATTGGTGTTTTTAACAGTCTGACTATGAAGATATGTTCCAAAAAAGGCCTGTAAGAGGTTTCATTTTCATATAAAATTTTGAATAGCTCTACTCAGACATGTTAAAACCTCCCCTTCCTCCAATGGTTAAATACATTTAGAGCCATAAATAACAATTCTCATAATATCTTAACAAAAAAGAAAAGCTTAAGTGACTTATTTTTGAAGTACATCTTGATTTTCATAATTTCTATTAAAAGAAAAAGCAGAACTCTGTAACCCATATCACATAACTGCCCAGGGAAGGAGAATCAGATCTGAAAGTGTATGTTAGGCTTCCCAACATTTCAGTTAAAAACACTCACTGTTTCATCTTAAGTCAGACCTTTACAAACTTGTGGTGGGGATGATCTAGTCGTTTTCTCCCTTCCTCCAAATTTAAATATCTTGAGAAAGATCTAAGAATTCTTCTGTCTTTGAACAGGCAAAAGGTGGGGGTGGGGCAAAGAATACTAAGTGGAAAGTCCTTGTCTTCCTGGGAACTGTGGGGATGATGTGGTACTATTGGTTTTTTAGCTATCTCTGCTCCGTACTAGAAATGATTTTGAAGGAGGAACATTTTTAAATTTTTATTTAATATTAATTAATTTATGTTTAGTTGTCAACATTCATTTCCACAAGATTTTGAGTTCCAAATTTTCTCCCCAACTTTCCCCTTCCCCCACCCCAAGATGGTATGCATTCTGATTACCTCTTCCCCAAGTCTGCTCTCTCTTCTTTTACTGCTCCCCCATCCCCTCACCCTTAGTGAGGAATATTTTTAATGATTGTTTCTTTATTAACACAATTGGTTTATAATCAAGGGACTGGGGACCTCTCATAAATAAATGAATAATTTTAGCTGATTTCCAGTGTTAACATATAAAGGTGTCAAAAAGCCAGAATTGGTAGGATTTGTTTTTGAAGAAATAATCTTTGTTTTAGAATTTCCTAAGATAATATTATGGTGTAATGAATATCTTCTCACCAAATAGCTAAAATCACTACTACTTTCTAGAGAGAAGAACTGCAGAAGCCATGAAGTGAGGAGGGCATGACTAACTCTGGATGCAAGTTTGGGATTCAAAAAAATCTTGACAGGCTAGAACATTGCACTGAACTGCCTAAAATGTGCCAACAACTGAGTACAACAGTCCAGATATAGGATGACCAGAGCAGGATACAGTAGGATTAGCACCTTCCTAGACCTCAACAATACAGCTCTCTTAATGTAGTCACAATAATTGTAAACTAAAATGATAAAATGAATTAAAAAAATTTTAAGGGTACAAATGTAAAATCTTACATTTGTGTTCAAAACATCATAAGTATGAGACAGGAGAGTCTTGACTAGATAGCAGTTAATGGATTATAAACTAATTATAAATCAGTAGTATAATATAGAAGCTCCATAAGCCAATGCTGTCATAGGCTACATTAAAGAAAAAAAAAACCCAGCTGTATCTGTTGTTATGGGGGGGAAAATACAGCCATTTCTGATTATAGCCCTCCTTCCAATGAGCTTTCTCATGTATCCAAAATAAAATAAAATCCCAGCACATATTAGTGTATGAAACAGTCCATACCCATAGTTCTCTACATTCAAAATGAAAGGAGGGAGATGCATTAACTCATTTCTTAAGGGTCAAAGCTGATCATTAGTATATACTGTTCAGTTTAATTTTATCATTTTAATTTACATTATTGTCATCTTGGACTCTGTGTTTTGCTGGTGAACATCTAAGGGAGGGCAACCAGAATGAGGAATGGCCTTGAGATCATGTGATGTGAGCACTGTTGAAGGAAGAGTAGAAAACAGCGGGTACTTAACAGCTGTCTTCAAGTATGTGAAGGGCTGTCCTACAGGAGAAAGATTAGACTTATTCTGGTTGCCTCCAATCCTGCTTTGAGAAAAATCTCTGTTTGACAATGTTCTGGGAGGATACTAGGTTCTAATAAATACCTTTTTACCAAACACCCCAAATCGCTTATGTAGATGAGAGAAAATGTGTGGCAGTGTCAGAGAAGTAGACATGGAAAGTTTTTTTCTTATAGCAATCCTCGGTATCAGAGATGTCCCAAAGTGGAGAGGTCTTAAAGCAAAGGCTAAGTAATTGCTTGCAAAGTATATCTTAGAGTAAATCTTGTTCATGAACTTTGAGAAGCCTTCAAATCTTGAGATTTTGTGATTTATGGACATTTTATGCCAACACTAGATGCTAGCGGAGTCGTTAAAAAATCATGCAAAGAGATAAAAAATATGAATTTGTTTTGCTTTCTTTCCCCCCCAGTTTTTTATTCTTTCTCATTATACCTGTCCCCTGTCAGTGTTATTGTCATTCTTCAGGCATTACCTGGATGAAGTTCTCTAATGGGTTGCTACAGGTCACTCTTTCTTGGGCCCTACTCTATTAAATATTTTTTATCAGTGATTTGAATAAAAGTATAACTACATGCTCATTAATTGTTAGATGATAAGAAGTTTGAAAGAATAATTAATACATCAGATGACAGAATTGGGAGCTTAGAAGGTCTTGAAGACAAAAACAACAGACTGAATCTAAGGAGAAGATACTTAATAAGTAAACATCCACTGCTGTACTTGGATTTTTTTTTTTAATCACCTTCACAAGAACAGAATGAGGAAGACACGACCAGGCAACAGTTCATGTGAAAAAGTTCAATGAGAGTTAATAGACTGCAATCTCAATTGATGTGACACATGAAGAAATTAAGATGCTTTAAGGCTGTGTATTCATAGAAATATAGAGTCCAAAATAATAGGTGATGGTCCCACTGTATTCTTATCTGGTCAGATCATATCTTGTGTCCAGTTCTGAGTGCCATATTTTAGGAACAACATTCACAAGCTGATGTACAGCTAAAGGAGGGTGACAAAAATGATGGATGGCGTACCAAGTTTTAGTGAAAACAATGAATTTATTGATCCTGAGGTAGGGGAGACTTCAGTGGGATTTATTTGCTGTTTTCAAATATTTAGAGTTGTCACTTTGAAGACAGCTCTTTTAAAGAAGAGAGATTAGAGTTATTCTATGCGTGGTCCAGTAGGAGCAAGTTCTAAGGAAGCAGGTTTGGTTTTTTCCAGTGAGGCAAAGGTTCCTAATGGAACTGCACAGAAAAGGGATACAGATTGCTTTCTTTCGGGGTAGGCAGTGGGTTCCTTGTCATTGGATGTCTTTAGGGGGAGCCTGGATAACCACTTCAGTTGTAGAGGAAGCATTTCCTATTTCAAGTAGGGAATTGTGCAAGATATTTTCTTAGGTTCCTTCCAGTTTAGATTTGGATGATTTTGTTCCATTTTTAAGATTCTCCTGCTGTACCTCATACTTCTCCCCCTCACATAGTCTATACTCCAAATAAGCTATACTATTTGCTGTCTACTAAACATGCTCTGCATTTTTATGCTTCTCCCTTTGCTTTCATTCTTTCCTATCTCTGGAATGCCTTTCTTTCCCTTACTCCACCTCTGACTTTTGACATGCTATTACTGTTTTTCAAGATCTAGTTCAAATATTCCTCCACAAAACCTTTTCTGTTCTCCCCAACTCAATAAAACACAGTATGAGGAAATCAATTTAATCTTGTTTCATATTTATCTATATAAATATATAGATATGCCTTGTGTTCCCCTCCTGGATTGTAAGTTCCCTGAGGATGGGGATAAATGAATGAAAAAGCATTTACTAAGCACTTAGTATGTGCTAAGTGTTACTAATAGAAAAATAAGACAGTCCTTGCTGGCAAGTAGCTTACATTCTAATAAAGGGAAACACATAGAGAAGGATTCAGCTGCCAGTCAAATGGAAAGGTCCCATGGTTTTTAGGGTTCAGCAGAGCAAAATGTAACGGATCATCTTGAATGTGATTTCCACTGATAAAATGAGAACATTTTCTGATGTTGAACCATTTGCCAGTGCCAAGAACTTCAGTGAGAAATTTCTTTTCTGGGACTTAAAAAGCTGTGGCTGCAACACCTGCAGCAGCCCTTGCCATCCTATTTAATTTTACATCTCTTCTGGCATCTAGCCTATTATTGAATGAAGGCTGTCTTTGTTGAAGGCATACATGTTCCCTTGGCCTATGGAGTTATTTTTCTACCTAGCAGTTTGAGACCCCAAAGGAGAGTCAGAGAAGATCTCTGAGAGACTTAAATGGAAATTAAAGATTGTTTGGCAAATTGAATGCATTCACTGACCTTTTGTTAGGGTTGAAATTAAGTGGAAAGGGGCCTGATAACACATTCTTAATTCTTTGTTCTATTCTGCTGAATCTTTTGCTTGCATTACACTGTTGTTATTAAATTTCTTAGTCCAGCTTAAATGATAACAACCACAAAAGGAGATGATGGTAGCTGATTATTCATGATTTCAAGGATGTGTAATTTTATCAATGTGAATTCTACCTTCATTGATGTGGATTGTAACTTATCTGTGTCTCAGATGGTTTTTTTCCATGAATGGCCAGAAAAATTCATCATCTTGTAGCCAGCTTGATTATACTGTGAATTTATCTTGGTTAGTTCTTAGATGACAGACACTAAATTGCTGAGCATGTATCTAAAATCTTTCTAAATTGGTAGGACTTTTTAGAGTTTGCATTCCATTGGCATAATTTTTAGCAACCCAGAGATACTTTTCATCTCTTGAGGCATCACAGAAAGACTTTAGTGAAAGTGTAGTATAGATGAGCAGAAACATATAATTAGAAAGGATTTTCACTTTTTTCCCCAAGGATTATACTTGAATGAATCAGTGATATTGATGTAAGTATTCTCAATATGAAGATCACAACTTTTCTGTTTCTTCTTATGTGACTTTTGTTCATATGTTTCCATAAATCTGCCATAAAAGAGCCACCCAGTCAAGGTGCTAGAGGCCTTCTTCTGGTTCTTTTGATGTTTGGGAGCTACTAGTGCAGTACTGAGATTCTCTATCTCTTGTTCCTTATTCTTGCTCCATGACTGACCTAATTCATTATCTGATTGATACCATGCCTTTGAGGTTTTCTTATGCCATTTCTTCGGAATGTTAAATTTTACAGAGTTTCTGCATATAATGTCACATGTGTAACAAAGTGGCAATGGTTATTTTCCATTCACTTTGTTTTTCTTCTGTGTATGGTCGTGCCAGTTATTCAAATGCCCATCAAGTGTTTCAATCCCATGGAGGAGGTTTGGAGCATTATCTTAGAGTAAAAGTATTTGGAGAGTATTGCAACTATGGAGAATCCTTCTATTTGGACTCTATACAAGAAAGCTTTCCTAACACTGGTCTGGTATACACCTTAGATGAGCTTACCTCTTTCTATTTTGTGCCTTATTTAGTTTTTATACTAAATTTTGTTCAACAATCAGTGGTGTCCATGAACATGTTATGAAATTTATCATGATGATAACATGTCAGAGACACATTGAATGAGGCAGGTGAATGTATGCTTTGTCTGTATTAAATAAATTTTTAAAAATCAACAAATAATAAGTGCAGAAATCTTATTTTTTATAACTCATCAAGCCTTTATTAAGAAATTACTATGTATTATATATTACTATAATATATATAATAGTAATATATATATTTATAGTAATATATATTACTATAAATTACTATATATCAGTACTATATATTCTACTAAGTGCTGGCAATAAATAAAGTAAAAAGCAAAATAAAAAGTAAAAATAATCCCTGCCCACAAGGAGCTTACATTTTAATAGGAGATAATTTGTATATAAACAGGTACATACTGGTTGCATGTAGAGTAGATGGAAAATAATCTTAGAAGAGAAGGTATTAACTGCTGGGGAGACTGGTATAGGTTTCTTACAGAAGGTGGCTTTTGAGCTGAGTCTTGAAGCAAGCCAGAAACTCTTTAAGAGGCAGAAGTTAGGAGAGACAACATTCTGGGCATGGAGTTTAATGCAAAGGAGGAGAGTAGATGAACTATGATGTTTGAGAAACAGCAAGTAGGTCAGAATGGCTGAACCACGTGGTACATAGAAAGGAATAACGTATAAAAGGACGAGAAAGGTTAAGAAGGTACCAGGTTATGGAGAGCTTTAAATGCTGAAGTTTATATTTGATACTAGAGTTTATTGAGTGACATTGGTGGCAATATGTCAAACCTGCACTTTAAGAAAATCATTTTGGTATAGAAAATGGATTGGCGTAGAGACGCACTTGAGACAGGGAGACCAATTAGGAGATTATAGAAGTAGTGGAGGCAAGAGGTGATGAGCACCTCCATGAACTAAGGTGGTAGCTATGTGAGTGGGGAAGAGAATACATACATACACACATACACACACACACATACATACATATATACATATATATATATATATATATACATATATATATGTATGAGATATTAAAGAGATAGAACTAACAAGATTTGACAATTCTTTGGATAGGTGGGGAGAGAGGGAGTAAAAAGACAAGACTGATACCAGAGTTGTGAACCTGGGTGATTAGAAGGATAGTGGGGCCTTTACCTCTAATAGGGAAGTTCAGAAGAGAGGTAAGTTTGGGGAAAATGAATTCTGGTTTGACATTGAGTTAGAGAAGCCTATGTCTACCAATGGTGTGATTGTAAAGATGGCTGTTATAGAAAAATTCTGTTCAAACTTGACCTTGAAGCAAAGAGGAAAATATGCCCCTGCTTCCTTTCTTGGCAGAAGTAGTAAAGGCCTATGATATGGGATTTTGTGTATGCTGTCATACTTAGTTGATATATTGGTTCCATTTACTGAGCTGCCTTTTCCATCTTTTTTATTCTTTATGACAAGGGTTGGTTCACTGAGTAAGGGAAGGCTATAATTTGGAAATGAAGATGATGTAAAAACAAAATATCAATATAAGTTTTTTAAAAAGGAAAGAAATAAAAATCTGCCTTTTTCTGTGTTCTCATACAGCATATGCCCTTGAAGCATGGATAGCCTTGATGCATACATACATAGACTATTCTGACAAAGTTTCTATGAAAATGGAAAAGTATTCATATAGGTTAGTAGTTGCTGACATCTTCTTGGTTTGCTTTTTGAGTTAGAATACCATCTGGTCTTTCCAATTCTTTTGGAATCTTATCCTCTTTGTGAGAACTTGAAAATCGCTCCTCGAGTACCTTTAAAATTGTGTCACCTTCTGCAGAGATTTTTTTTTCCTGTCTATATCTTGTTAGATCTAGCTACTTTTTCCAACTTCATATTTAAGTGTCATCGCCATTTTCTCACATTGTTCAGAGTACTGAGGCAGTTAAGAATCCATATATAATTCTACTACCATTACTAATGATACTAAATCACTATAAAAATGCCATGAGATCTTGTGTTCTGAGAATGAATGGATTTAACAGGATCATGTAACATTCAGTTAGCTCATTCTTCCCTCAAAAGTTTGGTGCTGTTTTGTGAGACATTATTTCTGGTAGTCTTCTGTGACATTCTTCTGTAATGTTTTGCAAATCAGCTTGGATGCTAAGCTAATGTTGCTTTTGACTGCCATGGTTTTCCCTTTAACAAATTTAACAAAGAAAGAGAGGAGAGCAAATGACTATTGGCTGAAGTAGTTTTGGCTACCTCACCACAACTGTTCAATGTTTCTAAATTTCTCCAAGAAATGGTGATTGAAGAATAACTTGTTCATTGTCTGTTTCCTGCTTTTTGGAGTCAATAGCTTATTTAAACATCTTGGGTTGGATTGTATATGGAATCTTCTTATATTTAGCCTCCTAATGTCTCTTGAGCTCTAATCCTGCATCACCAACTACCTATTGGATATAGGTTTATATATCCAATGTTCCATCTCAAACTCAGCACGGTCTAAACAACTGATCATCTTTACCCCTAAAATGATCTCACTTAACTTTCCGATTTCTGTTGAGGATGCCATGATTCTTCCATTTATCTATGTTCATGACATAAGCCATCCTTGATTCTTTACTCTTCCTTACCCCACACATCTAAGAAGCTAATAAGTCTTGCTGATTGATTCTTCCTCCGATGTCCATTCATGTGGCTAGTACCCTAATCAATCAGTCAGCAAGCATTTATTAAGTGTTTACTTTGTGCCAAGGCAGCATACCAAGCCCTGGGGATACGAATACAAAGAATGAAATAATATGTAATCATCAGGTCCTCATAATTACTTGCAAGGACTATGGCTAGCCTCCAAATTTATTTCTCTCTCTTGTATCTCTCCCCCTCTCTAATCCTACATATTGTTCCCAAAGTGATATTCCTAAACACAGGTATGACTGTGTCACTCTCCTACCAAGAAACTATTTATAGTCTTCTGAGGATTACCTTTGGCGTCCTTATTGCTGGATGAAAACCACAATCTAAGAACACCAATAGTGAAATTATGTCTTGGTATTTAAGGTCTGTGTGCTTGTCTCTCATTCTTTGTTCTAGTCACTGTCAAAGTAAAAGGGAGGCTGCTAGTATTGAGGGACTACTTTGGTCTTGTCATGAATTGCTGTGTGTGACCAGCCTTTTTCCTCTTTCAGCTCTTAGCTCCATGATACAATGAGGCATTAAAGTAGAACTTCTCTAGCTGTCAAGAGAGTTTTGTTTCTTGAGTCAACATATGTGGGCATAAAGCACTTTTTGTGAACTTTTCTATGTTTGAGAGAGCCTTGTTGGTCAGTGGGTGATGATTTATTGTGACATTTTATTTTGGTGATATTTTTGGTATAATCTATAATATTTT
Organism: Pseudochirops cupreus; assembly: GCA_028627135.1. Lineage (NCBI taxonomy): Eukaryota > Metazoa > Chordata > Mammalia > Diprotodontia > Pseudocheiridae > Pseudochirops > Pseudochirops cupreus. The sequence continues at coordinate 92,484,022 of CM053584.1, forward strand.
CCATTGTTTTGTAATCTTCCTTTGTTAATGCTCTTGAGAGTATTAAAGACTCCAAAATGATGGAAAAGATTATGATTGCATCAAAATATCACCAATACACATGTGTGCATGTGCGTACACACACACACCCCAAGCATTTTTTTAAAATCTCAAGATAATTTCACAATACCATTTTATTTTTGTCTGGTTTTAAAGCCTAAGACTTTTAATAACAAACCTGAATACACTGGTAAGTTTGGAGTTGCATGTTTTAAATTTCAGACTAATTTGGAGGAATTAGGTTAATAAAACCTGAATAGCTCAATGCATTTTGTTACTGTGTTTAAAATAGACATATGTGTGTATATCCTCTTTGTATGTCACATTTAGCTCTTAAAAGATCCAGATTTCATTGGCAGATGTTCCCTCAATAAACACAGAGTATAACTTCTTCATCATTTTAGGTTGTAAATGAATTTGCCTCTCCCAAACTACCAAGTGCAATCTTGGTGTGTACTACCATAGACTTGATCCTTAGTTTTCTAGCTTCTTGACAATGTTCTTTCTACTGTTAACTCCCTAATGTTAGTTACCACAGAATTCTTAGGTCAATTAGCTTTTTGGTGTGACTTTGTTGTTGTTTATTTTTGCTTTCGTTATGTTGCTGGAAGTCACTGGCCTTTCTAAAAGAAGGTGTGTACGTGTGTAGTGTTTTCATGTATTGGGGATACAATTTTACTCTCATGAACATTGTTTCTTGGAAACTTATATTCCTCTTAGTCACATTGTCTTGCATGTAGTACGCACTCACTGAATATGCTTTGGAATAGAATATCCTTGGAGTTTCAAGCATAGGTAGGCATACTATGAAATATTAACAGAAAATGAGAAACTTTTTTACCTCTGAAAAAAGAAGTATTGCCCTGGAGATCTATGTGCTGGTTTCTAATAAATATCAGTTGACTTTGAGGTTCAGAAAGTCTACTTTAATAAGGAAACATCCCTATCTTATAAACTTTAGAGTTATTACTCTCTGCGACCTTACTGCTTCTAGTGATCATGTTTGATATACTCTGTTTTCTCAGCTATTTGCAAAAATGGATTTAGCAGATATTAATTTCTATATTACTCTGGGGTTTATTGTTACCAAAATGGCAAGACCAAAGTACTAATATTAGGATCCTCAGCATAAGCAGAATATCACGAATGTTCAGCACTATCTTTACTAAGGGAGCCATGTCAGGTTGCATGAATTCAGATTCCCAAAACAAGTTCTTTTTTTTTCCTAGTTGATTCAACAAATTACATTCCAAAGGAGAGCAGAGTTATTACTTCAGGAATGTTTCATATACTGTTACATGAAGCATCATCAACATCAACTCATGAGTGACCTTGGGCAAGTCACTTAATTTTTGTGTCAGTTTTTATATCTGTTTCTTTTTCCTCTAATGGTAGAATCTGGTTTTCCTGTCACCTCCAACTTGACAAATCTGCCTTGTTCACTGCCCTTTCATTTGGAGGAATCATCTGCTGTGTTGCAAGGAATTAAGTATTTTCACATTCTACAGTTGTGTATTCTGTTAATAGAAAAGCAGACTGAGCAGGAATGGCACTCATACCACATAATTTTCAGATTGATAAGAAATTCATCTAGTGTTTTAGAAATAGTAAAATGCTTTTTATAAACTTTAATTTTTTAAAATTTCATTTTATTTTTTCATGGCATATACAACAAATGTTTAGTGCCTATTGTATGCCAAGCTCTTTGCTAAATATCAGGAGGAAGAACAGACCATATTTGAGTTACTGAATGAAGAATTGGACTTAGTCTCAAAAAACTGGGTTCTAATCTAGCTTCTTTCATACCAACTACATGATCATGATATTTCCTCATCTGTAAATGCAGATCATGTGTATAATATCTACCCCATACGGTTGTTGCAAGGTGCCATTGAAATGTTCATTTCATATATTAAGAAGCACAGGATGGAAGAAATGTGGCTAAACAGTTCCTGTGAAAAACTTCTAGGGGACAGAGGGTTTCTTTAGAGTTCAATATGCATCAACAGTGATATGGAAACAAAAAATTAAACAAAAAACCCCAAACAAAAACTAGAATGTGATTAATTGAGAGGCACAGCGTTCAGAATGAGGATCAAAGGACCGTGAGACAGTAGTTCAGCTTTATGCTGTGCTGATTAGGTTTTATCTGGTGCATCGTTTTCATTTTGGGGCCTCCGTTTCTGGAAAGACGTAAATAAACTGGAAAGGATCTACAAGAGAAACAGGAGAATGGCGAAAGGAAAGGAGAAGGTGCCATACTAGACCCTCTTGAAGCAGCTGCGTTATTTTTGGTTTGGAGAAGGAAAGCAGGCAGCACATGTTAGCGGTTCTCATATTTGCAAAGACCTGTGAATGAGAAGCCTGATGAGATAGAACTGGTTATTGTTCCTCCCCATTCTCAAAGTGGACCAATGACGTCCTGAGAGTAGTTTGACTTGCAGAAGTGAATTGGATAGAATTAGGAGTGATGTGCCAAAGGAGCCCAGACGAGGAAAAGGGATGTAGGATACCTGATTTTGAATGCAGGCTCTGCTTTTTACTGTCTGCTACATTGGGTCGATCATTTAACCTGTCTAGCCCTCAGTTTCCTTATCTGTAAAAGAAGAGGTTGGACTAAACGATCTCTTAAGGCCTCTTTCAAATTTAGGTCTGTGAACCTTTAAAAGGCCTTTATCAATGTAAACTATCCATTTGTAACATTTTGTTGAATTGCATATTAAATATAGTTGTCTTTAATTTTAAGTGACTTTGAGTCTACATATTTTCCCCAAATGGCATGTTTTCTTTTGAAACCATTTGAACTTTAAATTTGTCCTTTTTATGTATTGGCATAGCCTGAATCTCAAATGTCAAGATTTTAAGCCTAACATTCAGGGCTTTCTAATGTCTTTCTCATCCTTAATAATCTCTACTAGTATCTCAAGTCGTTAATACAAACTCCTTTAGGAAAAAAAAATCTTGCCCCAGAATAAAATGTGTGTAGTCTTATTTTGTTCTTATTGATAATTGTCATGCTTTGTGACTGTCCAGACTAGGTTCCTTCATGGTTTTTTCTCCCTAACTAGATTAAATTACTTGATGTCATCTCTTTTCCCCGTTATTCCAAAGTAAGGCCTAGAATCATGTTCTCAGTAAATACTTAACCAGATCTTTAAAAACTTAGTAAAAATAAATGTTGGTATCTAATACTGATTTAACAGAAATTAATGGTTCTATTTTTAATCTTATATGCCTGTAAGTTGCCAGTTAAAATTAATGTCTGCTTGTTTAAAGAAATCATCTATAATTATATAGTTCATATGAATGAATTTTGTGGTCCTTTTGTTCTAGTTTCTAGAAAACACTCATTTATGTCACATGAACGCATATCACAATTGGCCTCTTAGCTGAGACTTTGAAGGGTGCCAAAGACTGACCTAACTTAGGGGAGCTTTGATTATCTATAATCACCAAACTGTTTTAGCCTAGGTCACTTGCTATGTATTCCATAGACATTGAAGCGATGTGGAAAATCAAGAAACCAATCGGAATTGATTAGCAATATGTTATACTAAGTAACAAGGCAAAAGCAGTTGGATTTTTTTTTTCAAGTTCTGTAACTGGTTCAGAGAAGAGCAAATAGGCTTTTGGTCTGATCTGTGACTTTTAGTAAATATCTAACTGAGTTTATTTCCAGCAGTATTCAGGTTTTTGTTTTTACGAATACTTAAGAAAGGGATGCATTAAGTAGCTAAGGGATTTTTTTTGGAGAAGGGAGGGACAGATATTTTAAAGCCATTGTGTCCGTGTAAAGTCTTAGGATAACTGGCATTTGTGATCATCTGCTTGTGCGGAAGAATGTTACTTCCAGTTCCCTCCTTGTCTGGAAATGGCAATGCTGCTGTGACAAATACTGCTTTACAAAAGAAGAGAGGAAACTCAGAATTCTGGTCATATGTGCCTGAAAATAGTCAGGTGAAGAGAATCCCTTTGTGACACAGTACCTTGCACACAGTTGGGCCTTAAATGAATGTTTGACTTGAATTATTGATGCATGAAAATGCTGAATTCTGTCTTCTTGAACAATTGAATGAATTTCCAGACATATTCAGCATTGTTTAATTTACAAGTTTTTTATAAATGACAAAGATCTAATGAATAAAAATTTAGGGTCTCACTTCTGTGACCCAAGATATTTGTTTTGTCTTTGAATCTACAGATTGTTTTATGATTTTAAGCGAACCACTTTTTTGTCATTGATTAAATTTTTTAATTGTTCGAGGAGCAATTCAAATTCCTGCCCCGCAGGACTAGCTATGTAATTTGTATACTGACATGATCTAGACAGTCCTGCACAACCTGTGGCCTGCGGGCTGCTTGTGGCATGCCAAAAGATTTCCTCTACACACAAAGGATATTTTCCTCTACATTTTTCACTGTCTGCCTGAAATCCTTCAGTGTGCTCCAAGTGGCCCGAGGGCTGTAAGTGGCCCACTGACTCCAGGTTGTGCAGCCCGATCTAGAGCATTGATTCACAGAGTGTGGCTCAAGGACCTCTAAGGGCTCCAGAAATTTTTTATGGGGGGAGGGGTCTGAAATGTCAAAAATATTTTCATAATATTACTAAACCATTTTAATTTATAATACAGCAAAAATCAAGATACAAATCATATTAAAAAAAATGCTTGGAGTGGTTGGGTCCACAGTAATTTTAAAGAATGTAAAGGTTAAAGGGGTCCAAAAAGAGATGTCACTCAGCAGTACTCTGCAAGTATAACCAGAACCAAATTAAAATGTAATTAGATAAAATTTACAAAATAAATAAAAATACAGTAGAACATAGATAATGTTAACATGTGGTTTTCTAATTCAGTATGCTACTGGCAGAAATCCCTACATATGTTTTAGTAACCCTGAGTTTAGTGGTCCATTTCTATTTGACACCTACTGGCCTAGAGTATAGAATTTCAGTAAATGTTGCCATGGTAGCTCTAACCAAACTTAATTTTGATAAGGACTATACTTATTTCCTCATGCCCTTTTCTGTGATCTTATGGGATAATTCAATTCAAGCTAAGTAGTGATTGTGTCAGTTGAACCTGCAGTGGTGACTAACAGTCTGGTAGCTGAACTCTGTGCCCTTAACTCTATCTTTTTCCCTGATTTGCTAAAATTTATTCATGGTCTGTATCTGTCTCTCTGTCATAGTCTGTCTTTCTCTTTTAGCCTACTCACTCTTCTGTCTCTCTCCAACCCTTCCATCTTCTCCCTTCCCTGCTTAATATTGCTAAAATAAAGAAAAATTCGCTTATGTATTAAAACTCATGTGGTTGTAATTCTGGTTATAGCCACTTTTAAACCAGTTGTAAACTAGGTGAAGTCTATATTCAGTCTGAAATAAGTGTAGTTTCTGGGATTACATTTTTTCCAGTTATACAAGTGTTCACAAATATGAGGAGAATACCAAGAAATCATATACTACTTTCCTGATATTTAATCTTATATTTGGGAAAGATAAGGCTGCCTGGTTAAATGGAGAAATAATTTAAAAATACTGAATTGTATAGTGCAAGTAGTACTGTAGAAATTCAGAGAAGGGAAAAATCAATGTGTACCCAAGGTAGTGGACAGTCTACAGAGGAAGTAGGAATTGAGCTGGATATTAAAGGTTCCCATATTGGGGAATAAGAAAGCTATTTCAGGCTTTATTTTATGATTTTCTTTTAAATAATTCTTTTGTCAGAAAGTTTTTTACATTTAAAAAGATATGTTAGGCACAGGTTATGGCATATTTTGTTGATTTTCATCATATTCTTTGGCCCAAAATTTTTTAGAGAGAACACAACTTCATATTTATAATGAAACAATGTTTTTTAAAAAGCAGTTTTAAAAAATTAACTTCCTAGACTTTTCAGTACCTTTAAAAAAGACAGTGATATAACTGTACTTTAAATTAAAATTCCTCAAATATTCATTATTTCCTTTTTATTGTCTTATGGCCAGGTTCAGGTTTCTTCATATAATGATGGGCCTTTGATGAAAGTACCTATTAATTGCTCAGCCTAGCAAAGTGCCTTGTTTATAGCAAGCTTCCAAATATATATTGAATGAAGAAATGTTAACTTCTTGATGATACTAGAATTTAAGGTTGAACATGTATTTTCATTTATTAAGCACCTGCTATGTGCTAGACAGTGTAATAGGAACTGGGGTTACAAAGACAAAAATGACAGTCCTTGCCCTTAAGAAATTTACATTGGGTCAGTAGGAAGAACATATACATATATAGGTATATACAAAATATGTTGCTATAAATGCTCTGTGTATGTGTGTGTGTGTGAGAGAGAGAGAGCACAAGAGAAAGAGCACTTACATTTTATCCTGGGGCAAGGGGTCTTTGCCAGGACCCCTTGGCAGGCTTGTGAAGCCTACAGACTCCTCAGAATAATCTGTTCAGATGCATAAAATAAAATGCATAAAATTACAGGAAAACCAATTATGTTAAAAACACAGTTATAAAAAAAAAGTTTTTTAAAGTTCACAGACTGCAAGTTGAGAACCCCCTGTCCTGGAGGCAGTAGGAGATAGTAGAGCCACTTGAGCAGGGGAGTGAGGTGGTCATATTTATTATGCTTTAGGAATATCAATTTATCAGCTGTGAGGAGAGTGGGGTGGAGTGGGGAGGAGACTGTGGAAGCAGCTTCTTTGAAACATCCCTGAATGCTGATGAAAGAGATGTGATCCCTGCCTGAAGAGTAGCTAGCTGTACTTTCTTTGGCATATAGTGACAGTGTCTGAGAATGGCTGGATTTGTCTAACCTTCACACTATACTATCAGCTATGTGGTGTAGTGGATAGTATACTGGTGTCAGGAAGATCTGAGTTCAAATATTGCCTCAAATGCCTATGAGCTGTGTGACCCCGAGCAAGTCACTTATCTCTTTCAACCTCAGTTTCCTCATCTGGAAATTAAGGATAATAATAGGACCTACCTCACAGGGTCCTTGTGATGATGAAATGAACATATGTAAAGTGCTTTGCAAACCTTAAAAGTGCTGCAGAAATACCAGCCATTATTATTTTCATCATCATTCACGACTTTCTTGCCAGGGTAGAGTATGGACATGAGAGAGCCAGCAGGGGTTAGTAATGTATTAGTGGAACTATGTTTTACTTCCAACTAATTAGAGCAGGACTGGACAGCTTGGGAGTTGTTACTGAGAGATCATAGCACAATTCAGGGTGAAGAAAAATAAGGGGATAATAGGACAACATGAAACAAGGGGGACTGAGATTTCATATGAGGAGTCAAATTGAATAGATAGAGGTGAGGTCACAGATGGAAACCAAGGTTGAATAAGAGGAGGAACAGATGGATGGATGATGTACAATGAGACTGATTCTAATCAGAGAAATCAGGAGGGTATTGAGGTGGCTGAGCTGAGGCTAGAAACAACAGTGGGGATCTTTCTCCCAAGAGGAAGAGTTGTGCCATCAGGAGTGTATAGTAAAGTGGAATGGGCAGTTTAGGGCTTTTTGAATAATGCAAGACCAGGAAAGAGCAGTCCTGTCTTGCCTGAAAAAAACGGTCCAGTGGGACTAGCTTTGTTAGGGCAATATCTGCTTAGTGTCTTCTAGCATTGGAATCCTTTGAGGCAGAGGCAATGCTAATAAATTCTAAAAATTTACCAGGATTGGGAAAGGCCTCTTTAGGTCTGATTCCCCCCTCAAATTGGGCATCAGGGCCCCTGATAGCAGTGGTTTTCTGTTTGTTTGCTTTTTAGTGGTGGGGCTTAAAAGCAAGTAGCTAATTAAATGCAGTATCTGGTTAGATGTCAGAGGATCATAGTATCCAGGTCTAGATTAAATATCTAGAACACTTATGTTAGAAATGGGGGAAAAAATCTTGTAGATGATACTTAACCTTTGTCAAATGCGATAATTAGGAAGTAGTTTTTTTTTTCATAAATACAAGGGTATCTACTTGTAGCACATCAAATGTTTCTTTTACAGTATAGACATACTACTGGACTTACTGTTCTACACAGGGGTTTTACCATTACCAAGAGACTATGACTTCTCTGAATCTGGACAAAGAATTAGAACACAGATTGCCCTTAAATTTTTGCTTTATAAATCATTACCATAGGATTCTTCTAAGTGGTTAACTCCTTGGATGCATGTAACTTTTTTAAGAAAAATAGAAATCCAATTTATATACACTTTTTCAAGAATACATTTATTAGGTAAATAGGAATATGCTTACATAGAAATAGCAGTATTAATCTTTACTAGTAATGTCTTCAGAGGCTTCAAGAATCTGTGATTTCATCCATGAGGATCGTTTCCTTTTGAAGATCACATCCCCAATCTGTCTTACAGTTTTTGTGGGCTGTTACAGCTAAGACTGGTGGCCATTGCTATGGTGATCAGCTTCTCCAAACTTTATTGCTCTTCTACTACATGAATCTTTTCAGCTTTCTAGTATCTCCTAGACCTTGCGATCTGATGGCATGGCCTTCAGGACCTCAGGGGGACCTCTAGACTGTGCTGGAGCATCAGAGTGGTACTTTGGTGGAGGATCCAAGTAATTAAAGTTGGAGAAAATTTGTGAGATTTGTTGAGAGGTGGAGATATGGGTTTTAATAATGAAATTCCTAGAAAGCTGAGACCACCTTTCATCCTGACTCACAAGGTATCATGAATGTGTAGGTGTTTAAAAAATATTTAATATTGAGAATTGTGCATAGATTTAGAGTTTTAAGGGACCTCAGAGGCCCCTTAAAGGTGCTGGAGGAATTATGGAAAGGCAGGCATTCTTGGTGGAGCTGTGAATTGCTATAACCTTTTGGGAAGCAGTTGGAAGTTATTCAAATAAAGTGATTAAAATGTCTATACCTTTTGACTCCAAATTTCTACTTCTGGGCTTGTACTCCAAGGAGGTTATTGATTAAAAAGAGAGGTTCTTTGTATACGACATTATTTATAGCAGCACTTTTTGTAGGAGCCAAGAACAAAAAACAAAGGAGATTTCTATCAATTAGGATTGTTGTTTGTCCTCTGTTCTCAAAGACGACCATGATATCAGGGAGGTGATACCATCTACCTTCAAAGGAAAATGTCAAGAGTTGCTTACAAGGGGCTCTGCTTTTATATCTCCAAATATTATATCAGTTGGGGAACGACTAAACAAATAGTGGTCTAGGACAGTATTACTGTGCTACAGCCAACAATGAATGTGATAAATACTAGAACTATGCAGAGGCTTGGAACTCACGAATAGAGAACTAAGCAGAGCCTGGAAGGCAATATATGAGTACATAAATAGAAAAAACTACAGGGCTCTCAAAGCTAAATGTAAAATTACAAAGGCTGAATTTGAACCCCAAAGAAGAGATATAAGAAGACACACTTCTGCATTCTTTTGCAAAGGTAGGGCTCCACAGATGAGGAACACATATATAATGAGATTTTTTTTAATATGTTAGTTGACTTAGCCAAATTTTTTCCTTTTATTCCTATTTTTTTAAAAAATTCTTTGTTATAAGAGAGGGAATAGAGTGGAAAAGTAGACAATGTGAAAAAAGAACAAAAGATAACAATAAAATCTAATTTTAAAAATAGGAACTGCTACTGTAACAGTATCTTTATATAGAACAGAAATTTTCTGTTCACCATTTAAAAGAATCCTATAGTGATGTTTTATAAAGAAACAATTTAAGGACAATTAGGAAACATCATCTGTGTTCTAATTCTTTGCTCAGGTCCAGGAAAGTTATGGTCTCTTGGTAATGGCCAGACCTATATCTAACCTTACTTCCAGTATTGTATCCATACTGTCTTGTAAACACATCTTGAACCTCAGAGAAGTATTCTCAGCTAACAGTAGTTGACAGCCAGTTCCTGTTGCAGCCTTAGCAATCCTTTTGTGTTTTGACTCGCCCACTCTCCTGAAATTTTATTCTTAAAAGTTGCCAGTGATGCCCTAATTGCCACATGCAATGTCCTTTTTTCAGCCCTCATTCTCCTTTACTTCTTTATGGTAATGTCATTGTTGGCTAATGTCCATCTTTGAAAAACTCATCTCTTGGTTTCTGTGACACAGTATTTGTTCTTCCTTTCTCTGATTTTTCCTTCTTTTTCTTTCTCTTTTCTGGCTCTTACTGTAGATATCACCCAAGTTTCAGCCTTGGCTTCCTGTTCCCTCTTTATTTTATCTTCAGTGACTTCAGACACTGTCATACTTAACACGATCCCTTCTCTTAAATCCCTGAATGTATACTTCAAGTCTCTTACCCCAATGTAAAGGTCATTCTTACATTTCCAACTGCCTGCTAGATACTTCCACTGAGTTGTCCTGTAGTCACCTTAAAATAGTGTCTAAAACTTACCTCATCATCCTGTTTCCTAAACTATCTTCATCTTCCTGACCTCATTATTTCCATTAGTGAATGCTACCACCATTCTACCAGTTATCCCTCTTTGAAATTGTGGAGTTCTCTTTGACTTTTTTCATTTTAAAATCCTGATATTCGGTTAATGGCAAACTCCTTTTGATTATTGCCTAAATGTGTATATGTGTATTTGTGTGTATTTTTCAATATCTCTACCACCATCCTACTTTAGACCCTTATCATAATATGCCTGAATAATTGCAATAACTTCCCAAGTGGTCTCTTTATCTTAAATCTTCTTACTTAAATCTGATCCATTTTGTATACCTATTGAACATCTGAATGACTGTGTCTTCCTAAAACATCAATTTCATCATGCTACTTTCCTATTCAGAAATCTTTATTGCCTTCCTCATTACCCACCGGTGGAAGTCCAAACTTCTTACTTAGCCAAATGTTAAGACTCTCCACAAATTATATTCCTGTCTATCTTTCTCCCCTGTTAACCTTTGGTTCTAGCCAGACTATTCTACTTATTGTGCCCTAAATATTCCTCACACTTTATACCTCTGCCCATGTTTTTTCCCATCCTAGAATAATACCTTCACTTTATACCTCTGCCCATGTTTTTTCCCATCCTAGAATAATACCTTCTCTGCCTATCAGAATCTTAATCATTTTACTTAATCTTATTTTTAATTTGTATTATTTATCATATTATAATATTATTTAATTTAATTTTTAATCTTAATCATTTTTTAAAGCCCAGTTCAAATTCTACTTTTGTGAAGCCTTCATTGTTTTAGTCAGAAGTGGTATCTTCTTCTAAAGTCCTATCATACTAACTTGTTTAGCACTAATAATTTCCTACATGAATCTTTTCCCATATGTGTACCCGCTCAACTAGCTTTTAAGTCTTGGGAACAGGGACCACAACTCTTATCACTTTCCCTCAGTGTCTAGCATTACAGCTTGAATATTTTTGGTATTTAATAAACATCTGTTTAACTTATAAGATGGGACACATAGGAAAAACTGCTGCATTTTGGTAGCATGAGAGTTGGTAGCCTTTCAGAGGTGACTACAAAGTCTTTATTTATTCGCTCTACAATTTTCAGTCATAATTAACAATAGCCCATTCCAAAATCATTGTAGATTGGAAAACTTCCATTTCAGCCTAGGTCCAATGATGTTGGAGTGTAATTTTATTATAGGTATGCTTTATTTTTCAGGAGAAGACACATAGACTTGGATAATGGAGATAAGACCTCTGTGACACTTAGTTCCTACTATTGTAGAGGAGGATGTGTAAAAAGAATTTGGACCTTTTAAGGGAAACTGTGTATGTTGGAATGTAAAAAGAGGGATGAAAAAGCTGTGCAAAAGGAGCACCTGAATAAGGAAGCTGACCCCAGAGACTTAAGGAAGGAAACTGCACAGGAGACTATCTGCCCTGAGATAATCAGATTTATGGCTTCTGCTCTCCCTTTTGAACTCTACCACGGCTTCTACAAGTATCTCAATTTGTAATAGTTATTTTTAAAACATTCATTGTGTAAAATGCACTGGTGCTAAGTGCTGGAGACAGAAAGATGAAAATATATTCCCCATTCTAAAAAAGTTATAGTATGGGAAATAAGAAACAGAAAAATATAATACAAATTAAAATAGTATAAATATAAACAAGAGGGGAAACAATACTGGGGGAGAGATCATGTGGGAGAGTGGTAGATGAATTTGGGAAAACTTCATAGAGAATGAACCCTGATGGAAAAGAAGAAAGATCTTCTTCCATCAAAGATAGGAATAGAAAGAGTCTATCCTAGACAAAGCACTTAACAAAGTCTGACATTATACCATTATGGACAAAATGGAGAGATGTGGGCTGGATAATACTAGAGTTAAAGTGGGTTCAGAACTAGTTGAATGACCAGCCCAATGGAATGATTTTGATAGAATGTGCTAGTATTCTGCTCAATATTTTTAAATAATTGGATGAAGATGTAGATAGGATAAAATTGGACAGGATAAAATTTGCAGATGATAAGAAACTTGAAGGGGGGTGGCTAATACATTGAACACCAAATTTAAGATCCAAAAAGACCTGTGTAGTCTAGAGCAATGGGCCAAATCCAAGAAGATGAGATTTTTAAAGGGAGAAATGTAAAATTTTCTGCATGGTTGTTTTTTGGACTCAAATACAGGATGTGAGAATGTTGCTAGGCAACCATTCATGGGAAAATATATTTGGATTTTAATGGACTACAATTTCAGTATGAGTCATCAGTGTGACACAGCAACTAAAATAGTAATGCCATCTTTGTCTTCATTAAGAGAAATGAGGCATCATAATATCTAGAATGAGGGAGGTGACCCACTATACCCTGCCCTCGTCAGCACCACATATTAGACTGAAGGAAGGACCTTGATAAATTGGAGTGCATCCAGAGGAAGATAGCAAGGTTGGTGAGGGAACTGGACAGCATGCTGTATAAGGGTCCACTGAAAGAACTGGAAATGCTTATCTCAGAGAAGAGGAGACCTCTAGGGAACATGGTAGCTATATTCAACTATTTGAAAGCCTGACATGTAGAACCACAGACTCATTTGACTTCATGCCAGTGGGTGCAGCTTGGACTGAGAACTGGAACTTTGAGAAGTACAGAGTTAGACTTGCTGTGAAGAAAAACTCAGCCAGTAGGGTTAGTCAAAAGTGAAAGCTAAATAGCCATTTGTTGGGAATTTTGTAAAGTAGATTCTTGTTGAAGAATGCAATAACTTAAATGAAATTGTAGGTCATTTTAAAGGCTTGTGTTGAATCAAGAAAAGATATTTGTGGTGTGGTAGAGATCACTTCCAATACTGTGGTAGAGTCAGAAGACTAGACTTTGAGTCTAGCTTTGCCATCCACAGGCTTGTAAGGAGGCATGCCATTTCATCCCTCTGGGCTTCATTTTCTTCTTCTATAAAGTGGAAAGGTTGAATTGGATTATTTCTAGGATTACTTTTTGTTTAAATAGTCTATGATTCCGAGTACAAGATGTGATCCTTAGCCTCCAACTTACAAATAAGACACAAGAAAGTTAAATAACAAATAAAAAAAAATTGGGCTGTTAAAAGCAATAGACCTCTTTCGCTAACTTAATTTTTTTATGCAGTACTAGAAAAATTGTTGACTTTGTAGGTAGACAGTATGAAAATAGTACCTTTTAAATCTCTGTAATGGTTCTGAATAGTCTATAATAATTGGTTTACTTGTGCTCTGGAGATGTCCAATAATTAAATAAACAGGTCCCTTGAAAAAACTTTAGCCACTGAGTTGATTATTTTAGTTCAGAATTGAAATTCCATTTTCCCTGAAATATTAGAAAGATTTTGATTTATAATATTTATAATCATGCTATCATTTGCCTCAGTAAAATTTTTTGTGATGAAAAAATTTCCTTCATATATTCTACTAGAAATGTGGTTTTGGGTTCAGGTTTTCCTTTCCACACTTCTAAATAATTTGCTTTAAATATTTTAAGTCAACTTTTGAATAGATAGATAACACCAATGTTTTTCTGTATTTTTGTTTATAGATGCTTCTTCAAATGAACAACAAGAACTTTTTTGTCAGAAATTGGAGCAGTGTTGCATACTATTTGATTTCATGGACTCTGTTGCAGACTTGAAAAGCAAAGAAATTAAAAGGGCAACACTGAATGAACTGATTGAGTATGTTTCGACAAATCGTGGTGTGCTTGTTGAATCAACATATTCTGATATAGTGAAAATGGTAAGCTTCTAGATTTATGTTCCTTTAGATTTACCCCCTGACAAAAATTAGGTATGACTATATAACTGTCCAAAGTGATGAAGTTGCCTTTTTAAAAAAGCAAATATCTCAGAATTTGTATATCCAAACAGTCACCTTGGAAGTTGGCTACAACTACAGAAGAAAACAGAAGGGAGACCAGAAAGAACCACAGACAAGTAGGACAACTTTGAAAGTTACATATTGACTTTATTTGAACAATTATTAAGAAAAGCAAGTTGTACGTAATAGAGATATAGTTTAACATAGAATCCTCTTTTTTCATCTGCTATGTATATGGAAATACCAATTTTAATTTTAAAATTAATTTAAAATTTTAAAACTAAATTTTTTAAAAAGCAGTTGATGAGTTAGTCAAAGTTAACTTCATTTAGTAGGCATGTTTTACTTCCATTTATTAAATAAAAGAAGATGGGCTCAATTCATAATTTACTTGTGAAGCATAAGATTTTCTTTTTATCCTTTGGAAGTTAGCTAAACCTTTGGCAGGAACATTTTGTTTATAGGTGCTTAAGCCAAAAGTTTTAAGAGACTTTCTCTTCTCAATGTCCAATTCAGTAAGCATTTATCAAGCTTACTATGTGTTTTCCTTCACATATTTTCATATTCCATACAGTCTGACTGACAGTTGTTCCTTCATTCCATCCCCTCCCTGGACCTTCATACCTCTTCATACCAGATGATCATCCATATCTAGACTGCCCTCATCTGGACCACCCTCCCTCCTCATCTATACTTCATAGAATCCCTAGGTTTTGTTTTGTTTTTTTCAAATCCCTACTCAGCTGCCAGCTTCTTTAGAACACCTTTGCTAATACTCTTATTTTTTGGTGCTTTCTCTCTTGAAATTATTTTGTTTAACTTTTTACATATATTGTATGCACTCATATTCTTGTATAGGTTATATCACCCCCCTCCCACTAGTACAATGTAAATATCTTGATCCCAGAGTCTGTTTTCTTTGGTCCCTGTCTAAAGAATCTTTGTGCTTAGTGTGTTTTTGAATATTTGTTGAAATGAGCTGAAGTTACAAAGATTGAATAAGACTTGATCTTTGGTCAGATGGATGAAGTGGATGAAGATCTGCTTGTCCTTTGGAGTTTAAAAAAAAAAAAGGACCTGGGTTCAACCTGCCTCCCATACATCTGAGCTGAGTGGCCATTCATATTTCAAGTCAGGCCCTTGGCTGGCCAGCCCATGACACATCTGAGCTGAGTAGTCACAGGCAAGTGTTGCTTAATCTCTGAGGGTCCCCAGGCAACTACATTTTTAGGACCAATTAAATTGTGGGTCTGACTGGTGAAAAGCTGCTGTGAGATCTCACCCAGTGCTTTAAAATTTGAAAGATCTAGTCCAGTTCTTTTATTTGACAATTGAGGAAACTCGTACCCAGACAAGGAAGGAAAGAAAATCATTACAGAAGTATGAAACTTCAAAAATTAAGCTTTGGATTTTGTGAAGAAACCACTTTACTGCTTTTACTAGAGGTACTGAAGTTAATATGTCCAGATTTAAGTGATACCTGTTTGTCCATGTGGATTAGTATTTTTTGTCAGCCTCTGAGGGCAATATTAGCATATAAAGAAGAGCTTCCTAACTTACTGGAGCCCCACACTCAAATTCCCCTATCTTTTGGTCTTCATGCAAAGACCTGATAACCTCTTGGGTATGTGTAGAGGGGAATTCTTGTTCAGGTACTGGTTGGATTGTGTGACTTCTAAGGTCCCTTCCACCTCTAAGACTGTGCTTCCCTGAAGCTGTTTGTTCTAAATAGTATCGAAAGGTAGAAGGTATGAACTAAATAGAACCAAACCAAGAGATACATTTGAAAACATGCAACTGAAAATGTCAAATTCACAAGTTGGATCACTGCCTGCTTTATTAAATGAGTAAAATCAACAAAATGAGATTTTACTTCTGTTGTTATTGAGCATCTTATACTGTTAATTACTAGTAAAATAGATGTGCTTTTTAATCTTGCATTCAAATTAACAAAAATATTACCTAAATGCAGCTAATGGGAGGGATCTGAGCTCCTAAAAGGAAAAGTCCTTGAACTTTCCCACAAATTTCAGAAACCCAATCCCTGGTGTTGGATTAGGGCATTTGGCCCACCCCAGTCACCTTGATTACTTAGTTTACTTGATACTCCTTAATCCTACCCAGGCCCCTTTCTCTGTTATCCTGGACCACCTTAGGCTACTTGCCACTCCTTAATCCCCTCAGACCTTTCTCTAGTCTTTCTATATAAAAGTGTCAATCCTGCCCTCATTAAACTGATCAGATTCTTAAAATCTGGTCCTTTCTATTGGTGTTACATAAACTTGCTACTTTGACTGAAAGAAGGCTTAAGTGGTCTAATTCTTTCAAGGCAGACCCCTACCCTGTACCCTTGAATTTCTGGTTCTTAGCATCCCTAGACTGCAACACAATAAGTAAGTGTAAATAAATTAAAATCTAGATTATTCTTAAGTGGTAGTGCCTCTTCTACCTTCTGATTTAATTCAGGCTCCCCCTCTATGATTGTGGTCAAAGGCACTGTGATGTAATGAGTCTTCTTTGAGACAAATGATTATGAAATACTAGGCTAGATGTTAAATCAAATACTCATTTGTAAAAGATCTCTACTCCTGGTGTAGTAGGGTGAATGGTACAAAACAAGCACCAAGCAATCCACAAAATAAATGTAAATGCGTGTGAAAAGTATGAGTCTAGTGTGAGAACTGAGGAAGGAAAGATAATTTCTGTTGGGGATAATCAGGTCCAACCTTCACTTGAAATTTCTTTGCCTGAGATAAGGAGCTAGAAAGATAGATAGGTAGATAAAATATTTATGATGTGCCAATCACAGTACTTAGCACTGGGGACACCAAAACTAAATAATCCCATGCCTCAAGGGGCATCATCTATCCTAGTCAGCTGTAAGGTGGAATAATTGGGTATGGGGTAGAGCAAGGCATCTATCTAGTTGATATTTAGGTGGGGCAGAGGGAAAGAAATGAGAATCCTGACTGGGACTTTGAATGATATGGAAGGAAAATAGTATGAGCCCTCAAATCAATTTGACAAATTTGAGGAGAATATAGAATCCTCATACACCAGCTCACCTGGGAAGCTAAGACTACTCTTGAGGAAAGGAAAGGCCAATCAGGGAAGAATTTATCTGAAATGTTGGGAGTAGTAGGTGGGGTGGATGGGGTGGAGAAGAAAGCTGATTCCTTCCTATTTAACTAATCTTACCAACTAGATGCTAACTTGTGTTGCTGCCCGTGCCTTAAGGCAGAGTCTCTCCTGTCTTTTTCTAGCCTAGTTAATCTGTGACCAAGGAAGGCTTCATGAAAGAGGTGACATCAGAAATAGATCTTGAAAGATGGGTACAGTTTCAACAGCTGGAGATGAGAGATAGCATAGGATGCTTTTGGGCTTGGGGAATGGTATGCTCAAAGGCACAAAAGGGAAGACTTCAGGAAGTTTTGGTGCATGGTGAATTTTAGTACAGTTTGACTTGAGCAGCACCAGTCAGAAAGAGCTGGATAGGTAAAGTGCCACAGATTGTCTTTTTTTTTTTCTCCATTGGAGCAGGTGAAATAGGAGACAGAGAAAATAGATTTTTGTTCTTTTAAAAAATTAGTTTTTAAGAAGACTTGAAAAAACTAATTCTTGATTGGGCATTGGAGAGGAATGCCTCAACATGATGAAATGAGCAAATTTTTAATAGCAACAGATAGGGTGGAGAGAGACACCAATCCAAATTAATTTGGCTCTATTAAAGTCCAAAGATGATACAAAGGGAAGGACAAGATTTAAATACTAATAATATCTTTGCCTTCGAAATGTGTATCTGCCTTTGGTGGTGATGGGGAACTTTTGTGCATTCCCGTTGACCGTCTGAAAACTGATACGTGTTACTGTGAGGGAGAACCCTATTTCAGTGTGTGTTATGCTCTATCAGAGAGGCTATTAATGTCCTAAATCCCTGTCAGCGTCTATTATAAGGAATTTATTCTAAAGCTTAATCTAACGAAAGGGTTCTTACTCTTTTTTTCTGTCAAGGATTCCCTTGGTAGTCCAGTGAATTCTGTGAGCCTCTTCTTAGAATAACGGTTCATTGACTACCTTGGTAATTGAAGGAAATGTTAAATTTTACTTGCAGGTTAGTGAAAACCAGGATGTCATCTTATCTCATCCAAATTCATAGACTGTCCTCCAATCTGTCCATAGACCTCTTTGGGCTCCATGGACCTCGAGTTAAAATCCCCTGACGTAAGGCAGCATGGTATCCCGGCACACGTGTTGGCTTTTGTCTCAGACGACTTGGGTTTGAATGCAGACTCTGCTCTAAATTACTGCCCATGTGTTTGTGGGCAAGTGACTGTATTTCTCTGAGCCTCATTTCCTTACCTGTAAAAACAGGTGGTGTGTAGTGCTTAGAACATTGGGTCTGGAGTCAGGAAGACTGAGTTACAATCCAACCTCAGACAACTAGCCATGTGACCCTGGGCAAGTCTCTTAACCCGCTTTGCCCCAGTTTCCACTTCTGTAAAACGAGCTGGAGAAGGAAATGGCAAACCGTTCCAATATCTTTGCCAAGAAAACCTCAAATGGGGAGTCACAAAGAGTCAGAAACAATGGAAATGAATGAAAAACAACAGCTTATTCTTATTATTTTTTAAAAAGGGGGTTAGACTAGATAGATCTGGGAGGTATCTTCCAGCTCTAAATCTTGTGATCTGAAGTATATCCTTTGCTTACATTTATGTTTGCTTTCCTTTGTAAGTCTCTAGTAAAGAAAATACAAGTTTCTTCCTTGTCTTTAGTGGCTTAAAATATTTCTTGATTTGAAAATCTTTGTAGGTTTTGGGAAGACAGTTATATTCTCTATTAACAAAATTGTTGACTCTAGGGACAAAACATATGTTGTTGTTGAGTTGTTTTCAGTCGTGTCTGATTCTTCACGACCCTATTTGGGGTTTTCTTGGCAAAGATACTGGAGTGCGTTGCCGTTTCCTTCTCCAGTTCATTTTATAGATGAGGAAACAGACAAACAGGGTGAAGTGACTTGCCCGGGATCACAGCTAGTAAGTGTCAGGGACTGGATTTGATTTCATGAAGATGAGTCTTCCTGACTCCAAGCTCAGTTCTCTATTCACTGTTACCATCTAGGTGCCACAAAAACACTATTCAAGTCAGATTGGCTAAGGTACCATGCCTTAGCCTAATAAAATGTGATTCAGTGTCTTTGATCAGGTGAAATTAATTTCTGCTTTTGAAAAGTAATGAATATTTAATTCAATTTCAGGGTAAGAAGGGTTCTTCCCAGTTTTGTCAAGACAAATTAAGCAGTTATTAAGCACCTATAAGTGCCATGGACTTTGCCAAGTTATTATCAGGGTTACAAAAAATGGCAAAAGCAGCTCCTTCCTTACCAAGCTCATAGTCCAAATGGGGGAGAGAACATATAAAGTACAAACAAGACATAGTAGTTGGAGGTAATCTCAAAGGGAAGGCATTAGAGGGGTATCAGGAAAGGCTTCTTGAAGAAGATCTTTAGGTGAGATTGGAAGGAAACCAAGAAAGACTAGACTAGAGGCTGAAATAAGCAAGTAGAGAATCAAGCATGGGAAGGAGACAGCCAGTGAAAATGCATGGAGTTTGAGAAATAGTGTATTGGGTTCTATGAACAAGGAACAACAGGGAGCCAGGTGTCATGGAGGTGAATAACATAGAATACTGAAAGGGTAAGAAGAAACCAGGGTATGAAGAATTTTAAAAGTTAAGCAGGATTTTATATTTGAGCCTGGAAGTAATCAGTAACTATTATTTGTATATGAATAATACAAGCAACGTGAAACCAACTGAGCTCTTAAATTGTAATGACAATCTGCCTTGTATATGACTTGGAAAAATACTTGGGGCTTATTTTATTTTGAGGTATGACCTTAACCTTAATTTAATTTTAGATAAGAACAGGTAAATCTTCATGACATTGTTTCAAAGAACCTGAATATCCAACAGTTTATCGATTAGTATATGTGACTATTCTGAGTATTTTATAGTTTAAAAAAAAAAACTTAAGGTACCACATGCTAAAACCAAATCTGTAGTCCCAAGGTTGACAAGCCTTATGATGATTATTGATAAGTCTCTTCTCTCCGAGGGTTTGCCATATTATTAGGTATAAATAAGAATCCTGTATGTTTTTTTTTCTTACGAAGAAATGACTGACAGGGGGTCAGTGGGCTCATGAGTCTTACCAAGGATGTTTGTCATTTATTGAACGCTGCATCAATGATAGTAGGAACTTGTTGCTTTATTTATGGTAAAACTGGCCCTGTATTTATTTGCCAGTTCCTTTCAGATGTTTAATTCCTTTTGTCTATTATTTGGGGATTATAACTATGTAATTTAATCAGCCTACTTACGCTAAACTGTAAGATTGGTTTTTTTGGGGGGGGGGGAGGCAGTGGTAATGTCTAGTTTACTTGCTATCTCCAAATACTGTTTGGAAGGCTTTGTGAATGTAGAGGTGAGATACAAAATAAATTTTCCTGAGGATCTGTTTACTATGTTTAAAAAAGGTTGACTTCAATGGAACAAATTAAGTGCCTCCTGTGTTACGTTAGGTGCAGGAGAGACAGAGGAAGTGAGCCAGTCAGTACCCTCAAAGAAATAGGAATTAGACATCTACACAAATGAAGAATGATACTGTCCCGAGCAGAAAGAATTTGCCAAATATTTGAGAGGTAGGAGCATATTGAAGAATTATACCCATGTTTTAGCAAGCGCTTAATAAAACGCTTGTTGACTTTTTGAGATTCACGTCATCTTTTGCAAGAAAATGAAAGAAAAAAGTAATAATTCAGGGAACAGGAGGGAGAGCCAGCCCTCTTTGGATCTGGGATATGAGATCTGATGAAATCAGAGATAGATTAGAAATAAGAAAAGAAAACAACTTGTCTTGATTTTCAAGAGAAAAAGGGTTATTTTTTTCCCTTTAAATCTTATATGGAGTTGTGGAGTTAACACTGAGCCATACCTTTAAGATGTGCAAAGCACTTAAGAAATATTGTCTCACTTGGTCCTTATTAGTGACCCTGGGGGTAGGTGCTTTTATTGACCCCGTTTTTAGGGATAGGAAGGTAGACTGAAAGAAGTTAAGTGACTTGCCCAGGGGCAGATAGTTAAAAAGTATTTGAGGCTCAATTCGAACTTGATTCTTTTTGACTCCATTTCGGGGGCTCTATCCACTATACCGTCTAACTGCCTCAATTTCTGAGCTATCAAAAATAGTCTTAAAAAATAAGTCCCCTTTGATTGTCAGACTGTCCTTCCCTAACAGAATTTAAGTCTATAAATGTGTTTTTGTTCATAGATCAGTGTCAATATCTTCAGGACTCTTCCTCCAAGTGATAATCCAGACTTCGATCCGGAAGAAGATGAACCAACCCTTGAGGCATCGTGGCCTCACATACAGGTGTGAAACAGAATTGTGTGTTGACTGTTTATGGATCATTCAAAGTGAAGATAATTCTTCTCTGCTCATTGTTGTATCTTGGAGATTCTGATGATTAAATTCATAGAGAAATTTATTTTAAAATTCACCCACTTAACAGTTTCTTGCTTTCTAAAGAAACAAAGGTATTGAGAAGTCTATTCCTTAAGGTGTCCTCAACCACACTCTTTCCTCCCTCCTGCACCTCCCCCCCCATACTGTTATTTTTTCTCCTTGAGTGGGCTTGTAAGACATGAGGAAAATGTTGAAACTGAAGGATTTTGACCATTGTACAGAGTTATTTTTTTTAAATACAGAGGCATCTTTGATGTGCAAAAAATGTTAGTAACAAGCTTCGAGGTTGCACAGTGGATAGAGCCCTGGGAAGACTTGTCATCCTGAGTTCAAGTGTGGCCTCAGACACTTAATTGATGTGTGACCCTGAGCAAGTCACTTGACCTCGTTTGCCTCAGCTTTCTCATTTGTAAAATGAGCTGGAGAAGAAAAAGACAAACCAATATAATTCTTTGCCAAGAAAACCCCAAATGGGGTCACGAAGAGTCTGACATGACTGAAACTACTGAGCAACAAACAAGCATCCTTACATATGTGAATTTTAGCAAAACATTAAATTTAAAATCTTCACACTGCAGTTTAATCACAAGAATGATACAGGTAGGTGAAAAATATTACAAGAGGTTAAGGTATTAACACAGTCACAAGGCAATATACATACTATATAGGTTCTTGAGATTTTTAAAAGTTTTAATTATTCAATGTATTATCTTCCTGCTGGAGCACAGCCTGGGAAAGCCTCAAGTATGACCATCTTAAGGACTAAGTATCTTCAGTAGGTCCAAAGTAGGAAGGATATACATTTTTTTGTCTTAGTTGATGCCTGTTTGAGGCTCTATACTTAAGTAATTACATTTTATGTTCTAGAATTATTTGGTTCTCAAAATATTTGCAATAGATGCTTGTTAAATTTATATAGCCTTTTAAGAACAGCAGGAAATTCTTAGATTTCCTCAAAGCAGAAGTCAAAGTGAAATTACAAATGTTTGGTTTATAAATTTTGTTTGCCTTTTACATTGGATTGAAACTGAATTGTATAAACTGAAACTGAATTGTGTAAACAAAATATTTGAGGTAGTTGGGGCTTGTGGCCTCTGAACTAAATTAAATTAATTTTTAATCTGTAAGTAGCATAACAATCAGAGTTTTGAGATGTCAAAAAAAGCCCCCACAAACCCACAACTTAATTATCAAATAAATTGCCATTTTAAGTTCTACTTGAAAAACAAAGGCAAGGTATTATAGGCAGCCCTCCATTCAGATTTTCATGGTTCTGGATTCAATGAGCCTTCTACAGAATTAGGGCAAGTTGTAAGAAAAAGATGTTTATTTAATTTTCATTTACTGCTCTTAAAGTAACACTTATTTGCTTATAAACACTGGATTTAATTTAATTCAGTAGTAATTTAATATGATGCTTTCTATTTGATCAAAACTTTTATGTATATTTGGATCCTTATTTGGCAAATTTATCTCAGCCCCCAAGAGTAATTTTTGCTTATATAGAGTAGAAACTAATAACACTTCTTTACTAATATTCTGTATTTTAGACTTAACCAAACAATCCTGGCCTTTCCCAAAATAAATTTGAATTAACAAGACTTTACAATATAGAACAAAGAAATTTGCACTGTGATTTAAATTAAGAACGTTGGACTGGGAGTCAGGAGCCCTAGATTTTAGCTCTGCTGTTAAGTTACTCAAGACAGCTAGCTAACCTTCCTGAGCCTTTTCTGCTTCTTCCTGTCAAATGAGTGACAGAAGTAGATGATTTCTTAAAAGTCCTTTCCAACTCGAGGATTTTTATTTTTGTTTGTTTGTTTGGAAGAAGGCTTCAAAATACAAATTTATTTCTTGGAAACAAAAAAGGAGAAGAAGAAATGAATTATCCTACAGTTGGAAAGGAATTTGGAGAAGGAGGAGGAGAAGCAGATCATCTTTTACTAGTCCCACTTGTGCCTACAGATGTTCTCTACAGATGATCATCCAGCCTTTGCTTAAAGACCTTCAATGAAGGGAACTTTCAATGAGGGAGCTACATGGTAGCCCACTTTACTTTTAGGTTGTTATTTATTTGTTTCAGTTATGTCCAACACTTTGTGACCCAATTTGGGGCTTTTCTTGGCAAAGATGTTGAGGTGGTTTGTCATTTCATGCTCCAGTTTATTTTACAGATGAATAAACTGAGGCAAACATGGTGAAGTGACTTACCCAAGGTCACACAACTAGTGTCTCTTGCAGGATTTGAACTCAGATCTTCCTGACTCCAGTTCTGGCACTCTATCCACTTTGCTACCCAGCTGCCCTAATTCACTTTTGGATAGTTTTAGTTGTTAGGTTTTTGTTTTTGTTTTTGTTTTTCCAGATGTGAATCCTAAATCTAACCTTTTGCGATTTCCACACATTTTTCCTGGTTTTGGCCTCTGGGGACAAACAGAACAAGTCTAGTCTATCTTACACATGACAGCTACTCATCTGCTGAAGATAGTTATCTATCCACCTTGAGTCTTTTCTTTTTTATCCTAAACAGCCCCAGGTGGCTCAACCAATCTTCACTTGGTGTGAACTCAGGGCCCTTCACCAACCTCATTGCCTGCTCTGCCCATGCCCTCAAGCTTGTCAATATCCATTAGCCAAAATATGGCATCCCAAATGGAACACAGTACGCCAGACATGATCTGACAGCTCAGAATCTGTCTCAAAGATTGGAACTCACTTTTTCCCTCCATAGACAAATATATTATTTTAATATACTGAATCCATTCCCCGCCTTCTTTTACTTCTCTTCATTCACCTAGGGGAAGTCATCATGTGCATTTGGGGGGAAAAGTACACCTAAAAGCTCTAACCAAAATAATAATAATCCTACTTAAACGTGTTAAGTTCCTCTACATTCCCTAATCCTTAAGTTTCAATAATTTCTTAACATTCCCCCACAAAAAAATAATCAAATTCACTTAATCACTGAAGTGATATTGTGCCTTAAGTGTAATTTCTCTTCAATTAAAATCTAAATATTTAAACTAATTAGCTTTCATTTTCCTTTATCTGATATGTCTTTTGGTAGTTTTTCTGTTGGCCATTCATGGAAAGGAGTGAGTAAAAATTCAGTATAATAAAATATTTGCTGGGCTTACTACATATAAACCAACTTTGGATTTAAGTTATGCTCTCCTTGGTTCTTGAATCTCTTATCCCAGTGTCCTGTTGCTATTCATCCCTTGCTAAATCCCAGCCCTAGATTGGCCCCCCTTGCCTCTTCCA
The DNA here is from genome assembly GCA_028627135.1 of Pseudochirops cupreus. Taxonomy (NCBI): domain Eukaryota; kingdom Metazoa; phylum Chordata; class Mammalia; order Diprotodontia; family Pseudocheiridae; genus Pseudochirops; species Pseudochirops cupreus. Next base: position 92,509,085 of record CM053584.1, read on the forward strand.
CAGCCACCCACCTTTTCTACCCCTCTTTCTCCGTCAGCATTCTGCATCAAAGACTGCACAGCTAAGCCAAATGGGTTCCCTGAATGTTTGTTATTTAGTCTCTCTTGGGCCTTCACTGCAGCATTCCAGTCATTTTGCTCTTCCCTGATAGATGCTGTATTGTATTCCCTTAAGCACATGTTCCAAATGATCTCTTCTCTTCCTTTCTCCAGAATTGTCTC
>CM053584.1:92509405-92519419 GCA_028627135.1 Pseudochirops cupreus
CCCCCCCCCCCCCCGCCACCTTCTGTTCTTAAACTCCTCCTTTTACTCTGGTAGCTTGCTTCTTTCTTTGATCCTCCCTGTCTTCCTAATTTTCAGAGCTTTTTTTTTAATCTTCTGGCTTCTTCCTTGCTGCCTGAAAATATGCTAAAATATCTCCTTGATCTTCACTTGACCCTATCATCCCCTCTAGTTGTATGCCTCTCCTTCCCTTCATGGCAGAATCCCTAAAAACAGGCTGTCTGTACTGCATTGCCTCTACTTTCTGCCCCCCCTCTACTTTCTGCCCCCCAATCACTTTCCTCTTACCTCCCATACTTAATCAGCTCTATCTCCCACATTTGTGCCTTTGCCTCAGTTGTCTCTCCCTATCAATGCCTGCAATGTTTTCCTTCACCTCTACTTTTTACAGTCCCTAAATCCCTTCAAGGCTTAACTCAGGTGTCACCTCCTTCCAGAGGTCTTTCCTGATTCCCCCAGTTGTTAGTGATTCTCCTTCAGTGCAATGTAGATCTACCTTGTATATCCCGAATTTACCCATCCTTGACCATGTTGTACTTATATACCCCCTCCTTTAGAATGTAAGTCCCTTGAGGGCAAGAACTGTCTTTGCAGTTGTATCTCTGGTGCCTAGTAATTATTTAATAAAGTTGTTTTTTTTTTCAAATTTGGACTGTTAGAACTTAAACAATTCTGTTTTACTTCTGGAAATAAGTGTTTAGACAAAATCAGACCAGTTATTAATAAAAGGCTTGATTAAAATTTTGCTTTTAAAAAATAGAGTCTTTGGGGAGGCTAGGTGGCACAGTGAATAGAGCACTGGCCCTGGAGTCAGGAGTACCTGAGTTCAAATGTGGCCTCAGGCACTTAATACTTATAGCCATTTGACCTTGGGCAAGTCACTTAACTCCAATTGCCTTGCCTTTCCCCCCCCCCCAAAAAAAAAAGCAAAAACAAAAATGTGGTCTTTATAACGACCATATATTTATAAAAGTCCTGCCATTTAATGCGATTAGTGAACTAGCTTACCAGTTTACAAAAGAGACACATGTATCTGCCGTCTTCATTTGGGATGAAATGAAAGGTTGCTCTTTTAGAGTAGGTCCAATAGTACTCCTGTAGTAGGCCAATTTCATAGCATTTTTGAGAACTACCCATTCTTGTTCACATGTCAGCCAGCTTGCTCTTCGATCTGGGCAAGTTCCATTGCCTCAGTGATAGCTGTAGGGGTGTTGGGAGAGGATAGTGGGAGGGTTTAACTTCAGCCTCACTAGTCAGCTCTCTTAACATGAATTGTGGTCATGCCTCCAGGGGACTCATGACCTAGATGACCTTCAGGTTCCATTCATACCTGCTGCTGATTCTAATTGCTTCCTGGTATGTCTATGCTGGCAGCCTCTGTTCCCTTGTCTAGAATCTATAAGCACTTACTTTGTTTTCCAAAGTTCATTGCGGGCTATGTGTGTTGCATGTGTATGTACTTAAATAGAATCCTGGTGGAGTTGTATAACAATTTCTTTACTTGCCCTTTAAATTTCTGTTATAGTTGGTATACGAGTTCTTTTTAAGATTTTTGGAGAGTCCTGATTTCCAGCCAAGTATTGCAAAGCGATATATTGACCAGAAATTTGTACAGCAGGTAAGGAACTCTTCTATTTTAAATTATCTGATAATTAGAAATTAACATTGTTTTACTAAATATAAGAATAAATATATATGATAAAAAATTGACTTCATTGGGACTATGTTCCTGTACAAATTTTTGGACGTTTCAAACTTCCCCCCACCCCCATCCTCCATCCAGAAAGATCAGCTTAGTTTCTCAAAGGCTTTCTTTGATAGTTGGTATAAACATTTATTATTCTTGCAAGACTATTAAGAGTATGTCCATTTTCCAGATCTGTGTTCAAATGTATTCCATCACTGGGACAGACATAAAGCAGCTTCTGGAAATGCAAGGCTTTGAGCAAAGGGTGAAAACTTCTTGTAACATGAGTCAAATTAACTCACGTTCCCGTAGTTCTTTCATGTCTAACACAAGACTCAGGTTTTGTAGGAGACTCACTGTCCCCTCCAATTTTAAGAACAATGTTAGACTCTGGTAGCTATGGGTTAGTTTTACTTCCCAAGCCAGCATGTCAGAAAGCATGCCTTTCACCAAATGCAGAAGTAACAGCAACTGAGCAGTATACAAACACCTTTCCTTTATTATGCAGGCAGGTTGGAGCTCCATCCAAATGAAAACTTTAATGTAACCTGAAAGTTACTTAAATGCGTTTTGTTGTTAGCCCCACCTGCCTCTGATAGCTTTCTCCGTCTCCCTTGTTCTTCCTTTCACCCTTTCTCTCTTTTTCTTTACCCTTCTCTACTTCTTCTCATCCCTTTCTTTTCCATCATGTAGCAAATCTTTCCTCCTCTTCGCCCAGACCTTTCATTTTTGCAGTGTTTGGTGTGTATCTCTTCAGGCCCCATCTGTACTTCTGAACTTGCATAAATCCCAGGATCCATTGTGGTACAGTGGGAAAAGTACCATATTTAGAGTCTCAGAGGACCTGGGTTCAAATCCCAGCTCTGCTACTTTAGAACCTGTATGATGTTAGGCAAGTCACATCCCTTCTCTCTGTTTTACTTTGCCCATCTCTAAAATAAGGGAGTTTGGACTAAATGGTCTCTTGGTTTCTGGGATCTGTACAAGGTAGCTAGACTTCTGTAATATTAACCAAGAACTTTATATACAGTCTAAAACTAACACCAAACATTTTAGTTTTGAGGCTAGCCCAGGCCTACACAACCTGCAGCCAGCCAAAGAATTTCCTCTACGTTTTTAGCAGAGTCTCCTGAAATCCTTTGGTATGCTGCAAACCACCCCAAGGGCTGTAAGTGGCCAGTGGGACACAAATTGTGCAGGATTGGACTAGACAAAGGTTTTGAGTTTTATGTTCTAAAGGACTAGATAGACAAGTCTGATAAGTCAACCAAATTTAGGAACCACCAGTAATATAAAGATATTTTAAATGTTTAAGTTCTAAGCAAAAACGAGATTGAGTACTTTTATTTTCATTATGAAAGTTTTTTTAGATTTCAAATTTTTTAGATTTAATCTTTTTTTTGCTTCATTATGAAAGATCCTGATGTTAATCTTTTGGTGATCTTTTTAATGCCTTCCTGTCATCTCCTGCCTCTTGACCCATGAAGTTCCTGACTCTTCTAGGATTCTCTTTGTTTTAAATAAAATCATTCACAGGGCAGCTAGGTGGCACAGTGAATAGAGCACTGGCCCTGGAGTCAGGAGGATCTGAGTTCAAAATCAGCCTCAGACACTTAACACTAGCCATGTGACCTTGGGCAAGTCACTTAACCCTAATTGCCCTGCCTTTCCCCCTCCAAAAAAATAAAATAAAATCATTCACATAATTTCATGTCACCCTTTCCAGGGCTATTTGTATTGTACCTACAAGATACTAGGAGAGGTTCAGTGATTAGTATGAAGGAGTGAATGTTCATAGTAGAATTATGATTCTATTTATAGCTTCATTTAGGGGAGGTACTTTTTGGTCAGATCTGCACCCTTCAAATAATTACTGGAAATTTGTGATCGTTGTGTTAGAGATTAAACTTTATGTAGTTCAGATGTTTGTTTTTATCCAATGGTTATCCAAACTACTTTTAAAAAAAAATTGAATAAATGCTGTAAAGAACATTGTCAGCTTAAGATAACTCACTTAATTGCCTGAACTTACTGCATTAATTTAGCCATTCAAAAAGCACTTAATAAACTACATGCTTTAAGTACCTTTCAGTAAAATTAGTCAGTTTAAGTTAAAGAAATTGAGCTATTTAAGTAGCTAAGAGACTGTGTGTGTGTGTGTGTGTGTGTGTGTGTGTGTGTGTGTGTGTGTTGTATGTACTGTACATTGTGTGGTATATCTGAAGAAAAATTTAAGACTAAAAGGTTTAGGTTTAGGTTTATGATTCCATCTTAGATTTACTTGATACACTTTATAGCTGGTTTTCATTTTGCACATTCTTTCTTTCTTAGTTCAGGCATCCCTCTCCAAAGGCATCCCTGATGTCATAGCTATGACCTTTGTGAAGTATTCTTAGTGAATCTCTCTACAGCAAACTACCTATTCTAGGTGAATAGATTCAGAAGTCGAAGCAATGTTTTGAAATTAATATGTGACAAGTTTTAAGACCTAGAACTTTATAAAACTTAAAGAGCATAAATAGGTAAATGTCTGAAGAGGCATATTTCTGTATCTCATGTTTGCCATATTTAGTCTGAAAAAGTGTGTTTATCTTTTCACGAATAGCTGGGCTGAGGAGGTTGGCTTGATTTTTAAGTGTAAGTGAAATAATCTGCACTTGATTTGGGAATCATCTATTTATGACTGTAGCTATTATATTAGTAGATCCTTGTGTTAAAATGTAAACGTTTTTCCCCAAATATAAGATACAGGATCGGGCACCTGAGTTTAAAAATGCTGATGTTGAATACAAATTTAGCCACTTTGACCTTTTCCTGTAAAACTAGTATAATTCTGACAGCTTTTAGAGGGGGTATGACTTCCTCAAGAAAAAGCTAGCCTTTGAAGTAAGGAAGACTTAGGATACATGCTGGCTGTTTGCCCCTGGCTTCATATCCTGAATTCTCAGTACCTTCTGATGACTCCCTAAGATTCAGAGCAAGGACTGACCTGTCCCATACCAGTGAAATCTGAAGTCTGGGCCCCCTTAAAAAAAATAAACTTAGATGTATAGATCTTTCAGTAAACTTGATGTTTGAATGTATATATTTTTTAAGCTTTAAAGCAATGTTATTAGTGAGGTTAAAATCTATGGTTTTATCTTCAAAAAATGCATAAAAAGTTTGCTTACATTTCAGCCTTGCATATGGGAGGGGAACCATATCTTTATAGAAAAATGTAGATAGCAAAAAAATCCCGCCAGTGCTAAGGTAGAATTTGGGGAGGTTTCTTTCCCCTTCCCTCCTGCCCCTTTCTTGAGAATACGGAGTAATTAACTTTGCTGTTAAACATTTATGTCTCTTCACTTTTCAGTTACTTAGAACAGAATTGAGCCCAATTAAAAAAAGGGAGTGGTGGTTCTACCTAGATAGTATAATCTAAGAATTAAAAGTAGAATGAATTTTTAGTTTGATTATTTTTTAAAAAGTAATTTCTCAGATTTTTTTTAAAGCTCTTGGAGCTTTTTGATAGTGAAGATCCCAGAGAGCGTGACTTCCTGAAGACGGTTCTGCATCGAATTTATGGGAAATTCCTTGGATTAAGAGCATTCATCAGAAAACAGATAAACAACATTTTCCTCAGGTAAATAGGTTGGATGTACAACTTATCCCATTCTTTTGCAAAGTATTTGTTTTGCCTTGGCTTCATTTAGGCTAATTTTTGAGCATTAAGAAACCTACAGAGTAATTAATTAAGCTTCTAGGTAATTTTTTAATAAAATGAAGACTACTTTGTAGTGTGATGTTAATGTTTAGGTCATATTTGAGATTCACTATAGTGCTAATATTTACCCAGATATGCTCTTACATTTCAGCTTTTTTGTAGAATAGTCTCATAAATATTTACATTACTTATTCTAGCCCTAAATACTTAAACTTAGTATTTTTTTCCTCTTGGTTAAGAAATATTTTTTTAAAGTGTTGAAGACTATTGCTGGAAATAAAGAAAGTCTGCAGAAGAATTAACCTCACTGGCTGATTGGCCCATTTAATTGGTGTATTTAATGGAAGGCAATGGTATGACTGAGGTCAGCACAGGGAATATAGAATAGATGGCCCAAGGGGAAGAGTCCTGACTTTCCCTCTCAGCACTTAGGGCTGTGACTGGAACCTCCAAAGTGGAACTGAGAGGGACAAGGAAGGAATACAATAAGGAATGGTGCCAGGCAGTCCCCAGCTACGAGGCAGGAGGAAGTCCTGATGCTGTGGACTCCTGGATGCCTCCTCACTCCCTTCTTCAGGACAGTTCAGGATATGTGTGGAGAATCAAGGGTCTTACCTTAGTTACATCTCTTTGATGTCCTACCTCTAATGTCATGAATAGGGAGACTCTGATCAGTTAGGAAACTGGAAGTTTCAAGGCTGGAAGAGGAGACTCCAGAGAAAAGGAGGAGTAAGATAGAAAGAGGATACCAAGCAGAAGGTGTGTCTAGGGCATAGATGGCTCGTTGGACAGGGAGAGATTGGACCTAAAAAAACCTGAGATTTTTCTGGCCCACAACAGAAGATTTTTAGTATTGTCACTCTAAACCACAAAGTATTCAATAATTCATTTTGATACAATTTTTTAAAGATTTAAAATAATATCAAGAACAGTATCTAGTTTGTTATGTAACTGAAATCAACCCCCTATTGAATTATACAATTTAATGGAAAAAAGTGTTAAGTAGGAGAATTTACTGTGAACTTTATACTTTTATGCCCTGTGTGTTTTTTATTTTGTTTTTAAGGAAGTTTTAATGTTTTATTTTAGGCTAGTAATCTAAACAAATGGCCACAAAGAATTCAACTTTAATTTTTCTAATGTAGGTAATGAAATAATATATCATAAGCTTCTATTGCTTCTGTTTTTGAAATGGAAGATGGGTAATAGGTAATTTATCTTATTAAAATAGAATGTAAGTAGAATCTCTGCTCCTCAACGACATTCTTAATTTGGATGCCTATCTCTTCTTGTGAACCTACAACATCTTAGAAGCACTGAGGGCACTCAATAAATAAATGTGGATAGAATTGAACTTGACTTCTAAACTTGGAAAATGGAGGGTGGGGGGAACCTGATTTGACAAGACCTGTCCCTCCTCACTGTTGAGTGAGGTAGAATATTTCAGTTAAAATGTTCTTCTAAAGCTGACATGATTCTCTTAATGAGTCATGATAAAAGTAGATGTGATTTAAGAGGAAGTTAGGCATTCCTTGACCAAATCAGGAATTCGTTCACATTTAAGATTGGGAGGAATTTAAATTTCAATATTCTTGGATAGTGAGAGCACCACTGGTTCCTCCACCGATCTTAAATGATGTCACTTAATACAAAACATATTTGTTTTAACTGATTCGTATTGGGTGAGAGATTGGTTTCTTGCCTCCTTCTGTCTTTTAGTTTGACTTTGCTGATTTACTTGACTAACAGTACCTCCCTTTTAATTATTAAAATGCAGGTTTATATATGAAACAGAGCATTTTAATGGTGTTGCTGAACTTCTTGAGATATTAGGAAGGTAGGTCACTTTTTGATAAATTTTATTAATAGCTCTCAAATGCTTTTTGTATTATGATTTTGAGTTGAATTAGAGGGATAATTTAATGCTTCATGTTTAAAAATATGGCACACAGTGTTTTTCAGTTGAAACCTTATAACATCATAGGAGGTCAGCACTTGAAATATAGCCATGTAAGAAAATCTGTTACAGAGTTAGACATCCTGCTTTTGAGATTGTGGCATGTTTCTTGCATGAGCCCTCTAAACTGCCAGACTCCTTCCTATATGCCTTTATTTAATTTGGAGTTGAGGACATATGGGGAGAAGGGATTCATGGAGAATATTGATGGAGATTTTTACAATTAAATTGTATTTTTAAGAATTTAACATGCCGGGGTGGCTAGGTAGTGCAGTGAATAGAGCACTGACCCTGGAGTCAGGAGGACCTGAGTTCATATTTGGCCTCAGACACTTGACACACTTACTAGCTGTGTGACCTTGGGCAAGTCACTTAACTCCAATTGCCCTGCCTTCCCTCCTCCAAAAAACATTTTAAAAAATTAACATCTGTTTTCTCTTCCCACATCCTTATTCCATTGGTGAAGGAAAAAAAATCCTTGTGACAAATATGCATAATCTAACAAAACAAATTCCCTCTTTGGCTATGTCCAAAAACATATCACCTTTTGCAACTATTAATAAATTTATATTAAAAACCTATATTAATCCATCTTTCTTACAGGGATATGGGAGAACTTAAAGTCATAAATTTAAGTACCTTACCCTATTTTCATTACATAAATGTAACTCTTCTCATGGGGGGATTTTAATCATATATTTAGAGATAGTTTGTAGGTAAAAGTGCTCAGATCAAAGAAAGAGGAAAAGGACCCATATGTACAAAAATAATTATAGCAGGTCTTTTTGTGGTGGTGAAGAGTTGGAAACTGAGGGAGTGCTTATCAAGTGGGGAATGGCTGAACAAGTTCTGTTTTATAAATGTGATGGAAAACTTTTGTGTGAAGGAGGTCCCTTTAGAATAATCTGGGAAGACTTGTATAACCTGATAAAGAATAAAATGAGCAGAACCAGGAGGATAATTTATATAATAACAATAATATTTTTTAATTCAATTTTATTTTTAGTTCCAAATTATCTCACTCTTCCTTTACCCTTCCCTCAGCCAATAGGAAGGAAAGAAAACCAGAAACTATTAGAAATACGTATAGTCGAACAAACAAATTACCAAATTAGAGGAGGGAGAGAGAGAGATAGAGATAGATTATGCTTCAGTCTGTATTTCGGGTACATCACTTCTCTGTCTGGAAGTGAATGGTGTGATTCATATTAAGTCCTTTAGAATTAGGATTTATCTTTGCGCTGCTTAGGGCTCGTAAGTCTTTCAAAGTTGTTGAGCTTTACAGTATTGTTATTATATAAATTAATGCAAGTCTTCCCAGGTTTTCTGAAACTATCCCCTTTATTTCTTATAGCACAATAGTATTCCATAACATTCACATGACATGACTTGTTCAATCATTCGCCAGTTGATGAGTACAGCCTCAGTTTCCAATTCCTTGACACCACTAAAAGAACAGCTATAAATATTTTTATGCACGTTGGTCCCTTTTCTCTTTCTTGGATCTCTTTTTGGGCAAAAACCTGGTCGCCATATCATTGGTTCAAAGGGCATACACAATATAATAGCATTTTGGGCATAGTTCTAAAATGCTTTCCAGAATGTCTGGACCAGTTCACAGCACCACCAACAGTGCATTAGACGACCTGTTTTCCCACAGTTCCTTCAGCATTTATATCCCTTCCTTGTCAACTTTTTACCAATGAAGTAGTCTTACAAAAGGATTGCAAAGACAAACAACTTTGAACTACTCAGGGTCACTGATCAATGAAGTGACCAACCACAAGAAGTCCAGAGGACTCCTACGAAACATGCTAACCACCTACTGATAAGAGGCAATTTGTAGAGGAGACATTTTTTTGTACGTGGCCAATGGGGCAGTGTATTTTGCTTGACTATACATGTTTGTAATAGGGATTTTGTTTTTCTTGCTCTCTCAGGAGTGAGAAAAGGGGGCTGGGGGAGGAAGAGGAGAGGAAGAGAAGATGGATTTTCTTTTGAAAAAAAAATTTAGCTAAAAAGAAAATAAATACTTTGGCATTTTGGGGTCTTAACTGCAAAGTGAAGGAGAAGTTACCCTACCTATTTATTTCTGAAGAAACAAAATTTTTATCCAAGTAGAAATTACGTTAGTTGTTGTCCTAAAAGTTTAAGAAAAAGAAATTGTGTGTAGAGAGTGTACATATGTGACCTTGGGTAAGTCATTTCATTTCTTTGACCCTCATTTTCCTCATCTGTTAAATGAAAGTGATGTATATTAGATGATAATTTTGAATCCCAATCATCTGAACATTACTAAGTGATGACTTAAAGGGAAAGTTAGTATCAATTGCCTTTGTAAGTTAACTTACCAATCTATAGACTTAGAAGAAGTCATCTGGGAACATGTGGATCAATACTTTTACCACACATAAACAATGACAGAGTAATTGTATTTACTGCTTATATTTTTCAGTATTATCAACGGTTTTGCCCTGCCTCTCAAAGCAGAACATAAACAGTTTCTAATGAAGGTTTTAATTCCTATGCACACTGCTAAAGGATTGTCTTTGTTTCATGCTCAGGTAGGTTCAGAAAAAAATTGAATGAATTGATAATACACTTTTTTTTTCCAGAATAATCTTATTTTTATATATATATATATATATA